>JAFIRS010000437.1:0-733169 GCA_018342105.1 Gonioctena quinquepunctata
TCCGATGCGATGCGCAATCTGTATGGATTTGAGGGGATTCTCTTGACATTCAGCGCACTCATCAATAATCGCAGTTCATTCTTAGCTCTCTCTACAGGACAAACGCCCTCCTCGCTTGGAGAGTGCAAGGATTCATGAAGGTCATGACTACACAGAATATGTATGCCTACACCACAACATTAGTCAAGGTCAAACAAACATCGAGATCAAATCTTGAGGTTGCCGAAACAAATCCAACATCAAAACTCAAGGTCAAATCTCAAAGTCAAAACTTAATGTTATGAATCTCAAGGTCATATTCAAGGTCAAAACTGAAGTCGAATCTCAAAGTCGACCAAACCCAATATCAAAACTCAATGACAAATCTCAAAGTCAAATCTCAAGGTCAAACACACACACACTGCACACCTGCAACTATTCAAGGTCACACGTGACGTCATAGTGGTGGGGGGAGACCCAGAACCGGCTTAAATCTCCTACTGACATTCAATTGATTTCTCAAATATTTCAATCTTAACTAAAGAAAATAATTTATTCAAAGATATTTTTCAGAAATGGTTTACATAAAAATGGAAAAAATTCAATGAATAAAAACTGATTTTCAAAGTTTGAACATAATTTATTCCAATATCTTAGATATTGAATCAAAATTGAATAAAAAAAAACTTATATTCAATAATTCATCAGTAACTTGAATCAACCTTTTACACAAAATTATAATCTATTTCATTACACCCTGTATACATCTTTCATTTATAAACTTCATCTTGACTTTTCATTTTACTGTC
Source organism: Gonioctena quinquepunctata (assembly GCA_018342105.1). Taxonomy (NCBI): domain Eukaryota; kingdom Metazoa; phylum Arthropoda; class Insecta; order Coleoptera; family Chrysomelidae; genus Gonioctena; species Gonioctena quinquepunctata. Next base: position 789 of record JAFIRS010000437.1, read on the forward strand.
TGAAGATCATACCATTTTTCTGAATGTTAATTTCATCTTATACTCAGATACTGTGAGTAATATTTCATTCCTTTGAATATGTCCATCATCAGTTGTACCATATTTTTCAGAGTGACTGAAGAAGAAATAAACTTATTTCGAAAGCTTTCACAAAAGTAAAATCAGAGTTTGATTAAAACATAGCTGCATCCCCACAAAATATTTACATTTTAAATAGTGTTCAGCTCCAAACAAGAGTCGTTATATATATATATATATATATATATATATATATATATATTTAAATATTCCATCCAACCAGCCTGAAAAAAATTCAAAACGTTCTGTAATATAATGTCGTAAAGATCAACAACAATTGGTCATCTAGGTAATCGTGAAACCATCGCCGATATAAACGAAGCATTCGGTGATTTCCGGAACATTTCAAAAGGTACCTCGACGCCACCTCTCCTGAATGCTCAGAAATAAACCCTCCCAACAACATAGAAAGATGTCAGAAAATGTCATTATGGAGATATACCGGTGGTCAATCATTTGATCTCATTTCTAGAGAAAACAAACAAATCATTCAGTCAAATGAACTTTGAAAACAATACACAAAACACTTTTTCGTTTTGAAGTAAAAATAGTACACACACGGAATCCTTGACCGATTTCCTTAAAATTCACTCACCTCAAGTCGGGATAAGTGATAACAACAGACAACTTGGACCTACAATCATCATCGTCCCCGCAATCGACTGTGAATGGCAGTGGATCGATTTCGTAATGTGTTTTGTTGGAACGCCCGGTATCTAAAACTGGACACTTCAAACACAAAAGATCATTTGATTCAATGACCTTTTCAGAAATATAGGTTGTTCCTTTTAAGGTTGCATTTTCTTTCAGTTCGTAGGAAAACGAAGCTGTTATTGGTGATGCTGCTGTAGGAGACACGAAATTATCTGGAACCTGAAAACAAAAATATATAGACTTATATAATAATAATAATATATAGTATTTGGATATGTATGTATGTATGTATATCCATATCTATATATATATATATATATATATATATATTGTTATGAAATAATAATAGCTTTTAAATAATAATTGTTGTTAATTTTTACCCACGTTATTGTTATTGCCCCACAAATATTTTCTCCCTGTATAAATATTTTGATTTCGATTTTGATATCCCTCTAATACTTATGTAGGCAATTCAGCACCGAGATGGGAAAGCCAATTGTTATATTGTGATATGATAATAGCTAATTGTTATGAAATAATAATGGCCAGCTAACGTTGCTGTTTTCTCGCCACGTTGTTGCCAATTATTATTACTTTTCTTACCACGACTAATCTCAGTTGGTACGCCTTCGCCTCAGGAGTCGGTATTGGCAATAGAGCCACTGCCTGTTTTGCTGTCACTCGAACTATTTTCGGTTCAGTGTTTATAAGTAAAATATTTGCATATCATTGTGGAAAATAAACCAAAAATTATAAAACAATTATTTTCTTTATTCAGGAAAACTTACATTAACCTGGCCTGCGATAAATAACTTATAACTATAAGCAATTGATAAATTTCATAGAATAATAGAAACATGTTATTTAATAACCTCACTTTTTTCTTTTATTGGAAAATTCTTTTATAGTTCAATACCAAAATAAAATAGAGTTCTTCAGATATACAAGTTACGTTGTAAAGTGATTCAGTTTGTGATGTGCACTAAAAAAGTTTATACCTGGAGCTGGAACTGTCGTTGATGCAATACCTGCCAATAATCTGAAATCCTGCTTCATCCACTCCTCTCAGGGACTCTCCATTTCCAAAGGAACCATCCAAAATCCCAGAAATCAGCTTGGACAAGTTTGTATGAAGTACAAAAAGGTAATCTTCTTTTATCCTTGTTTATTTTCTGTCGAAATTATCCAGAAGTTGAATTGGTTTGTTATTTTTGGCAAACTACTTTGTCATTCGTGAAAATATTCAATTTCCTTCTTTCTCAAATTTTGTACCTGGCTTCGTTCTAAAATTTTTTTTCAATCTCCCTCGCTTTGTTTTTCTCCTTCCCTGGATACAATTCCTGTTTTGTCATTTTTATTTGAATTTTCAAATTCGCGCACTTTGTTGTCACATTTTCACTCTTTGGGGTTATTTGTCAAAACTTATTAACTAAAATATTTTCCTTTTCTTACAAACTATGTACAATATTTAATGATAATTGTCTCTGACACCTTTCCGTTCTTATTTTCTCACAATTTCCAATCTTTCATCTGACCATACTGTTCCCTGATTGGCTATTGTCATCAAAAAGTTTCTTGTTCTCCCATTGACTATTTCTAGTTAGATACAATTTCATATACTGTATGTTTCAAGCTTATAATTTTGTTGATCACATTTAATTCAGAATGATTTTGTAAATCTAGACCTTTTTGTTGTTTTTTTGACCAATTATAGGTTGTAATCATTTTGACAATATATGAAAATGATTGCATTATAGTATTTGCATGTTTTTTACCTATCAATATTATACAGAGGCTTCATAAAGGAAATAGAATCTCAAAAAAATTTAAAACAATTTCTCTTGAACTACTAACTATTAAATATTTATTATTTTTGTGGTTTATTTATTTGCACCTTTAAAATATATTACTGGTCTTTCCCAACATAACAATATATATATATATATATATAATATATATATATATATATATATAATATATATATATATATATATATATATGAAAAGCATTAAATTATAGATAGTGACACCTATAATCCTAGCGGTGAAGCTTAGACTTGTTATCCAGTCGTCCTGATAATTGGGAAACCATGAAACAGGCAGTAGGCGGATGGTGGGCTCTCTTGGATTCGTAACAGATTTCTCTTATTCTCGTTATATATATATATATATATTGTAATGTAATAATAATTGTTATGAAATGTGATTTGTAAAATAATATGTTGTTGTTGATTTTTATCCCTCTTGGGTTCAAATTGATGGGATAGATAAATTATTTTCACCCTTTCTAATATATTGCAATGTAATAATAATTGCTAGCTAACGTCACTGTTATCTCGTCACGTTGCTGCCAATTTTTATCACTCTTCTTACCACGACTAAACTCAGTTGGTACGCCTTTCGTCTCAGATAGCCGGTTCAGGCAATAGGGCCACTGCTTGATGTCAAATTCAATCTATTCAATGTTTACAAGTACGATTGCAGATCGTTGTGGAAAACAAACGAGAAAATGTCGAAAACAATTATTTCCTTTATTCAGGAAAACTATTAATAGCCTGACCTACGATAGATAACTTATACTATGGTAATTCTACAAATTTTCAAAGACAATCATGAGAAACGTTGATGAATAAAAATTACACAACCTCACTTTTTACTTTGAAGGTTGAAAATTCTTTAATAGTTCAATATCAAAGTGAAATAGAGTTCTTCTGATATGATACGAGTTATTTGTGAGGTTATTCAGTTTGTGATGTGCACTAGAAAAGTTTTTACCTGACGCTGGAACTGTCGCTGTTACAATATACACCAAGAAATTGAATCCTCCTCTCAATGTACTGCTCTCAGGCTCTCCAATACCAAAAAAGGAACCATACAAATCCAGAAAACAGCTTTGAAATAGTTTCATGTGGAGTACATAAAAGGTAATGTCGTTTGCTGCTATTTATTTTCATTGAAATTCTCCTGAAGTTGAGTTGATTGGGTTCTAATGAAGAAACTACCTTATATTCATGAAATTCTTGAATTTTTTCTTTTTCTAAAGTACGAACGTGGCGTTCTTTTCAAAAAATTTTTCAATCTCCCTCGTGGCTTTGTTTTCTGTCACCTGGATACCATTTCTCCCTGTTTCCATTTCATTTGAATTTTCAAATTCGCGCACTTTGTTGTCACATTTTCACTCTTTGGGGTTATTTGTCAAAACTTATTAACTAAAATATTTTCCTTTTCTTACAAACTATGTACAATATTTAATGATAATTGTCTCTGACACCTTTCCGTTCTTATTTTCTCACAATTTCCAATCTTTCATCTGACCATACTGTTCCCTGATTGGCTATTGTCATCTAGAAGTTTATTGTTCTCCCATTGGCTATTTTTAGTTGGGTACAATTTCATATACTGTATGTTTCAAGCTTATAATTTTGTTGATAATATTTTATCCAGGATGATTTTGTAAATCTAGACCTTTTTGTCATCTTTTGAACAATTATAGGTTGTAATGATCTTGACAATGTATGAAAATGATTGCATTATAGTATTTGTATATTTTTTATCTATCAATATCATACAGAGGCTTCATAAAAGAAATAGAATCTTAAAAATATGTAAAAACAATATCTCTTGAACTACTTACTAGTAAGTAATTATTATTTTTGTGGGTTTTTTATTGAAATTATTTCTTTTTTCCTTTTAAAATAAATTTCTGGTCTTTCATAACATAACAATATATATATATATTTATATATTGTGTGGACAAGGAATTTCTAGCTCGGAAACTAACGAATTTGGGTATTCGTCAACCTCTGGAAGAATGGTTAAGATATTTCCTTACAAATAGGCAAATTATTGTAGAAATAGGCGATACAATATCAACATCAATAACATAAATTTGGGCATACCCCAAGGTCACCCTTTTTTTCATGATATTTATTGACGATCTGGAATTCCACTTATCACAAGATCTCATACTTGTTATGTGTGCGGATGACACAACCATCTCTATTACAGGCGATACATGCGATGAAGTACAACTGAAAGCTAACAATCTGCTGCGACAATTTCACGAACGGTGTTACTACAACAAACTTATCGATAATGAATCTAAAACAAAATACATATTAGAATTCACTACTGCTGTGTACACAATGAATTCAAATCGAAAAATTTACATTCTATATTTTGTGTAAAATTTGTACCTATATTTGAGCAAAGCGTTTTCTGCCTGCGACCATCTTCAGTGCTTATCTGTCATGAGAATAAAAATCATTTTGATTGAAATTAATCTTGTGGGCATTTTCATATGTGTTATATATTACTGGTGCAAAGAATGTGATTCTTGAAAATTTAAACAATGAAATTCTGAAATTGCATGGACTATCTAACTATCGAGAATATACCTGATGGTATTTTATATATTTTGAGTCTTAGTCAAAATAGAAATATTCCTAAAAAATTGTAGATTGCGAATTTATAAGATGAAATTACGTCTCAAACAATCGAAAATCGGAATGAAAACACAAAATCAATAACATAATTAACAGCTTCAAAACAAAATTTGAAAAGCAAACGAAAAACTCAAGAAATATATACAATAAATAATAATTTTTCAGTGAAAATATCAATTTAAGTGACAAAACCACATATAAAAAGAGAGATCAAATGCAAAATTCCAATTAAAAGTGAATAATGTAGTAGAGTGGCTTACATAAAAAGTGATAGATTAGAAACCAAAAAATAAATATATTATGTTGTCTGCCTATAACCACCAAATTTCATAAAACTGGAATTCCACGTCAGCGGATTCAGTCAGCAACTAACAATTTATCATAATTACTCTAAGAAATTCTTGGGAATGGTAATGGGAAAAACGATTACTACGAGTAAAATTCTTGGGAATTTGTGGAAACTTTTCGTAATATAAACAATATAATCATCCCTCTAGAAATGGTGTCTTTATATACAAATATAGACACAAAATTAGCGATAAATGTGATAAGAGGAAAATGGCATGGAATCCAAAATCACACATTAACCTTGGAAGAGTTTTTGAATGGAATTGAATTCAACCTCAACATTCTTTCAATATGAGAATAAATATTTGGAATTGCAATGGGGTCTCCAATTGCTGAGACAGTAGCGATTGTGATAATGGAGTACAAAATCACTTACATTCAAACTAATATCCCTTCAAACGATATGTAGATGATTATATAACGAAAAATGTAATTACTGTTATGATAAACTGAAATCACAATAGGAGAAACTAACAAGTAAACCTCATCGATGCAACAATAATGCACAACAATTCTGGAAAAAAATCACAAAATGGTTTACCAAACTAAATGCATCACATCGTTACACAAACATCAATCAAACGCACCTTCAACAAAAAAAAATCAATTTTTTCCTGAGAGAGTCATAAAGCTCGCTCAACCAAAATTCAGAGAAAAAACCTGAAAGAAGCCTAATTACCCCACCCAATAATAGCATTAAAGATAAAAAAAGCAACAACATACCATACATAGATAAACTATCAAATGAAATTAATGAATCAGTGGGAAAATACATCATAATCATATCACATCGACTACAAAATAGAAATACCTAACACCATTCATTCAAAATTAAAACCAAAAATCACAAGAAACAAACCCATACAATATATCGAATACCTGTAAAGACTGATGAAAGTACCTATATGGGTCAAACAAAGCAATATTCACAAAAGCGAATACTATCTGACGTTACAACATTGAAAATCAACATAAGTTCGTTACTGATAGAGTTGAAATTGGGACCAAAGAAAGAAATTCCAATGTCAGAAAATAATACATTGAAAAAAGACCCCAAAAGCATTGATAGCAGAAATGATATAAAGAACTCAAGTCAAATTTATAACAACCTTTTTCAACTCTGCTTATTGCATACATAATGAAAACTTATTCTCAAATGTTTCCATTGAAATAAAATACAATAAGGCTCATATAGTATGTAACTGAATCTTGACATCCCATAGTACTTGTAAAAGGGGAAAAACATGAAAGATAAATCGAATAAAAGAAATCACATCTTCAACAAGATTTGCACAAGCGAAAAGTAGAAATATAAGTAGTTGAAATATTTTTTAAGTGACACATCAGATTCATAGAGATTATATGATTTTGGATATAATCATATTTTGATATTATGTCAAGTCACGTATTATGTTTTAGTGGTTTCATTTGAATATAACGAAAACTATGTCAAAACATTTCAAGGAATAATTATACAAAAATGACTGAATCAGACTTTCATTCCCGAAAATTCAAGAATTTCATCACTCTGTTCAAGTCTGGTAAAATTATTCCACAAAAACTTTTTTTTTGCTTTTTCATGGAAATGCATTTCCCAATAGTTATGTGCAAGCCAGACATAGTCTAGTAGAAAACATATCACTAATAGGCTAAGGCTGGCTGCAGAGAACCTGGCCAATCGAGTAACAGAAAAAAATGTTTTTTCAAAGTTAGTACTCACAGCAAACATGCGAAAAATCACTGGCTGCCTGGGCAAAAGTTGTACATAAGTTTTGTATGGCCTTTTTTCGGAGAAAACAACCATACCAATGAAGCATCACATTGGTAATACTTTCGACATATTGTAACGTAAATAAACTTAACTTGGTTTTACTAATTTATTTCACACTTAATCTACAACTTAATTTATATTACTACGCCACTGTATAGCTCGATCGTATGGGCTCGTTCAGACTCTCCGTGCCATCTTGAGGGCTGCCTATTTATCTCCGTTACAGAATTCCCGATCTTTCGAATTCTGGCAGTTGGCGACCAACATGTTCCAATTGTTTCCAATATTGACCGTTGTTTTCCGCGGCAGAGCGACTGGATTGTTCTCGAATATCTCCGGGGATGACCTCATCGTTGTCGATGGCAACGCGTGAGGCGACAGGTCCGGCCTAGGTTCGTTACATTGCCCCCTTCTTAAAGACATTTCGTCCCGAAATTTCATCCTTGGAGTGTGACGATATCTGCATGACTCCCCATATCTGCACCGTGAAGTTCGATGGAAGTAACACTCCACGGTCTTCATGATCGGTCGTGGAAGAGGGTTACAGCAAACCAAAATCTTGACGCCGCTGGATCTGAATATCGCCTCCAGCATACTTCTTATGACTCTCCAGTCCAACCCATCAATACCACAGGACAATTTTGGAATTGCTAGATCCACCAGATTCTGGTCCACCATAGTATCTCTTAGTTTGGTGAGACTCTTCCAGACATCTTCATAGGACGGTTTATCTTGGGAATGCCTCTTGGTAACTAGGTAGTAGATGTTTCTCTGGCCTTTCTTCAACTGTAGCACCCCACCAACTTCTGGATTCTGCTCCCGCAGTGTTTGGAGTTGACCTAATTCCTTGGAGAACACTACGGCGATGCCCTGGACATTCGAAGATCTTCTGCCACACAGTGCGCTAGTGCGTAGTCAGCAGGCACCTCGAAAAGGTCTCGTGACTCCTCTCTAGTAACCCCATGTAGAACTTTCTGCCCGTTTGAATACAAGGACATAAACTTCTCGAACGTCATATCATCCTCCGGTGGCTTGAGGGTGCGAACTTGGTCATGGTTTCCAGCTTAGGGGGCCAACCTGTTGAAATGGACGACCCTTGGTTTCCCTCGGGGTGGCTTATGGATTCGGTACACAAGGTCGTTTATCCTTTTCACGATTTTATACGGGCCTTCCCACGAGTTCCGCAACTTTGGTGATAGTCCAAGACGACGTTTGGGGTTGTACAGCCAAACCAGGTCATCAACCTTGAATCCTCCAGCGTCGGCCTTGATGTCATAGGTCTTCTTCATTTTATCGCTGGCACTCTGGATGTTCAACCGGACTCGTTCGTGGATGTCGTCCATTATCTGCCGAAGTTTGCTGACGTACTCCTCTCCCGCAGTGTCTTGTCCTGGCGGTATCCCAAACTTGGTTCTTGTCTTGCGGATGTTCAGCAGTAGACATATTTCTTGGAAAAGGTTGGATTCGAAATTTCTGCCTTGATCCGAGTGCAGCTCCATTGGAATACCGAATCGACATATCCACTCTTTCACCAAGACGTCGGCGACGGTGATGGCTTCCTGGTTGGGCAGGGCATAGGCTTCCGCCCACTTACTGAAGTAGTCCATTGCCACAAGGATGTATTTATTCCCGTGGTCGGATACGGGAAACGGGCCGGCGATGTCAATGGCGATTCTCTCGAACGGCTGCCTACCGTTGTACTGACGCATCGGGGCCTTGGGTCGTATTCGAGGTCCTTGCTAGCAGCGCTCAGCGCACTTTCTGCACCAGTCCTGGACGTCAGCTGACAATTGGTCCAGTAAAACCGTTGCCTCACTTTCTGCAGGGTCTTCGTCACTCCCAGATGTCCTCAGCGACTCCATCATGGATTTCCGCAGCACTTCCTCTCTTCTGTTCCTGGGAACAATTATTTGGCGTCTGTCTTCCCCACCAATATCGGCCTCAACACACGTTTCAGGATCCCATTGTCAGAATAAGAGAGTTCCATTGTGCCCAATAGGACTTAACAGCCGGCGAGTAACCTGCGACTTCCTGCCATGATGGTCTTCGATTGCCCTTCTTCCAGCTGACAACTAAGCCAAGGTCGGGGTCTTTCTCTTGGTCTTTCTGGATCTTGCTGTCATTCCAGTTGTCATCCTTTGCCGCGGTTCTACAAAGTGTTGCTTCTTTCTCTTCTGCTCGTCGGCAATGTGAGCAATCATCTGGACATGGTCTTCGCGACAAGGCATCTGCATTCTTATGGCTAGTTCCGGCTCGATGTTCGATCTCGAAATCGAATTCTTGGAGTCTCTCGATCCAACGTGCTACTTGACCCTCAGGATTTTTGAACTGTAAGAGCCATTTGAGAGCTGCATGGTCAGTTCTCAACAGGAATCTTCTTCCATACACGTACTTGTAGAAGTGCTCCACTCCCCTTTACAACAGCTAACAGCTCTCGCCTAGTGACACAGTAATTGCGCTCTGGTTTGCTAAGCGTCTTGCTGAAATAACCAATGACCTTCTCCTGTCCCTCCTGGATCTGAGATAGGACAGCTCCAAGTCCCACGTTGCTGGCGTCCGTATCCAAAATGAATTTCCCTTTGGGTAGGGGATAGCTCAGTACAGGTGCGTTGATCAAAGCTTCTTTCAGCTTCCTGAATGAGTCTTGACATTCTTCGGACCACTGGAACTTTGTTTGGCCCTCCGTGAGCCTGGTCAGTGGTTTAGCGATGTTGGCGAATCCCAACACATATCGGCGATAGTATGTGCATAAACCAAGGAAACTTCGAAGTTGGTGAATGTCTTTTGGGATGGGCCAATCCTTAACAGCTTTGATCTTCTGGTCAGCCACTGCTACTCCTTCCCCAGAGACAACGTGGCCGAGGTATCGTACTTCTTTTTGGAACAGATGGCATTTCTTGGGGATCAGCTTCAACCCGGAGTTCCTCAGTCGCAGGAATACTTCCTCCAAGTTTTTCACGTGGTCCTCGAACGATCTGCCGACCACAATTATGTCGTCGAGATACACTAGACACGTGTTCCATGAGAGTCCCTTCAGCACTGTCTCCATCAATCTTTCGAATGTGGCGGAAGCATTACAGAGCCCGAATGGCATAACGGTGAACTGCCACAATCCAGAGCCGATGGTAAAAGCAGTCTTTTCTCGATCTTCCTGAGCCATTTCTACTTGCCAATATCCACTCTTCAGATCAAAGGGTCGAGAAATCGTGGAACCAGCCAACGTGTCTAGGGTGTCATCTATTCTCGGGAGAGGGTAACTGTCCTTCTTCGTGACATTATTAAGTTGGCGATAGTCTACACAAAAGCGTGTCGATCCATCCTTTTTCTTCACCAGTACGACTGGAGAGGACCAGGGACTGTCAGATGGTTCGATAACTCCTTCTTTTCCCATATCGCTGACTATTTTGTCAGCCTCTTCCTTCTTGGCAAGAGGAAGTCTTCTTGCTGATTGCCGGATCGGCCGAGCACCTCCAGTATCAATTTTGTGCTGGACCACATTAGTTCGACCCCCTTTTCCTTGTCCGGTATCGAAGATGTCTTGGTACTTTTTGACTAAATCTCTTAGTTTGGGCTGTTGAGCTGGTTTTATGTCTTTGGAAGAGATGGCAACTAATTTTTCTTGTTCTGTGGGCAAGTTGTTGGGTTGGCTAATCGTACCTCGTACGCCCCGGATCACAGAGGAAACTGACGAGCAGTGCCCCAAAATTGTCCCTTTCTTCAAGGTCACTGGGAAATAATTGACATTCATGACCCTTACCGGCACAAAGGTCTTCCCTAGTGCAATCCCTCGTCCAATTTTCTATCATGAAGTTTGGGCTCGAACATCACCACGTCTCCACTGCTCGCACTCCCGTCCAGGCGAGCCTCCAGAATGGTTTCAGCCCTCTCAGGTACGCTTACATCTTCAGCCAACAGCACACGGATCAACTCCTCACTTCTCCCATGAAGACCAGCTCTTCTCCGTTGACACGGAGGACGCCGACTTTGAAATCGAATTCAAACCCTCTGGAATTCATGATGTCCATTCCGATGATTGCATCGTCTTCGATGTCCGCTACAAGTGCCTGATGTTTCACTTCAGTGCTTGCCCAAAATTATTTCAATCGGTAGCTCACCATATACAGTAGCTGGCTCACCTGTTGCTGTGCGTAGCTTCCAAGTTGTCGGTTCAATCCGTTCCGGTGTTCTGGCAAAGGAAGGCCCGAGAATTGTCCTAGTCGCACCTGTATCTAGCAGCATGGTGCAAGGCTCGTTATTGATGAGACCGTCTACGAAGACACCTTTGTTCTGTCGTTGAAGGATAGCGACATATGCGTTGTTAACCGGGGCTTGCCAGACACATGCCGACGATTGCCCCTTCTCGTCGACCTTCTTCAGTTTTCCTGCATCGGGTCGATGAATGTTGACATTTGCTACGCACATGTCCAATTTTGCCACAATTCCAGCATCTTATCTGTCTTTTCTCAGGCAACACTTCCTCAATCACTTTTCTTATGGCAGCTTCCAAGTTAGCAGGCTCCTGTGAGTCTTCCCCAATCGTTCGAACTTTATTTTGTTCTTCCGCAGCATTGTTTTGCTGCTTCAAATTTCCCAAAGCGCGTGCCAGTGCGTCTACGAGATGTGTTGGACGAGCTAATATCAACGCTTGTCTGGTTTCTGGGTCACGGAGTCCATCCAAGAATGCCTGAACCGCTAATCGCTCCATTACATTTTCCGGTATGGCTGGATATGCGAGGCGAACCAAGCGTGCAATGTCAGTTTCAAATTCTTGTAAGGATTCGCCCGATTTCTGACAGCGATTTTTCAGCTGGGAGTGGTATACGTGTTCCAAATTGGCCTGACCATATCGTAATTCTAGATGTTTAATCAGCTGATCATAGTCCTCCTGTTCTTGGGCGGTGAGAGTTTGTAGAATATTCGTCGCTTCTCCACGTAATGCAAGGGTTAGTGCTACAGCTCTTTCCCTGCATTCCATCCGTTTGCTTTGCCGCTGCTCAAACTGCCGGCGGTAATTTGCCCATGGAGTTTTCCCGTCGAACTGGGCGGCTTCATGGAAAGCTTCCTATTTCTGAACTGACCTTGACATCTTTTATACCCTCTTGAACTTTATCCAAGTTCAAACTCAAGTCCAAGATTGCATTGTTAACCATCTCTGTGGAGGGCGCACTATTAATTCGTTTTTCCAGCTTACTGATCGTTCCCTTTATTTTGTCCATTTCTGCCTCGACCCCATCTTTGATTTTATCTACCTCCGTGTTCATTTGCTCCCTAATACTATCTATCTCTGTCTCAACGGTTCCCATTCTTTCTTCTAGAAAATTAGCCACACCACACAATTCTTTTTTTAGGCCTTCTGTGTTTTCCAGGAACTTCTCTTCCAGGCTTCTTGAATTTTCTAGAAGCTTCTCTTCCAGATTTCTAGAATTTTCTTAGCTTCTCTTCCAGATTTCTAGAATTTTCTTCAAGCTTTCTTCCAGATTTCTAGCATTTCCTTCCAGGCTTCTTGAATTTTCTAGAAGCTTCTCTTCAGATTTCTAGAATTTTCTTGAAGCTTCTCTTCAGATTTCTAGCATTTTCTTCCAGACTTCTTGAATTTTCTAGAAGCTTCTCTTCCAGATTTCTAGAATTTTCGCCCTTCAATTTCTAAATTGTCTCGTTTTCTATTATCGGACTCAAATCACCTCCGGAACTTCGAATAAAAATGTTTCGGGGTCCTCACCTTCTTGTATAAGTCCTTCTGCAAGTTTTCCTGGAGTACTTGCTTTTACCGTTGTTTCCAGTTCCTTTCCTCCAATTCCTATTTCAATTCCGCTACCTTCAAGTCCGTAAGGCGCACTTTTCTTGAACACATTTTGTTTTTTGACGAGGTATCAGTCTGTTTGCACGAAAAGTTTATCAGTTTGTTAAAATTCACTTCGCGAATTCTTTTCCACGGGCCACCAGTCTATTGTCTGTTTCGCGAAAGTGTATCAGTTTATATTCCCACGCACAATTGTTCACTTCGCGAAAACCGGGCCACTGTCTATTTTCTGTTTCACGCGAACAGTGTATCAGTTTATATTCCCACGCACAATTCTCCACTTCGCGAAAACCGGGCCACTGTCTATTTTGGGCGTCCGACACCAATTGTAACGTAAATAAACTTAACTTGGTTTTACTAAATTTATTTTTCTGACTATCCACTCCACGATCACTTGTTTATTTTCAAAATCTCGCTTCCGACACCAATTGTAACGTAAATAAACTTAACTTGGTTTTACTAATTTATTTCACACTTAATCTACAACTTAATTTATATTACTACGCCACTGTATAGCTCGATCGTATGGGCTCGTTCAGACTCTCCGTGCCATCTTGAGGGCTGCCTATTTATCTCCGTTACAGAATTCCCGATCTTTCGAATTCTGGCAGTTGGCGACCAACATGTTCCAATTGTTTCCAATATTGACCGTTGTTTTCCGCGGCAGAGCGACTGGATTGTTCTCGAATATCTCCGTGGATGACCTCATCGTTGTCGATGGCAACGCGTGAGGCGACAGGTCGGGCCTAGGTTCGTTACAATATAGTAAATTCCGAGTGGTCAAGCGGTCTGAAGCGCCAGACAGATATAACTGGTTCACGAAAGGGCCAGCTCTGGCAACTTTTTTTATTTTTTTTTCCTTCGAAATTAAAAATGATTTGTTTGGGGCGAATATTCGTCCCAAAATGGAACTTTTGCCAATGAAAAAACAAAATGGCGGCTCCAATATGGCGGACGAGTTTTGTGATTATAGTTCAATTCTATTCAATTTTTTTTTGATAGAATTCATGAATTCCAAATAGCGGCTCCAATATGGCGATGAGTTCCAATAGAAATTGGTACAAGGGGGTTTTTGTGGTAAAAGATCATGATTTTTTTGCCAGAATTAAAAAATTCAAGATGGCGGTGACGAATTTTGTGATTAGTCCAATTCCATTCAAAATTGGTGTGTGGAGGTTTTTAGAGTCGAACATCATGATTCCTCAGTCGAAATTCATGAATTCAAGATAGCGGCCCAGGAAAGCAATGTGTTCTGTTATTATGGCTCCATTCCATTGAAAATTGATATGATGGTTTTTTTGGGGTCGTAGATTATCAATGTATGTTAGTATTCAATAAAATGACGGATTTCATGAATGACTACAAACAATTAAATAAAAATTATTGAAAATAAAATAAGGACAAGCTTTTATACAAAAAGTAAAAAATAATGTCTCTAATTGTTCAACCTAGATTATTCTGTGAGTAACAGATTCAAAAGCTTGCCGCGAATAAGAAATAGGTATTCTTGCGTGGCAATATTTTGAATCTGTTACTCACAGAATAATCTGGGTAAAACAATTATTTTTTCCTTTTTAGTGCATTTGTATAAAAGCTTGTCTAATTTTTTTTTATTATTTTCCTTAAAATATTAGCACTCAGAGATTTGAACTGAACATACATACATTTGTTAAATTAAATAGAAGCTTATAAAAACATTTCATTCTGCAGCTTACTCTCAGACATGAGAAATGATTCGTTTTGGGAACGAAACCCCTTTCTTGTGGTTCTAACAACCTTCTCAGTTTCGCCAAGAAATCGCTAAGACGTCGTTCAAAGGAGCTACCAACACCTTTCACCTGCTTGGATGGAATGGATTTGTAAACGTTCAGCAACCCTGAGCGGCTAGGATCGCTAATTGTTATACAAACTAGGTGAGAATGAAACGGGGGTTCGTGAGGTCTCCTCCGTTTCTGAGCGTGCACTTTACTATATCGACCTTACTATATCGAGAGGCCAAATTATGTACATTCAAACACTGGACCATGGATAAATATTTATTATAGATATATTAAACCTAACAATTCCCCTTCAGAGTAGTAGGCACAGGCTGTTCTATGCATTAGACATATTCATTTTTCAAGTTATCGCTAATAAAATGAAACAAAAGAGGTACGCAATAACTCGAAATCAAACCTTCTGAAGAATACAGCAACATAGAAAAACTAGCCAAGTCGTATAAAACATTCATTGTCAACGTGCAGATAAATATACAATTAATTCATACCTAGGAAATTAAAGAACAACATCGCATAATATCTTTCAACTTATGACTGACTCACTTCCATAGAAGCCCATCGGAGTTCCTGTGGTGATTCAGTATATTGGATAAAATGAGGGATCTTTATCTTTGCGATTAGGCCGATAGCGTATAATTGAGAATATATTCGTTACGTGTCTGGTCCTTGCTATCCTGTCTGTCTGTGTACCATAAACAATACGTTTTACATTATTGTAAAGAAGTACATCGATCTACGTCAATCAAATGTAAAAATCAATTCATTCTTTCTAAAATATCAGATACAATCCAACGTATAGGAAAGACAAATTTGCAGGCATTGGTAGACAAATTGCCAAATATTTAAACTTGCCAAATCCTCAAAGTTATACCGGCCATTGTTATCGCAGATCATCTGCCACTCTGTACATTGATGGAGGAGGCGATATAACTGGGTTGAAGTGTCACAAGTAGCTGACGGATACATTGATCAGTCTATGAGAAACAAAACAACTACAGCAGATACTTTTGCTAAACAGATAAATAGTAATGAAGCATCTTCTTCCTGCTCAGCAATCGAAATTTCAAATATTGGTGTCAATGATAATTCACGACCGATTCGGTTTAATAATTGTACTATTATTAATTTTAATGTTGTTGACAAATAAAATTGTTCATTAAAAATCTGAAATAAATAAATTAGTCGTAAATGAAGTAGAGTATACTACTCGCAATAATGGCTATTATTCTCTCGGAATGTTACTCCATCGCCGCTGACGCGGCTTGGTTCGTAAATATTCCTCGAGAATAATAGCTATCATTATTGACTCTTGGTATAATCTACTATTATTTATCGATCTCATCGGTTCTTTTTGGGTTATCGGATTTTTTTGGCATTCCATGATTATTTCAATTGATCTTAGGCGCTTATTAAATTGGTAAATATTTCAATTTACTTCTATCTCTTGGTAACAGACTCCAATAAAATTTTACTATCAAGTAACTTGAAGAAATATTTTTCTTACTTTTAGAAAAACTGTCACATTATCACATGCTTCTCCTTCCTGATTGATAATTATTTCTTTTGTCACTGTCCCATTTTCTCCATCGATTTTTGCTCTCTTCAAGACTTTGTCCACATTGAAGCTATATTCAATTGCTAAAAAATTTAAATTGTTTTAAAGAAAAATCCCGAAGATCCATGTATTGGGTGAAACAATACCATATAAAAAATTTCAAAAGATTATTATAATGTATATATATATATATATATATATATATATATATATATATTTTATTGTACACCTCCCAACAGAAATCTATTTACAGGGTGGGAAAATCACAAGTACAAAAACAAAAAAACATAATAATTTGAGAATCAGTAAAGATACAACAATAGTGTAGAAATGAGACATGAACAAAAACTAGAAAAAAGGAAAATTAATATATTAAAAACTGATTTTTTTCAATGAAGCAATGCTGCAAGAGAAAATGTCACAACTGTCATTGGTATATATACAGGGTGTCCCAAACTCGATGGACTATTAGACATTTCTGGAGAACGGTACACAGGATAATTTTGAAAATTTGGTTTCTTGGGAAATTAGTGTTGCTCTATCGATCTAAAATTTCAAGCGCTGCGGCAATGCCGCTTATATTGAAAAGTAGCAACAACTTTGATATTTTAAATGAGACATCCCGACATCTCTTAACTTCTTGAAGACAAAGCAGAAGAATGGTTTTCATTCAACAAGTTGAAATTGTATAGAGATAAAACTCAAAAAATTGTAATCTCTTCCAACACTAGTATAACTAGCAATGCACATGTTAAATTACTAGGCGTAATAATCGACGAGTCCCTTAGATGGGATGCACACATCGACCAACTATGTAAAAAACTATTAACTCAGCTTCATCTGCTTCGCCAACTGAAAAAGATATTAGGACCTCAAGCACTTCTCACTTCCTATTACTCCCTATTCCATTCTCACCTCATATATGGATTACTTCTGTGGGGTAGATCAACTCGTACTCTAAAAGTTTTTCGTATGCAGAAAAGAGCCCTCCGAATAATTGCTGGAGCTCCGTTTGATGAACATTGTCAACCATTATTTAAAAATTACTGATATACCACACTTTACTGGAAATTCACAAAAAAAAAGGACTATACTGCACTCACTCAGATTGTCATAACTATAACACTAGAAATGCGGAACACCTTAAACAACCAAGAATTAGACTAGAAATGTCAATGAGAAATACACTTGTCAAACTTCATAATAACATACCACAAGGATTTAAGCAATTGAATACAAATATGTTCAAAAGGGAGGTTAAACAGCTGCTACTGATTAATTGTTTTTATTCAACATCTGAGTTCATGAATTGAACATATACGGCCATTTTACATATACTTAAGTTTTTATTATTCGTATTTTCATGTATACCCTCTTTATTTTGTTTTTTGATGTTTTTTATTCTTCTCATATCCACTATTAACTCCTTATCACCCATTCCCAAAAGTGTTTAGACATACTGTTTTTGACTTGTCATAAATGTAACTTTGTAACATAACATGAACAAATAAACTATCTATCCATCTATCTATTATTGCATTTTTCGCTTTGCTTTATAATCATTCTTGTATAATACTTCCCTATACCTATCTCAAGCGGTTCTCGAGAAATTCATTGATTTTCTTATTTTTTGTGCAAAACATAGCTTCAATTAAATGTTTATTACTGCGATATTTGGACCCGTACAAAGCTGAAATTCTGGGTGTAGTTTATTAATGTTCTGTGCAGTTATGTTATGTCTAGGGGAATTCGTTCTCCATTATACAGGGTCGTCCAAAATTTGTGATTTTTCCGATAGATACAAAAATGGTGTATATTATCAAATATCCTGAAAAACAATTGGAGTTACTTTCAAATGATGTATCATGGTCATATACCTTAATAGTCTGGTTTCCGAAATGAAAGCAAAATAGCATATTTTGTATTAGGTATATGTCATGGAATACGTCATTATGAAAATTAGACAGTTATCATCAAAATAAAACGTTTGGAAAAAAAAAAAAAAATTATCTTCATGGTCATGTTCAGTAAAAGTTATTTGTATTTGTCAGTAGAATCCAAAAACAGAATGAAATACTGGGTGTTCCATTTGAAATTCGAAAGTTGATATTAGTTACAAGTACAATGTGGCAACACTGCAACCGTGAAAATATGTTCAAGAGCTAGATCGCAGTCTCTTATCTTGGGATACAAAATTTCGAGTATTTATATCTTAGATCTCCAGAAACGTCCAATAGGTCATCTAGTTTGGAATACCCTGTATATTAATCCTTCTTTGTACAATCAGTTCGTCATCTTATCGTTCATACACTACAATACACTACAGAACCTTCTGCGTGTTCGCGCTATAATTTGATCACATTGACCATGAAGATAAACAATTTCATCAAAACTTCGATTGAATGGTTACTTCCATTTGATTCTTTTCGATAAATTTTTGGAATGAACGCGCAAACGTTTTTATTGATGCACAATTTGAATTTTCACAATAACGTATTTTATGACATTCAATACAAAATATGGCAAAATAATCCGATTTTTATAGAAACTTGCTTTTATTTCGGAAAGCAGACCATTCAGGTATAGGAACATGAAACATCATCTGAAAGGAACTTCAATATTCATTCAGGATATTCGATAATATACAGGATGTTCCATTTGAAAAAATGTACTTTTCACCATTTTTGTATCTATCGGAAAATCACAAATTTTGAACGATCCTGTATAATGGAGAATTAATTCCCTTAGACATAACTAATGCACAGAATATCAATAAACTACACCCAGAATTTCAGCTTAGTACGAGTCCAAATACCGCAGTAATAAACATTTAATTGTTTAATATGTTTTGCACAAAAAATAAGGAAATCCTTGAATTTCTCGAAAACCGCTTGAGATACGTATAGAGAAGTATCATACAAAAATGACCGTAAAACAACAGCAAACCGAAAAATGCAATAATATACAGGGTGTTTCATTTTAAATATCAAAGATGTTGCTACTTTTCAATATAAGCGGCAACGCCGCAGCGCTGAAAATATTTTAGATCGATAGAGCTTATTACCCAAGAAACTAAATTTTCACAATTATCTTGTGTCCCTTTCTCCAGAAACGTCTAATAGGTCATCGAGTTTGGGACACCCTGTATCTATATATATACATATATACATATATACATAAACATATACATATACATATACATATACATATACATATACATATACATATACATATACATATACATATACATATACGTATACGTATACGTATACGTATACGTATACGTATACGTATACGTATACGTATACGTTTACGTTTACATATACATATACATATACATATACATATACATATACATATACATATACATATACATATACATATACATATACATATACATATACATATACATATACATATACATATACATATACATATACATATACATATACATATACATATACATATACATATACATATAATATAATATACATATACATATACATATACATATACATATAACATATACATATACATATACATATACATATACATATACATATACATATACATATACATATACATATACATATACATATACATATACATATACATATACATATACATATACATATACATATACATATACATATACATATACATATACATATACATATACATATACATATACATATACATATACATATACATATACATATACATATACATATACATATACATATACATATACATATACATATACATATACATATACATATACATATACTATATATATATACATATACATATACATATACATATACATATACATATACATAAAATATACATATACATATACATATACATATACATATACATATACATATACATATACATATACATATACATATACATATACATATACATATACATATACATATACATATACATATACATATACATATACATATACATATACATATACATATACATATACATATACATATATACATATACATATATATACATAAAATATACATATACATATACATATACATAACATATACATATACATATACATATACATATACATATACATATACATATACATATACATATACATATACATATACATATATATATACATATACATATACATATACATATACATATACATATACATATACATATACATATACATATACATATACATATACATATACATATACATATATATATATATACATATACATATATATATATATATATAATATAATATATATATAAATATATATAATATATATAATTCTAATAAATTGATATAAAATGAAAATAAAGTCAAATCTGTTTTTGAATTATGAAACCATTAATCTATAAATTGATATAAAATGAAAAAAAGTCAATATTTGGGAAATAAACATGAATTGTCTAACGACAATATGAATATAGGGAGCAAATGGAGCCCATTGTTTGTCTGCGGAAATGTGTGGCTTTTGCAACAAATGAAATTTATTTACACGGATAACATTTTCATTTGATGTAATTCAACACCATCGTTGGCATAGTGAAAGAAAAGTTGTTGTTTTCTGTTAGATAACACAAAAAATGCTTCTATTTTTTGGTAGATTTTGCATCTTAAACGATGTCGAATGCTTTTGATAGGTGCAGTGATCATAATCTACATTCAGTTGAATGTTTGTAATCAGCAGATTCAATCTTCTGAATCCATACAATATTCTTTGATTCATTATTTTTCCATAAAATTGATGAAACCCATATAGGTCGATAATCACTGTGATCTTTCTATTTTCATGTGGTTAGGAACAATGCCAGTTTCAAACGATTTATTGATCAATTGACTCAAAGAAGGGAATAATACTGTTCCAACCCATTTCATGATAATTGCAATATCCATGAATGTATTCATAAATCCAGTTGATATTTATTATAATTATTGTGGATATTCATTGCATTTGATTTGTAAGTACAAGTAATTGTAGACTAATAAGAAAACTTGATTACTATCGTTTCGGACGTCCATCGTCTTAATGTATTTAAAAGGTTTTAACGACGTTTCGAATGCTTGTATCTGCAATCGTCTTCAGGTGAATACTGACAAGTTTAGGTGCTACTTACCAATTTATATGACTGTCGGCGCAATGATGCGTGCAATTCCGCCATGTGCAGAGGTGCGTGTAGTTTCGCGCGGTGTGGTGGTGCGTGAAGTTTCGCGCCTCTGCAGCCCGCCAGAAAGAGCAATCAGGGGTTTCCATACGTTCTTGATCTCAACACTTGGTTGACTAAAGGCGTTATTGGCTGCGATGTAGGCGGCCTCTTTGAACTTTCGTTTGAACCAATGCTCCTCTCTATGTAGAACACTTTCGTCGTCCATAGAACTCGATCGTGCTCAGTCCAGGCGTGGTCAGCGATTCCCGATTTTGATGTTTCTCCACGTTGAGTCCATTTCTTGTGCTCATCCAATCTTACCGATAACGGTCTCTTTGTCTCTCCAATGTAACTTGAACTTCATAAATGCAATGGAACTTCATAAATGCAATTTTTACTGATTTCATTTTTGTTGTCAGGTTTGGTCTTGGTCAGGAAACTCCGTAAAGTACTGCCGGATTGGAAGCAGCTCTTGATATTGAACTTGTTTCCGATCCTTCTGATCTTCTCGGAGGCACCTCTGATGTACGGAAGGCAGATCACTGTGCTTTGTTGTTGCTCTTCAGATGTCTTCGTTCTCCGGAGTTGTTTCAATACTTCTTCTAGGAGTTTCTTGGGATATCCATTCCGGTGGAGGTCCTCTCTGATGTGGTTTAATTCGGCATCCAGTGACTCACGTCGTTGCATGTGTGCGTCGCTCTCTCTCCAATTTTCTCACGATCCTCTTTTGTCGAACTCGGATGGTTGGAGCTGTAACTGAGGTACTCCCCGTATGTGTCTTCTTTTTTGCAGACGGAGGTGCGGATTTCATTGCCTATTCTCTCCCGCACCTCCGTCTGCAGAAAGAAGACACATGGGCAGTACCAGTTACAGCTCAACCAGAGTTCGACAAAGGATCGTGGGATCGATTGAAACGACACGACACTCAACGACGTGGAGTCACTAATGCCAATATCACATCAAGACCTTCACCGATGATATTCAGAACTCTATTGAAACAACTCCGGACGAGACATCTAAACAACAACACATGATCTCTCACATCAAGGTGTCTCCGGAAGATCGAAGGATCGAAACAAGTTCAACATCCGACAACATGCTTCCAATCCGGCGGTACTTTGCGGGTTTCGACAGACCAAACCTGACAACAAAATAAATCGTAAATCATTTATGGTTCCATGATCGGAGATTCTACATTGGAGAGACAAGACCGTTATCGGAAGATGGATGAGCAAAATGACTCAACGTGAAAATCAAAATCGGAATCGCTGAACACGCACTGCACCATCAGTGAAGACGCAAGGTCTACATGAAGAGAGCATGAAGTTCAAACGAAAGTTCAAGACGCCACATCGAAGCCAGCCTTTAGTCAACCAAGTGATGAGTCAGAACGTATGAAACCTCTGATTCTCTGGCGAAACGCGAAACGCGCGCCCCCACACCGCAAGCATCACGCGCTGCACATGGCAGATTGGCATCATATAACGTAAGTAGACTAAACGTCGTATCACTGAACGATTGCGATACAAGCATTCGACGTCTGAACCGAATACATTAAGACGATGGACGTCCGAAACGATAGTAATCAAGTTACCACATCGTCTACAACCTTCAAACAATAAGAAAACTGTTGTCTGTTTCTTACCTAGAGTTTCATTTTTGAACTCTGAATACTGGAAGCACACATTCAACAGAAAAGACTTTGAGTCCTGTTTTAGCGTAGCTGGAGAAGAAAAAACGTTATAACTAACTACCACTACTGGTCTACTTCTCAGAAGAACAACATTTCCAGAAACGTGGGCACCTATCGCCAAATCTGAAAAAAAAACAATAAATATTTTTTGGTGCTCTCACAGAAGAAAATTTAAGAGTCAGGAAAATGGGATCTGGTTCGACATAAATGACAAAAGATTAAAATTGAAATTTGTGGTCACTCTTCACTCTGGTGTTGGTTTTAGGGGTTTTTGAGGAAAAATCAGAAAAGTTTATGATGGTTTTTTCCAGAGGTTTCCAGAAAAAAGTTTTTTTTTTTTTAATTTGACGCAATAACAAAAATCCATGTTGGGTTTTCACTGATTGTTTCTGAAAATATTGTTTTACTAAAAGGGAACAATCAACCCGCACTATATGCTCTGTATCTTCCACCATTCACAGATCTTGTTTATCCATGACTTTAATAATACTTGAAAAACAAACTCAACACATATTATGCATTGTGACCCATTTAAAATGGAACCACCCCTGTAGAATACGCATTTTTCGATCAATCTAAAAAAAATATATCTATCAATATTAAGCATCAAAAACTGTATTTTGACATACATTTTCATAACTTTAGTTTCATTTCCAAGGCACTCTATGGTTTTTTTTTCTTTGTCAAAAAGGCAAAAGTTCGATAGGCAATTTTTGTTTTCAAATTTGACTACACCACTGGATTTGTAGTCGCTATAAATAAAAACCATCAATTTTTCATGAAAAAATATTGGTTAACAACGAAGTTACAACAACTTTAATTTTGGAAACAAAATATTTGATTATAATTTTTATTTAGATTATAGACATATTAAAAATCTGGCAACCCTGCCGATACAAAGAAGATCACCAGTGAACTTGTACAGTGAAAATCCGAGTCAATAACTGATTCCGTTCTACAGTTATAACTCCTGAAAGTATGGTAATGTGAGCGATTTGAGGTTGAAGCGATTTTGTAATAAAAATCTGACTACGCTACTGGATTTGTGCCGAAATTACACCTCAAAAATGAGAAATAGTGTAAAAAATATTCGGAAGAGATACGATAAATGTGATAAATGGAGGTTTGGTAGAAGCCACAAATCATTTCGTTTTTATCGGCTATGGAAGAATGTACTACTGTATTTGAATTTAAAATTGTCTGTTCTTTTCGAATACACTTATAACCTACACTTAAATAAATGATTTTAAGGGAATATGATTCACAAATCCAGTGGCCTAGTCAGATTTTTATTACAAAATCACTTCCACCACAAATATCGCTCACATTACCATTCTTATAACTGTAGAACGGAATGAGCTATTGACTTCGGATTTTCACTGTACAAGTTCACTGGTGTTCTACTTTGTATCGACGGTGTTGCCAGATTTTAGATATGTCTATAATCTAAATAAAAATTATAATCAAATACTTTCTTTCCAAAATTGAAGTTATTGTACCTTCGTTGTTAACCAATATTTTTTCATTAAATTTTGATGGTTTCTATTTATAACGACTACGAATCCGGTCCGGAATTGCCTAATGAAGTTTTGCCGTTTTTGACAAAAAAAAACATAGTGTGCCTTGGAAATAAAACTGAAATTATGAAAATTTGTGTCAAGATACAGTTTTCAATGCTTAATATTAAAAAAAAATATTTTTTTGAGATTGATTGGAAAATGCGTATTCTACAGGGGTGGTTCCATTTTAAATGGGTCACACTGTATTATGTAATATGTATGTATTGCTATCTGTGGATAGGTCGACAAAATTCGCAATTTTCATGGATTCAAGATGTGTAGTAATTTATTCCAGAACTACCTTGTAGTAGTGTTTTTCTATGCACGACACTGACCACTTTTTATCAACCAACATAAACCCAATATAAAACCTCTCATAATCGTAGGTACCGATCCTAAATCATTATACTTTCCAGTGAGGGACTGGTCACATCAATTTAAAATGGAATTCAAATAGAAATAATATGAAAAGAAAATGCAATACGAAAATTTGCTGAAAAAAATATGTAAAAGAAGGAAACGAAATCTAACATTACAAATGGCAAAGGTCAATATTGAGAACGCGCCAAAAAATCTGGCAAGGAGATAGATAAACTGACAGGCTGTCTAACGAATGCGAAATCGTGTAAAGAGCGGTAGAAGAAGGCGTAATAAACAAAAAAGAGGGAAAGGAAATGCGTAACTACAAAGTACAAGCCTCTGGAGAACAAATCGATGAAGAGGTTGGAGGGTGATCGAAGCGGAACAAGAATCAATGCTGAATGCATTGGAAGAGGACACGTGATATTTAAATATATTCAAGCTACTGGACTTGGAATGGCTAAACGATGTATACAAAAATACGGAGACAGTAGGTAGGAACCTGATACATATAGGCAGACAAGAGGACCTTATCGGAATATTCGATACCAAATTTCGAAACAGTGATAAAGTCATCGACGAAATGATTGAATACCTGACTGCTACGAATTTGGACGAAGTATACCACTCTACACACCACACTATATCCATGAATAGGAGTAGATCAGCCACAAAACACGCAAACAAAAATGTACCTGATACTGTTGGATACGGGTGACGGGGATACCATCAACCAAAAAATAATATATAAAGCTCACAGGGCTTCGATGGTAGCAAAGGAAGTCAACAACCTTTCATAAATCAAGATGCCCGGCGAATATGTTTCCAGAGGTCTAGGAATGAACCTCAAACTTCTAAGGAACGCCCACGAGAAGGAGAATAATAACAAAATAAGGCTCGTCGTGAGAAGAGTCGTACGTTGAAAGAAATGAAAGCGAACTTAACGTAAAAGCTATAGCTATGGGTAAAAAATATAAAGATAATGGGATAAACTATTCGAGCTGCGGCAAGGTGGAAGCATTCGAAACTGTACTGGATTTAAAAGAACACAATATATCAGTACAACAGAAATAATACAACTCAATACACATTTATGACGATAGAACAGGAGATAACATAAGTTGTCACGCCGATAATAGGTGAAGAACTAGTATGCGAAACGAGAATAACATCGTTAAAACCAACGAGAGGAGGACAAAATTAGTAGCACCGTCGAGGGGGGCGGTCAAGAAAATGTGCCTCAGGGAAAGGATAACCATTGGTTGGCTGAGCTGTAATACCCCGGAAAGAATCAGTTTAGTGGGGTGCTACAAATGCAAGATATTTGGGCACACCGGTAGACAGTGTACAAGAGAAGGCAGGACGGATGACTGCAGGTAATGCGGTTAAAAAGACATAACGGAAAGGCAGTACTGAAGAGCCTTTCTGCCAAGCATTCAAGTCCGTAGGACACAGGCACAATGATTCAGGATGTCCTAAGTATAGGAATCTGATACAAAATTAAGCAAAAGCATGAGCTAGGAGTCCGGGAGACAGGTGGAAAAAACCCAGTTATTAGCAATACCGCCAGATATGACAAGCGAAGGATCTAGCAGAGGTCTAACGGGATATCATGGGCCAGGATATAAAAATCTTATAAACTAACCTCGGGATCAAAAGAGTTGCCACGACATGGCTCGGCTTAAAAAAATATCCACATTCTTATAGTTAGCGAACCAAACTTGAAGATCATAAAAATAAACGAGACTGGTTCACAGGTAACACAAATGGAGTCATCGTCCACGTAAGGAATTATCGAATAAAAAAATAGAACCCTGCAAGGGCTCAACGGCTTTTCGGTTCTACATCTGTCGAAAACAAAACCCGATTGTTGCTACGTATTCCCAAACATTACACTCACAGTATATGAAAACCAAGTTAAGAACACTATGAATCACGTCATGAGTCATGAAGGACTTGAAGATCACACATACCCACGATCTTGTTGTACATAACACATTTGTCCTTCATAGATATCCTCTCCGATCAGGAGACAGCGTGTTCCATGAAAGATTGGGAAATTCTGATAGAAGGATCACTAATAGAACAACGTTACATATACTTCAGCAGAACGGGCTCGAAAATCTGGGCAAGTCCACACAGTTCTGCCGTAGATTGGGAAGTGTTTAATATATCCATCAAATGGAACATCGGAACGATGGAGAAAAACCGGCAGCGGAACGAGCCGAATCCAGCAAACTAATTTGGCCCAGGAATAACATCATCCCGTATAAGTGGAGCGAGGTGATCGACGGGAAAAGAAAAGAGTACCTGTAAGCAAGAGGAGCTCTGATCAGTGCCAATAGTAGAAAGCAAACCAACGTCAAGGAAGCGAACGTTGGCGCAACAGTTCAAATACCTCGAGAATGACACAGAAGAAAGGCGGCGAGACGAGTTGGAGAGAGATGGTTGGGAAGGCAGCACCACCTTGAAGCTCACTCACCATATGATATGCCACTAGAGAATAAATGCAGAACAGTTACCGAGCACTTTCCAAGGGGTAACGCGCAATAAACTGTTGAAGTGGGACCCTTCAGCCTAGGGGAGCTGAGAGCAGCCTATGCAAACTGAAGCCAGGAAAGGCGTCCATCATGGATTATATCCCAGCCGAAGCCCTTCACAAAGTAGGCCCTGAAGAACCAATATTGCTATTAGGCATACTGAACAGGCTAATGAAACGACAGATCTTCCCGGACTCTTGGGAGCGCGCAAACTCATTCTCATTCCGAATGGAAAATGTCTCTATATGACCTAAACGACGTAAGCAAACTATATGAGATTCTAATTAGAAACGAATTGAAAGAAGCATCAGGCATAACGGAAACCTCGCCAGAAACCGTGGCGCTGGTAGCATTCGATATAAACACCTCCAACACCATCGAATGACAGGTAAATATGAAACAACTGCGGAAAAAGAAAAAATCCCAAAGTACCTCAAGAACATAATTAACGGATATATACAGAATATAAGTATGTCTATGGACAAAGAAGAAGTGGTAGAGATGATATTCCACGGGGCTTTATGCTGGAGAGTACATTCTGAAATAGCCCATATGCCGATGTTCTGAGGCTAGATTATCCGGAAAACCGCTTGCTCTGGTTGTGACAGCTCAAGATGGAGTTGACCTTGTTTATACCGTCCACAGAGGCATCAACATCGTCACTGGGTGGGTAACAGTACTGGGCCTCGAACTGGCTAGCAGACAGAAACTATAATACTCAAAGGTCCAAGACAAGGAATGCAATTACCTTCACTTGCGGTCAGGTACTCATTCAACCAAAAAATACCTCAGGAGCCTAGGGACCACCCAGAACAATAATGGCAGTTTTGGACAACGCATACGAAACAACGAAAGCCGAGAAGAGAGTATTGGAGACAATAATGCCAAATATCGGAGGTCCGAAAAGTGGAAGAAGGAAAGTACTTCATGGCGTGATACAATATATTATCCTCTACGGCACTCCCTCATAGCACAAAGCCCTTTTTAGAGTCGAATCACACACAGAGAAGTGTTGACAGAAAGGGGCTCATGAGGGTTGCTAGTTGCTACAGGACGGCTTTTAGCTGCTCGTTGTAGTTACCCGTCAGGTAGCGGCCGCATTGCAATGTACATATGTCAAAAAAGTCAGGCAATCAATTATTGCCATTATCGAAAAAGTTATTTTAATTTCATCCGAAAACATTGACACCAAACTGTACTCCTAACAACGGGCTTACACATACCATATCAGAAAAATTCTGCAGTGTTGATCCTTACACGAAAATTATAGACAAAATCAATTATAAAGTTCGTGTAATCGTATCATAATTCGATGAATGTTAGCACGACTAGTATTTCCATGAAATTTTAAACATGATATATTCTACTGACCTTGGAATTGATTCTTATCAATGTCAACTGCTCTGGATATACTGATTCCGAAACCTCTTATGTTCTCTTCAAAACTTTTTCCGATTATTTTTTGGGTCGGGATACTGTTCAAGCCAAATTCATACCCTTTGTATAAATACACAACTCCACTTCCATCATTTTCATATGGCGCTCCAATGGCAACATCTGAAAAAAAAAATCACAGGGGTTTTTCTAATGATTTTGAGCTATAAAGTGCAGTTTAGTGTATGTGGAATGGTCCAGAAGTAATACATCTAGATATATGTGTAATTATTTCAACATAATTGTTCGATTTTCAATTGTTTGATTTTTATGCGTGTTTCAAATTATGTGGTAGGTTGAGTGGAAGAGCGCTGCTTCTAGACTTTCAGTTGTTAAAGCGCGACCTCTGCCTTTTGTCAAAAATATATTGTTTCATATCTTGTAATAACCATATCTGGCGATAAAAACAATTATTATTATTATTATATATAATTTTTTTATTTTGTTTCTACAATTGATTGTTTTTTTTTTTCAATTACTTCAGTTCTAAGGCAAAAAATTAGATGACGATAATCCTAGGGTTATCACCAGAGAGGACGACAAAAAAATATAATTCAAAATTATATTATAGCCAAGCGCCAAAGGAGCGATGTGACGAGGCGCGTGCGAGTATCACAGGTGGCTTAGCGGTAATGGTAAGTATAAAAAAAGAGAGTAAATATAGAAAAATGTTTTTATTGTTTTTATTCCTTCATTTATTCGAGAAAGGCTTGAAAGTCGTCTGTCGGAAGCCGCAAAAAATGAAAATTAATATAAATATGTCTGGATTCTGTAAAATGGGTCATTCTAGTTTGTTCTGCAAATCAGATTAGTTGATTAGATAGTTAGTTAGTGAGGTGAATATTTCAGTGTAAAAATGGTAAGTAGTGTAACTAAAACTGAATACGGTATATTTTTACTATTCTACGATCAATTCTAATTAAAATTTCTGAAACATGTTCTATATCAAAACTCCGTAGTTTTCGAGATATTTGACATTCAAAATTTTTTTGCCATAAAAGGCAATTAACAATATGGCTAATAATTTTACCTTGCAACTATCAACTACTAATTGTGAAGTATTTTTAGGTAATTTTTTTTCAAGGTCCTGTAATACATACTAATACATATTTATTTTCAACAAATGTTGTACAGGGTGTTCAAAAAATGTAATCCAATTTGTTGGTGAAGACAGATGTAAAACAAATTTTTTTCAAATAGATCACCATGTAACTATATCAAAACTTATTTGTTTTCGAGATATTTAACGTAAAATTTTTTTTTCCAAAAACGTAAATACGATTGCTAACAATATGACATTTTATATTTTAAGGAAAAGGGCGAAAAAAGAAAATGATTGTCAGGTCATCAGTTCCGCCAACAAAGACGGCAGAAAATGGAAGAGAAGGAAAAATTAGCTGATTCTTTGAAGAAATATTTGAAACCGTCAGAAGTAAGTGTTTTTCCTGAACTTGAAAATACCGACGATGCTCGCCCTAGTTGTTCTTCAGCCCCAAGTTTCTCATTTGTTTCTGATTGTAATAATATTAATAGTACCCAGAAACATCATACTGAAAATGTTCCAGCAGCGACAACATTACTATTTTCTAACTCCACCGTAATATCTGATGACCCTGGAAAGTGGCCCGAAATGATTACATCCGCAGATGCAATATTTTTAACGGAAAAACGTCCCCATCAAATTACGACTATCTATCCAGTAAACTCACAAGGCCGAAAGTTTTCTGCCAGATGTTTTTATCGTAACCTCACCAATGGAGAGAAAATTAAAAGGGAGTGGATGATTTACTCAACAACAAGAGATGAGGTTTACTGTTTCTGTTGCAAACTTTTTGGTAAGTCTTTGACTAACTTGTCTAATAAAAAAGGGTGTTCTGATTGGGAACATTTGTCACTAGTGCTAAACAGACACGAAAAGAGTGACTCCCATAAGAAAAATATTGGATCTTGGTTAAACTCATCGAATATGTTATCTAAGGGAGTTACTATGAATGAAAGTCAATTACGTTCATTGCATGTAAAAAAAAATAATGGTATCGTGTCATTGAAAGAATGATTTCAGCAATGCAGTTTTCATGTCGTGAATGTTTAGCTTCACGTGGTAGATCTAACAAATTATATGAAAATAATAACGGAAACTTCTTAAAATTAATAGAAACATTAACCAAATTTGATTCTGTAATGGAGCAACATGTTCGACGCACACATGAAAATAAAAGCAGCGGCAGCGGTAGCGGTATGACAAACTATTGAGGAGATAAAATTCAAAATGAATTGATAAATTTGATTAGCTCAAAAGTAAGAATTACTATTTTAGATCTAGTAAGAAAACATAAATATTACTCTATAATCCTCGACTGTACACCGGATGTGAGTCATACGGAACAATTAAGTGTAGCTTTGAGGTTTGTTTTATCAAACGAGTTGACGAAAAAAATTGAAATACGTGAATATCTCATTCTATTTTGCACTATAGTTGATTCTACTGGTGCTGGCTTGTATAACTATGTGACAGATTTATTAGGAGAATTAAATTTGAGTATATATGATTTGCGAGGACAAGGATATGATAATGGAGCAAACATGCGTGGAATACACAGTAGATTATAAACACGAATCTAAAATATAAACCCGCGAGCATTTTTTGTTCCTTGTTCGGCGCACCAATTAAATTCTGTTATTAACGATGCTGTTAAAATTTCTTTTGAGGTGTCCGGATTCTTTGACATTGCTTAAGAGATATATGTTTTTTCCCGCGTCAACCAAAAGATGGTCAATTTTGAAAACGTGCCTTACAGATTTAACTTCAAAACCACTATCTGATACACGCTGGTCCAGTAGAATAGACGCTATAAAACCTTTGAGATATCACATTGGTGAGGTTTATGATGCTCTTTTAAAAGTAATTGATGCATCCGCATCTTCAAAAGATTTTAGTTCTTTTAGTACTCGATCGCTCGCAACAAAAATCCTAAACTACAATTTTTTATGCTCTGTAGTAATCTGGTGCAATATTTTATTTAAAATCAATTCTCGAAGTAAATTAATGCAGAATCATAATATAAATCTGAAAGCTTGTTTAGACTGTCTAAACTAAATAAAAACAATTTTTTTTAGAGATGATAAGAGATTTAGCGAACTTTTTGTAGACGCCAGGGAGCTGGCCGAAGAATTAGGAATTGAACCAAATTTTTTATCTTCACAAACAGTTCGTCAAAGAAAAAAGAAAAGACAGTTTGATTATGAAAGTACTAACCAACCAATAACAGACCAAAATGAATTACAAAGTAAAAGTATTCTTCTCTATACTAAAAACGACCTTATCATTTCTTAATGAAAGAATCAAGGGGTTGGAGAAATTCAATAACATTTTTGGGTTTATTTATCATTTATTCAGATTGAATGAAGAAGAATTAAAAAACTCGTGTGAAAATTTATCATTTTATTTGAAAGATGAAGCACGTGAAGAATCAGATATTTATGCAAATGGCCTATTTGATGAAATTATTTGTTTAAAATGCCACTTACCAGAGCAAAATAAGTTAGATCCTCAGTTAATTCTTCAACACATTTCAGAGAACAATTCAATTTCAACATGTCCAAATAATGCAGTGGCAATCCGATTTTTTTCAAAGCTACCAGTATCTGTAGCATCGGGGGAAAGATCTTTTCCAAAATTAAAATTATTAAAAACTTTTTTACGATCAACTATGGCACAAGAGAGACTCAGTAATTTGGCATAAAAAGTGACCTTATGGATTGTATTCCTTTAGACGAGTTGATCAAAGATTTTGCCGAAAAAAAGGCAAGAAAAGAGTGCTTCCAATAAGTTATTACACGCTTTATATTATCTTCACTTGTATGTTTGTTTATTTGTTTGTTGGTTTATTTGTTTGTTTGTTTGTTTGTTTGTAACCGACTCCTTTGGGCGCGATTTTGACCCAGTTCCAGACGTCCGAATGATTTGAAATTTGGCAGGTGTACATAATTCCGGTGACAATGCATTGAGAAATTTTTGTGTGGAAAAAAACAAAATGGCGGCTCCAATATGGCGTACGAGTTTTGTGATTATGGTCCGATTCGCTTCAAAATTGGTGTCCGAGGGTTTTTGTGGTCGGAGATTATGATTCTTTTGTCAAAATTGAAAAATTCAAGATGGCGGCTCCAAAATGGTGGACAAGTTTTGTGATTATGGTCTGATTCTATTCAAAATTGGTATGTGGGGGTTTTTGGGGTCGAATATTATGATTCTTTTGTAAAAATTGGAAAATTCAAGATGGCGGCTTTAAAATGGCGGCCGAGTTTTGTGATTATGGTCTGATTCTATTCAAAATTGGCATGTGAAGGTTTTTGGGGTCGAATATTATGATTTTATTGTAAAAATTGGAAAATTCAAGATGGCGGCTGAGTTTTGTGATTATGGTCTGATTCTATTCAAAATTGGTATGTGAAGGTTTTTGGGGTCGAATATTATGATTTTATTGTAAAAATTGGAAAATTCAAGATGGCGGCTGAGTTTTGTGATTATGGTCTGATTCTATTCAAAATTGGTATGTGTGGGTTTTTGGGGTCGAATATTATGATTCTTTTGTAAAAATTGAAAAATTCAAGATGGCGGCCGAGTTTTCTGATTATGGTCTGATTCCATTCAAAATTGGTATGTGGGGGTTTTTGGGGTCGAATATTATGATTCTTTTGTAAAAATTGGAAAATTCAAAATGGTGGCTTTAAAATGGCGGCCAATTTTTGTGATTATGGTCCGATTCCATTCAAAATTGGTATGTGGCAGCTTTTGGGGTCGAATATTATGATTCTTCTGTAAAAATTGAAAAATTCGGGATGGCGGCTTCAAAATGGCGGCCGAGTTTTGTGATTATGGTCCGATTCTATTCAAAATTGGCATGTGGGGGTTTTTAGGGTCGGAGATTATGATTAACTAATTTGATGAGATTAGTCCATTTTTTCAATTTGCAAAAAAATTATAGAAATAATAGTTTAAAAAAAACTAAAAAAACACGCTTTTATAAATAAACCACACTAAAAAGTAGGGAATAAATAATAGTTTAAAAGTACTGAAAAACACGTGTTTATAGAAAATAGACTAATAAAAGAAAAATAAGAAAAAAATTTATTTTATTTAAAAAAAAGCGTGGGGTGCATGGTATCAATAATTATATAGTATATTACACACCGAGGCGATACCATGCACTCCACGCTTTTTTAAAATAGAATAAATTTTTTTCTTATTTTCTATTTTTTTAGTATAGTTTTCTATAAAAGCGTGTTTTTTAATTCTTTTAAACTATTATTTATTTTGCTCTTTTTTTCTGTTATGTAACATTTTTATTGTTTTGTCAGTTTTGTTTTTGCTTTGCTTTTTTTACATTCTTCGTTAATACTTATGTCTGAGTCTTGTTAAGATCTTGTAAATATTATGGGGATGAGTAGTCAGGTATCGTGCTGATTAAAATCAGTACACTTTTTTCATTTGAGATTTCGGAAATACTCATTTCTTTTATTTGCAAACATCAAATGATAATGATGATTCAAAATTATAGATTATACATTATACGGTATATAAATTAACACATATTTCATTTCAAAATTAGATAAGTAATAGCGATTATTTCAATTTTGTGTGTACCCCCTTATCTGATGTATCAGTATCAAAATTAAATATATGTTTTAGCACGTATTTTAATTTTATTTATGTGTACCCACCTATGTATACATTTTTACTAAAAAAGGGGTAAGGGGTGTAAAATTATATTTTGCCCACAGGCGGCCGTATGGCTTGGCGCGCCCCTGGTATTATTTTCTCTACAACCAGCAACATTAGTTATTGTTTATCAATTCTTGCGTCCCCTCAACAATCATATATTTACCATGATAACGAAAATGTCATTAATGTTTATTCAGTTTGTTCGTAAAATGATGAAGCAATTCCATTGAATGAATTGTGCTCTCAAGACTGAGGAAAGCAGTGGAAAAATAATTATTCACATATATACCTCACAATAATTGTTTACTTTGTGGGGTTACCTCAGTTTATTCTAAACTCTTTAGATTTATTCACATTCCCAACATTAAAATACTGTTTCTTATAAAACTCGTATAATTTCGTGAACATATAATTGTTACTCGGGCTTTTTTTCCGTCAGAATATTATGCTTAATATTTCGTTATCAACAAAGTCCATTTCACAAAATACTACTTGTAATCATTTACCGCCATATCCATCTTTATCCATATCTCCCAGAAACATAACAGCACTACCGAATTGTCCATTTATACTGCTTCCTTCCAAAATAGTGGATTCTTCGAGTTTTGTCTGCAAAATATAAAGAATGTGTCTTGAAATACAGTCAAATGGATAAATAAAGAATCTTTCTCATACAAACATGAAACGAAACAGTCTGTTGAGATATTTCAATTTCCGTTTTACTGAAGTCAGTGAATAAGAGAAAACGTCAAAGACGCTTTTGCAAGAGTATATTGTCCGCGGCGCAAAATATCGTACCGTTAGCCACAAATTGCAGTGGACAATAAGCTCCGAAACCGGGCGGGATTCACCCAGCACTATTGCAGAAGGGATCAGAACTACTGCACGGTAAGCTCTGTGAAATTCTCAGAGGCAGTTTGGCTCTTGGACATATACCAAAGCCATGGAAAATATTAGGGTTATTTTCATACCAAAACCTGGAAAACGGGACAAGAAACGGCAGTATGACCAATTAGGCTCATGCCATTTGGAGTGAAGACTTTAGAAAAGCTGGTGGATAGACACATAAGGGAGCACCTCAACCAATATGCATACAGGACCGGCTGCTCAACATCACTCCACAAACTGGTAGAGAAAGTAGAGGACACGCTTTTTATAATACTTCTATAGACTCAATCGTCAAGGAATCTTGTGTGGCCTAGATACACTCAATGCTAAGAAACAGGATGATTAACACAACCTTAATGGAAAAGGATGTGGTGACCCGGGCGATCAGAGGATGTCCATGGGCAGGAGTTCTTTCTTGAGTTCTGTGGAATCCACTACCGTAAACTCTGAAAGTAAAAGGTCCCAAAACCCTTAGGCCGATGACATAGTCGTCCTAGGCCAGGGAAATACAACACTCCGGTTGGGCCCACAAACTTGGTAATCGAATAGACGGAATTGGGGGAACTGAACATCAACCCTCAAGTTCACTCGGACACGGACTCTAGAAGGCCTAGGGCCCATAGAACTTCGAAGAAAAACTCTAGAGACTAAGGGAGAGGTCAAATATCTCGGGGTGATACTAGACTCGAAAATGACCTGGACCAACATCTGAAAGAAGTGACTAAAAAAGTGAAGACCTCCCACGTTTTGGCCAGACGCTCTTTTAGGAAAAATGTGGGCTAAGACCACGCATGTACATCATGATGGTGAAGCCTGCTATAACGAACGTTCCCTTGGTGTGGTGGCTAAAGGCACAACAAAAAAGTGCTATAACAAAACTAGGCAAGGTACAAAGACTTGCCTGTCTGGGTATCTTAGGAGCAACGACCACTGCAGCCATGGATATACTGCTGGGATTGCCACCCGTCCTCTTGGTGGTAGATGGGGAGGCAAGGCTAGGTAATTTCAGACTGAAAAAGATACTGGATAGTATAAATGTTAATAAAATAGAATAGAATAGAAGTTTATTGATCAGAAGCCAATTTACATTGGATTGACAAATCAAAGTACACAGTTACATTGAGCTTAATTCTGATATAAAATCAAAATATAAATTAGTCTGTAAAACATATAAATATATAAAACTATCCAATAGAATTACAATATACAATAGGATGCTGGCAGCACATCGTAATTTTATATTATAGAATGCATTATGTTAGAAAACTTTAGTTTAGACTTGATCTGAACAGGTTTGGTTGGTTTTTTAATTCCTGGGGTAGTAAATTGAAGAAGTTTGCCCCTGCATATTTTGGAGACTTTTCATAGCTGGTGTATGTGGTTAGTTCCAGTCTAAATTAATTTTTTGCGAGTTTAATAGTTATGGAAATTTGAATTTTGCGTGAGGTTTTTTATAATATAGATGTGAATGAGGAGTTTATATAAATAAATACTAGTGAAAGTTAGAATTTTTTTCTCTTTGAAGATATTTCTGCAGGATCCTCGATAATCCAAGTGGAAGA
Organism: Gonioctena quinquepunctata; assembly: GCA_018342105.1. Taxonomy (NCBI): domain Eukaryota; kingdom Metazoa; phylum Arthropoda; class Insecta; order Coleoptera; family Chrysomelidae; genus Gonioctena; species Gonioctena quinquepunctata. The sequence goes on from JAFIRS010000437.1 coordinate 38,141, forward strand.
TCAGGCGAATTATTCATTTTTGTGCGAGGAAGACTCGGGAACTGTCGGTGGCCAAACCATAAACTACAATGTTATAGCTTATAGTCGAATAGACCAAAGAATTGTTCGAAAGGTTCATTTAGATTAGGGGTGTCTAAGCATTTTATTTCAAGTTTGGTCGGGTAGTGTTTGAATTGTTCGATATTAAAGTTAGTTATTTTTTTTCTGTAAGTAGCATCGTTTTTCTGGTACTTTCAAAATCGGGAGGAGCGAGTTTGATAATTTGAGCAGGATGATCTGAAATACAAGGGTCAATTATTTGAAATGCTGTCATTTTTAATTAAAATTGCAATGCGGGTAGATAACGTTACAAGTGATTCGAGGTTATGGGACTCGAGAATATCACACATTATGTTTTTGGATATGCTTGGTTGCAGATAATTTATGTTAAGATCTCCCAAATTACTATTTGTTTGTAAGTATTGCTTAGGATATCGAGAATTCTGCAGAAATTTATAAAGAATGTGTCCAAATTTCCATATGTGGATCTATATATGACCATAATGCAGACTTCACTGTTTACTGAGACTGCGCTGCATTCAATATCTTATCATAAGCGTACAGGGTGTGTCTTATTGAAAAACCACATACCTGTTCACCTTTTGTTATAACCATACTGAGCGTTATCAGTCTATTGACCAATAACGGAACAACATCCCAGAGCGGCTTGAGATTTTGTTTCACACAGTATGTAATGAAGCGGGGGACTTAATTTGACAGTACAATGACCAATCTCAGATTATGTTCGAAATAATAATACAATTAGGACTTGTAAAATGAGAAACAAATATAGGATGACAATTAAAATAACTATTCTTCAGTTATTTTAACAATTGACAATATTTTTACTTTTATCCAATCAATAACTTCTATTACAATGAGATCAATAATGAAATATTTTCTTATTACCCTATACATGTATACCTTGCCAAATAAACAGTTTTATGTCTTACCCTCACTGGAGAGCCACTGACTTAATTATTCCGTTTTATTACCGAATTATATTACGCGTTCACTTGTTGCAATATGATTATTTAGCTTCTTGATAAATATTAATTTCATTCATTTAGTTAATACTGAGATGATTTCTGATGCGTTACACTTTCACTATGATTCTGCATATGGTGGATTAATTTGCTACTTCAGATAAACTGTACGGAGTCTTCGCTTACTTAGCGTAGGAAGATGAGAATTCATCTTCTCCAATTGAAATTAAACTTCACTTCTATTTGCTCCATAATGAAGCAGATCGATCGACGCTTGGATTCTGAATGAAGTGTCTTTCGATTAGGGAAAATCTTATATATATATATATAGCGTTCGGTATTCAAACGATACCGCCCGAAAACAATAAAATATTATTTATGTGTCGACGAGTCGCCTTTGACTTGACACGCCGCCATAATATATTACATTAATAGGTCATTACTTTTTATAGTTTACGTAACTCCTTAGATCCTTCCCGATATCACCACGCCTATTATCGCTTCCAAAAGACCGCGGGTCATTCATCTGTCGCGACACACTATAAGATTAATTATCAATGTCTGAAAATATGGTTGGAAGTCCGTTTGATGTGCCGACAGCAAATGATAGGAGAAGTGTCGACTTTATGAGTAGTTACATTATTTTACTATAAATGCGGCCGCCTTTGATTTAGAACGAAAATTGATTTATTTAATGGCATTCTTCAGTTAAGGCTATATTCGAAATACTTGATATGGTGTGCTCATGACATACCTTCCTTTTCCATTTAAAAGGTGTTAATTCTAATTGATACCTTTTTCATGACCCTAATTTCTTGGGAAGATGAGCCGTATGGGATCTCAACTTTGTTATGGCTCTGACAAATCTTTTAACATACAATGAGTAAACTAAATAAATTCTTACTGATAATAACTATGATAACATATGACTTTTACCTTATTCAATCATGCACCTAATATTACATACAGGGTCAACAATATCCCTACTTATATAATTACTATTCTAACATACTAATTTTAACATGCAAATCTTTATATAATTCTCAATGTCTTCTGAGACGATGCTGGCTTCGAATTGGAACGCCACCCTGTAGATATGACTTCTCATCACCTGCTGTGATATAGGCTGTCTGTGGTCTGGCGAAATCAGGTTGAAATGTCTGCTCTTCGACTAGGGACGATGTAAACAACATCTGCGAACCATATGAACTTAGTTGCCCTCAGTCTGCAGCGAGTTAAACGGGCCTTGCCGTTAGTTTTTCGAGCAACCCTTCGTGTAGTGAACGTCTTTGACAGTGATTATCGACTCCTCTCTGAGATGCAATATGTCACCTGACATTTGTTCAAAAGTTTCAGTGAAGTGGTAGTTTCTGAGGTTCTTCAGTGTTAAGATGGTCCAACCTTCTATTTAGTTGGATAATTTGTGCACCCTTGCACACTTGCGATGAAGCTCCCTGAGTGGTCCCTCAACTCTGCACTCTGGCTATGGACTTGGAATTCCATTCATCCTTGTGTATTGTGAACTTAATTGGATTAAAAGTTCAAACTCTCCATGGCGGTACGATGCTCAGTAAACAACTATTTGGTGAGAAGCTGATAATCATTAATTTGAACTCCGTTATAGTTCAAAAATCCATATTATATTATCCGTAATTGTTAACGATAATTTGAAAATGTTCTTCATTATCACCGATATGTTTCGCACATTTTTACTTTCAATTAATGTTATTTCACTTAGTCATTATCAAGGTAACACTTTTAATTACATGCTAAAATCTCTTTACGGTAGAGAATTATAACCATTTTATATTAATACTTCATGAATGTCTATAAAATCCTTCCCAATTTTTAGGAAATACACACAATTTTCTCTTACTGTCTATGCTTTACTCAAAAGTCCGATTTTCATGTATAATAACCGACACTAGATAATTTTTGTCCCATTCCGTCATTGCGTAATGTCACTGGACGATATTCTCAATGGTACACGGTACGTTACGGTTCAGGTAGAAAGTCCCATCAATATTTATTTCGCGTTAATTTACAGGGTGTTTCAATTTCTTTGACTACACGTTTCGATACTTGGCAAGATTTCATGATTTCAAATTATTTATCTATAATGGCTTACTATACTATTTGATCTCAAGTGGGTTTGAAAATATTGACAATATGATTACTTCATAAGTGCGTTATTTTTTGCTTTTGAAAATTACTTGTTCTGACTTTTTGTTTGGAATAAATCCATGGAAACTCTTTTACTGTACCACGTGTCTGATAACTATGATTTATCTCCGGAATACTTTCCCCTTCGTCTCTTGATGATTCATTTCGATTACTATCTTCTCGTGTTTTTAGGTTTTCTATGGGTATTTTCCTTGATCTATTTTCTTGATTTTTCTCATCGGTTTTTTCCTTTATTGGGTTTCTTCTTGCAATTGTTGCAAAATTATTCTTTCGTCCTGAAGTTTTATGCTTCTAATCCTTTTTCCTCCCCCTATTCTAACTATTCTCTTCATGTTCCCTACACTCAGTAGAAAAATTGGCGGAATTCTTATCTCCTGTTTACTATGTTCACTTTCATTCCTTTTGATATCTCTCAATAAATCATTCTCTTGCAAAAGTTTGATCGCTTTTCCGTGGCATGCTACCGTATTTTTAGAAGGAGGGTTACCATCCCTTTTTCTATATACAGGACGCTCTGCGTTTAACGTTACTCATCCTTTTTATTTTCTAAAATAATTTTCTGCCTATTTTCTAGTTGTGGAAATTTTTCTTATCTCTGATTAACTTTCAGTTGGTTCATGTGTTCAATCCTGATTCCAATTTGTGGGATTTCTGAATTTTCAAGCTATAACTTCTTAAATTTAGATTTTTCCTCCTGACTGGCTACGGTTTCGATGATTTTTATATCTTCAACTACTTCCTTTTTTTTCTTCGGCATTTTATTTCAATTTTCGTACCATAATACGTTTTTTTCGATGTTAAAAATCCATTATTGGCTATTTTCTTTAATTTTGAATTTTTTTTCTGAATTCACTTTACTCCTTGCTTCAACTATGCATATATTCAATAATCTGGGCGGCAAATTTTTGTCCTTTTGATTTTCGTCTACTGCGAAAGTACTTTCTTTGGCGACTATCTTTCCGAGGTTCTTGGCAGTTTCCAACTTCCTGGTGGGTAGAATATCTCCCTTGGGTGATTCATATCTACCTTTTAGACTGTCTTTCCACGATTTCCTATGTTCTACATCGACCATCTTCCCTAAATTTTTCGATGCATTAGCTTCTGCAATTCCGATACTTCCTGTATATGGTTTGCTACCTTCTTGAATATTTTCATTCTCAAAAACTTTCATACCTATCCGTATATCTTTTTCCATTTTCCGAACATAATTTCCTTCATTCCCGCTGTGGTACTGCATGGGCATTTTTCCGTTCCATCTCTCTGTTTCTTTAGGCAAGAAGTGTTCGTTCTTTGACGAATAAATTTCTACTTTTAGACTGTCACTTTCGAGTGGCGTACTATTCATGATGGCCGTTCTCAGATCATTGGTTTTTTCCATTGTTCTGGTTGAAAAAGTGTCATTCTTGAATGAGCTGGCTCTTCCACTACGACTGTCTTTTGAACTTTTTCGGCTGTCTCGCTTGACTATCCTTCCTAGTGTACAGGGCGTTCCGATTTTTTCCATACCTTTGCTGATTTTCATGGATTTTTCAATTTCCTCCTTTGGCAATTTTCTATCTTCATCTAGTTTAATGAATGATGTCACTGTCAAATCATCACTCATATTTGACTTGTTTAGTCGATTAGCTCTGTTATCTTCCTTACTAGACGATTTTCCATACTTTTCCGTTGAATTGGCTTCTTCGAAACCTAGTGTCTCAAACACTTCACTATTTTCAGACATTTCCATTTGATTTGAGCTTGCAGGACTCATTTCATGGCGTGAAATTCTTTTTCCAAATACTTCGCGGGTTGATTTGGGCGGGCCCTCCCTCTTCAATCCTAATGTTTCTTCAGAATTTAATTCCATCCATTGTTTTATCATAATAGTCATGTCCTCCAACCTTTTTTCCCATTTCGACCAAACTTTCTAGCCAATTATTATGTTCGTTATCTTTTTCTATTTGATATACATGTTGGAATTCCTTGTACAATTCTATAATTTCCCCTATAGATACATTTGATTTTGCTCCAGTCAATTTTCACTTGATACTTTTGTAAAAAATCTAGCCCCAATATTATTTTAGTGCTTAGGTGATCAGTATCAATAATATGAATTCATGTTCAATAACTTTTCCTTCATTAATTTTATCGGTAATATAACTGATCCAACGTACTGAATTTGGTTCCCTTGAAAATCCTTGAGGTTATATTGCAGATCATAATTCATTTTCATGCCTCGAGCAATATTAATATGAGCCAATGAACTTGGGCACCAGTATCTATCATTATATTCCCAAAATTCCAGCTACTTCTAAATTAAAACGTTTTCTGTTCCTCACCTTCACCGTAGGTTAGTACCTTTTTTCTTGCCTCTTTCTATTTAAATTCCTGTTATATCCGGACATTTTTCCATACTTTCTCGGACTGTTTCCATTCGCATAACTATTTCCTGTTTGTCTTCTGTCAATTACTATCCCGGAATTCTGATATCGGTTTCTATTTGATTGATTGATAAATCTACGTCCTTGTTCGTTCATTCTTCCCTGAGTTCGAAATCTATTTTCCATTGAATAGTTAGAAAACCTTTTTCTTGGTTTCTTTATTTTTCCCAATTTTCTAAATCTGTTTCCCTTAGCATAGTCGGAAAACCAGGGTCCTGATTCTCTTAATATCTCATTTCGAAAGCTATTTCTATTTGGACATCTATATGAGAGGTGACCAAATTCATCGCAGGTAGCATACACAATTTGTCTTATTACAATTTGCTTTTTCATGACCCTTCCGATTGCAATGGGTACACATTATTAGATTCGTATTGAAATTTCTAAAATTCATATTAGTTTGAGCTGTTTGTGTCTCAATTAATTCTTCTTTTTCTGCTAATTTGATGGCTTCTTTTAAACTGACAGGACTGGCAGATAAAACTTTTTTTCTAACAGGATCTAACAATCCCATACAAAATTGAACAAGGGAATCTTGCTCAAATTTTTGATTCAACACGTCATCAACCCTATTAATTCCTGTAAATTTTCGTAATTTCGCTGCGGATGCTCTCAATCTTATGGAAAAATTTTTTACTGATTCACTATTTTCCTGATAACAATTCAAAAATTTTTTTTCTTCTTCTCCAGGTAATTTCAATCTGCTAAACTGCTGCAATAATTCCTTTTTAAATTCTGGCCAATTTATTATATTTTTCAATTTATCATTTGCATCTATAAATAATCTGGCGATTCCTGTCAATTTTAATCTAACTATGGAACTCATTTGACTGTCTGTCCATCTTGCTACAGCTGCCAAATACTCAATTTCACGAATAAAATCTTTGATATCTGTAGTACCATTAAAAGAAGGTAAATTATCCACACTGATAGTAATTGTAGGTTCGTAGCTAATCCTACCAATCCACGGCACTGTTGTCGGAGTTTCCATGATTTAATAATTTTAATAAAAATCCCCATTGAATAAAAAAAAAATTCACTTTCCTTTCCGAATACTTTCTGAGATCAGCCTTGTATAAACGCTATATATGTTTTGATTTTCCACTCGTCAAACTTTTTGTACTGATATTACTTCCTAAATGCTTTTCTTATAATTTATTTCCAATTTTTTCAATACTTTTCTGACCTTATTCGTTACCAAATGTTTATCTTCGCCGAATATTTCTACAATTTCATTCCTTTTAGCATTCCACAAACAATATTAAAAAAATATTCTATATTTGCAATTATATTTTTCCAGATTAATTTCCAATTTGACAAACTTAGTGCAAACTGCAATATATGCACACTTTCAACTACACAAATTCTGATAATATTTTTACGAGAAAAACATTTTTTTTACTATATCTTCATTCTTATTTGCATCGAGGAAATTTGAGTTTGACATCTTTTGCGAAAATCAACATATAAACGTTATTTTTTCTGTAAATCCACCTCGACACCTGACACCATTGATATACGCGCTACTTAATGAAACGTGGGTACTTAATTTTACAGTACAATGACCAATCTCAGATTATGTTCGAAATAATAATACAATTAGGACTTGTAATAATATATATGTATTTTCTAAAATATAAAAACAACTATTGATACACCTGGTATAATTTACTGAGAAAATGTATAGAAAGTCAAAAATGGAATGGAATAAACCATAACTTAAAATGAGAAACGAATATAGGATGACAATTAAAATAACTATTCTTCAGTTATTTTAACAATTGACAATATTTTCACTTTTATCCAATCAATAATTTCTATTACTATGAAATCAATAATGAAATATTTTCTTATTACCCTATACATGTATACCTTGCCAAATAAACAGTTTTATGTCTTACCCTCACTGGAGAGCCACTGACTTAATTATTCCGTTTTATTACCGAATTATATTACGCTTTCACTTGTTGCAATATGATTATTTAGCTTCTTGATGAATATTAATTCCATTCATTTAGTTATTACTGAGATTATTTCTGATGCGTTACACTCTCACTATGATTCTGCATATGGTGGATTAATTTGCTACTTCAGATAAACTGTACGGAGTCTACGCTTACTTAGCGTAGGAAGATGAGACTTCATCTTCTCTAATTGAAATTAAACTTCACTTTTATTTGCTTCATAATGAAGCAGAACTAGCTCTGTACTGACTCTCGATCGACGCTTGGATTCTGAATGAAGTGTCTTTCGATTAGGGAAAATCTTATATATATAGCGTTCGGTATTCAAACGATACCGCCCGAAAACAATAAAATATTATTTATGTGTTGACTTGACACGCCGCCATAATATATTACATTAATAGGTCATTACTTTTTATAGTTTACGTAACCCCTTAGATCCTTCCCGATATCACCACGCCTATTATCGCTTCCAAAAGACCGCGGGTCATTCATCTGTCGCGACACACTATAAGATTAATTATCAATGTCTGAAAATATGGTTGGAAGTCCGTTTGATGTGCCGACAGCAAATTATAGGAGAAGTGTCGACTTTATGAGTAGTTACATTATTTTACTATAAATGCGGCCGCCTTTGATTTCGAACGAAAATTGATTTATTTAATGGCATTCTTCAGTTAAGGGTATTGCATATGGCTATATTTGAAATACTTGATATGGTGTGCTCATGACAATCTAATTCGAGAGAAAAACTTTCAACTTGTTTTATTTCTTTCCGAAATTTCAGACATTCTGGCCTAGCGAATACAACAACACCTCCATGGCATTTTTTTTCTACAGAAACTTGTGGCTACTTGGTAGCCACAGACATTTATGTTATTGATGTTTTCATTTGTTTGTCAGTGTTCAGAGAGTAGGAGGAAATCGGGGTTATGCTCTGCTAGGAATGCATCTATGATATTCAATTTATTATTAATGCATTGTATATTAAGGTGAATTATTTTTAGAAAGTAATTGGAATTTGGAAAAACTTGTTTAGATTCTCCTATGTTTGGTTCCGCTGCAAGGCTTCTTGTTGAAAATTTGTATTCTTCTGATGAAATCTGTATCTGTTTACCATTGTACCATCGGGCCATATTTCGGGGTCGTAAATGTTACAATCATGGAACATGTTTTTTCATTTTTATGGAGAGGTTCACATTTGAAGGGTAAATGCGGGGTAGTTTCTCTAAGAACTTCTAATAGGTTTTTAGGTGTGGTTTCAGAACACATGAGTATCGTGAGTTTGTGACCAGATACGAGCTAGACATGAGATGAGATCATATTACGAAATGATTCTCCTTCGACACATCATTCAGGGTATCTATACCAGACAGAACTGGATGGAATAGCCAACTGGTATGGACTTGCAAAGAGGGAATGATAACACTAACAAAACGAAACAGTCAAGCTGATTTGCGTTCCATGACATCAGGGATTTGCAGATAACGGAAAAGCCGACGAACTCGCCAAAATAGCATCAAAAAACGAACCAGGTCCAGGACCGACATAAGTGTACAGCACCAGCGTCTGTAGATGATTGAATCCACGCAAAACACAAATACTCCAGAAAATAGACACGGGAAAAATATATCGAAGACCATTGCCACATAAAATAGAGCAGAACTGTTAGTTCTGAACAGGACACAAAATTACTGGAATTGGTACTGTGAGAGACAACAATAGTTAAAGATACAATGGGCCAAAAGGCCCAAGTGTTATCGGAGGCCACCGAGTTTTTAGTGGGTCTAAGGGATCCCACACTACCGAGAGGTGTTCATAAAGGATGTTCTCCGCCTTCATAAAAAAAATAATTCTCCTACATGGCTCTAATTTATTATCCACAATCTCTTCAAATCACATATTTTTTTTTGTCGTAGATTTTTCAATTTCTAGAAAATATCTATCTGATATTTCTGTGGGTGGGACTGTTTCCATCTTCAATATTAGAAACCTCCTAGTTGAGCGATCTACAACTCTGGAACAAATGGCATTTGTTCACAATTATCATGAACTATCATCCATTAAGGAATAATGAAATATTAAAGATCACGTTAGTCAGAAAAATTCTCAAATCTTGTGTAGCCATCAATTTTTTGGCATGGAGACATCATTTTGGAATAAAAAAAATGGATGTCAGTAATGAATATATTCCTAAAACCTCACCTTTCCACCCAAAAATATGTAAACTTTTCCTTCATTGTATGAATGTCCTTTATTGAAGGGTGCTCCAACTATCAAGTCATCCAGATTGTCTCCATTTATTTTTCCTGAACCAAGGCTTGCCCCGAAATACTCTCCAAAATCTTTTCCATTCAGTACCTCCCTTTCGATGAGTGACCTCTCTTCATCGAATTCGAATAAAATAACCTGGAGAAAAATTGCAATTTGTAATTTATCCTGAAACTCAGATGTGATTAAAAAATAATTAACTTTATGCATTCATTGAACCATCAAGAATGATTCATAGTCGCTGGTTCTAAAACTTTGTCAATCGCCATCAATGTTGTTGTTGAAGAGGCGAGGCCAGATCCTTATGAAATTGGATTATCTAAAGGAAATGAGTCGAAAAGGTAGATTTCAGAATTTAATTATTGATTCTAAAAAAGTCATTGGAAAAATTGGACATTTATTCACTGGAAAACACAAACAGTATTTTAATTTATCTATAAACCTCAACCTCTACAATCGAACATTGGAGAAGGGTTGAAATATCTCTGAACGCTTTTAATATTTTTATGTAATCTGGCTAAAAAAAAACAGTAATTATATTTTTGTATAAACCTCAAAGTTGGTGAAAGATCAAAATCTCTATAAATTCTTCCTAATATTTCTAGTAATCTGACTTTGAAATCTAGAAATGTCAAAATACAATAACGTTCTGTTTGTCGGCGAAAAACAACTCAAAAAGTATCTGATTGGCACGAACGAATAAACTTCAAATGAAAGGAGCATACAGGGTGAACAAAAATTATCAATTCTCATGGATGGTAATTTACAACGATTTTTTATTTTATTTGTGTGTACATCTTAAAGAAAGAATAAAGAAGGCCGGAAGTTGTAGAGCTCATGAAGCTCTATCGAAATACCTATAGTTTAGCACTATTGGTATAAAAATGAAATATTGCGAATTTATTTAAATTTTTCAACAGCCACCATTTTGAAACTACTTGACCGATTTGGCCCGTCTTTGAACTCAGCCGAGCCATTTTTTTTTATATTAATCAAAAACTGTATCATGACACAAATTTTCATAACTTCAGTTTCATTTCCAAGGCACTCTATGGTTTTTTTCTTTGTCAAAAACGGCAAAAGTTTATTAGGTAATTTTTGTTTTCAAATTTGACTACACCACTGGTTCGTAGTCGTTATAAATGAAAACCATCGGAATTTCATGAAAAAATATTGGTTAACAACGAGGTTACAACATCTTCAATTTTGAAACAAAGTATTTGATTTTAATTTTTATTTAGATTATAGACATGTTTGAAATCTGGCAACACTGCCGATACAAAGTAGAACACCAGTGAATTTGTACAGCGAAAATCCGAAGTCAATAGCTCATTCCGTTCTAGAGTTATAACTCCTGAAAGTATGGTAATGCGGGCGATTTGTGGTGAACTAAATCACAGCCTACTATTGATTTAGTACAATACCTATGCCTAATGTATTAGTTCAGCTTTCCTCAAATTATTGATACCTTCTCTAAAAGCTTGTTTTAATTGAGTTTTGCAGAATTTAAAAAGGATATTTTTTGTCCTGCTTTCTGTTTTATTATTTAATAAATACCTAATTTTGATACTTTAAAACTTGATTCGGTTCATTTTGTTTTTATCGGCTATGGAAGACTGCATAACTTGAAAATGAATTTTTAATTTTCTATTATTTTCGAATACACTTATAACCCAAACTTAAATAAATTATTTTAAGAGCATATAATTTACAAATCCAGTGGCGTAGTCAGATTTTTATTACAAAATCGCTTCCACCACAAATCGCTCACATTACCATACTTTCAGGAGTTATAACTGTAGAACGGAATGAGCTATTGACTTCGGATTTTTGCTGTACAAATTCACTGGTGTTCTACTTTGTATCGGCAGTGTTGCCAGATTTCACATATGTCTATAATCTGAATAAAAATTATAATCAAATTATTTATTTCCAAAATTGAAGTTGTTGTAACTTCGTTGTTAACCAATATTTTTCTATGAAATTCACATGGTTTCCATTCATAACGACTACAAATCCAGTGGTGTAGTTAGTCAAATTTGGAAAAAAAAATTACTAATGAACTTTTTGACGAAGAAAAAAAACCATAGAGTGCCTTGGAAATGAAACTAAAGTTATGAAAATTTGTGTCAAGATTCAGTTTTTGATGCTTAATATTAAAAAAATGAGAATGACTGAAAAATGCGTATTCTACACGGGTGGTTCCATTTTAAATGGGTCACACTGTATATTCATGGTATGGTAAATATATGCATTGCTTGAGATAGATATTCAATTTCAAAGTGAAGAAAACAACTAACATTGTTGTATCCAAACTGGTGATGAAGTCAGAACTAGTTGACTTCATACTCTGCTTTGAGGCACTTATCATAATCATCACAGTCACTAGTAAGAAACACACAACACAAACAGTATCGAAAATTGAAACAATCGCAATTGAATATTGTTTTGAAAAATAATATCAAGACTATATTGTAGTGATTCATACATTCAGAATACGTGAACTGAACACTGTCGCCAAGAAAGATTCTCGCATGCTTGGTTTACGAAGCTGTCTACGAACGAAAGTTCGTTAGATGCCACTAGTGTCTTCTGATTGGCTGGTGAATGAAAGATCCTAATAAGCAACCAATCATAAAACAGTTACGCGATGTGCAGGAGAATTAATTTGATCATTATTGTCTCTGTATTTTGCTGGCTCTTGAAACTGAACACCGAGCTGTTCCGTGCGTATTTTGAAGAGTAGAAGACAAGATGAATCACCCGTCGCATTTATGAATGAAGTAGTAAATGTCATTTCTGGTTCTGGAGTTACCAATCACTGTGATATAATATAAATTATTTTTTGAAAGAATGGCAAATTTTTCAGAAGACAAAGAAAATAATATTCAAATCAATTCTCGTACACATCGCGTGGTGTTTTCTGATTGGTTGCTTATTAAGATCTTAAGATCTTTCATTCAACAGCCAATCAGAATGCACTAGTAGAATCCAACAAACTTTCGTTCGTAGACAGCTTTGTAAACCGTGCATGCGAGAGTCTTGCTTGGCAACAGTGTTCAGTGCACGTGTTCTGATTGTCTGAATCACTACAATGGTCGTGATATTATTTTTCAAAACAATATTCAATTGCGAATGTTTCCCTTTGAAATAATGTTGGTGTTGTTTGTTTCTTACAAGTGACTGTGATAATTATGATCAAGGCCTCAAAGCAGAGTATGAAGTCAACTAGTTCTAACTTTATCACCAGTTTGGATATAACAAATTGAAATTGAATATATATCTCAGGCAGCCTGTAATGTGTACATTCACCACACAATCTGTTCAACATTCTACCTAATTCAATTGTCGAGTTAAATGTTTATTTCATTCGGAAATTGCCAAAGTTTTCCTCTTAGTAGGTAACCTGTAATAAGGCTGGTGGCGCTACCCAAAATGTTGTCAAATTTCACAAAGAACAAAACATGTTCAAATTTTTTTATCGTTCATGTTTTTAATCACTGTAATTCTTTATAAAATGGCATTATACACCGGTCATTCACGGGTGTGCAAGAGGATAGATTACACCCTATATATACTACCAATAGGTAGTATTTGTATTAATATCCACCTGAAATTTCGAGACAAGGAAATCTTCAATGTTTTGGAATATTTATGAAGGAGTAGGTAAGGGCAATAGAATTATTCCAATAGTCATAAAATGAAAAAATTAAACATAATGGACCCCGCTCAAACCTTCTGGAAAGGTGGTCTATGTGGGAATTGCCTGAATTTTTTATATTGTTCAGAGGAAGTCTTTCTGGTCAAAAGTTACCATTGCGCTAAAGTCCAATAACCAATAGTTTCGGAGATATTTGCAAATTATACTGGAATATCCCGTGTTCAATCCCTGGTGACAAAAAATTTTTATTTTATTTTTTAGGTTGTTTTTTGTTTCAAACTTAGTTGAAAAAGAGGAAGTTGAGGTTTGGTTTGGCTCCGGGTTGGGATGCATTAGATTTTTTAGGGTTATGTTTGTTTTTTATAGTTAGTTGGAAACCTCAACTAACTTCAACAACAAAAAATAACCTGAAAAACAATAAACATAAAAAAATAAATAAAAAAAAGTAATTTAAAAATAAAAAAACCCGATTGCGTAAAAAGTGAACTTTAAAAAATATGGGAACAAGATGACCAGAAAATATTGTCAGAAAGTTATATTTCAAGAGGTTAACTATCAAACTCAATACTGTAAACAATCTCACGCAGTGGAAGGCATCTTCTTTAATTTAATAATGAAAATATATTATTTTCCATCTTTTTCAAAGTTCACATTTTACGCAGTCGGATTTTTTTGTTTTTCGAATTAACTTTTTTTATTTTACACTTTTTTAGTTAGGATTATAAGACGGTAATGATCTAAAGTCGTTAAGCCGTTCGTTAGAGCCGAGCTTGACTGTACTTAATTACATTCCTATTAAAATATTTAAGTGATAGTGTATTAAAAATAATAATAACAATTTTATTTCCCAAGAAACGGGTTTATGGAAGGGTATAAATACTGAACAACAAGAAATTTAAACACTCCAGAGAGTATAAAGAATAATATGAATGATGAAATCAGAAGAAAAAAAATAATAATGAAGAAGGTATTTCTTTAAATGAATTTTGAATCGTAATTTGCCATATGTTTTCAAGTGGTCTGGTAGATCATTGTGGAATTCCATTCCATTGTAATAAATAGATTTTTGTCCAAAATGTTTCTTTATTTTAGTAATCGCTAGATTATTGGAAAATCAGGTTGGGTAACTGTGTTGTTCACCATTAGTTTTGAATACCAAATTAGAATGCTTTATATTATTTTTAACGAAATGAATAAGGTTTTTTGTATAATGAATTAATATCTAAAAGTTTTCTTGGTTTATATAAATTAACTGTTGTTTCTCGATAGTCAATTTTTTAATATTTCATTTTTTGTTCATTTAAAAAAATTATAACAAAAAAAATATAAAACTTTAATAAACTTTTATCACGTGATCTTGTTGAGTATGTATCTAACAAGGGCTCCAAGAAGCAAAAAATTTATAGGTCAATTATTTAAACTTTTATGTCGACTTTTGTAAAAACAGAGATTGGATAAAAATTAGTAAATAATAATCGTATAACTTTTTGAAAAATCGACATAAACATGTTTTTCTAACGGGACTTCATTCTGATGATACCATAATATTTTTAAATTTTTAAATTGATATTTGATACTATAAAAAAATTATTTCGTGTGATATACTGTGTCTCCAGGGGTGATGATAATTTTTGAGTTATTAACGAAAAACTGAATGACTTTTTTTTCATCTCATTTTGTTAATCACACTTGCAATTTTTTATGTGCTAATAAATGCTCTGGATACATTTTCCTATACATCATTCCAAATCGAATGAGCTATCGCACATATTTTAGGGATCAAGAATTAACCCGTTTTTTAACTTTTTAATCAGACTACTATTCCAACTAGATAAAATCAAATATGTCCTCCGTTTTTGTCAAACCACTATAACAAACAGAATATACCTTATCATCGACTTCAACAACGGTTTTTTCATGAGATGGTAATTATTTTGGAACTCAATAATAGTTTTCGTAAGACCCACCATGAAGCAATTATGAATTCCTTGAACACCTTTGACGAAGTCATCGAGTCCTCTCACGGTTTGGGAATAAAGACGAATTGTTGGATCTCCACACAAGTAAGTGAGTATTAAACATCATTGTCGGGTCTACATGAAGAAATAAATATATCTAGGATAATAGTGTCTCAATGGAAACGGAATAGTTTGACGGAATGTACAAGTTGGTATCCATCCCGTGGTGTAGGCACTCCCAGAGACCCGAATAATAGGTGTGCGGAGCTGGGACCTGATATATATATATATATATATATATATATATATATATATATATATATATATATATATATATATATATATATATAGAGTGGCTACTATTTTAATGGGATTGTATTGGTAACTTTTAAACCATAAGAGTTAGAAGGTCGGTCAAATGGAGAAAAAGTTGCACTCATAGAAGCATTGTCAAGCAGTTCAAACAAATCGAGATTGTCAGGGCCGGTTATTGAGATATCATAAGAAAAGTAAATTCTGTCATTTTGATTTTTCTTTTTTTCCCACTTTATTTCGAATATTATCAAAAAATGTCACAGTAGTTTTTTATTCGACAGTAAATTATCCTCATTTTGACATAATCAGATTCTGTATCCAACGTTTCGTACGCTCTGGGCCACCCTCAATCTCATTTTTTTCAATACGGACCTACATATTTTATGACACTTTTCGAAATAACTTTTAACGCTAAATTCAACGATATATCATACAATGTCATTCAAAGTTGATTTTCAGGTGATTTTGACCCTTATCCAAATTTCTTTGGGTCGGATCTGTATTACATTTAGGTACCTTTAGTTTAATTTACAACATGCAATACATTTCGATAAGAAAATCAACTTACCCATCTTCAACTGAATGGAACTAACAGAATCAAAGCAAGAAACAAGTAATAATTATTTACAAATTTCAAGAGGTGAAAAACCTAATTCATAATAATTAAACGAAACTATAATTTAATGAAAGAAAAATCAAATGATCATTCGAAAGTAAATGATGAACATTAATGGAGTAAGTGTTCGAAATGTCCACCATTTTGTAAAATGCACTTTGCGGTTCTGGAACCCAGTGATCCACGTAACCGTTTGGATTTCTTCTTTCGTCTCCTTTCGTCTCCATTTGCTTATTTCGTCTCCTTGAAGACCTTCCAATACATTCTCAATCTTCTCGCGAGGAATCATTATTGTTGGATTTGTCATTTGTTCCGTTGAAACGAATTACAGAATCGAACTTTATTTTGAGATCATTACGATATCATTTTTGCAAGGCTCGGTATTCAAATTCAAAATCATTGTATTCGCGTCTCTTGACTATTTTATTAACAGCAGTTTTTGATAAATAGCATTCACTGGCCACAGTTCTCGATTTTTCTTCTGGGTTCAATTGAATTTGGGTCAGAACATTGATATCGTTGATAGACTTGTTTTTTCTTACATACACACAACTCTAGGTTTATTGAATGTATTATTTTCAAGTAGTAGGCCGTTGATAAAAAAGAACATAACAAGAAATGTCATATTATTTGTCACTTCGTTTATTATTGTGTCACAAGAACTTGTCATCAAATACTCTTCTGAGTAATTTCAATTTAACTTATTCGATATGGTAAGATACACAAATGAAGAGAAGAGAGATATGTACGAAGTGTACATAAAACTAGATAGAAATTCGTTCAAAGCTCAACAAAGGTATGGTGAATTATATCCTGAAAGAACAACACCAAATATTAAAATGTTTCGACGTTTATCTACAACGTTACTTGCACATAATTCATTCATCAAACCGAGAGGTCCATATGTACGACGAAACGAGCCTATCAATGACATCAATGTTCTGGCCCAAATTCGAATGAATTCAGGAATAGGATCGAGAACTATGGCCAGTGAATGCAATTTATCAAAAAGTGCTGTTAATAAAATACTCAAGAGACACGGATACCTTTACTATAAATACCAAGCCGTGCAAAAACTATATCGCAATGATCCTAAGAGAAGGTTGCAATTCTGTAATTGGTTTCAACGGAAGGTGCGGAATAACAACAATTTTGCGCACAATATCATTTGGGGAGACGAAACGACATTCACAAATTCTGGCATGTTCAATCGAAGGAACAAACATTTTTATGCCACAGAAAATCCTCACTTAATTCATGAAGTTAGACATCAATATCGTTTTTCTTTGAACATATAGTGCGGTTTGTTGAATAATAAATTACTGGGACCCTATTTTATTGACGGCAACCTAACCGGAGCAAAATATGTAGAAATTATAGAAGAAATGTTGGATGATCTTCCTATACGGTATCGGCGTAATAGTCCATGGTTCCAACAAGACGGATGTGGTCCACACAACTCAAGAATAGGCACAGACTATCTAAATCGAACTTTTCCCGATTCATGGATTGGAACAAGAGGTCCAGTAGCATGGCCTGCCAGATTCCGGTTTGAATCCGCTGGATTTTATTTGTGGGGATATCTCAAAAATAAAATTTATGATACTACGAACCTGTCAATAGAGATTCTTCGCGAGAAGATTGAGAATGTATTGGAAGGTATTCAAGGAGACGAAATAAGCAAATGTATAAGAAGTATGGGTTCCAGAACCGCAAAGTGCATTTTACAAAATGGTGGAGATTTCGGACACTTACTTCATTAATGTTCATCATTTACTTTCGAATAATCAATTGATTTTTCTTTCATTAAATGATAGTTTCGTTTAATTATTATGAATTAGGTTTTTCACCTCTTTAAATTTGTGAATAATTATTACTCGTTTCTTGCTTTGATTCTGTTACGTTCCATCCAGTTGAAGATGGGTAAGTTGATTTTCTTATCGAAATGTATTGCATGTTGTAAATTAAACCAAAGGTACCTAAATGTAATACAGATCCGAGCCAAAGAAATTTGGATAAGGGTCAAAATCACCTGAAAATCAACTTTGAATGACATTGTATGATATATCGTTGGATTTAGCGTTAAAATATATTTCGAAAAGTGTCCGTATTGAAAAAAATGAGGTTGAGGGTGGCCCAGAGCGTACGAAACGTTGGATACAAAATCTGATTATTTCAAAATGAGGATAATTTACTGTCGAATAAAAAACTCCTGTGACATTTTTTGATAATATTCGAAATAAAGTGGGAAAAAAAGAAAAATCAAAATGACAGAATTTACTTTTCTTATGATATCTCAATAACCGGCCCTGATAATCTCGATTTGTTGTGAACTGTTTGACAATGCTTCTATGAATGCAACTTTTTTCTCCATTTGACCGACCTTCTAACTCTTATGGTTTAAAAGTTACCAATACAATCCCATTAAAAAAGTAGCCACTCTGTATATATATATATATATATATATATATATATATATATATATATATATATATATACAGGGTGTTTCCTACCTACGGTACGAAACTTCAGGGGGTGATTCGTTAGGTCATTTGACAAAAAAAAGTTCCTATGAACATATGTCCGGAGTTGCTTCGTTTCTGAGATACATGGCGTTGAAGTATTAAAAAAAAGGTATTTATAAAATATCCTGAATATCCTGAAACCGATGTGGTTGAAATGTGGTACAGCTATTTGAAGTAATAAGGCAACTATTTGGCCCTAAGTAGGTCCAGGGGCGACTCAGTGGGCACCACAGCCAACAATACTGAGAAAAAAAAGTCCTTTTTTGTGGTAGTATTTCATTTTTTCAGATTAAACAACTGAAAATACAACTCTTTGGTCCCGTGTGTTTTATTCATATCAAGCTTCGTTTTCGAGAAAAAAATACTTTAACTTATTCTACAAATTATCCATGGACAACATAAAATACAAACCTAAAGTAAAAAATGAACAATTTCGACCTTAAAGTAAATGAGCAAAATGTCCACCGTCTGATAAAATACACGACTGCAATCGATGTGTCATTGATTGTCTGACACGTTCAAAAATACCTGGAGTGTTCCTTATGACATTGCAATTGTCACTTATTCGGTTCCTCAAGTCATTCACATCTAGTATAGGGGTTTTATAAACGAGAGCCTTCAGATGACCCCATAAATAGAAATCTAGAGGATTCATATCAGGACTGCGAGCGGGCCATTGTTGAGGTCCTGCACGTCCAATCCAGCGATTAGGGTAGGTGATTTCGAGATGCTGACGAGCAAGAAGACTAAAATGAGCTGGAGCTCCGTCGTGCATAAACCACATGTTGCCTCTTACAAGTACGGGTACTTCTTCCAACAAAATGGGTAAATGATTTCGCAAAAAAGCCGTGTAGGATGGACCTGATAATGATAAGCTGCAGTGCAATCTTGATGCGATAGAAGAAGATCCTTCAAATAGTACCACTATTTGAAGGATCTTCTTCTATCGCATCAAGTAAAGCTTCTTCTAGTTCAGGCGTTGTTACAGTTTCTGGTCTTCCACCACTTACATTTTTATTAAAACTTCCAGTTTCACATAATCTTGCATGTAGCGTTCTAAATGTTTTAGCTCATGGAATTACTCTGTTAAGATATCTATCATGGTAGATTCTCCGTGCTTCTTCCGCATTTCCATTTGCTAATCCATAAATAAAGTGCATGTCAGCCATTTCAGCGTTAGTAAAAGTATTCATGATGGAATCACTGCTAATTGACAACTCTGACTTTTATTGATATGACAATACTATCACTGTCAGCTGGTCTCCATAGCAGGTAATCATGATTGTAGAGTACCTTCATTTTTTTTGTTCTCGAAAACTAAACTGAATATGAAAAAAAACACAGAAAGCCAAAAATTTTGTATTTTTACCACGCTCATAAAAAACTTTTTAGAACCCACGCTTATATTCGAATGCTCTGAAAAGGAGAAAATACTTTTTTTCTCAGTATTGTTGGCTGTGGTGCCCACTGAGACGCCACTGGACCTACTTAGGGCCAAATAATTGCCTTATTACTTCAAATAGCTGTACCACATTTCAACCACATCGGTTTCAGGATATTCAGGATATTTTATAAATAACTTTTTTTTTATACTTCAACGCCCTGTATCTCAGAAACGAAGCAACTCCGGATATATGTTCATAGGAACTTTTTTCTGTCAAAATACCTAACAAAACACCCCCTGAAGTTTCGTACCGTAGTTAGGAAACACCCTGTATATAAAAGGGTATGGGCGCACACACACGCACACACTTACGGGTATAATTACTTATTTATATCAGAATCTTGGATATTTTTTTCGACAATTGCGCTACATTAAAAAAATTATTCGATACCTTTCCCAAGTAGATGCTTCCTCTAGGGCTGCCTGTGGCATATAGAAACTTCCCTCCATGAAAATATCCTGAAGACAATGAATATCCTAAAAATAAGAAAAGGTTATGAGATTGAAACAACACAGAAAATTAATATACAAGATCTATATAGTGCGCGCGTAAAGTATGGAAACATGAAGATATCTTTGACATATCTTTGACACTTCGTAAGATACAATAACAAAATTTTGGTTGGGTTTTTTTTAACCCGTATAGTAAACAATTTTCATTTACAATTTTTTATTGCCGATGCAGCATACAAACTGGTAATGGCCAATATTGACTATTAATTTTAAGAAATTAGGAAAAATATTTTTATTGCAACCGTTGATATTAACATAAAGATAAAATAAAATGGGCCACTTGGTATTTGTTAAAGTTTAAAAAAGTCTTTGCTGTTTTTGACTGATAAACATGATATGAATATCGGTTTCATTTCGTTAAATCAAGTAGGTTTTACTGTCAGTAGGTACGTCGTGATTTACTGTCAGTAGGTACGTCGTGATAGTTTTTTGAAAATAGGCTTACCAGCGATAAAAATCAGAGTAAAAGAGTGAGAAATTTCAATACTAAACGGATGTGGTGACAGGTAATACCATAATATTATGAAATTTGAGACTGTTTTATTTGCGGCATTATTTGTAGGACACGAACACACGAAGAGGTATGTGAAATATTTAATAACGAGTATGAAGACAGGACTCCTATAGCACGTGGTACTGTATCTGAAATTATTCATAAATTTGAGGAAAGTGGACATGTACGAGAACTCCCAAAAAGTGGCCGCCCTGCTATTCCAGAGCAAACAAAAACTGACATTTTTTTATCGATGGTTGAAGACCCTCATAAGGCTTCTAGAATTGTTGCAACCGAAAATCACATCAGTCAAAACATTTTAAAAAAGAAAAATGGCATCCCTTTGAAGTTTAGTTGGTACAGGAACTGAACGAAGACGATCCAGATCGCAGAATGGAGTTCTGTGAAACAATTGTAATGAAAATAATCTAAGCTTCGTTTAACTGATTTATTTCAACTTCTGAAAATACAGCCACTAATTTATTTCAAACAAATACAGCTAAGCCACTGTAACTATATCTTCGGTGCGGCGTTATTTATATGCGTACAGATTTCTTTCCAGAACCTCTCGAATTTCTCGATTGGTCGCTCGCTGTTCGAATAGGTGGCTCTGGAGTATTCTGGAACTCCATACTGGCACTCCGATATACTTGAGTGGTGATGTCATCGTTGTGCGGCGATGATGAATTATGCAAATGAGGCGACAGGTCCAGCCTAAGTTCGTTACATTGCCCCCTTCTTGAAGACATTTCGTCCCGAAATGTCATCCTTGGAGTGTGACGATACCTACATGACTCCCCATATCTGCACCGTGAAGTCCGATGGAAGTAGCACTCCACAGTCTTCATGTTCGGTCGTGGAGGATGGTTACAGCAAACCAAAATCTTGACGCCGCTGGACCTAAATATCGTCTCCAACATACTTCTTATAACTCCCCAATCCAACCCATCCATACCACAGGACAATTTTGGAATTGCTAGATCTACCAGATTCTGGTCCACCATAGTATCTCTTAGTTTGGTGAGACTCTTCCAAACATCTTCATAGGACGGTTTGAATTGTACAACCACACCAGGTCACCAACCTGGAATCCTCCAGCATCGGCCCTAATGTCATAGGCCTCCTTCATTCTATCACTGGCACTCTGGATGTTCAACCGGACTCGTTCGTGGATGTCGTCCATTCTCTGCCGAAGTTTGCTGACATAGTCCTCTCCCGCAGTATCTTGTCCTGGTGGTATCCCGAACTTCAAGTCACAAGGAAGTCGCAGTTCTCGACCCATGATGATACTAGCAGGGGTTTGGCCGGTTGACTCATGTACTGCGGATCGATAGGCCATCAGGAACAAATGAAGATACTGGTCCCAGTCTTTTTGATGGTCAGAGACAACCTTGGACAAGTGGCGGTTGATCGTCCTGTTCATCCGCTCCACCATTCCATCGGACTGTGGATGTAGCGCCGTGGTCCTTGTCTTGCGGATGTTCAGCAATTGACATACTTCCTGGAACAAGTTGGATTCGAAATTTCTGCCCTGGTCCGAGTGCAGCTCCAATGGAATACCGAATCGACATATCCACTCTTTCACCAAGACGTCGGCGATGGTGATGGTTTCCTGGTTGGGCAAGGCATAGGCTTCCGCCCATTTACTGAAGTAGTCCATTGCCACAAGGATGTATATATTCCCGTGGTCAGATACGGGAAACGGGCCGGCGATGTCAATGGCGATTCTCTCGAATGGGCTGCCCACGTTGTACTGACGCATCGGGGTCTTGGGTCGTATTCGAGGTCCGTTGCTAGCAGCGCATACAGCGCACTTTCTGCACCAGTTCTGGACGTCAGCATGAAAATTGGCCCAGTAAAACCGTTGCCTCACTTTCTGCAGGGTCTTTGTCACTCCCAGATGTCCTCCAGCAACCCCGTCATGGATTTCCCGAAGCACTTCCTGTCTTCTGTTCCTGGGTACAACTATTTGGCGTCGGTCTTCCCCACCATTATCGGACTCCAACACACGTTTCAGGACCCCATTGTCCAGGGTAAGAGAATTTCATTGGGCCCAATAGGATTTAACGGCCGGCGAGTAACCTGCGATTTCCTGCCACGATGGTCTTTGAATATCCTTCTTCCAGCTGATGACTAAACCAAGATCGGGATCTTTCTCTTGATCTTTCTGGACCTTGCTGTCATTCCAGTTGTCATCTACTGCCGTAGTTCTACAAAGTGTTGCATCCTTCTCTTCTGCTCGTCGGCAATGTGAGCAATCATCTGGACATGGTCTCCGAGACAAGGCATCTGCATTCTTATGGCTAGTCCCAGCTCGATGTTCAATCTCAAAATCGAATTCTTGGAGTCTCTCGATCCAACGTGCTACTTGACCCTCAGGATTTTTGAACTGTAAGAGCCATTTGAGAGCTGCATGGTCAGTTCTCAACAGGAATCTTCTCCCATACACGTACTTGTAGAAGTGCTCCACTCCCTTCACAACAGCTAACAGCTCTCGCCTGGTGACACAGTAATTGCGCTCTGGTTTGCTAAGTGTCTTGTTGAAGTAACCGATGACCTTCCCTGAGCCTGGTCAGTGGTTTAGCGATGTTTGCGAACCCCAGCACATATCGGCGATTGTATGTGCACAAACCAAGGAAATTTCGGAGCTGGTGAATGTCTTTTGGGACGGACCATTCCTTAACAGCTCTGATCTTCTGGTCATCTACTGCTACTCCTTCCCCAGAGACAACGTGGCCGAGGTATCGTACTTCTTTTTGGAACAGATGGCATTTCCTGGGGCTCAGCTTCAATCCGGAGTTTCTCAGTCGCAGAAATACCTCCTCCAGGTTTTTCACGTGGTCCTCGAATGATCTGCCGACCACAATTATGTCGTCGAGATATACTAGACACGTCTTCCATGAGAGTCCCTTCAGCACCGTCTCCATCAATCTTTCGAATGTGGCCGGAGCATTACAGAGCCCGAACGGCATAACGGTGAACTGCCACAATCCTGAGCCGATGGTAAAAGCGGTATTTTCCCGATCTTCCTGAGCCAGTTCTACCTGCCAGTATCCACTCTTCAGATCAAGGGTCGACAAAATCGTGGAACCAGCCAACGTGTCCAGGGTGTCATCTATTCTCGGGAGAGGGTAACTGTCCTTCTTCGTTACGTTGTTAAGCTGACGATAGTCTACGCAAAAGCGTGTCGATCCGTCCTTCTTCTTCACCAGTACGACTGGGGAGGACCAGGGACTGTCGGATGGTTCGATAACACCTTCCTTCCCCATGTCGCTTACTATTTCATCAGCCTCTTCCTTCTTGGCAAGAGGAAGTCTTCTAGCTGATTGCCGTATCGGTCGGGCATCCCCAGTATCAATCTTGTGCTGAACCACCTTAGTTCGACCCCCTTTTCCTTGTCCTGTATCGAAGATGTCTTGATTTCTTGACTAAATCTCTCAGTTTGGGCTGTTGAGCTGGTTTTATGTCTTTGGAAGATATGGCAATAATTCCTCCAATTCTGTTGGTGAGTTGTTGGCTTGGCTAATCGTACCTCGTACACTCCGGATCACTGAGGAAACTGACGAGCAGTGCCCCAAAATTGTTCCTTTCTTCAAGGTCACTGGAAAAACATTGACATTCAAGGCCCTTACCGTCACAAATTTGTCAGCACGCAACAAGGTCTTGCCTAGTGCAATCCCTCGTCCAATTTTCTCATCATGAAGTTTGGGCTCGAACATCACCACGTCTCCACTGCTCGCACTCCCGTCCAGGCGAGCCTCCAGAATGGTTTCAGCTCTCTCAGGTACGCTTACATCTTCAGCCAACAGGACACGGATCATCTTTTCACTTTTTCCATGAAGCACCAGCTCTTCTCCGTTGACACGTAGGACACCGTCTTTGAAATTCAACTCAAACCCTCTGGAGTTCATAATGTCCTTCCCAATGATTGCATCGTCTTCGATGTCCGCTACTAGTGCCTGATGTTTCACTTTAGTGCTGCCTAAAATCATTTCGATCGGTAGCTCACCATATACAGTAGCTGGCTCTCCTGTTGCTGTGCGTAGCTTCCAAGTTGTCGGTTTAATTCGTGCCGGTGTTCTGACAAAGGAAGGCCCAAGAATTGTCCTAGTCGCACCTGTATCTAGCAGCATGGTGCTCATTATTGATGAGACCGTCTACGAAGACACCTTTGTTCTGTCGTTGAAGGATAGCGACATATGCGTTGTTAACCGGGGCTTGCTGGACACAGGCCGACGATTGCCCCTTCTCGTCGACTTTCTTCAGTTTTCCTGCATCGAAGTCGTGTTTTCGCACATGTCAAATCTTGCCACAATTCCAGCATCTTATCTGTCTTTTCTCAGGCAAAACTTCCTTCATCACTTTTCTTATGGCAGCTTCCAAGTCAGCATGCTCCTGTGAGTCTTCTTCAATCCTTCGAACTTTACTTTGGCTTTTGCAGGATTGTTTTGCTGCCTCAAATTCCAAAGCGCGTGCCAGTGCGTCTACGAGGTGTGTTGGACGAGCTAGTGTCAACGCTTGTCTGGTTTCTTGGCACGGAGTCCATCCAAGAATGCCTGAACCGCTAATCGCTCCATTACATTTTCCGGTGTGGCTGGATATGCGAGACGAACCAAGCGTGCAATGTCAGCTTCGAATTCTTGTAAGGATTCGCCCGATTTCTGGCAACGATTTTTCAGCTGGGAGTGGTATACGTGTTCCAAATGGGCCTGGCCATATCGTAATTCTAGATGTTTAATCAGCTGATCATAGTCCTCCTGTTCTTGGGCGGTAAGAGTTTGTAGAATATTCGTCGCTTCCCCACGTAATGCAAGTGTTAGTGCTACAGCTCTTTCCCCTGCATTCCATCCGTTTGCTTTGGCCGCTGCTTCAAACTGCCGGCGGTAATTTGCCCATGGAGTTTTTTCGTCGAACTGAGGCGGCTTCATGGAAAGCTTCCCTATTTCAGAACTGACCCTGACATCTTGTATGCCCTTTTGAACTTCATCCAAGTTCAAACTCAGGTCCAGCATTGAATTTTTGTTAACTAATTCTGTGGTGTGCGCAGTGTTAATTCGTTTTTCCAGCTTACTGATGGTTTCCTTTATTTTGTCCATTTCTGCCTCGACCCCATCTTTGATTTTATCTACCTCCGTGTTCATTTGTTCCCTAATTTTATATATCTCCGATTCCCATTCTTTCTTCTAGAAAATTCACCACACCACACATTTTTTTTAGGCCTTCTGTGTTTTCCAGGAACTTCTCTTCCAGGCTTCTTGCATTTTGTTGCAGATCTTCTGTCAAGGATTTAGTAGTTTCTTCCAGTTTATTCATTACCGAACTCAATTCACCTCCGGGAATAAAAATGTCTCGGGGTCCTTACCTTCTTGTATAAGATCTTCTGCAAGTCTTTCCTGAAGTACTAGCTTTTTACCAGTTGTTTCCAGTTCCCTTTCCTCCAATTCCTGTTTCAATTCCGCGACTTTCAATTCCACAAGGCGCACTTTTCTCGAACACATTTTGTCTCTGAACGAAGTAACAATCTGTTTCACGCGAAATGTGTATCAGTTTATATTCCTGTTATACGCACAACCGTCCACTTCGCGAACACTTTGTTTACCGGGACACTGTCTATTTTCCGCGAAAAAAGGTCTATCAGTTTATTTTTTTCGGAATACGGACTGTCCACTACGCGAGCACTTATTTATTTTATTTTTTAGATTTTACTTCTGACACCACTGTAATGAAAATAATCTAAGCTTCGTTTAACTAATTTATTTCAACTTCTAAAAATACAGCCACTAATTTATTTCAAACAAATACAGCTAAGCCACTGTAACTATATCTTCCCTCTTCGGTGCGGCGTTATTTATATGCGTACAGATTTCTTTCCAGAACCTCTCGAATTCCTCGATTGGTCGCTCGCTGTTCGAATAGGTGGCTCTGGAGTATTCTGGAACTCCATACTGGCACTCCGATATACTTGAGTGGTGATGTCATCGTTGTGCGGCGATGCTGAATTATGCAAATGAGGCGACAGGTCCGGCCTAAGTTCGTTACACAATGTTAAATAGATTTGACACTAATCCTAATTTCTTTAATCAAATCCTTTTTTTTTATGAGGCTACTTTCCAGTTAAATGGCACGGTCAAAAAACAAAACTGCAGGTACTGGTCAGATGAAAATCCTCATTGGATGGTGGAGGCACATACGCAGTATCCACAAAAGATCAATGTGTGAGCAGGAATTATTAATAATACCATTATTGGATCTTATTTTTGGAATAGTACCATGACAGATGAAGAATACTGGGCATTTGTAGAATTAGAGGTAATTCCAGAATAAGCCAGACTCCTTCCTGATGATATAAATCCTCATATCGTGAATAGATCAGTTTGGATTCAGCAAGATGGAGCGCCTCCTCATTATCTTCGAGGCGTTCGTGAGTTTCTCGACATTACATTTCCAAATCGTTGGATTGGAAGAAGAGGAGCTATCGAATGGCCAGCAAGATCTCCGGATTTGACACCTCTAGTTTATTTTTCGTGGGGTTATTTAGAAAGCAAAGTGTATGTGAATAGGCCACAGACTATCCAAGGACTGAAAGACAGAATTACAGAGGAGATAGCACGAATTTCTCTGGAAACGATTAGAAAGGTCTTGGATGAATTTTCATTCGGAATGGATTTCTGTTCCCAAAGACAAGGAGGTCATATTGAACATCTCCTTTAATTTTTTTCTTTAGGTATTTTTTTCTGTTTATACTGCAATATTAATTACAAAATAAAAATGTTTTTCCTAATTTCTTGAAATTAATGGTAAATATTGGCCATTAACAGTTTGCATGCATGCATATACGGGTTGTCTCATTTGAAAATAAACATATTGTTCGTATATCTCAGAAACTGTACATTTGGCAACGTCGAAAATATAAAATTTAAAATCGCTGGTCCATCTAATATACGTAACCAGAATTTTGTTAATGTATGTATGTATGTAACGTTAATGTATCTTATATATCTTCATGTTTTCATACTCGCGCACTGTATATATACAGGGTGTAATCTAACCTCTTGCACACCCGTGAATGACGAGTGTATATAATTATAATATTCATTTATTATATAAATACATCATTGGAATAGAAATTAAAAAATACAATCATACAATTATGGGTATAAATAATACAATCAAGGGGTATAAAATACTTTCCTATAACTTAAAACTAAGAACTAAAAGACTAAAGTAGTAGTGGTAGCAGAGAAAATCCATTTCTGGTTTCTATATAAATTATAATGGGAAAAACAAATATGCAGCGTATACACATGTTTTGAGATAAGTTATATTTGTTATGTTTTTTTTTTTTTTTTAATTTTTGGAATTTTATGCCTAAATTGTAAGTTTGCAGATAAGTATTCTGGGAGCTATTGTTTAGTAGTTTATAATGAACATTAATGTTTTAAGAATCACATATTTTTTGACACATAGCCAGTTTAGTTGTTCTTGCATATAGGATATTCTCACGTATCTATTACATCCCAGTAGTAAAACGCATACTCTATTTGTAGAATTTGTAATTTATTCATATCACCCTCTTGGCAATGAACAGAATTGAAGAACAATATTCGAAATGTGTCTTGATGATACATTTATATATGAGATGTTTTGTGGGTTGACTTAAATATTTTACTGATTCTATACAAAAATCCAATTTTCTTGCAATTTTTTTAGATATATAATCGACATGTTCACTAAAGTTCAGTTTTTCATCTATGATTATACCCAAATATTTTATGTTGCTAACTTGTTCTAAATCATAATTGTTATATTGAACATTATTTATGATTCGTTGGTACAGATGTTTTTTACTTTTCAATATCATATATTTTGATTTCTGTGGGTTAGTTACCAATTTATTATTAGTGAACCAATTTTGAAGCGTGATACGAGTTTTGTTTATTTCATCAATTAATGTGTTAATGTTTTCACCTGAAATATATACAACTGTATCATCTGCAAATAGATGTATGTTGCATTTACCCTCCTCCTGATATAGTAGGTCATTCAGAAAACAGATAAGAAGCATGGGACCCATTACACTACCCTGTGGGACTCCACTCTTGTTGTTCTTTTTATGTGATATTTTTCTCTATTGACTTTGGTTTGTTGTTGTCTACGGGTGAGATATGATTCAAACCACGTTAACGTATTCTCACGAATACCAAAGTAGATGCTGAGTTTTTTTAATAGTATATATCTATTCACTACCTCAAATGCACGGCGTAGATCTAGAAATACTACAACAATAGATTTTCCGGCATCAATTGAATATTTGAAACCATTTATGACTTTTTGCAGGGCGGTTTCACAAGAATATCCGTGCTTAAACCCTGATTGATTTTGACATAGCAATTTTTGTTCATCTAAAAACCCCATTAGTTGGTTATAGGTACATAATTCCAATATTTTTTCTAGGCAAGGTAGCGTATTAATCGGTCTATGTTCTTCAATCTTATTTGTATTTGGAATTTTCTGAACTGGTATTACTGTAGAAATTTTCAATGTTGATGGAAAGTAGCCATTATTAAGGATGTATTACAATGCAGTAATGGATATCCAATAACATCAAATATGTTTTTTATTAATTTAAAGTCAATTTCATCTGCCGAATACTTATTTTGCTGTTCGAAAATCAACTCTCTCAGCTCGGATATTGTTACATTCCCCAAATTGTTAAAAACTCTTACAGGATCAATTGCTCTATTTTCGAATAAAGAACTTTCACACACAACATATTCATTATTGGGCAGAACTTTGATAATATCAGTAATACTCGATAATAATTGAAAATATTTTCGATATTATTTTGTACTTCTATGCCATTCACTGTGATACTTGTAATGTAAGATATATTATTTGTGCTGATTAGAGTTTTTAATGTTTTCCACATTCGTTTTGGGTTATTTTTCACGTTATGGTCAGTAATTTTTGGAGTTATACTTCTAACTTCCACATCAAAATTGTTAGAAAAAACAAGATCAATGGTACCTACTTTTGCTGAAATGTGTGATTCTCGTAAGAAAGCTTACAAATTGTTTGAAACCAAATAATGAGCATAATTGTTTCATTTTTTTACACGCTTTATATTAGCTTCACTTGTATGTTTGTTTGTTTGTTTGTTTGTTGGTTTGTTTGTTTGTTTGTAACCGACTCTTTTGGGCGCGATTTTGACCCACTTCCAGACGTCCGAATCATTTGAAATTTGGCAGATGTACATAATTCCGGTGACAATGCATTAATAAATTTTTGTGTGGAGAAAAAACAAAATGGCGGCTCCAATATGGCGTACGAGTTTTGTGATTATGGTCCGATTCGCTTCAAAATTGGTATCCAAGGGTTTTTGTGGTCGGAAATTATGATTCTTTTATCAAAATTGGAAAATTCAAGATGGCGGCTCCAAAATAGTGGACGAGTTTTGTGATTATGGTCTGATTCTATTCAAAATTGGTATGTGGGGGTTTTTGGGGTCGAATATTATGATTCTTTTGTCAAAATTGGGAAATTCAACATGGCGCCCAAGTTTTGTGATTATGGTCTGATTCTATTGAAAATTGGTATGTGGGGGTTTTTGGGGTCGAATATTATGATTCTTTTGTAGAAATTAGGAAATTCAAGATGGCGGCTTGAAAATGGCGGCCGAGTTTTGTGATTATGGTCTGATTCTATTCAAAATTGGTATGTGGGGGTTTTTGGGGTCGAATATTATGATTCTTCTGTGAAAATTGAAAAATTCAAAATGGCGGCTTTAAAATGGCGGCCGAGTTTTGTGATTATGGTCTGATTCTATTCAAAATTGGTATGTGGGGGTTTTTGGGGTCGGAGATTATGATTACCCAATTTGATAAAATCATTCCATTTTTAAATTTGCAAAAAAATAATAAAAATAATAGTTTTTATAAATAAACCACACTCAAAAGTAGGAAATAAATAATAGTTTGAAAAATTGAAAAACACGCTTCTATAGAAAACCAGACTAAAAATGAAATGAGAAAATGTATTTATTTAAAAAAGTGGGGTGCATGGTATCAATAATTATATAGTACATTACACACCGAGGCGATACCATGCACCCCACGCTTTTTTTAAATAAAATAAATTTTTTTCTCATTTTCTATTTTTTTAGTCTGGTTTTCTATAAAACGTGTTTTTTTAGTTTTTTCAAACTATTATTTATTTTAATATACGTATCATCAGCAATATCCCATCTGATGGTCATGTCTCCTAAAAATATACAGTGCTCGTCTAAAGTCCCCCCTTACTCATTTTTGAACCATCTGGTATATTGCAACGAAATTTGGAGGGCTCAAATAGGAGATAAAACCCTACTTTTCCATGGAAAAATCATAGCTGAAAGATTCAAAATGGCGGCTGAGCACCATCTTCAATAATTTGTTTAAATAGAACACCCCGTAAATCATTCCATTTTTGAAATCTGCTCATAATTCTCAACAGTTTTCTCCAATACACTTTACTGCTAAATTTAATTGTTTTCGAAATATTAACGTTTGAAAAGTGACATTCCGGTTTGAAATGAAGGATGGATTTTGGTCACTTCCGGTAAAATATTTTGCTAACTAAACGTTGTTATTAATTTGTAGTTGAATCTCTTAATGAATTCGACTAATAAGAGGCGTAAAGAGAGTTTATTAGGGATAAACAGTACCTACCGCTTACCGGAAAATCTCGAAGCCTACGAATGTGTTCTGTAAATTCACAATCAAAACAAATTAGTTAGCTAAAAAAATATAATTTATTTTTGAACAACACTTTTATTCAACCCCAACAATTATTTCATCAAGTGTGCAATGTGCCCCCCCCCCCTGAATATCTCATTCCATTTTCGAAATCTGCTCATAATTTCCAACAGTTTTCTCTTATACTTTCCACTCCTAAATTCAATTGTTTTCGAAATATTAACGTTCGAAAAGTGATATTTTGGTCATTTCAAACCCAACCAAAAACACTAATGGGCTTTCAATCAAGTTTGCATTGGAAAAAATCGTTGTCGCGGTAACATCTTGTTTACTGTCAAACTGAACTGCTAACTGTCAAATAGTCCGTTGCTACATCCTTTTATGAAAAGTGTGATCATGGCTCGTAGTTTAGACGATAAATTTGAAGCAGCTTTGATATTTGGAGAAGCTGGAAGAAATTATCATCTAGCAGTCCGTATGTTTAATGATAGATTTCCCGAGAATCCTATTTCGAGGTCATATTTGCGCAAACTTTCAAATAAGCTCCAAGCAACTGGTACGCTGAAAGATGCTCCAAGATCAGGAAGACCGCCTCTTTCAGGAGAAAAAAAGGTAGAAATTGTTGCTGAAATGGTAATCAATTCGACTCAGTCGACGTCTGCAGTTGCTGAATCCTGTGGAGTAAGTTCAAAGAGTGTCCAAAGAGTCCTAGAAAAAGAAAAGTTTCATCCCTATAGAATGAAAATCCTGCACGCTCTCACGGATGATCCAGACCGTAGGGTTGAATTTCGGTGGTTAACAAGAACAATTGAAGGACAACGGGGCTTCCTAAAACGTGTATATTTCGCAGACGAATGCACGTTTTTTCTTAATGGAAAAGTCAACAAACAGAATGTACGATACTGGAGCAATACTCATCCGCATATTTTTAGAGAGGGACATACCCAAAAAGGTGAATGTTTGGGCGGGGATTTTGGGCAATCGCGTTGTTGGACCGATTTTCATCAGAGGCAATCTTACAGGAGTTCTTTACAGAAATCTTTTAGAAACTGGAATTGAACCTCGAATGAGACAAATTGTATTAAACAATCAGGAAGAGTTTGAAAATCGTGAAATCATATTTCAGTAGGAAGGGGCACCTCTCCATTTCGATCGCATGGCTAGAGAGTTCCTCGATACAAACTTTCCTGGGCGATGGATAGGTCGCAGGGGAAGTACAGAATGGCCACCAAGATCTCCGGATCTTACACCTCTGGATTTTTTCCTTTGGGGGTATCTGAAGTCAAAATTTTACGCCACTGAATGCCAAACAATAGAAGAGTTGGAACGCAGAATAATAGATACATGTGAAGAAATAGATGAACAGTCTTTCATCAACGTGAGAGAAGCTATTTATAATAGGGCACTTTATTGTCAAGATTTAGTAGGGGGCCACATCGAACACTTGATGGAATAATTGTTGGGGTTAATTAAAAGTTTATTCAAAAATAAATTATAATTTTTTAGCTAACTGATTTGTTTTGACTGTGAATTTACAGAACACATTCGTAGGCTTCGAGATTTTCCGGTAAGCGGTACTGTTTATCCTTAATAAACTCTCTTCACGCCTCTTGTTAGTCGAATTCATTAAGAGATTTAACTACAAATCAAACACAACGTTTAGTTAGCAAAATGTTCTACCGGAAGTGACCAAAATCCATACATCATTTTAAACCAGAATGTCACTTTTCAAACGTTAATATTTCGAAAATAATTGAATTCAGGAGTGAAGTGTATCAGAGAAAACTGTGGAGAATTATGAGCAGATTTCGAAAATGGAATAATATACGGGGTGTTCTATTTAAAAAAATTATTGAAGATGGCGTTCAGCCGCCATTTTGACACTTTCAGCTGTGATTTTTTCATGAAAAAGTAGGTTTTTATCTCCTATTTGAGCCCTTCAAATTCCGTTGCGATATACCAGGTGATTCAAAAATTCAGCGTTTGGAGAGTGATAGAAACATCCCACATACCATATTTGCTTGTTAATTATTATTGAAATGTATAGAAACCAGTAATTTGTATGAAGGACTTCATTTTTCTGTATGTTGAATTGTATGTCATTTCTAATACAAATGACTACCCCTCCAGTATGTCTACTTTGCGAGCTACATCTAATAGTAATATAATTGTTTATGACTATTTCACTATCTAATATGTCGTCTAGTTTCTTAATCATACTAAAATTGGTTATATTTCACAAACTAACTGATGTTAGTGAATTTCTCAACTGCAAGTTTTAATACTTTGCTTTTTTAATGTGTTTGTTTTGTACTGTATAATACTTTGCCTTTTTAATGTGTCTGTTTTGTACTGTATTTACTTACCTTGACGATGCTAAATCTATTGTACTGATAATAAGCAAATAAATAAATTGATTGATTGATTGAATGTATCTCATCAAAGTGTGCTAAACGACTTTCACTATTAATACATATAATGCCATTTTATAACGAATTACAGTGGATGAAAATCTGAATGAAAAATTGAAAACATGTTTTGTTCTTCGTAAAATTCGACAAAATTTTGGGTAACTTAATTTCAGGTGACCCACTCAGAGGAGAACTTTGGCAATCGCCAAATGCAATAAACATTTAACTCGATATTTGAATACTGATTGTGTGGTAAATGTATACATTTCAGGCTGCCTGAGATATATATTCAATTTCAGAGTGAAGAAAACAACTAACCTTGTTATAACCAAACTGGTGATAAAGTCAAAAGTAGTTGACTTCATACTTTGCTTTGAGGCACTTATCATAATTATCACAGTCACTCATTAGAAACAAACAACACAAACAGTATTGAAAAGGGAAATAAATCTCGAGACCATTGTGATCCTTCAGAATAAAACGTGAACTGAACAATATTGCCAGGCAAGATTATCGCATACACGGTTTACAAAGCTGTCTACGAAACAAAAGTTTGTTAGATTCTATTAGTGTTTTCTGATTGGCTGGTGAATGGAAGATTATAATTAGCAACCAATCAGAAAATAGTACGCGAGAATTAATTTGAACATTATTGTCTTCGTCTCTTTCTGGTTCTTAAAACTAAACACCGAGCGAAGCATATTTTTTAACAACAATTGCGACAAATTTTTTTTTTCCACAACTAATCAGGGTGTAGTGTTCGTGCCATGTAGACATTCAGTTTGCTGTATCAATTGTTCAGTAACATGTGATAATTGTCCAATTTGTAAGACATCAGTTTCATCTTTTTTGAAAAATTTTGTAACATGAGGGCAATTTCCAAAATTGTTGACTCCCTTCTACATATGTTGATATTGATCTATGAAATAAAGGAGCAGTTGCATCACAAGTTTTTTATTTCAAATATTTTCAAAATATTTACATTTTCAAAAGTTTTTCATATATATAAAAATACAGACAGTAATTGATAACTCATTCATATACGTCATCGATAATGCTGTAATGACCCCAAGGAAGGGTGGTATGTGTTCCGGAGAGGAGTACACCTTTGTCATCAAATTGTCAGCTTTTCAATAGAATAAACGTTATGGGTTTTGGATAAAATGATTCTTCGAGATTCCATGTTTTGTGTTCGTTCATTCAAACAGGTCAAATAGTCTTGAAAAGTTATTTTTCGTTTCACTACATTCACCCCCTTTGCTTTTTTCATGCACTTTTGCACTTCATTCGCAGATATCGACATCAATAAAAAAAGAATACATTTTCGATCTCAAACCCACAAATTCCGTCATTATATGACCATTATTCTCATCCTTCATTGAACCCACTAATTTCTTGTTCATCAAAGGAATGTTATATCTATTGTCTTTGAGATAATCACTTGTATCAAACTTATGACCATCTTCTTTGATCGTCTCATAAACGTCATCACAAATAAGATGGTATATTCCGCCACTCGATTTGCCGGTGTTGTTTCGCTAAGTTCATATGCATGTGTATCCTAGTATTTGTGAACCTATTTGAATGTTTCATATTCTTGTTTAATGGTGACAATAAGTTTTTAATCCCACTTGAAGTGCTACTACATCAATATGTATGTACTGTGATATATAAAACATTATTGATGTATATTACATTCCCACATAATTTTTAACATTTTTCACTTTGTCAGTAAGAACCTGTTTTTATTGAATGAATGTGGTTTTTTGAGGAGGAACAACGTTTCTTGACATGTTTTTTGGGTAACCTTCCACACTCTGAAAATGAAAATATAATCAGGAAAATCTATACAAGTGTAGAAAGGGCAAACTAATTAGTTCACCCCGATAAGTTATTGCGTTCACCAAATTATATTTCCTATTATATTTTCATTTTCAGACTGTGGAAGGTTACCCAGGAAACATGTCAAGAAACATGTTTTTCTTATACAATACTATCTTTCTCTCTCACTCTCTTCTCTGCTTCAGAAATAATAAGAGATATGAACCGATGGAAAACAATTCATGTCAGTATATTTTCTCAAGGGCAAAGGAAATATTCTGGAAAGGTTACTTCAACTCAGTAATTAAACATATAGAAATTTATTGTCGATTAATGCTTTTGTTTGATTTATATTACGAAGTAAGTTTTCGAAATTTTCAAGTGATGGCAAACTACGATCTCTGATGATTTGATTATGGGTGAATGAATCCAAATGAATTGATTGAAGAGTATTACACTCAGTGCTAATTGCAAATCCTGATTCGACAACAGTATCTTACACTACCACTAATAAATGAACTCACACTTTACAAAAAATTGGGACAGCCTTAATTTGCATTCGGAAATGCAAGCAAGAAAATGGTGGGCTATGTTTTCTTTATAGTGGAGATCTCTATGCGAAAATTTCCCGATAATGATTGGTGATTCATGTTGTGTTTTGATAATTCAAATCATTCCTCAATTTCCACACAAAAAAATGGAGGGGAGCTATTACATGATTGATGGGCTGGTAAAGCAGTATAATACTAATGAAAGAGGCAAACATTGACGAGAACTCCTCAAAAACAAAGTGAAAAACTCAACTGACACATCGCGAATCTATGACATGATAGATAAAAAAAAGTGTAATCCACGGAAATTATTTTCAAACAAATGATTTTTTCATATATATTTTTTCTCGCCTTCTTACTGATAGTTCAATATTTATTTATAGTTATTTTCTTTTTATTTCTATTCTATTATTCATTGTATCACTCAATATAAGCATAAAAAATTGCCGAGCAAAACAAAATATTTTAAAAATAAGCGAGTCCCACATGCAATTCTCGATTTTGTGGGTTCCTTTTGTTCATTTCTATAGTTTTATAGTTTGCGATGTAATTCATAATTGCCAAATTTTAGTCAAATAAACATTTTCATTATTATTTACTTCAAATTGCATCGATGTAACAATAGTGACAGATGTGTTTGGTGGGTAGTATATCCTAGATTGTTAAAAAAAATAAGAGGTACACATTTGGTAATCATAATTTTTTTTCAAAGAGTCGACAGTGTCCGAGATGACTGCGAGAAACCTAATAAGATAACTTCAACCAACTATTAAATGGGACTTTTGAGGTTCAATTCCAAATATAATAATACAGGACAATTCAAAAATCCTATATTTTCTATTATCGAAATTTAATTCAACCGGACCAAACTGAGACAGAATTGCTTGAAGCTATTTAGTTGAGAGTTGGAAAGAGATGCACTTTTGGAAACATTCACGTTATCTGGTGGAATGATAATCTCACCTGAAAAATCGTATGCGAAATTCACCCTTGCATCAGGGACTTCAACATTGTTGTAAGGTATTATGACGGTTTCCCTCCTACGCCTATTTGTATCAGGAGTTTTTTCTATCCGATCGCTCACCCTGAAAGGTGTACCTGCCCAGTTGAATACACCAGGAGCTCCCAGAATCAGCTCATTTCGGCCCTGAAAAACATTTTAGATTCAGACCAAGAAGCACTCCAAGATTCCAAAAAAGCGGCATGGGTGGTGTAGGAGATAGAACACTAGACTGTCACGATGTGTCTCCAAATTCATATTGCATTGGGGTGTTTTACGTATATTACAGATTGAAATCCAAATCAATATAAATATTACAAATGAAAAAATGTCTGGATATAACTTCCATAACTGAATTTAGTAGTTATTTATGCAACAAGTGCAAAAAGTTGGACAACACGTCGAGTGCAATAAACCCTTTTTGCACG
Source organism: Gonioctena quinquepunctata (assembly GCA_018342105.1). Taxonomy (NCBI): domain Eukaryota; kingdom Metazoa; phylum Arthropoda; class Insecta; order Coleoptera; family Chrysomelidae; genus Gonioctena; species Gonioctena quinquepunctata. The sequence continues at coordinate 76,477 of JAFIRS010000437.1, forward strand.
AGTTGCATACAATATTTTTTCTACTTTCATGCAAAAATCAAAAAATGTTTTGATTGGGTGGCACTGAGTGTGGGAAAATAAAAAGCGTAATTTGATAGCAACATATTTAATAATCAATTAGCACGATCGATTTGCATTGAGAAAGTTAGGAACTAATACCTATATTAGGAACAATTTAGGTCAAACTTTATTTTTGATAAATTGCATTTTCTAATAATTCCGTAATCCAGAATGCAATAAACATTATTGAAAATAATATAAAATATACAATTGTTTAAAATGTAATACAATATCATAGAAAATGGACTTATGGTAAATCCTGCCTGTCGTAAGAGGCGACTAAAAGGATAACCGTAGGTGGAAGATGGTCTCATCGCCCGGTGAAATACCACCATATCGACTTTGTGTGCTGTGAAATGGATCATTCCATGTTTCAGTGTTCGGTCGATACTTTTCGGTCTCCCTCTTTCCTTTTCCCCAATTCCTCCTTTATTTTCAGGTGCATCCCGATAGTAATAATGATGAAGTCTCCTAGAGTAAAACACTCCGGAAGCAAAATACCTCTCCATTCGGATATCCGGGCGAGAGGTACTCGAGGGGACTCAACATTAAAGATTAATTTTTGCAACATCCGCGGACTCAACAAGAACATCAATAACGTCCACCATCACCTACAGACGAAAAAACCGGATATTCTGGCTCTAACAGAAACACAAGTAAACTCGTCCACCAACAAGGTCCATATGCTTTGTCCTGGTTACGAACTCCATTCTCGATTCAGGTTCAAAGGTGGAGTCTGCCTTTACGCTAAGGCTAACCTTTCATGCCAGCGTGAAGAGAGTTTGGAACCGAAAGACTTTGATGTGATGTGGTTCAAGCTATCTGATACCAAACTGACTAAGTTCCTCTGCTGCCTCTACCTATCACCTAATGAACCTTCATGTAACGACCTCTTTGAGTTTTTATCACTCAAACTGGACTACATTCAGGAGAACCATCCAACAGCTGAAATCATAATCATGGGAGACTTTAATGTACATAACGCTGCCTGGCTCAAATTCTCTAACAGAACAGATGATGCGGGTCGTCAAGCCGAGGCCTTCGCCATCACTCATGGTCTAGAACAATTGGTCGAGCTACCAACCCGCATCCCTGATGTCAACAACCAGTCTGCCAATACACTAGATCTTTTCCTCACCACCAATCCTGACCCGTATAGAATAGAAGTGTGTGCCCCACTTGGAAACTCTGATCACACCCTCATCTCCACAACATGCTCTTTCCATTTACCATCGAGCTGCACAATGCCACCCTGTCTCATGTGGCATTACAATTCGGCCGACTAGGAAGGTCTTCGTATGTTTTTCTCAGCGTTTCCATGGAAGAGAGTTTGTTTCTCTTCAGTAGATCCAACACGATGTGCTGAGACAATTTCTGAAATCATCATGTTGGGGATGCAAACTTACATACCGAATACCGAAAGAAGAACATCATCCGATGAGACCTGGTTTAACAGAAACTGCTCTAGAGCTGTGGCTTCCAAACAGGCAGCATACCATCGATGGCTAAAAATCCGGGCCCTGAGACCAGAGCAGCATATGTCGAGGCTAGAGGCATATGCAAAGAGACAATAGAATGCTCAAAAGATGCCCACAATGCCAAAATAAGATCAAAACTTGCTGAATGTCCTAACGGATCCCGTTCATTTTGGTCTTTCGCCAAAACTGTGGGAAGAAACTTCACTTCCAGCTCATTTCCTCTTCTAACCAAAGAAGATGGAACACTAGCAACGACTGCCCAGGAAAAAGCCAATATCTTTGCGCGCCTATTTGCTGGAAATTCCACTCTGGATTCATCGGGAAAACAACCCCCGAACATTACACCTATTGACAGTCACATGCCCGAGATCACCTTTCGCCAACGTACTATCAGAAAGATTTTGCTGGGTCTCAACACCAACAAAGCCTGTGGATCTGACGGAATCCCGCCGATTGTTCTAAAGAAATGTGCCCCCGAACTAACACCTGTTCTTTGCAAGTTGTTCAACCACTCTTACAATTTGGGGGTATTTCCGTCCAATTGGAAAATTTCAAGAGTACAGCCAGTCCCTAAAAAAGGCAAAAAGGCCCTACCTAGCAACTACAGACCTATCGCACTGCTATCTATCATTTCAAAGGTCATGGAAAAAGCCATCAACATCGAGCTCATGAAATATCTGGAAGACTCAGGAATTGTCAACGACAGGCAATATGGCTTCCGCCATCAGAGATCAACTGGTGACCTGCTCGCTTACGTCCCACATATATGGCAGCTATCTATTGAAAAGTATGGAGAAACTTTAGCTGTGGCATTAGATATCTCCAAGGCGTTCGATCGAGTTTGGCACCAGGGACTCCTCGCCAAGCTTCCGTCTTATGGCTTGCCCCCTCAGCTGTGTTCCCTGCTTGCTAGTTTTCTCTCAAACAGGTTTCTCCAACTCCATCGATGGAGTTTCATCTGACACTCTACTCATAAATGCTGGTGTTCCGCAAGGATCTATTCTTGCACCAACACTATTTCTACTTCACATCAACGACCTGTTGAAAGCAACTTCATGTCCAGTACACAGCTTTGCCGATGATAGTACCCTCCATACCGCTTTCTCCTCCAGGGCCCCTATATCAGCCCGTGAAACCAGAAATGAACGAGGAAGAAATGTTAATAATATAAATATGGACTTAGCAACAATTCTCGAGTGGGGATCTAATAACTTGGTAGAATTCAATGCAAACAAAACACAAGCATGTCTTTTCTCTAGAAAAGCCGATCTCACTGTGCCTAACATAACTTTGTCAGGAGTAACTATACCACTGAAGTCATCCATATCGATGCTTGGTATTACTATCAGCAATAACCTTTCCTGGGAAAATCACGTGAGGTCCATTGCCAAAGTGCATCCCAAAAACTTGGTTTTTTGTTTCGTGTCAAGAGCTATTTCACCCCCACTCAGCTGCTTATGATCTATAAGGCACAGATCCGACCTGTCCTGGAATACTGTTCCCATATTTGGAGCGCGGCACCTAAACATATCCTGAGGCTATTGGATTCTGTCCAGAAAAGGGCAATTCGTCTCGTCGGTGATGCCTCGCTTACGAACTCGCTCTCTTGTCTGGAACACCGTAGAAAAGTTGGCGATTTGTCTCTATTTCATAGATATTTTCATGGGCGATGCTCTTCTGAAATATCAACAATCGTTTCTGCTTTGGCAGTCTCTTCAAGATTAACCCGTCAAGTTCAGTAGTCATCACACCCCTTCGTGGTCACTTTGGAGACCTGCAGAACATCACTTTCCAAAGACTCGTTCATCCAACGAACAGCGAGGCTTTGGAACTCATTGCCTAGGGAGGTGTTCCCCGAGGCATACAACCTCCAGAAATTTAAGAAGAACACCAACTCCTACCTTCTTTCCCTTGGTTCCCACGATGTTCTCTGAACATTACAGGATATCCCTTTTCGTGGGAACCAGAACATAAAAAAAAGAAATGGCGTCGATTTGAACATTTATGTTAGTCATGATCACAAAACGCTGAAGTAGAATGACAGATGAGTGCAATAAACATTTTTTCCATTTTCGTAAAAATATATTTCAATAGACCAGACAATATTGCAGATTCAAAAGTAAGGATAACGGATGAAATCAACAACATAACCCCTGAGGTCCTACAAAATGTTGTACGAGAATTCCAAGATCGACTAGCTTATTGTCAAGAAGTGAATAATGGTCATTTTGAACATTTAATTTAATTGTAAAATAAATTGAAAAATACTTCCTAAACATTATGTGACATTATTTCCTTCATTCTACGTAAAGTATAAAAAATTTACATTTCGAAAATAAATTTTGTCAGTTATGATTGCACCAAATGTGAACAGAGAATGAAAGTCCCTTTCGAACAAGGTGCCACACGACCCCCCTTCTCATTCAAAATTTCCGGGGGGGCTCATAATTCAGGGGGGTGTAAGAAGGGGGTAATATTTTCATACTGTAAATTGTAAATTGACGATAGAAATCGAAATCAGGTTTTTTTAAAAAATACATAATATCATCTAATTATTAAGGGGGGGGGGGGGGAAGTTATATACTCATTAATTACTTGGAACAATCTTTAATTCCCATTTGATATTTCTTATAATTCGTGATTGAGTTATGTGAATCACTTCTACACTTTCCGAAAGGTCATTTGATCTTCAAAGAAAATTCATCACCAGCCCGCCCGTATACATATGGTTACTGATGTCTCCTTCAAATCTCTACATTGAAACCACTTACATAACGACAGAACCTAATTAATCTCACTTTCAAGTAGATACATGTTCCCGAATGTAAAAATCTCTACGAATCGGAATGACAAAAAAGTGTGTCGCATTTAATCAGTCGAGACACGGATGCTCTCTGTGGCGGTGAATGAGATCTTAATTGTGATTAATTGAAGAAGCTCTTATCTTTGTTCGATATGTTACCGAAGATAATAAAATAACTAACAAAAAATCATTTTTAAAGACAAGCTTTTATTTGAGCCGTGTACTAAAACTTATAAAATGAGTTTAAGTAAATCAACGCTCACAATGATTTAATTATTTTTTGTTGAATTATTTGTTTTAAAAAATCTTTTCGCGCGAAGTGTTCATAAAAGTAGGTACCAATTAATTTAATTGGACAATGATTGGTTGGTAAGAAACAACTTGTCGGAGTATTAATTATATTACAATTCGCGCAACAAGCTTTTTGAAACCAAATAATTCAACAAAATATAAATAAATCATTGTCAGCGATGACTTACTTAAACTTATTTTATACGTTTCAGTATACGGCTCAAATAAAAGCTTGTCTTTAAGAAGGTTTTTTATTAGATGTTTTATTTTCTACTTTTTAGTTAGTTCGCCTTAATCTGTTCATTTCTAATAGAGCATCGTTATCACAAGGTTTGTTCCCTGTAAGTTTTGTGCTGAAAGAAATCATGATCTCCGACTTCAAAAACTCCCACTCACCAATTTTGAATACAATTTGACCATTATCACAGAACTCGTTTGCCATCCTGAAGTCGCCATCTTAAATTTATAGATTTTGACAAAAAATTCATAATCTCCGAACCTGCAAACCCCCACATACCAATTTTGAATGTAAATATGACCAAAATCTGAAAACTCGTCCTCTATCTTGAGGCCGCCCTCTTGAATTTATAAATTTTGACATAAAAATCAAAATCTCCGACCGCAAAAACTGCCGCATACCAATTCTGAATCGAATCGGACCATAATCACAAAACTCGTCCTCCATCTTGAATTTATGAATTTTGACAAAAAAATCGAAATTTCCGACCACGAAAACTGCCGCATACCAATTCTGAATCGAATCGGATCATAATCACGAAACTCGACCTCCATCTTGGGACCGCCATCTAGAATTTATGAATTTCGACAAAAAATGTATATTCTCCGACCCCGGAAACCCCCGCATACCAATTTTGAATCGAATTGGAACATAATCACGAAACTCGTTTCACATCTTGGGGCCGCCATCTCGAATTTATGGATTTTGACAAAAAAATCAAAATCTCCGACCGCGAAGACTGCCGCATACCAATTCTGAATCGAATCGGACCATAATCGTATAACTCGTCCTCCATCTTGGGGCCGCCATCTTGAATTTATGAATTTCGATAAACATTTCATAATCTCCGACCCCGAAAACCCTCACATACCAATTTTGAATCAAATATAAAATGTGACATCTTTCAACTCAAATTAGTGTGAGAAGTTGTACTTTTAATCACTAGTGATCAAAAATATTTTATTCACAAGTGATTAAAAGTGTTAACTAGGTTACCAATCTATCTATATATCTATTTGATGGGTGTATCGATACACTGCGACCTATAACGTCTATTGTTTTCCCCTTCTGCTGCCCAGCCGCTTAGGATGTCTCAACAACTAGAGCAGTTCCTCAGGTCCTATGGCTTTTAAAAAGTTCAGGATATATGATGGCTTCAGGTTAGGTAAATCTCCCTCTTCTATTTGATATTCTCCCAGGTATCTTGCCCTCGGGTTTTGAAAGTTAATGAATTCTGAGAGAATGTGGATAGAGGTATCGTCATTGTGAAGTAATCATGTAAGCTTTGGTGGTTATTGAGACAGATGTCAATAAACAACTAGACAAGCAGGTACCAATGTACTAACGAGAATGAAGGTTTACTTCTCAAGTATTATTCTTTTATAGTCATCTTCCTCGCAAAACCTGCTCTACTAGTACGAGTTTGTTAAGTTGCCCTCTCAGCCGGCAGTGCCCTGTTAGAATTCCCGATAGGTTACCAATAAACAACCATCATACACATTGCTCATAGCGCAGCAACGGTGTCGAATTATTCGTATCGAGTAGGCTGGTTTCCAAAGTAAATGCAACACAAGCAACGGTAGCCAGATTTTTATTATTAGTAGGCTGGTTGCAATTTTGTTTCGACGAGTCAATGACACGATTGTTATTCATTCAATAATTGGAAAATAATTCATTTTAATTTCTGCAAAAATTTAAAAAAACAGATTTAAAACAGGTGAGTTATATAAGAGCATTTAATCACTCGACTGGTTGAGGCACTCGCAGCTTCACTGCTCGGGCGCTCAACATCCAGGTACGTGTCCTAAAAATAGCTATTATCGCACTAGTGCAATAAAGAACCAGTTTTTTCACTGAATATAGTTCAAGAAAGTTTTGTTTTTTGCATGGACGTAGAAAAAAGAATTAGATGTTAACATACTCAACATAGTGCGCCGACTATTTCTGATAGTTCTTTCAATTTTTATTCTCACAGTGACATTTCCAGTGTTGTAGTCCCTGATAATATAATTTTGGTCAGTGAATTTCCATATTCGAAAATGATTCAGATACAAATTTAATAATTGTAGTAATTTTCCTTGACCTGTAAAGAGCTTTCGAAACTGTGGACAGGAATATGTTGGTAAGAAAATTAGAAAGTATTGGTAATATTGGGGATGCATTGGCATGGCTGGTTGATTATCTGGAGAACCACAGGGTAGTGTACTTGGTCCCTTATTATTTTTAATATACACTGACGATGTGCTTAATAATGTTGGAATATGCTCGATTCGTTTATTTGCTGACGACACACTGATTCACTTTTCAAATTCAGACTGTACGACGGTAGTGAATATAATCAAAGAAACACTAGAAAACATATACAGATGGTGCTGTGCCAACCAATTAAAGGTAAATACAAAAAAAAACAAATTTATATTGATAGGTAATGACAAGGAGTATGAAAAGTACAATGAAAATATGTGTGAAATGAAAATCAACAATAGTTCAATTGAGTTGGTTAATACTTTGAAATATTTAGGAGTAATTATTGATAAAGATTTTAAATTCAAAGAACATGCAAACTATATAATATAAACAATATCATTTAAAATAAACTATTTTCACAGAAGCTCCAGATCGATCTCCAAATGGTCGAAGTATTATTTACAATACAATAATTCTTAATCACTTCAACAAGAACCCTACCATATTATTTTCCCACACAGAAATTGCAAAATCGGGTAATGAGAATAATATTATCCTGCTCTAAACGAACATCCGTAAATGAAATGTTAAATAGAGTTCAAAATAAGAACAGCATATCCAAGGAAAAAATATATTTCGTATCAGAACACCACAATTACAACACCTGAGAAAGAAATAATTCATTCATTCCAAATGTAAAAACAAAAAAATCACAAAATTCAGTTTTTTTCGGAGGACTAAATAAGTTAAATGATTCTCTCTTACTGTATTTAAAATTTTGAAACCTCGATGATGATACCTATAATTAACTTTTATTCATAGACCAATTATATGTGTATGTTAGTATGTATATGTGTGTATATGAAGTAATACAACAAGTTAGAAACATGCTTCTTGATGTATATCTAGATACTTTTCTGATACTTGACATATGCTCATTATTAGTAGTATTTTTTTTTATTCAACGATAAATTTCACAGACAGGCTACAGGCCTAGTTACAACTTATCCCCACTTCTAGCCGAGATTTTCATGTTACATATAGAAAAACAAATATTAGACACTAATAATGAATTCACCTCCAAAATTATTTTTTGGTACAGATGGTACAGATATGTAGGCGATTGTATTGCGTTGTTTGATGGTTCAAAACAAGAATTGGAAAATCTTTCACTTTTTATAAACTCCATGCACAATACAATAGAATTCACACACGAAATAGAAACTAATTATAGCATCCAGTTTTTAGACCTCAAAATATAGAGAAACAAAAAACTAGAATTTTTAATTTACAGGAAACACACGGCCCCCATTTGATTCAAACAAACCACACAACCAAAAATTATCCACTTTTCACACCTTATTTCACAGATTATTCAATATTCCCTCAAATGAAAATGAATTTAGCAATGAATTAAGCATCATCAAGCAATTAGCAAATAATAATGGTTGTCCTTTGTCTTTGATCAACAAAATTTTCTGTAAACATAGGACCTACTATCCCTAGAAAAACCTAATCTGATTTACCTTAGATTTACCTTAGATAAACTCAGGTTCCCATTAATTATCAGGAATTTCCACAATATAATATTCACATTAGTTTCGAATATACTGACACATTGAGGAGACATGTGTGTGTACCAATAAAAAAGCTACCTATGAATATTTTTTCAATTTTGTTGTGATCTTTTAAAGGGGTGATTCATGTAACCCCTATTCCATTTTTTACCAGAACTGTTTAACGAAATAAAATTTATTAATATGTGTTGAAAAGAACGATTCATTGCAAAAAAAAAATTACTCCTGTGTTGTGTCCGTAAAAGCAATAGTTTCCTAATGAAAAAATAAAATACAACATTATGCATGAACGGATCTTCTGTAAATGGAATCGAAAAAATTTAATAGTAGGTGGCTGTCACGTTTTGTTCGCACAACTTGTGACTTCAATCGTAGTATTTTAAAATTATTCCGCTTGTTTTAACTTTTAATGTAGGCATGTACCAGTGCCATGTTTTGTTTTAACAGAATATCAAATTAAAAATACAAACAAAACAAAATTATGTGTACTACAACAAAGAAAAAGGCAACAAGATCAATCGGAACGGAGTTATAAAAACTGCTCGAAATGACCACCTCCAACCATTAGACAGGAATCAAGTCTTCGTCTCATAGACTGGCTCAAACGTTGAAATATTTCTGGTGTGTTTTGGATTGTCTCGCAGGCGGCAATGATACGATTCCTTGAATCATTCACACATTCAACGGGGGTCGTATAAGCCAAGGACCTCAAGTGACCCCAGATGCAAAAGTCCAAAGGGTTTAAGTCTGGAGATCTGGGAGGCCAAGGTTGAGGTTCTGCTCTACCTATCCAACGATTTGGATACACGTCGTCAAAGTACTGACGAGCAGTTATGCTGAAATGTACTGGCGCACCATCGTGCATAAACCACATTCGTGTTCGAATAGCTAGTGGAACATTTTCAAGTAAAATGGAAAGCTGCTCCTGGAGAACATTTATATAGGTTGCACCAGTTAGCCTTAACGGTAGAAAATACACACCGGGAATATTTCAACATTCGCGCCAGTCTATGAGACGAAGACTTTATTTCTGTCATTTCGAGCAGTTTTATAACTCCGTTTCCGATGATCTTGTGGTTATTTCAAAAAGTGTATGAAAATCCATTATTTGATACTGAGATTTTATTCAACGATGAAGCCAATTTTTCCAGAAACGCCATCCAAAACTTTCACAATAATTATTTTTGGGCTGGAGAAAACCCACATGCAATCTTCCGCATCAGGAGTAGTTTTCCATAAAACGTGTGGGCTGGAATATGTGGTGATTATTTAATTGGACCCGTTTTTTTTCATGCGAGGTTGAAAGGGCATAATTACCGGCAGTTTCTCTAAGAAAAATGTATAGCTTTGATGGAAGATGTTCCCATTTTAGTAAGAAATCGACTGTGGTTTATGCCCAACGGAGCCCCAGCGCACTTCGGTGCTATGGTGCGCGAATATTTAAACCAAAATTACAATAATCGCTTGATAGGTCGCGGAGGACCACAGGCATGACCATCTAGGTCCCCAGACCTCAATAGTTTAGATTATTTCCTGTGGGGTTACAGCACATTGGTTCACAGCACACCAATTCATACTGAAGAGTAGTTGAGAAATCGCATCATAGTTTCTTGCGAAACTATTAGAAACAGTTCCGGCATTTTCCGAAGAGTACGTGAGTCTATGAGAAAAAGAGCAGAGGCATGCATATTTGCAGGAATTCCACATTTTGAACATCTGATTTAATTTAATTATTTGTGCGTTCACGGTAATTTTGTATTAGCATAAAATGTATTTAGATTACTCCAATCTTATAATTTTGCCATTTAAAAATTATTCCCTTGAAGAAATTTTTGTTTAAAGTTACATAAATTGTTTTCTAGCGAGATGCAAGTGAATTAATTTTATTTTTTTATTCGCTAACCGTATGTCAAACGAAACAAAATCAGGAGGCCAGATTTGCTCAGAAAGGGATGTGGGTTTCAAAAATAATTTTTACTTCCGGAAGAAGCAGTGGCGTATCACTTTTTGTCTTTAAAATGATTCAGTGCAAATCCCTCACGAACGCCACTGGCAAGAATGAAAAATCATGTACAGCAGAAAATGCCTTCTGATGCATCGAAGATGCGTATGACATTTCACAAAAATATCTAGGGTCATACCAAAGTAATCATAAAAAAAATGTTTCTTCAAACTTCAGCACCCGGTAGTTAAAAAGTTAAGACGTTCAGGACATATTTGTATTTGTATTTATTCATTTATTTGGTATAACAATTCAGTAGTAATATAATATGATACTAATAGTCTAGTTAACAAGTGTCAATAGTCTAGTTAACAAGGTCAAATTTTTTTCGCATTCTCCGAAAATTATGATTGAGGTGTCATTCGATTCGGAATGGCATGTAGATATTTTTTGAGAAAATGCTAAAGTCGCTCGCAAAAATTGCAATAGTTATAAACAATCAAGTGAAAAAAAAACGGGTTTGGTTTTTTGCCAATATCTCAAAAACTATTCGAGGTAATTCAAATTTGAAAGAAGATGCAAAAAGAGGAGTAAATTCCCCGAGAAAAAATTCAAAATTAAAAATTGAAAAAATTCAGGCGCCTGCAGGATAGATCAATGAACAATAATCCGTGGTCCAAAAATTTTTATCGCGATTTTTCAATAAGTTATCTATTAGTTAATTAACAATTTTTTGTAGCACGAACATTAACATTGCAAGTGCGATAATTGTTAAACTATTGATCTGAGAATGTTTTCCTTTCGTGGAGCTATTTTTCAAAGGTCTAAGAATAGATTTCCATTGGGAAAATTGAAAAATTGTTAATTTTTGTTCTGTTATTAACAATTTACTAAGGTGAAAAATTATAAAGCTTCATTAAACATTGAAAAAAAAATTTTTTTCATGATATTATTATTGATCCGTTTTCTTATGATCAGAAGCTACTTCGTAAACACAACAGCGTATAGGTAAGAACACGCACGGCTTGCTAAATACATACGCATTGATATTGTAATATTAAAATATAATTTGCTTCTAAATTTATTAAAGTTATGACGCGTACACTTGCTAAACACACAATAATGGAGAGATTATAACGCGTATGACTTGGTTAGCACAATAGTAAAGAGAGGTTATAATGCGTACTTGCGGAAAATACATAAGCATTCATTATTGTCTGTATAAAATCTCTACTTACCTAACTCCATCAGCAATATCCGGAACTTATGCAGAAACACTGTCAGGATTCATTATTGTTATTATTTTTAATTATTTATTATGTACCAAAAACCTGTATACACTCAACAAAAATAATCGTCGAGACACCACACTGTTCAATGTGAAATAGAAAGACGAAACGAAAATAACTGGCTTGCTTTCTATGAGAGAGAGAGAGAGAGACAGACAGAGAAACAGCGCACGCCACGGCTTACAACCATAGCGAAAGTCTCGTTACAACTTTTGGTCTTAATTTATTCCGTCTAGCCCTCGTTCGCAAAGCGCGATAAGGAACTACGTTCCAAAAATGTATTGCTTAAAAACGCATTCGTTAAATAATTTTTTTTTTTACAACTTGTGATGAAAATTAAGAAAAATTTTTTTCTAAATCATTATTTATCTTGGTCTTCGATATTGAAAAAAAATTATTATTTAAATTTTCATTGTTTATTTAATAAACAATTTGTTATAAACAAATGAATTATCTCTTTTTTTTTCTTCTTAAAAAAACTAAAACAAAAATATTTATATTTTTTATTGAACTTTCAATTTTCTGTTCCCTTTCATTTCACCACTCTGACCTGGTTCTTTAGGAGCGCCAACTTCAACAAGAGATTCAACACAATTTACACGACTTTCAATGATTCCACCGTATTCATCGTTTCTTTGTTCAGCGATTTTGATCAATTTTGCTTTTAATAAGTCGTCTCTGATCAAGAACTTCTCTTCTTTTGCTTTGCTTTGCCATGGAGTAGAACACAACAAACACAATTCATCAAAATCGAATTCCTCAAAACCACGTGATGAGTAACGAGATGTTGAAGGTTCAACTAAAGTAGAAGCATGTTTTGCAGAATAGGTGTAAGCATCCCGACAGTTTTTATGCACATCTAATTCAGTTTGATGAATTAAAATTCTCCACTTTTACTGTGATTTATCATAGTATTAATTGCTTTTTGCTCGATTCGCACAGTTGGCAAAGTACTCAACACATTTTCACAGATGAAACAAGTCACTTCCACATCCATTTTCACAAGAAAATAACGTTAGTTATGATATTCACAATGTAATAACTTTTGAACGATGCGTAATGTTCGAATGTCGACTTGAGACTGAATTTGTGAACATCTACAAACTGTTGTTTAATTAATAAAGAATAAATAAGTCTTAAATTTTTTTCTTGTATCTCCATTAGTTAATAAGTCATAATAAAATTTAACATAAAAAACCAGGTCAGGGTGGTGAAATGAAAGAGAACAGAAAATTGAAAGTTCAATAAAAAATATAAATAATTTTTTTTTCTAAAAATAATAGATCGTTGTTTCAGTTTTTTTAAGTAGAAAACGAAAAAAAATATCTACAAAGAGATAATTCATTTGTTTATAACAAATTGTTTATTGAATGAACAATGAAAATTTAAATAATATTTTTTTATTTTTTTCAATATCGAAGACCAAGATAAATAATGATAAAAAAATGGTTCCTTAATTTTCATAACAAGTTGTAAAAAAATGCGTTTTTAAGCAATAAAACTTTTTTTTAAGAAACGTTGTTTTTCTGAAAAATCATAATCATTATCAAAGATCATGTCATAAAGATTTTTTTTTAAATTATCTCATAAACAACGCATTTGCTTATAACAATTTTTTAAACAATAGGAGATAAAAATCATTGAAAATCATTTCGAAGTAGCTTCTGATCATAAGAAAACGGATCAATAATAATATTATAAAAAAATTTTTTTTTCAATGTTTATTGAAGCTTTATAATTTTTCACCTTGGTAAATTGTTAATAACAAAACGAAAATTAACAATTTTTCAATTTTTCCAATCTACTCTCAGACCTTTGAAAAATAGCTCCACGAGAGGAAAACATTTTCAGATTAATAGTTTAACAATTATCGCACTTGCAATGTTAATGTTCGTGCTACAAAAAATTGTTAATTAACTAATGAATAACTTATTGAAAAATCGCGATAAAAGTTTTTGGACCACGGATTATTGTTCATTGATCTATCCTGCAGGCGCCTGAATTTCTTCAATTCTTAATTTTCATATTTAATAAGTTTAAATAATATTTATTCATTAAAGGTACGACGGGGGCGTGGCTTGCGCAAGCCAGAGTACCCGTTTTCGGGCGTATTCTCAACCCTCTGGGAAAATTATAAATATTGGTCCTACAGTTCTTAGGAAATTTCCTCCTTTTTTTGCATCTCTTTTCAAATTTGAATTATCTCGAATAGTTTTTGAGATATTGGCGAAAAAACAAGCCCCTTTTTTTTCACTTAATTGTTTATAACTATTGCAATTTTTGCGAGCGGCCTTATTATTTCCCCAAAAAATATCTACATGCCATTCCGAATCGAATGACACCTCAATCATAATTTTCGGAGTATGCGAAAAAATTTTGACCTAAAAAACACTTGTTAACTAGACTATAAATGACAATAATTTACTAAGAGTATTACGAACATTTGATAGCTAATATAAGAAGTTAGATTATATAATAATGATGATAATAACAATATAAGAATGAAATAAACTGAAGTTATAAGAAAGTAAGTAAATAGTAAGAGATAATATATCTACTATCTATTGAAGGAGTATTTGAGGAGTTCTAGAGCTTTGTAAAATGAAAGATATCAGCTTTCTGCAGAATGATTTATAACTATAAATATTTTTGGTGGCCTCTGGGATAAAATTGTATATTTTAAAACCATTGCTATTGACTTTTTATAGAGACTGGAATTAGGACGAGGAACATTTAGGTATTTGTGACTTTTTTGTCGTGTATTGTGACTGTGTGAAATTTCTTGATGTTGTATTCTATTTTTGTATACAAATTTTGCAATATTGAAAATATATGGTTGTGTTACGTCAAGCAATTTACTTTCTATGAATAGTTGTTCGGTGGGGAATCTGCGTCCTTTTCTCAGTATTACTTTTAAGATCCATTTCTGTGTGACTTTCAAACAATTTATCTGATTATTATATGCAGCTCCCCATACTATTATTCATAGGATATGACAGATTCTACTAGCGATTTATAGGCCAGTTTCAACATTTTTCTGTAAGAATATCTCTGAGTTTATAAAATGCAAATACCAGTTTTCTCAGTTTGCTATTCAAAAATTCTGAACGGTTATCCCATCTGAGTGTTTCATTGATAAATAATTACTCCCAGATATTTGATTTCTGTAGTGTTTTGGATTGTATTTTCACAATTATAGTTGGTTAGATCACATATTTCGTAAAATTTAATTGATTTCAGATTTGATTGTGTTTTGGAGCTGTTTGTGAAGGTTATGAATTTTGTTTTATTTTCATTCAGGCTTAGTAGGTTACAGTCCATCCAACATTTGACTTTATATAAACCTGCTTCTCCGTTTTTTGTAATGTTTGACCAATTTGTTCCATGGAATTATATTCATATGAAGTTTTTTTCTCAAGATAGATCCAAGAATAACCTCCTTAAATATTAGCATGTTGAAAAGGGAAACATTCTCAATTGAATATTGATAGAAAGATTTTTCTGTGAATTGAAAAATCCACGATTAAAATGAAGTTATTTTCTGTGAATGTCTAACAGAAAACAACTACTTCCCCGGCTAAAGATGTAGTTCAATGTCCAGCGTGGCTTTAGCCGGGGAAGTAGTTGTTTTCTGTTAGACATTCACAAAAAATAACTTAATTTTAATAGTGGATTTTTCAATTCACGAAAAATATTTCTATCAATATTCATGAAATGTTCCCTTCAACATGAACCTAAAGAGGTTATCTTGACGATGGAAGATAGTGACTAAAGTTTATCTTTCAGTCGCAGATGATTCCACATCTGATTTTATGAACATCCTGTTTATATTTTCAACAAATCAATTAGCATGTTATTAAGAAACACCCAGTTTATTAGTCTTGGACTAAATAAAGGATTCATATATAAATATATATATATATATATATATATATATATATATATAAATATATATATAAATATTTATATATATATATATATATATATATATATATATATATATATATATATATATAATTTTTTTATGTTCTGGTTCCCACGAAAAGGGATATCTTGTAATGTTCAGAGAACATCGTGGGAACCTAGGGAAAGAAGGTAGGAGTTGGTGTTCTTCTTAAATTTCTGAAGGTTGTATGCCTCGGGGAACATTTCCCTAGGCAATGAGTTCCAAAGCCTCGCTGTTCGTTGGATGAACGAGTCTTTGGAAAGTGATGTTCTGCAGGTTTCCAAAGTGACCACGAAGGGGTGTGATGACTGAACTTGACGGGTTAATCTCGAAGAGACTGCCAAAGGAGGAACGATTGTTGATATTTCAGAAGAGCATCGCCCATGAAAATATCTATAAAATAGAGACAAATCGCCAACTTTTCTACGGTGTTCCAGACAAGTGAGCGAGTTTGTAAGCGAGGCATCACCGACGAGACGAATTGCCCTTTTTTGGACAGAATCCAATAGCCTCAGGATATGTTTAGGTGCCGCACTCCAAATACGGGAACAGTATTCCAGGACAGGTCGGATCTGTGCCTTATAGATCATAAGCAGCTGACTGGGGGTGAAATAGCTCTTGGCACAAAACAGAAAACCAAGTTTTTGGGATGCACTTTTGGCAATGGCAACGTATATATATATATATATATATATATATATATATATATATATATATATATATATATATATATATATATATATACTAGCGGACCCGACAGACGTTGTCCTGTCCAAATTTCTATGTTCCCTAAAATGTTTTTCCCGAAAATTTTCCCGTTATCCCATTTTCCTTTTACCCCTTTTTGTCTTTACCCCGTTATCCCGTTTTTCCGTTATCCACTTATCCTGTCATCCCGTTATCCCGTTTTTTCGTTATCCCGTTATTCCCGTTATCCCGTTTTCCCGTTTTTTCGTTATCCCGGCGCTATTGTTTTTGCTATTGTTTTGAATCCCGAATATAATATAATTGGAAAATCACCTTGAATTTGAAAAGTTATGATCATTGAGAAAAATTTACAAAAACAAATCTCTTGGAGAGATGAAAGATGCAATAAAAATCACTACATTGATATACCAAACGTCAAACATCTCCCTGAAATACTGGCAGCAGTTTTGCAGAAAATAACAATCCAGAATAGCTTTCCCATTGGAAAACATTTTTCCCCGCCAAACGTAGTACAATGGATACAAACATGGACTTCAGATATATTCTTTTGATGACACCAGAATTGAACTTTTAGAAAACTTTGTAGAAATTGACGACATAATTTTCTTACTCCCATTCATTTTCCTATGATCTGCCGATAGTAATTGAGATAATTTTTATTATAATCCAGAGACTGAATAAATGCCCAAAGTTATTTATCGTTCTGTTGCATACAATTCAAAAGACACTCACCCTGGGAAAATGTGCCGAAAATCCAGCTTGTCCTTGACCATGATAGTAGACAGTCTGTCCGCGAACATTGGTGCTACCTTTAACTGAAAAAAAAAATGTAATGCCATTTTAAACTATTCAGACTGGGTATTTCGAGTCAGATGTACCGGAGATAAAAATTGGACAGTCTACCCAGTCGTCTATCCACATGTTTTCAATGCGAAAAATACATTAAGTGGGAGAATCCAAGGAATTTTCGCACGATTTGAGATACGTTTGAAATCAGATGTGAAATTTGCAGAATTAATTAATCATTTTTTGTCATTTTTCTCCTGCAGTCATCCATACTCCACTACATGATTTTCACTGACTTGGGTTTACAAAACCATGACGCATGTTTCGCTACCCAATATTCATATTATTTATTGGTTTTATATACCAAGATATTTACACAAATCAGTAACATATACAGGGTGTTACCAAATAAGTTTTCAGGTGGTGATTCCTTGTCGAAAATTAAAGGTGGTCTCTTTCATGCAAACATGAAAAGTTACACGCTTCCAAAAATGAGAAAAAAACATATTTTTTTTAATGAAATTGCTGAAGAGTTGAAGTTGTGGACATGTTCTACCAATAAAAAAGGTACCTATGAATATTGTTTTAATTTTGTTGTGATCTTTTAAAGGGGTGAAACATGCAACCCCTATTCCATTTTTTATCAGAACTTTTTAACGAAACAAAATTTCTCAATTCAAAAATATGTTTCGAAAAATGAGATTCATTGCAAAACTTTTTTAACTCCTGTGTTTTGTCCGTAAAAGCAATAGTTTCCTGATAAAAAAATAAAATACAACATTGTGCATGAACTGATCTTCTGTAAATGGAATCGAAAAAATCTAGTAGGTGGCTGTCACGTTTTGTTTGCACAACTTGTGACTTCAATCGTAGTATTTTAAAATCGAAAAAATCTAGTAGGTGGCTGTCAAATCGCTTTGATTTCTATGTTCTATGCGGTAGTAGAAAGTTCAATTGTATCTTTTGAATCTTCAATATGAATAATTACACTAACGCTGAAATGGCCGATATGCATTTTTTGTATGGTCGTGCCGATGGAAATTATTTGGAAGCTAGACTGCTCTATGCAGAGATGAATCCTCAGCGCGTGATACATCATCACACAATGTTTGCACGTCTTCACCAACGTCTCTGTGAAAGAGGGACTTTTCAAAAACGAACAACAGGAACGAATCTCGGTCAGGGTAACATTTTTTTTTTATTAAAACAACGGCTGGACCGATTTGGCTAATTGTTTTTTTGAATGTGCGTTATACTCCAAATAAGATATTTAAGGAAAAAAAGGATTTTTAAAAAATTTCTTTGTCCTGGAAATATTTTCAGTAATATATAATAAAAATGAATGTCTGTATTGGTAAAGCTGGACCGAGAACGGCTGGACCGATTTGGCTATATTTTTTCGGAAAAACGGGATAACAGGATAACGGAAAAACTGGATAACGGTACAACAGGATAACTGAAAAATGATTAAACGGAATAACGGGAAAACGGTATAATGGGATAACGGGAAACCAGGATAACGGGATAACAGGAAAACGGGATAACGGTCAAACTGGATAACTCGGTAACGGGATAATGGAAAAATGGGATAAAGGGAAAACGGATTAACGGGATAACGGGAAGCGAGCAGAGTCAAAGGCATAACAAAATAAAACATAGGAAAAAACAAATTCTACGCGGACCAGTGTTTTCAGAAAAAAAAAATTGGGGATATAGAAATTTAGGCAGGACGTCTGTCGGGTCAGCTGGTACTATTATAAAATTGCAATTGTCTGTTTTTTTGTTTATTTGTTTGTTCGAGCATCTCGCGAAAACTACTGCACCGATTTTGATGAAACTTTTTTTAAACTTATGATTAAACTCTGGTGAACTGGTATTTTATCTCGCTACGAGGACGCGAACAGGATAGGTAACAATGAAACCACATTTCTTCACAACCAAGTACAACCAATATAAGGTGAGCCCACATTTCAAGTATATAATTTAAATATATATAAATATATATATATATATATATATATATATACAGTGTCCGCCAAAAAGTATGTACCATATGGGAAAAAAGTTTATTATTGGAGTATTGGAAAAAATATTCTGAGGAAAAGTTTGTGCATGTCCAATTACCTAAAACTCGATTGATGATGATGAGATGGCAAGATATCAAAAAAAGTTATTTGAAAAAGTTACTTAGAATTCAATTTTATGCACATAAACGAAGTTTCAAGCGATAATTCGAAAAAATTGGAAATATCAATTTTTTAAAATATTTTCCCATCTATTTAAAAATATTAAATTTTTTTCTTATGTATAGCTTGAAACATTTCCATTTCAATGATAATGACAGAAGTACCCCATTTTCTCCTCACCAGAGGGTACTATATTTAAAAAATAGGATTTTGTCAGAATCCTTGCTGTTACATCGGTTCGTATCTAACAGTTATATCAGAATTTCACGACAATTGTGATGACATGACACTCCAGAAACATGGTGTTTTCCAGATTATAATGAAGTGCCGATGATAATCGTGGATGAGCATTTCACTTCGCACATGAACATGTCTCTTAAATTTGACTCGACATCGAAAATAAACCATACTGAAATGAAATCAGGTTCATTCAGTGATCTACATCGGTGTCCGTGGACATATTCCTCAATTATGTCACAAAATTCACTTTCCAAAATACTATTTCGTGTGCTTTCCAAACAAATACCTACCTACCTACTTATTTATCACGTCAGGATTCTATAATAGAAGAGCAAAGTAAAATTTCTTCTTTTCCACAAAATCAAAATGTAGCAAACCAAACATGCTTTCTTGAGTATGAAATGCACCTGAACATGGAATTTTGATCTCTTGAAAATAGTCAGTGTTTAAGTATTGCATCAAAATTTCACTCATATTCCACAAGATAGCCATGGATTTCATTTGACAGAAAATACGTAAACTTATTGCAACAAAAGTATAAGTAAGAACTCCATATTTATACATAGTGACGTTGATAATACCAGCAAGTTTTTGGTTGATTATGTCGAAGTTAAGTCAGCAAGAAAAGATCGAAATTGTTTTGATTGAGAGAGAAAATTACAAAAGCTATAGAGCTGCAGCGATTTTCAACGAGAGGCTTACCAATAAAATTATTACACCATGTAACTGTTGGAAGAATTGTTTCCAAGTTCAAAAATACTGGGTCCGTGGAAAACCCATTCAGAAAACGACATAGGCACTGGGTTACTGCTGAGGAAACAGTGTTTGAAGTTATACAGAGTGTAGTTGAAACTCCAAGAACATCAATTAGTAAATTGTGTGAGAATTTGGGTTTATCTTCAACTTCTATCCGAAGATTTCTCAAAAAAAACAAATTCAACCTTATAAACCAAAATTTATTCAAACGCTTAAGGAGAGAGACTACGATCCACGCGTGTATTTTTCCTTTTGGCTGTAGGGACAAATTGAAGAAAATATATTATAATTTACGAAATTTATTTTATTTAGTGATGAGACAACTTCCACTTCAAATGGTGTCGTTTTATCTCAAAATTGTAGATGGTGGTCGGATGAGAATCCACATTTTGCAGTAGAAGCCCGTGATCAAATGCGTAAAATGTATTTCCAACAGGATGGGGTTCCCATCCATAGTACTTTGGCAATAAGGAATTGGCTGGACACCACTTTTCCTGGAAAGTGGATAGGTAGGTTTTCAGAAATTCCTTGGCCACCACGTTCACCCCATGTGACTTTTTCTTGTGGGGCTATTTAAAAAATACTGTTTACAAATTTAGACCTTTTCGAAATATTGAGCACTTGGAAGAAACTATCCGTCATTGTGCAGCAGAAATTTCTAAAAAATTTTTGTTGGAAGTTCGAAAAGAGATATATTATAAAACGATTTTATGTATAGAAAGAGAAGGAAGGCCTATTGAGATATGAATTGTTATTTTATAGAAATAGTTGAAAATTTGTTGTTTTGTTTATAGAATATTTGAATTACTTGATTGAATAAAAAAACCTGTTCTGCAGAATGGACTACATCTCATCATTTTGAATTGAGCTATACATTTATATCTAACACCAATAATTAGCCATCGATCAATGCTGAAAAATATTCAAAATTTCTATTTTAGATTAATAGTGCGATAAATTAAATAGTTTTCCAGTTTATGTACGAAGTGAAATGTTCATGCACGATTATCATCGAAACGTGATTATAATTTAGAAAACACGATGTTTTTGAAGTGTCATGTCATCACAATGGTCGTGGAATTCTGATATAACTTTTAGATACGAACCGATGTAACAGCGAGAGTTCTGACAAAATCCTATTTTTTAAATATAGTTCCCTTTGGTGAGGAGAAAATGAGAAAGTTGTGTCATTATAATTGAAATGCAAATGTTTCAGTATAGTCAAGCTATTCATAAGAAAAAAAAAGATATTTTTAAATAGATGGGAAAATATTCAAAAAAATAGCTATTTCCAATTTTCTTGAATTATCTCTTGTTGTTTATTATATTATAAAATTGAATTCTTAGTAACTTTTTCAAATAACTTTTTTTGATATCTTGCCATCTTACCCCCCTTCGCCTTTTCATAGCAATTTTTTTCAATTTGCCGCCATACTAGTGATCACGTGACATGTGTCAAAATCGATTTCTAGGAAATCGGACATGCACAAACTTTTCCCCAGAATATTTTTTCCAATACCCCAATAATAAACTTTTTTCCCATATGGTACATACTTTTTGGCGGACACTGTATATATACCAAGTCTCGCATGGAAATATGTTGGTTTTCTGTAATTGAGGAGCCCTCTTGAAATTTTAGATAGATTAAATATTTCCAAGGGGTCGCTCAAATATTTTTTTTAGTTTCGAAAATGGTCAAAATTCAAATTTGTTTTTTTTATTTTTTATTTTTTGTACACAAAAAAATTAAATCCTGAAAATATTTGCTCAAAGTATACATTTTTAATGATCGCTCAAGAATTTTTAATCTTTGGGATTACTATAGATTAGACGTTTTCGAGTGATCTTTAAATATTAATTTTAAGGCTCTATTTTTTTCTACAATCCATTATCATAATTATGAACCAATATAAACCACGAGATACATAGAAATACCAATGAATAACTAATAAGTTTGTCGAGTGGACGTATTGACGATACTTACGTATATCCAATAAAGGGTCGATTTTCTCGAAAAGACTTGTATTCAAACTTGACCAATAACAACTTCCCATCATTCTGTAATCCCTTTTCCAGAGATAGTATCTACGAGATCCACATATCTGAAACACATATTTTTTTTTTCAGTGAGGATTATAAGACAAAAGTAAAAAAACGATGGCGCGTGCATTTGGAAGAGATAGATTACACAAATTATTGCTGATAAAACAGTTCGGATCAGTTGCGGCCGAAGAGATTAGTACCTGCTTCAACCGGACCACTTCAGGCCGTTCATCGGGCAAGATTGAAGGTACGTGTACATACCTACTCATTGGCCAAATATGTGTATAAAAAAACAAAGAATATGTTGAGTTCCAGAAATGTATTCAATGAAAACGATAAAATTGGTATGAAACAAAATCACATCGGTACAAACAACAATTAACAAAGTCAAATACTAATTTATGAACATAACTAAAAGATTTCAAGCATTCAAGTTGATTTCACTATCCATATACCGGGTGACACAGGATATCGGGCCACCCCCGTAACTTCTGCATTCGCGAACGGATTTTTCTGAAATTCGGTACAGTTATATAAGCAACCATTCCGGATTTGATCTCATTACAATCCAATATGACGGGCTTCCGGTTTTTCTGGAAATGGCAGTAACTTTGTTTTTTCAAATGGAACAGCCTGTATATTTTCACATATTCAAGTTCAACAGGTCAAAACAAGTCCAAACCTTATGTCAAATGTAATTTTTTTTAAACAATTAAAATTGTTTTTTTTATTGTACCTCGTGGATAAATGAGATTTTATCAAGGCTATTCACAATGAGTCGCACATAACAGAGAAACATAATTTTTCCTGAAAAATTATTTTTTGTGTCATTTATTGATGAATCAATTTAGTCACATCACATTTTGATCAAAAATTAATTTTTTTCAAATGAAACCCCTATGGGCCACCTACCTGTCTCTCTAGAACATTCATTGAGGAAAAAAATTACATATCATTTTTGTATTTCGGTGCAGTAACAAATTGAATACATTCAAAAATCTACAACTAGTTCATGAGTTTCCTTGCAGTTAGTAAGCTGTGGAAAACAACATTTCTGAATCTTGTCAACTAATTGTGTTTCGCTGTCATCTTTCATCTCAACTCTCGAAAATTAGTTAACTTCGGAGAATTAGTTTAGTAGAAATGTTAAATCAAAATTATAGGTTCACAAGAAGTGAACAGGTTGATATGTTATTAATTCACGGAGAATATCTTCGAAACAGCGTCGCGGCTTGTCAGTTATACGCTGAACGATACCCACACAGAAAAGAACCCAACAATGGAGAAGATGATCGTAAGTGAGGAGGCAGAAATGAACGTTTTGCTTATGTTGGTTTTGATCCAACCGCTTCGACGCGGGAATTGGAATACCAATGCCATGTAAGTCGAGAAAACGCTAGAAGAATTTTAAAAAAACACCATTATCGTGCTTATAAGTATAACTTACACAATTAGTTGACAAGATTCAGAAATGTTGTTTTCCACAGCTTACTAAGTTGAAAAATTATTCGTACTGCAAGGAAACTCATGAACTAGTTGTAGATTTCATACAATTTGTTACTGCACCGAAATACAAAAATGATATGTAATTTGTTTCCTTAATGTATGTTCTAGAGAGACAGGTAGGTGGCCCATAGGGGTTACATTTGAAAAAAATTAATTTTTGATCAAAATGTGATGTGACTGAATTGATTAACCAGTAAGTGACACAAAAAATAATTTTTCAGAAAAAATTAAGTTTAAGTGAATAGCTTCGACCAAATCTCATTAATCCACGAGGTAAAATAAAAAAATAATTTAATTTCAATTGTTTTAAAAAAATAACATTTGACGTAAGGTTTGGAGTTGTTTTGACCTGTTGAACTTGAATACGTAAAAATATACAGGGTGTTCCATTTGAAAAAACAAAGTTACTGGCATTTCCAGAAAAACCGGGAGTCCGCCATGTTGAATTGTAATGTGATCAAATCCGAAATGGTTGCTTATATAGCTGTACCAAATTTCAGAAAAATCCGTCCACGAATGCAGAAGTTACAGGGGTGGCCCAATATTCTGTGTCACCCGGTATTTCATAATGTGCACATATCGTTTTTTCCTGCGCTTTCCTCCAAGGTTTAGGTCATGTCGTTTGGATATGAAATCCCAATGGAGCACTTCATTTTTCAGGATTCCAATCAACTCAAATATGTTAGGTTTATTAACTAGCTTATTCAAACGGTTATTCCATCTTTCGACACTGTTCGTTGTTCTGTGTCTTTGGTTATGAACATTCCAAATATTAATTGGAAGACTGAGGTTTTCCATCCAATTATTGACGAAATAGCCATTAAATAAATCAATTTGTGAACCATTCGGAGCATTCTCCATAATGACTAGCCAACCATATACCACATCACTGACTGGAAAGAAAGCCAGGGAAGTACACATCCGAATATGCAACCTTATAAAAAAGAACTCAGAAATTATCGTCAAATCTCGCTGAATTCGAATATTGCTAAAATATTTGAAAAAATATTGAAAATGAGACTTGAAAAATTCCTAGACAAACACGATGTAATTTCAGGGAGTCAGTATGGCTTTAGAGAAGGAACGTTGACTGAAGACGCAATTTGTGCATTAACATCAAAGATATATAGCAATTGATTCAAAAAAACCTTCACTCTGTGTATTTGTTGACCTCTCTAAAGCCTTTGACACAGTATGTCACCAAAAATTGTTGAAAAAACTACAAATATACGGGATTAGAGAAAATGCATACAAATTATCGAAGAGTTACCTCTCAAATCGTCAACAACAAGTCTGTATAGAAGGTATCATTAGCAAAATGAGAAATATCACATACGGTGTGCCACAAGGTACTGTTCTTGGGCCACTACTATTCACACTTTACATTCATAGTTTATTATCAATGGATATAGAAGGTTGTGTCCTCAGTTTCGCTGATGACACCGCAATATTCTATCAATCTGAAGACTGGAAGACCCTCAAAACCGAAGCGGAACTGGATTTCAAAAAAATCAAAGATTGGTTAAGATACAACGAACTCACCCTTAATATAGAAAAGACAAAATATCTCCCGTTCACCTCATACGCAAATAACTTACCAAACCTAGGTGAAACCATAATTCCTGAAGAGAAGTCGATTAAATACCTACGATGGGACTTGCAAGCAAAATACATTTGTAATAAGCTAAGAGGCTTCCTTTCACGTTTCAAATTCTGGACATAGCTCATTCAAAAACTATTTATTTTTCTCTGATAAAGCCTCAACTTTCGTACGGGATCCTAGGTTGGGGAGGTATAAATGACTGGCATTTAAATAATATTGTCACTTTACAAAAATGGATAATTAGAATTATATACGATAAAAAAATAACCTACTCAGTCCTAAGTCAGCTTTTCGTCCCAAGACAGCTCTTCTGTCACAAAATCATGATTGGCAACTAACAAAAAAAAATTAAAATTGAGCACATTGAACATAGCCATTATACTCCGAGCAGAGAAATAATTTTTTAAAAGTAGTATTAAATTTTTGAGTCCAAAGTTATATAACATCCTACCAGATCACTTGAAATCCATCGAAAACTTCAACTCATTCAAAACTCATATAAAGAAATGGTTACGACATACGGAGAGATATATAATACACGATATAGTTAACAATAAATTACAAGGACTCAAGTACTGAATAAGCTCAACAGTTTTCAGAACTTTATTACACCGCTAGTAATCATTATGTGATACTTTTGAATGAAAGTGTTTGTTTACATTTATAATTATCGTAACTCATATTTTTTCATATTATACGTATATTTTATTTTCATTTAACTTTTCCAATGTTTTAAATTAATATTTTATATTCATTCAACTTTTACATTTTACATTTTTATAGTTTCGTTTTATCTGTTTTCTATATCTTATAATTACGTCTTTATCCATATGATAAAATCCCATATGTATACCATAGATATAGTGTTATAACTCCCAGTCTATTCTCAAAAATTGGTTCATGTGCCTTATTCCACTTTGCTGTCATCAACCAGCCTTACCTAACCAGTAAACCTGTCCACTTTTTATGTTATCTCTTCACCCACTACATTCAACATCTACCAATATTGTATATGTTTATATGTGAATAAAATTCTACACACCATCTATCACGCACAAGCTGTACCCAATACAGCTTCAGTGATTACCCTGTTTATTCATATTCATTAAAATATTATATGACACACAGTTTGAAGATTCATGAATAAACATTATTATTATTATTGATTCATCGTTACCATACCCTTCCACTAGTCCAATGCTCTGAGGCGTCCTTAGCGTCGAAGGTTAATTATAGAGAATATTTTCCATACCAGACCAGTGGCGTTACAGAGGGTTTACACTCCTGTATATGTCCAGCGGCTTAACCGTGGTTGGTCAGAGGTGCGATATTTATTTCTCAAGTAATAGACCAGCGGCGTAACAGGGGTGTTGCAGGTGTGTTGTGTTGCACCGTACCCCCTGAATATGCCAGCGGCGTAACAATAAAGCCGAATCCTGTCAATGTCTCACTAGAAAAAGAGAACACAATCTAACCTAACTTGGCTAATCTTGCTATCCAAGTTGATGGCCAGCCAATCAACTTTTTCAAAACACGCTTCGCTTCGCTTCGCACGCGGGCACTTCGGTAGCGGTGACTTATCTCGTTTTGTAGAAATTATTCTTTGGGCCCAATAGTGACAGTCAGTCACGAGATGCAGGTACACTGAATTAGGTTTCAATAGAAGCATATATTTCAACAACGGCGTTATAAGTTCGCGTGACGCGGTCCGCTCTATAAATCTAATCTTACAGGCGTGTCTCGGTACGCTCTTAAAATCCAGTCAATGTCTTACGTAAAACACAACACAACCTAACCTAACTCGGTTAACCTTGCTATCCAAGTTGATGACCAGCCAATCAACTTTTTCAAAACACGCTTCGCTTCGTACGCGGGCACTTCGGTAGCGGTGACTTATCTCGTTTTTTACGAATTATTATTTGGGCACAATAGTGACCGTCAGTAGCGAAATGCAAGTACACTGAATTAGATTTCAATAGGAACAGATATTTGATCAAATGCGTTATTAAGTTCAGCGTGTCTCGGTCCGCTCTTCAAATCCAGTCAATGTCTTACCTAAGAGAAGGGAACACAACCTTCCCTAACTTGGCTAACCTTCAAAACTAGAGAAAGCGAACCAAAAAATAAAAAAAATAAACGATAAAGCGAAAAGTGGATTTTAGTTCATCTTTGAATCCTATTGCGAAGTTGAGATGTTCGATACTGAAGATGAGATGGATATGAGCTCCGAAGATGGTGAAAATTACATCATTTGGTACCAGTGTGCCAAGTGCAAACTTTGGGCCTATGCCGATTGAACGTGAAAGAAGCGAAAGCAAAAAAGTGGATTTGCGATTTTTGTCAGTAATGATAAATTGTTTTTCCGATCATTTCCATTAGTTCGTTTCATCATTTATGTTCAAGAATCGTTTTTCTGTTACAATGGTTTTGGTTTTGAATAAATCGTTTCTGAAATCGAAATATTCCCTTTATTGCCGAACCATCAGATTGCAATTATACCTATATATTATTATTCGATGATCGTTATCTTACCCACATACAAAAGTCATCTTAGCAACTAGTTATGATAAGTTGACGAATTTAAATCCAAATATTTCAAAATTCTTTATATTTATTATGATAAGCTCAATGTTCTGTGTTCGAAAATGATTACTGTATGTGCTCTATGAAAAATACTGATGATAGATTTATTCATTCAGTAGTTATAGTTATCTGACCTCGATCCTTAAGGTCGCCATCTTACCCGCCTTTCCCTTATTATAATTGTTTAAATTGAAATTTGATGGCAACTTTATTCATTTAGAGTCTAAGCATACCTGATGATGATTTTGAATTATCAATACTAACCACCATTCTATCGAATTCATAGCTTATGTCCATCGTCCCACCGATGAAGTTCTTCGACCAGTACTCAATGGGTGTCTTGGATTCTGAAAATATAAATGAAAACCTATTCGCAATCAATGTTAATAGATTAGTAGATATGTTGTACCACTTTGAGCGCAGTTTCAAGGTCAAATTTGTGCGCTCATTGGCACATAGGGTTTTGGTGGAAAGTCTGGGATTTGGGGACGCCACTGGGTTGAGAAAGTCACTGAATTTGGCGTGCGTTCGAGGATCACCAAGGGAGGTTCGTTATAGGATGGGTCGAGATGATAACATATTGTGGATGGGTTGGGATCGAGTGCAGGAGAAAAATCATGGTGACCTACCATTGGTCAGCCATGTTGTATGAGGGAGGGATCGAGGGGTGGGATTTCATATTCCTTCTGTGATAGGCCATCATGCATACAAACGTTGACCAATGATAGGTTACTACGATTTTCCCCCTGTCCTTGAACCCAACCTATCCACAACATGGCTCTAATCACCTCGACCCCTCCTACGACGAACCGCCCATGGCTATCCTCGAACGCTCGCCGAACTGACTAACTAGTTCAACCCAGTGGCAGTCCCCAAAACCCCGATTCTCCACCAAAGCCCTATGGGGCTATGAGCGCACCAATTTCACCTTGAAACTGCGCTCATAGTGGTATAGCATATCTACTTAGATTCCTTCATTGAGACGGAGCTACTCTAGTAGCTCCATTCATAGTGAATTTAGTAAAATAAATATGCCAAGTATATAAATTCAAAAAAATTGAATTATCATTGAAAAAATCGAGAACTGGATGAATGGAAGTAATTTATCCCATAGACCTTGGGAATGTTGAAATATATTAATGAAATGCATCATGCACTTTCTAGAACATTAATTTATTGGAACGAAGTTCCTTATCGCGCGTTGCGAAAGGGGGCTAGACGGAATAAATTAAGACCAAAAGTTGTAACGAGACTTTCGCTATGGTTGTAAGCCGTGCGCCGGGCGCGTGTTTCTCTGTCTGTCTCTCTCTCTCTCTCTCTCTCTCTCTCTCATAGAAAGCAAGCCAGTTATTTTCGTTTCGTCTTTCTATTTCGCATTGAACAGTGTGGTGTCGCGATGTAGTTGCGATATATCACAACACAAATGATACGACCAATCTTGTAACACCAAATATGTCGGTCATTATGAACAATATTCAGGACTTGCACGTAAGTGTTGCAGATTTATGTGCAGCAGAGTGTGTAATGGAAAACGGCGTTACCTTAATCATGGCAGTCATATATGTCTCACCAAATAACAAATTAATAGATATTCAGGAGTTCATTCATCGAGCACTGCTAGAGTATTCTAAAGATGTATCTCGAACGCTCAGCAGATACAACAAAAATTTAGATAAACTTTGGCCGGTAATTTTAACATCAACTTCAGTAATGAAAAATCAAAACCATTGCTACAGTTTCTAGAGGAAGAATTTGATTAAAGAATAAACAATGATCCAGCAGAATCAACAACAAAATATAATACTACCATGATGCAGTTTTTTCAAGACATTTAAATTAAATAGAATCCCAAACATATGTTTCCTACTTCAGTTACCACAAGCCAATTATTACTAAAATTGAGCCTGCTGATTAAGTTTATATAACATTATATTTGTTCATAATAAAAAAATATTATTATAACTTAGAAAAAAATTATTACAATTCCTTCACTAATTAATCGAAAGGAACTTCGTTCCATCCGGGTGTCCCTTGACACCTCTCAAGTTTTTTCTATCCAAGTTATCGATTTGATTTTCTTCAAACGATAGTTCTAAAACCCTTATTACACTATGCCTTTTTCGAGCCTATTTTTGTGCCCATTTTCATGGCTATTTGTTGGCTGAATTTCCCCAAATGACTGGCACTATTACACTGTGCCTTTTTGATGATTGTTTCAGGCAGTAATGTCAGAGCTGCAAACATAAGGAAAATTGACATTCACTTTAAATGATTAAGTATGCCTGATTTATTTGTTTCAACTGTTTCCTTACCTTGTACTAGATTTTTTCTTCTTTTTTGTCGTACTAAACAAAACGAAAACTATGTTATTAATTTCATTCATTTGTTGGTTATGTCAGTCCAACAAATAATTACTGACTTGGCAAACCTGGCATTTCCACAAACGTCCTTGAAATCCCCGCGATTCAGGGAAAAATAGAACCAGTCCTATTTATTTTCATGCCTGAAACAATCAACAAAATAGTTTCGCGCGCATGCGCATTTGTTTTAAATTTCAGCCCCTGGCAGTCAGGCAGACAAATAGACACGAAAAATGTATAGTGTAATGGGTTTAACAATGAGATACATTCTTAAAATATTTTCATTTATATACAGGATGTCTCAAAATAAGATACACAACTAAGTTCTGTTTTTTTTTAAAGGCCATTTCTGATACATTTTTGGATTCGCCACAAAATTGTCGATATAACGCACCTGGGTCTCTTAGACTTATCTGCAATAGTTTTTGACGTGTGATTAATTTATGTGTTAAAATAGCCTCGTGCACAGACCCACAGAAAAATTTAAAACTTCAGAACCATTCGAAATAAATCAACCAACATTTTTTCAATCGACTCCCTAGCTTCAGCAAATCTTTTGAGATGCAGTCGAAGTTCCATCGCCTACTAAGATTCTTTGAAAATGACAAATTACAATTTGCAATAACTCGACTTTTCCAAATTCGGCATCCTATATTTTATTATAGGGATTGTAGGGTCTACTAAATTTGAGAGATTTATTGCAAAACTATTTTTGACACTAACGGCACCTCATATAGGGGAGTTTTCCGTTGTTATCCACTCGAATATTAATTACAGCGTTACCGTTCCTATCATAAAGTATCAACTATGAAAATACTGGAATTATTACACATTCCCAACAAGCAAAAATAACGACTGAAATATTCCTATTAACTTAATGATTACAACTAAGATCTAAACAATATTCTTACTTTAATAAAGGCATGAATATAACGATCATAAACCGAAGTCGAACTGAAGAGATCAATATAACTTATCAAAATGCGATCAAATCAACGCTGTTGTCTAAATTCTCTATAATAAAAGCTGGATTGAAAGTCAAGAAAAACGTGGATATAAACATTTACTATAAATTCATAACATTTTTGAAATAAAAGAGTGTCGGATACCGTCCGAAAAAATCGAAAATTCTGACAAGAGAACAATTTGACAGATTTTGAATGAAGCTCGTGATACCAAATATCTTATGAAAAAAGTGGCAAACATTCTTTAATTATTCGGAGCGTGCCGTCGCACATAGGGGTATTTTGATTATTTAGGCGGCCAAAAATATAGTCAATTTTAATCTGAACATTTTTTTTATTGAATTTTATTGCATTACATACACATTACTGCGCAAAAATAATAATATTAATAATGATGATAATAATAAAAATATAATGTCTATTTAAAGTAATGTACAATATAGTAACAATGAAACGGGTAGGACCAATATGTATTGTAAATATAGGTAACTGAATAAAAAATTAAAAATAACAAATAAAATTTCAGGAAAAAGTCCATATCTCAAAGTGGAGTAGATAATGAAAGAAATGAGTAGACTCGAAGTCGTCTCCACAGTTTATAGGTAGATATATTTTAATTTAGACACTTTTCTGGACTAATTAGTCCCATCTTCAGTAGTATACCTAGGAATTATCTGAAAATAATATACTTTATAAGGTTATAAGTACTCACATGTGGAAACACGAAATTAAATCAAGATGTAACTTAATATTAAAGAAATGTTTGGTTGTGCTCCCAACCAGAGGAAATATTGTTAGCATCCATGGATGGAAACACACCATGATCAAAGTGTTTTTAACATTAATAAAAAGGAATGTCATTTTGGGGTGATTACAAGCTGAATCGTTTGAAGAGTGACAGCTAACAATGGCCGAGTAAAAGATTGAAATTCAAAAAGTGACCTCTATTGGTAGGACAAAAAGCAAATGTGTAGTGGTTAAAGAACAATGTAAATGCAAATGCTTGGAGAGACATCTATGAGAGTAGTTCTCAACTATTTTGATTTGAGGGTGAGGAGAAGACACCATGTTTTGTCTGTTGAGTTGATAGGCCAGTAGATATAGACAATCAATTAACAATAATTTCAAAGTTTTCAAACTTCATTGGTATGTTAGTGCATTAATGAAAACAAACTTTAAAATTTTGCAGAAGTCTGCGGTGAACGGAACATTGTTTAATTGCAAAAAACGTATTCATGCTTTATTTTTGCACTGAAAATTGCAAAAGTTCTGCAAACTAGGCATACCTATAGTAATGGTGTTTTACAACAAGCATTAAGTTTCCAACCTTGTAAAAGTTATAGGAACCTTGTTTTTTGTCATTTGTTTAAGTTTTTCTTTGTAATTTGTTTAAAAAAATTACAAAAGTTCTGCAAATTGGATAAGTGAATGGAAAAAAGTTTAAAATATTCACGTACATTTGCAACCATTTCTGAAAAACGCCATCATTTATTTATCAAACTTTTTCATCAACGCTCCCATTTTCAAAACACACAAGCATTGAAATAATTACAGAAGTTTGTTATTATGGCTGCAAATGGATGGAATATCGGTCTCGGTGGATATGTAACTTTGCAACCTCATACGAAAACCGGAACCTATTAATATAAAATTTTTGCATTTTTTCATCTGCTGAAATAATTGCAAAAGTTTTGCAAATTGTAATTAAAATTACGACTGATATTTTACGTAACGCAAAAAATTTCAAGCACCATTGTTCAACGGAACATTTTTTTTTGTATAATTAATTTGTTTTTTTTATAATTTTGCCCTAAATTGAAAACATTGTGCAAATAGGTAGCAATGGCTGTTTTCGACCAATCAGCGAAATAAATTTAATCTAATATTTTCGAATGAGTACAAAATTTTGCTAAATTCTGCTCAAATATTACTCCAAGATCCCAGAGCCGACAAACCTACGTCATTTTAGCAAAACTGAAATTTTGAGTATGAGTTGTATGACATTTAGTTAAAAACGCATGCATACTTGCTAGCAGGGCCTTTTTACAGATAGGTAGGTAGGTACAAAAATACTTGAAAATCTTACTCACCTATATTGAAGTATGGTGATACTTTTGACAATTAACATGACCCAGTTGGCCAGATTGTCCAAGGCGCCAGATATAAGCTCTAGATCTCGAAAGATAGCGTGGGTTCAAACCCCATGCCTGACGATTTTTTTATATTTTTCCCATCGAAATTGAGAAATGATTTGTTTTTTTTTTATTTGAATATTCGTCCCAAAACAAATCATTTTTCAATTTTGAAGTTAAAAAAAATCGTCAGTCGTGGAGTTTCGAACCACGCTAACTTTCGAGATCCAGAACATAAATCTGGCGCCTCAGACCGTTCGGCCAACTGGATGATATTAATTGTCAAAAGCATTACCATACTTCAATGTAAGTGAAAAAGTTTTTTATGTACTTTTGTACCTGCTATCTGTAAAAGGGCCCTGCTTCCAACTACATATCACACTTCAGCTACATATCACACTATTCATAATCAATTCATAATTCGGTTGTACAGACGTCTACTAGACTTCTCGCAAAAGTCAATGACTTATGTCTTGTAATATGCTAAGACGTCGCTATGTATGCCAATACGACAAAAAGGCACACTCTTGCGACGTCACATCGACGTTATAGAGTAGTGGTAATGACTTGCCAATATAGACTTATATAAGCCAGTCGCAAAAGGGTCGTTCTGTGGTCTTAGTGTAGTCATTATATCATTATGCATGAGCATGCATGCATCTTTCTAATATAGTATTACAATATGTATACCATCTCAGAAGATTTTATATAATATCAATATAATATATAAGTCAGCCTTCCTTTACATGTTCCTGATACTCTGTGACCATGATAGTTATCGAGATAAAAATGATTTTCATTTATGTGTCTTCAAGAATTGTTCTGAAACTCTAGTGACCAAGCAAATCCATTTTTACGATCAAAATCCAATTCTACGCACTTGAAATTCATGCGCCTCGAAAATGAAGAGAGATAAATATTTATTTTTATTTCAGAAAAAATATATTCCATCAATTTTTCTCATTAATTGTTGAAATATGTAGTCCATATTACGGAAGATACTTGATTAGCACATCTCCAATCATTTTCAAATTCATATTACACCAAGGGTCCCATATTTTTTATTTTAAATATTTTTGTTCCAATATGGCTACCAGAATGAAAAACATGGATGCCGTTCTTCTAGTGTCGAAAAGTTGTAATTACTCCGGTATGTACTATCATAGAATAGTTTACGAGTGTCTCAACGACATCGCAATATCTTACATATAAATAATAGTTTAAAAAAACTAAAAAACACGCTTTTATAGAAAACCAGACTAACAAAATATAAAATAAAAAAAACATGTATTTAATTTTTTTAAAAGGGTGGGGTGCATGGTATCACCTCAGCCAACAATTACCTGTGATCTGAGACATTTCTCACTTTAGTGCCCTAGGTAATGTACTATACAATTATTGATACCATGCACCCCACGCTTTTTTTAAATAAAATACATGTTTTTCTTATTTTCTATTTTTTTAGTCTGGTTTTCTATAAAAGCGTGTTTTTTAGTTTTTTTAAACTATTATTCATTTCCTACTTTTTAGTGTGTTTTTTTTTTATAAAAGCGTGTTTTTTTAGTTTTTTTTAAACTATCATTTTTATTATTTTTTTGCAAATTGAAAAATGGAATGATCTCATCAAATTAAGTAATCATAATCTCCGACCCGAAAAACCCCCACATACCAATTTTGAATAGAATCAGACCATAATCACAAAACTCGGCCGCCATTTTGAAGCCGTCATCTTGAATTTTGCAGTTTTTACAAAAGAATCATAATATTCGACCCCGAAAACCCCCACATACCAATTTTGAATAGAATCAGACCATAATCACAAAACTCGTTCACCATATTCGAGCCGCCATCTTGAATTTTTTCAGTTTTGACAATAGAACCATAATATCCGACCACAAAAACCCTCAGATACCAATTTTGAAGCGAATCAGACCATAATCACAAAACTCCTACGCCATATTGGAGCCGCCGTTTTGTTTTTTTTTCCACACAAAAATTTCTCAATGCATTGTCACCGGAATCATGTACTCCTGCCAAATTTCAGATCATTCGAACGTCTGGAAGTGGGTCAAAATTGCACCCAAAGGAGTCGGTTACAAACAAACAAACTAATAGCTAATATAAAGCGTGTAAAAAAAGTTGTAATGTAGTCGCTGTGACCACAAGTGGCAAGTTTTGTTGTACTAATGTCGTTACGCTATCGAAACAGAAAAATATATACACTGAGTGCACAAGCATTCCGCTAGTTCCGCCTAATGGAAAACGCTAAAAAATAACTGACATTTACAATAGAGGTTATGTTGATATTAAACAGTTATATTTAAATATTTTTCATTCATCACTCGAAGTGCACATACATATTATTTATGTCTTTCCTTGTTGTGAAAACAATTGAAGGAACTGGATGAACTTAATTATTTTGCAGTGCCCCGATAGACTGATTAATTATTTCAGATGTTAATTTTGGGGTAGGCACTCATCCTTCCTCTTTATATTTTTCTATACGCTCCAGTTCTCTTGTAAGGCAGATTGGATTTTTGGATTTTTGTTTTGGCATTTTAATCATTCATATGGAACTGAATATTCTACATACATAACACAATATACCTATCCAACAAAAATAACATAACCAACAAAAATAATCTAACCATAGATACATAATGTAATTATTACGACCAAAGTTCATTAGATGATAAAACTACATTACATGAGTACAATATGTAGTCGTAGAAACGTTTCAATAATCTATTCATTAGAAACACATATGTTCATTGTCATAATAACCTCACAGCAACTGCTCTTAAGTTCTACTTAACGGCACATACAATTCATTTACATACAAACCACAGTACAACTTCATCTCGAGAATTCTTTATTGTACTCTCGTTATATCTACTATACGACGTCATAGCAACGCCTGAAGGTTATAAAACGCACATTAACTTTTTGGTTTTAAAACATACAAATACGTGGTCTTTAAGACGGTATGAGAAGTCATTATGTTAATTTTATGACTCTGTGCTACTTGGGTCAGCTTTGCTAAAATGACGTAGGTTTGTCGGCTTGTCTTACTCTATATTGAAAGACATTAATTTTTTATCGCATTAGAAACGACATGCAATCATTCTTCATTCAAAATGTTCACTTGTCACAACATGACTTTGTAGGCAATTTGTAGGAAATTCTATTTCAGTTGTAGCTCCAGGGCTATTAGATGTGCATTGTTTTTGGTTAGTTATATAGTTGTCTGACATAAAAATACAATTGTCAGTCTTCTTCTTATTCTGGTAATAAATCATGTTACTAAACTCTTGTGCCTGCATTACTCTATAAACAAAATTCTGTGACGTAACACAGTTATAGGTTAATCGTATTAATGTATAACTGTACGAGTGTTTTTCAAATCTCAATATTTCCTCCATTTCTTAATGACACAGAAAAATTATGGAAACATGTCGAGAGATTCTCGATCCTCCATCAAACGTACTCAGAGTATTTTTTTATGCAAATTCCTAATTGTAATATGATTTTTTGAATTCATATCGAAAACGATAGCTTTCAACATTGAATGATTTCACCTACCATTGACGAAGTTTTTTTGGCCGATAGTTAACTTGGTAATACAATGAATATCATGTATTAGGTATATAAAAATCTTAATCATTCAAATAACACAGGTATTTTTTTAATTCCTGATGTTCCGTATTGTAACATAGTTTGCAAATTATTATACTGGCACCAATTGGTAAAATGAGTTGTCTGCCCGATTCGCAAAACTTTTGTTTTTTTTTTGGTAGAATACAAATACGAAAATATTTTTCTTTTGATTTTACCCTCATTTCCTTGTTACAGACGAGGTTGCAAATTAATGAAAACATTCTACGTCAGGACATCTCCACTTGCATCCATTATTTGAAACTTTTGTAATAATTTCGATACTTATTTCAATAAAAAAAATCAATTTAATGAAAAAATTTTTGTTTTTCATTTGATGCAAGAGGTTGCAAATTAAAACTCTTGTCAATAACATAATTTCAGTTATTTTTTCGAGTTTGCAG
Organism: Gonioctena quinquepunctata; assembly: GCA_018342105.1. Classification (NCBI taxonomy): domain Eukaryota; kingdom Metazoa; phylum Arthropoda; class Insecta; order Coleoptera; family Chrysomelidae; genus Gonioctena; species Gonioctena quinquepunctata. Next base: position 114,214 of record JAFIRS010000437.1, read on the forward strand.
AACTTTTGGAATTTTCATCGAAAAATTAGGACTAACAACAATTTTTTTTCGATAAAACAAACATTTCCGTTTTGTTTGAATGGTCGCAAATTTATCAGAGGATGTAAATTGCTATATTTCACAACTTCGAAAGTTTGCAGACCTTTTGCAAACTTTTCCGCGCTATTAATGTGAAAATTCATTAAATTTTGATTTTTAACATCTTTCGTTCAGAAAAAAGGGTTGCAAAATCAGACTGAATATCATATGAAAGTTCTCTCAACTCAACTGAAATTTTCAAACTTTTGTAATTATTATTAAATTTTGGGAAATTCATGTCTATCTCTACTGGCCTATGATATTGGAAAACAAACAACAGATCAGATTTACTTGGGAGATATATATTATAAAATAATAAAATTTTAAATATTTACAGAGTTCGTAGGCAATCAGAGTTGATTTGTTCATTCAAAGAAAGGATATTAGGATTTTTGTTATTGTTAGCAATCAATCAATAAGATTCATTCAAAACTTTTGTAGTACATTCATGCCTCAAACTGAGAACGGAATATTTACAAATAAATAATATGTACAAGTATAAACAGATTGCGAGATGTTCGCGCATCCCGCAGTCCGGAGAGGGCCGAACCGTCTCCCGGAGGGCCTTTGCAAGCCATCCAGGCGACGTCTCGACCCAAAGACGGGCTGCTCCCTTCGAACGAGCGGGGGATGTGCCCCTCCCAGCTGATTTTGACGCTGTTCTCTGAGCTTTCAGTTAGGGTCATGTTCATGTTCATGCCGAGTGTTTCATTGGCCTCCTGCTAAATCGCCTATGCCAATATTGGAAGTGTTTGCGTTATATGTGGTGTGTTTTTGTGTATTGGGTTTTTGCGTAGTTTTCCAAAAAATGTAAGGTAAAAAATTTTGTGAAGGGTGTGGCTGTTGGTGTTTTTTTGAGTAATTTGATATTTGAGTGTGTTTTGGGTAGTTTTGAATATGTTTTGAGGTGGGTGTTTTGAGGGTAGTTTTTGGGGTGGTTTTTGGAAGGTGTTTTTTTTTGTAGTGTTTCGAGTTTGAGTTTGATTTTTGGAATTTTGGGGGGGGGTATTTGAATGATTTGAGTAGATTTGTAGTTGTGTCTTTTGTGTTGTGATTTTTGTGTAATCTGTGTTTTTGTGTAGTTCATGTCAAGCTCTTTCAGCTTGCCGTTCCTGCTGCCTTTGGTGTTATGTCCCATAATTGTAGAAAAACTCTCATTTCTGAAGAAGCCACACAATATTCTGTAAGATGAACTTTATGGCCAGACAAGAAACCAGTTCAATCGGAGAGATAATGAAAACATAATTCTTCCACACGAAAACACGCTGATATGGTATAAGCTCATTAAAAATAGTACTTCATTTGAAGATAAGAAAGGAAATTAAAAAGTCCTAATAAAACCCTTTATTTATACAGCTTGTTGGAGATTTATATATTATTCACACTGTATATGTTCCCATTTCATTTAACTGCATGAGAATAGTTGACTGTGAATTTATTGTTATTGTTTTTGAGAAATAAATTGATTGACAATTTTTGACAAGGAAAAATATAATTTCATTTTCGTTCTTCGAGACCAGATATTTCCATAAAATAAGCATTCTTCCAGGTAAAGTCAAATCATATGGTCCTTCATCGCCTTTAGAGAACAGCACTTTGGTACAAACAGTAATGTCAAGAATTCGGAAGAGTGAAAGACTTGCCGAAAAAGCTATGGAAGCCGCAGGAGACACGAGAAGATCTGATCATAACCAAGAGGACGTTTCTTCTAAGAGATCGATGGTAGCCAATAATTTAGAAGACAAGACATCTGCCAGAGAATCTTTGAATGTCGACAACAAGAAGAATAACTCAGAACATGGTCAATCTAGATATGGAAGCAAGGTAGACTCGAAAAGAAGTGATTTGTCATCAAGAAAACGAAAAGAAATCGAGATGGGCGTAGAAATAAAGAAGAAAGAACTGGAACAAGAAGTTTTGAAGAGACAACAAGAAATTTTAGATCTTCAACTCGCGATGAGATTAGCACAGATGGAAACGGAATCATCCGACACGGATCAGGATGAAACTGGGTCACATCGGTACAAAGAGTCAGTGGTAAGTGACGGTCCAGATGTCCAAAAATGGATGACGGGAGAACTCCCATGGGCTAGGCAAACCGACGTTGAAGGTATAGACAAATCTTCAATACCCAAGGTATTTGATCATAAATTAAGTAGTGTTAGTAACTTTCATTCTAAAAGTTTCGAAAAACATTCCATACAAAATGGAAACGTTCGTTCTCGACAACGTCAAATGACAGATCATGACATTAGAAACTTTTTTACTAGACAGGGTGTTCCGAAAGATTTGCCCATTTTCAGTGGAGATCCCACAGAATGGCCAAATTTCATACATCAGTATAAAAATTCAACAGCCATTTGCGGTTATACAAACGAGGAGAATCAATGTCGACTTCAAAAATGCCTCAAAGGTAACGCAAGAAAGGTAACGCAATCCTTATTGATATTACCACAGAACATTGACAAAGTTATCAGCCTTTTAGAAAGTCGTTTCGGTCGTCCGGAATATATTATATCACTCTTATTAGACAGGGTGAGAAATTTTTCCATTATCAAAGAAGACAAGCTGGAAATGTTGGTTGAATTTTCAGATGAAGTGAAAAATCTTGTCGCTACCATTGAAGCATTGGAAGAAGAAGATCATTTGCGAAATCCTATACTTCTACAAGAGCTATTAAATAAATTGTCAACTTCACAAAAATTAAGCTGGGTCGAATACATTTCTGATAAAAAAATTAAGCATAAATTGGTCGAATTCTCTTCATGGCTAGATAAAAAGGCAAATGCTGCCAGTCATCTTTTGATACCTCGAATTCCTGATGAACATTTTTCGAAAAATAAATCGAAAAATAAAGATATTACTCTTACGACTAAAAGCTTTAGTAAAACTTGCATATGTTGTAGAAATGAAATTCACCACTTGAGTATTTGTCCAAAATTCAAATCTCTCTCAATAGATGACAGATGGAAATTTGTGACATCGAACAGGATATGTTTTTCTTGTCTTTTTCCATTCCACACTATAAAGGAGTGTAGAAAAAGGAAAACATGTTCGGTTGATGATTGTCCAAAACCCCACAATAAAATGTTACATCATGTCATTGATCAAGAAACTGTTATTCCAAGGAATGATAATGTTGAAACTAATTGCCACATATTAACAGACAGAAAAGTTCTACTTAAGATTTTGCCGGTAGTAATTTCGAAAGGTAAACAATTAGTTGAAACATTTGCCCTTCTTGATGATGCCTCTACCGTAAGTTTGATTGATGAAGACTTGGCCAATGACTTGAAATTAACTGGACCACGACAATCTCTTCATTTACAATGGACAAATAATCAATTCGAAGAACAAAACGATTCTAGAGTTGTGAGTTTCAAAATTTCATCAAAATCGGATACAAATTCGAATTTCTTTTTACGCCATGTCAGAACTATCAAAGGTCTATCTTTACCCAGCCAAACCATCAATATTCAGGAAATCAATGAACATTATCCATACATTGATAACCGCTTCACATCTTTGATTGACGCGCAACCTAAATTATTGATTGGACAGGATAACTGGCAACTGCTCGTGAGTAAAATCATTTCTGGGCCGTGGCATGGTCCTGCTGCCAGCAAAACAGCCTCGGCTGGTCATCCATGGAATTTCAAAGTGAATAATGGAAGTGTACAAGGACGGTTTGTTTGTTTCACTGATCATAAGGTGAAGGACGACCTCGACATTTTACATGACCTTGTGAAAGAACACTGGAAAATCGAAACATGCAATGAATTGGATAAGTCAATGTCTAAGGAAGATCGTCGTGCTGAACAAATTCTTGATAGTACAATGAAGAGGATGGGAGATAGGTATGAAACAGGGCTTCTTTGGAAAGTTGATGATGTGTTTCTTCCCGAAAGTAAAAAAAAATGCCTTGAGGAGACTGCTAGCCACCGAAAGAAGAATGGACAAAGACAAATCGTTGCTGAAAATTATGTGAGGAAAATACAGGACATGGAAGAAAAAAGGTTATATTTCGAAAATTTCTCCAGAATATATCCATATTCCTTCCACGAAGATTTGGTACCTCCCTCACTTTGGAATTACCAATCCGAATAAACCCGCAAAATTGAGAGTAGTTTTCGATGCATCAGCAAAATCTCATCAGGTAAGCCTAAATGATTGTTTATTGACAGGACCTGACTTATATAATTCGTTGCAAACAAATTCTTCTCAATTTCCGGACGAAAAAATATGCCTTCACAGCTGATATCAAAGAAATGTTTTACAGGTGAAGGTGAGAAAGGAGATCGAATGTCCCAAAGAATATTATACAGGGGTATGGAAAGGAAAATGGAACCAGATGTATACGAAATCAATGTAGTTTTTTCGGATCGACCTGTGGTCCATGCCTGGCACAAGAAGCTAAAACAAATGCCCGTTTCTTCAGCCATCAGTATCCAGATGCTGCTAAAGCAATAATCGATTCTCACTATATGGATGATTACTTGGGTGGAGCGGATACTGAAGAAGAGGCAACATCATTGATACGTGATGTATGTTTTGTACATAATAAAGGAGGTTTTATGATTTGTAATTGGGTTGCCAATGATTCACGTTTACTGAGACATTTGGATGAAAATATTTTGGCAGATTGTCAAAAAAGAATTGACAATCATTCCGAATTATCATCTGAACGAATACTCGGTGTATGGTGGGATCCTAAAGGCGACACATTCACTTTTAAAACCAACTTCCATGAAGTAGATAAGGATATATTAGAAAATGAAAGACAACCGACAAAAAGAGACGTTTTAAAAGTAGTGATGTCGGTTTTTGATCCACTGGGATTTCTTGCAAATTTCATAATTCAGGGAAAAAATACTACTTCAAGATATATGGAGAAGGAGAATAGACTGGGATGATGAAATTCCTGGAAAACATGTATATGAAATGGACAAAATGAATTGATGATATGAAAAATATTATTCAAAACAAACTTACCCAACAATACTGCCCGATGGATAGACATTCGAGTAACCTTCAGCTACATATTTTCACTGATGCATCCGAAAACGCATACGCCAGTATAGCGTATTTACGATGGCAACAGAATGAAAATGTCAAAGTAAGTTTTTTAAATGCGAAAACTCGTGTATCACCCCTGAAACCCTTATCAATACCACGCCTAGAACTACAGGCAGCTTTGATAGGAGCACGACTAGGCGCGAGCCTAAAAAAATCTTTGGAACTAAATATTTCTAATACGTTTTATTGGACCGATTCCAAAACCGTCCTGTCTTGGATTCGTTCCGAAGCAAGGCGATTCAAGATGTTTGTGGCACAACGTCTTGGTGAAATCCAAGAACTTACCAACGTTCTTGAATGGAGATATGTGAAATCCAGAGATAATGTCGCTGATGAAGCAACAAAAAGCTATGGTCAGACTGACTTTTCAAGCTCTAGTAGATGGATTAATGGTCCCGAATTTTTGTGACAATCGTCCGATCAATGGCCTCAAGAGGAAACTTCTTCAATTGTCAATGAAGAAGAATTAGAAATTCGTAAAAACTTCATTTGTGTTCAAATTGAAACAAAAGCTGATATACCAAATCTGAAATACTTCAACAAATGGCAGAAGTTATTACGGTCGACAGCATGGATTTTCAGATTCATTGAAAATTGTAGGAAAAACAGAAGAAGTGGTGAACTTGATCCTTCTGAACTGGAAAAAATCTGAAATTTTCTTGCTGAAGAAGGTACAATTGGAATCGTATCCTGAAGAAATTTGCACTTTGAAATCAAGAAGAGAACTGAAATCTTCAAATAAATTGTACGCTCTTGATTGTTTTTACGACGAAACAGATGGATTATTGAAACATGGAGGAAGGATAAACAATGCACCTCTATGTGATTATATGAAAAAACCTATCATATTGAACCCAAAACATGAAATAACCAGACTTATAATCAAATATCATCATGAACTTGTCAACCACCACGGCCAAGAAATTGTTGTTAACAATCTTCGACAGAAGTATTGTATTATCAGAATCCGACAAGCAGTTAGAAGTTGTTGGGCGAATTGTCAAGTTTGCAAAAATAGAAGGAGTTCTCCAGTTGTTCAATTATGGGTCAATTGCCAGTTTGTAGACTCGAGCCAACTATCAGACCGTTCATCAAAACTGGTGTAGATTATTTTGGGCCCATTGAAGCGACCGTTAAAAGATCTCACGAGAAGAGGTATGGAGTTTTATTCACCTGTATGGTAACCCGATCAGTTCACTTAGAAATAGCACACGACCTGAGCACTGATGGTTTCATTCATGTATTTAGACAATTTGGTTGCCGAAGAGGATTTCCAGAGGAAATGTACAGCGACAAGGGACTTAATTTCAAAGGTGCTGGAAGGAGTTGGCTGAAAATCTTGGGAAATTAAATCAAGAAGAATCGAAGCATTCTGTACATTGAAAAAAAAATAAATGGACTTTCAATCCCCTTCAGCTCCCACATGGGTGGTGCGTGGAAAAGGATTGATCCAATCCATAAAGAAAAACCTCAAAGGAAGTTTTGAAAGAAAGATATCCTCAAGAATATGTTCTTCGAACAACTTTCGCCGAGATAGAGAATATTATAAACTCAAGACCACTTGACTCACGTATCGATTGATCCAAATGATCCTGAGGCAATAACTCCGAATCATTTCCTGATAGGGCCGTCATATGCCGCATTGCCATGTGCTAAAATAGAAGAGAAAAATCTCAATCTGTTGACGAAGTGGAAGGCAGCACAGAAAATTTCCGATTTCTTTTGGCAACGATGGTCCCGTGAATATATACTCTCACTCACAAAACGGACCAAGTGGCACAAAGAACAGAAATCCATCAAATTGGGGGATGTTGTACTAATTTTTGATCCAAATACAACTAGGAATTGTTGGCCTAAAGGCATAGTGGTAAATTTATATCCTGCGAAAGATGGAAAGATTCGTATAGTCGACGTGATGACCGCGAAAAAGACCGTTTATCGAAGACCAGTTTCCAGGCTTTGCATCCTACCTGTTCAGAAGGATAGTGAAGAAGAAAGTAATTGTTAATAGGAGCAATTACTGGGTGGGAGAAATGTTGGAGATTTATATATTATTCACACTGTATATGTTCCCATTTCATTTAACTGCATGAGAATAGTTGACTGTGAATTTATTGTTATTGTTTTTGAGAAATAAATTGATTGACAATTTTTGACAAGGAAAAATATAATTTCATTTTCGTTCTTCGAGACCAGATATTTCCATAAAATAAGCATTCTTCCAGGTAAAGTCAAATCACAGCTATTAACGTCCACGGAGCGATATATTCAGTACACACAACCATAACTTCCAAAATTGTTGACATCGCGTCATCATAAAACTTTGTGTATCGAATCATAGCAACATAAAAACGCAATACATCTATAAGATAATTGACAGCCATTAAAAATTTACTCATTAAAACTGCATCGTATTTATTCATGCGTATAGGACCAAAACAAACCCATCAAAGTAAATTAATTATTATGACCAGTTGAAGATAACGGGTGTGGGAATGAAAATAACGTATGACGCGAGCTAGGGTTGAATAGTATAAAACATGAAACGCGAGGCCAGCAGATAATCAGTGTTAAAACAGTAGCCAAACCAGTCATATCATAGTCGTTACACGGTAATATGTTCCTCTCAAAAGTGAGGTTAAGAAGTCCGTTGAATCACAGTATCGTAAAATAATGATGAGAAGCGTACCAGTGAAATAGTCAAAGTAGTGAACTTCAGAAACCATTAAGACTAAGCAACTGCAAACCAAGTCAAACCAAGTATTGAACGCTCCAAGTGAAAGCACGAGTGAACAGTAGTTATTCCAAAAATTGCCTATTTTTGTCAACGCTTCTCGAACCGAGATAAGTCAACGGAAGTCCGCAATTCGATGGTTCTGATCTCTTAGACAAACCATACCCCTATCGCTTTTATAATATACCGGGCGAATAAAATAAAATAACCAATTGACGCGAGATCACTCGAAATAATAATAGAACTAATTGTCTTTTAAAAAACCTACTCGGGGAATAAGTTTGAAACAGGGTGGAGTCCTATGTATGTTTTTTCCATATTTATATTTGTAAACCAGCCCTTCATAATGTGCTTGCTGAAAAAGGTATCTCCATATTTTCAATTTTAACAAAGATCTCAAAAAAAAAATTATTTCTAGCCGTTTGTGGCAATTGATGTCAAGATTGTTTTTAAAGAAATCTATTTAATTTTGTCATAAAATTGACTTCAATAAGCTACACTTTTTTTTTGTTGTATGAATTTGTTTCCATATTATTCGTCTATAGAACGAAAGAAATAATTGGTCAACTTTCAAATATATATGTACTTCTTACTATTTTTTGGTTTATTATTATTTCTTGTTTAATTTTGTCTTTTCGATCCTTCCGAAGGTACGTACTTCCTGGATGAACAACCCACGTTCCGGTATTGAAAGAAAAGAGATTTGTCTATGTCGACCGCTCCATAGATTTATTTCCGGTTCGACTCTCTTCAGATAGTCGATGCTTTCAATACTGTTTTTCCCAATCTAACGAATAATGTCTGGTATTACAGGTGTGGTGTGTTAAGTCATAACACCCTGTAGTCTGGGCTACAACAGTGGCAGCTCCTCAGGGACGTGCGGGCAGGGAGCCGCCAACGTTTGCATTACAGCAAGCTGATGGTATGCCTATGATTGTGTTGCTAGGATATTTTGCATGTCCAGCAGTATTTGTGTATGGAGTGTTAATGTTTGTAGTATTTTATTCAATACCTCAACCCACTCAGTTTGTAACGTCTGTACCTGCGGGGGTGGGCCTCCTCCCTCGTTCATTCTGGGTTGGGTTTCCGCGGTTTTTGGCTTCAGATTTGTGTCCCGATTCTGCCACGTAGTTCTTTCTCCCTGGCCCATAAGGTGGGTTGGCATTTCTAGATTTGTTCTTGGGCGTCCTTTCGCTTGGACTTCCCTTGTTTTTTTTATTGTGCCTTTTTTTGTTGGGGTGGTTAAGCTTCGTTAGCGCATGTTGCCGGTACAGGGCATTTTAAGTGCTCTTCTACGCATTTAAGGATCGGGGATGGATTGCAGTTGGAGCTGCATTATTACACCTCGCTTGAGTTAAACTTTCATCTTCTTCCTGCTTCCTATCGGGGTTTCTTGGGTTTTATACTGTCTCTTCAGGGTGGTTACTGTAATCTCTCCAGTCGTGATTACTGAGTATAATGGTCTTTCGGTTTTCCGAATCCTGAATATATTGATGATTTCTAATTCATATTCATCTATCAACCATTTTTTGATTTCTTCTGTTGTAGGCGCGTTGTCTAACCCCTTCAGCACGAAAGCGTGCTGCTTTACTGCAGGTGAACATCTAATATCCTATGTTTTTTTGCTTAATATAATTTTCAAGCTTGTCAAAATCTCCTTCACATTCCGTTTGGATCATGGTATTTTCTCTGGTATATTTTATGTAAAATTCCTTTTACAAATTTATTTGATTCTTTCGTGTCAAATGGTTTTCATCCAATATTTGGGGATTGTCCCGTTGGTGTCGTTTTCTCTTTTTTGTTTTCCTGTTTTGTTTTGTCGGTTTTTGTCGATCCTGGCTGTCTTTTCGAAAAGTGCTTTCCTTTTCTCCAGGTTGCTTTGGGTGCAGGTGTCTTTTGATCTCTTGGGAGGGTTTTCTGTTTTCGTCCTCTGACGTGCTTGACATTTCTTCGTTTATGTCTGTGCTTCTGTTGGCTATTATTACTCTAGGTAAAAGGTGTTGTTTTTTACCTATTTCTTGAGTGTCTTCCTTTTGTAATATTGCTTTCTTATTTCGCAATTTTTACAATTTTTCCTCTCCTGAGGTGTTTTTTGATATGGATAAGTCGCCCATATTGTTTTCGCTAATCTTCATCAGCGTTTCATTAATTTTTGATTGGGCGGGAATTTTTGAATCGGTGTTCTTAATTCCTTCACTTTTTTGGGGGTGTGTATTTGGCCTGCCTTTTTCCCCACCTGGAAGTGAGCCTTATTTCTATATTCATTTTTGTTTAAACTTTCCTCATATAATTCATGTGCCTTTTTTGAGCCTCTCGATTTTCTTCTTTTCCAGTTCTATCCTCTCTTCTTCTTGAAGTTGGAGCATTTCTACTAGCATTGAGGTTTTTGGTTTGGGGTAGGTTCATCCCTACTCTTAATCCCCTCTTTGTTTTCTTGTTTGTTTGCATGGTTTCCTTGATCGGCTTTTATTTCTTCTGTTGGTTTGGCATCCATTTTGGGTTTGCGCGCCTCATCTGTTCCTTTTATTTTTCTATTGGAAGTTTCTCTACTTGCGTGGTCGGCTGCCTGACTAATGCGTTCAACTTCCTGTCTCGCTCGTAGTTTCCTTAAATGTAGTTTTCCTTGCTTATCTTCCTCTTGGAACTTCGCTAATTCCTCCAACATGCGGTTGCGTTTCGTTGGAATTTCTTTCTGATTTTGGGGTTTCGGGAGGGGTGGTTTGGCATCCGTATTTTTTTTCACGATCTTGCCCTCCCCTCCGTTCCCTCCCTTTTTCCCTTTTTTTTAGGAAAAGTCAAAAAGGGCCCTTTTGGGGATTCTTGATTTTTTTTTTTTTGTTTTGAAAATTTTTTCTGGATTTTGGTTTTCAATTTTTTTTTAAAGTTTTAAAAAATTTTTTTTCCCTTCCCTATGTTGGATGGATTGTATTCTCCATCCAGCATTACGTCAGAAACATAAAGTATGTCCTGTGATTTTCGTTCTATACTCATTTTTAGTGTTTCACTGTTTTTTATTTTTTTTTCTAAACTGGTAATATAGCTTCATACTCATTTTTTAAATATCTAAATTTTTCAAAGAAGTTTTTTTTTTTTTTTTCCGGGGTTCTCTCCGTGGTTCTATTGATTCATCTATGTCTAATACCTCCTCTTTAAGGGATGCATGGTATTCCTTCAGCCCTTTTTCTCAGAGGCTGTTTCAACTTCTTGGTTTATTTCCTTATCTTCGGCCATTGTTAGCTGTCATTCTTCAAACTGTCATGCCCCCATAAGTACAGAAAGACTTTCAAACGTAAGAAACAACACGATATATTACTAAATTTGAACTCTATAGCCAGAAAACAAATTCACTAGGAATGAAAATAAATTCTAAGTCAAATACGCGACCCAACTAATAAACAAAAGCACGTTGAAATTAGATTAGACACCTGCGTACCAGGAATGCTATAAAAATTCACCCTTTTTCTCAATAGAGCTATTAATAAATTGCCACCTCCTAGTTACGCATATCTAAGGAATTTCTTGGTAAACAAAGACACTATAAATCATAGGTTTTGTCAGCTCGCTAAGTGCAATACGGCAACGAAATAGATACATCTTTGTTTCTATAAATTTTTTTCGACGACAGTAACAAGCCCTCAATTACTAAGAAAGTGATTCATTATGACAGGTAGAAGGTAACTCCGATGTTAGTCATATCTAAGGAATTCATTATGTAAACAAATACGCTATAAATGGTGGTGACAGCCTCGACTACAAAATACAATAAATCCGTTTTTTATATTCTTTCGGCGACAGTAACAAGCCATTAATCATTAAGCCGCTGATTTATTATGACAGGGTGAAGATAACTATGATGTTAGGAATTTTGACCCGCGAACGATCAAAGCCATCATGTGAAAGGGTAGGGGTTATAAAAAAGCGCGACTCCGCTGACAATACATGATTCGGTATACAGACGTTACTCAAGTATCATGTCCTCTCAAAATGAGGTTAGTTTTAATTCGCTTACCATATAGGGAAATAGAGATCAGAAGTGTACGAATATAGTCGTCTTGCAGTGAACTTACGAAGCTATTAAGAAAGAATATATTCAAATCAAGCTAAACCGAGTAATGACCGCACAAAGTGAATTCACGAGTAGACAGTATTTTTCCAAAATTACCTATTATTTATCAACGCTTCAAGAATGAGATAAGTCAACGAACACTTCTAGTCGACAGTTCACGACTTAATAGAAAAACAGTATCCATACAACTATAGTCGAATATACATTAAAATTCAACAGTAAATACACAACTTGCGCGGAAATAATTAAAATAATAACCCAATTGAACTGTTATCGTGTAAAGCCGATAACAAGTGAATAAGTGTTGAACCCTGGTGGTATGGAGTAAGTTCATATATTTTTCTGTATCTTATGCTTGGGCAAATTGAACCATTTATAATTTTTGTGTTTTTGAATGTTCCAATAGTTTTCAAATAATAATTATCGATAGTCATTTTCAACATTTGATGTCATTCTTACTTATAGTCAGTCTACTTGACTTGGAGACTGACAAAAACTAACTCAAGGTAACCATGGTATCTTTTATCAGCATTTAGAACGGATGGAATTGTTTTGTAATTTTCATAATATATATATATATATATATATATATATATTTCTAATAAATAAATATATATATATATATATATATATATATATATATATATATATATATATATATATATATATATATTTCTAATGCTATTTCCAATGTGTATTCTTTCAAAATCTTTCTGAGAAACGGTACGTGCTCCCTAGATAAAAGACCCACACTCTCAAGTATAGAGATAAAGAGTTATTATCTCGAAGCCGCTCTCGGGATTTATCTCGGTTCAATTACTTACAAGTAATTGATGCTCCCTATACGTCAAAGTACTTTCTTTGACGAGCAACTTTTCAAGGAAGGATTAATCAAATATAGTAACCCTATAGTTGAGGACGTCCTTAGCGTTTTTCTGGAATATAGTTGAAGGAGTGATCCCTCAATAATAGACCAGTGGCGTAACAAAACGATTCAGCGTGTAATCATTCCAAGATAACATTCCTTTTTATCAATGTTAAAACCATTTATAGGATACCATCAATATTTCTGCACAACCCAACATTTCTTCAATATCAAGTTACATCTCAATTTATATTCGTGTTTCCACATGTGAGTACCTATAACCTTCTCGCCGACCATTACTGAAAATATCTGTCACTCACATCAATTTCTATGAAGTATACTATGTATACTACTGAAGATTGGACATGTCTAAATTAAAAGATATTTACCAATAGACTGTGCAGACTTTGAGCCTACTCATTTCTTTAAATGAAATGAAGAAGACCAAAACCACGGTTCTTCATCCAGAAGATATTTCCACTTCTGAGGATTCCGCTTCTTCAGATTCATCGGTAAGTGGATCAGGATCAGCTGGCATTAACAGTTCCAAGGTTTCTTTTAAAAATGGGTAATTTTTCCTCTTGCGTTTTGGTCTCATGCTTATTGTTAGGAGTGGGTCGGAGCTAAGCAACAGCCAAAATTATGAATATTCCATTGTGAATTAGACCATGTTTTTTATAAATTGTGAGTAGATGTACAAGAATCTGTGCTCATAGTCCTTTTAATTTTCAAGATATTCTAATTTTTCTTCAAATGTATGCATGTTTTGCTTTTTTCAAAGAAGTGTCTCCGAGTCACAGCTCGGGCATTTGATGCCCCTCAAATAAAGTTGGATACTATTAGTATCAAAATATTCCAGACTGAAGAATTCTGCATTTTATACCAATCCATTTAAAAGTTCTATAATACAATATTGCGCAACCATATGAAGCTAATATACTGATCATTCTTTTCTATATACTCCCAGGATCTCATTGAACCAAAAACATTATTTGGTACGAACCCTAAATTACAACAATTATCTTAAGATAAGTGAGAAATTAAATAAAATGATAGCAACAATGTGTTCATTTTTCTAACTGCTAAGGTATAAAAAACGGTTGAGAAAAATTATTGAGCCGTTGAATATATGCCCAATTACCAGCATAATCGGAATCCATGGTTTTTAATATTTTTCTGAATAATTAAAAATTGAATGTTTATACAGACTGCTAAAACTAAGCACACGCACTTAGAAAGAGGCCCGAATATCGACTGATGTTTCTGCTCCAGTATGATATGGAGTGACAAATAAGGAGTCGCCCATTATTCTGTAGCTATACAACTTGGTCAGGAATATTTTTTTCTACCTGCAGTGAGTTCTACGAAATTGACTTATGGCCGCCTAAATAATCAAAATACCCGTATGTTCGTCGTGAAGATCTCTGCGAATTGAGCGTGCATGATATTGAAGAAACAACAAACTCATTACTAATTCATAGGTATTTCGCACAACAAAACCAACATTCAAGTTTTTGCATCGTTAAAAACTATATGTATCTTTACCGTAAACGTGCAGCTTACGCCCAACTTCAACTCATCGTCGACTTTTCTAGAATTATTCTAACAAGAAATGCACTGCCCAACCAGTTGGAAGAAATACTTTTGGCAAGATGTCTACCACCATTGCCGAATTTCTGGAATTACCAGATCTGCACCAGTTTAACGGCCATTGTTCTCGAAGATCTTCTGCATCAGCAAATTCAGGAGCAAATCTGACTGCAATAAAACGACATGGAGAATGGAAGTCCTCAACCGTAGGGTTACATCGAGGATTCCAAAACAAAATAAAATTGCTGATAACATGTTTCCTGGTACAAGTACTAGTTATATCTCTGCACCTGCATTATTCGGCTATCCCACTCAGCACCGTCATTAGTTAGCGATGACGAACGTTCTGCAGTTGAATTGAATAACTTCTTCAGGTACTTTTCAGGAAATTAATATTATTAATTGTTCAAACTTCCAAATATATGTTAATGTTTGTAAATAACTCCTCATAAGTAGGTAACTGTGTTCTGATTATGATTATAACATTTCATTAAAATGTTTTAATTGAACAGATTTATATTATTATCTACCATCATTTTACTTTGTTGAAAATATTTTCAACGCTATTGTTAAAAGTGATTTTGACAAATTATATGAAAACTTCAGTTTTTAATTCACATACCTATGAACTAAAAACGTAGTTTTCAATGGCAGTTGTACAAAAAAAAAATATGTGTTTGATAAGTCGAAGCAGAAATCGCATCGTGTGTTTACATTGTGAAAAAAATACATATTTACAACAGTTTGAAAAACGACAATTCTTGATACAAAAAAGTGCTGAAAATAAGTAATCAAGGGTGAGTGCGGTGTTTTAGTTATGTTGAGTTTCCAGTTGCCGAAAATAGCGGCTCGGAAAGTATTCGAGAGCGTGCGTTTTGACTTTGGATTCGTGTTCAGTAGGTATTAGTCTTAAATCGCACAAGTTCAGTGTTCGAATATTCACCTAAAAACAGTTCTTTTCTCAATATCCAAAAGCGTTGTACCACAATAAACATTTACTCACTACTACTTACCTCTTTTCAGAGTAATGGGGCTGCAACCTTCCATAATTTTACAATTGTAAACCAACCCGGGTTCTTTATCTTTCGGATGACTCGAATCGTTCGCTCTTGGTGCTCCAATTCTCACCCTAGAATGAATTTTTTCCATTGAAATATATGGCTATAATCGAATCTTGGAAATTATTGAAAACAGCTGGGAAATCAAAATTGAATTATATTTATTCGATTTTTAGCTAGAAGAAATGGAATCACTATTAGTTTATGATTTTATTTCACGCTTCTTTCTACAAAATATTGATAATAACATATTCATTTTTGAACGCAATATGCCATTTTAATAAAGAAAATTATAGAATAAACATACAGCGGATGGGAGCAAAATCAATTGCGCACTATTGCGATCATAGATACATGGTTGAGATATACAAAAGTTGGGGACAACGGAAATATGTTGGGAGATTTGGTATATCATGGGCCTTTTCAGAATAACATGAAAATGGTCGATCTATAATCCATAAAGAACAAGTAACTTTCCCTGGGTGGCGACTTTACCGGGTGTCCCATAGATAACTTTCATTGTCAATAATAAGAAAGAAAGAAAATAAATCGTGTGCGGTCGGGGGACCCCCGTCAGGAACGAAGTTCCTTGCGCTTTTTTTTCTCTTTCGATACTCTTTTTTATTACAAGCTTTTATTTAGTTTCATCTGTCCCAGTGTCTGTCTGTGTGCCTGTCGGTAATCAAATCTTACAAGTTAAATTTGACCCACTTGTAATTGTCCAATTGATTTGAAATTTGGCAGGTGTACATAATTTCTGTGACAATGCATTATGATATTTTTGTTAGGAAAAAAACAAAATGGCGTCTCCAATATAGCGGACAATTTTTGTGAGTATGGTTCGATTCTATGCCAAATTGGTATCTATGGGTTTTCGGGGTCGGAGAATATGATTTTTATGTCAAAATTCAAAAATTCAATATGGCGGTTCCAAAATGGCGGACGAGTTTTATGATTCTGGTCCGATTCTATTCAAAATTGGTATGTGGGGGTTTTTGAGGAAGATTTTTTTTACAAGCTTTTATTTTTAATTTCACCTGTACCAATCCAATCCAATATCATGTATTATTCAATATTTGTATTACATGTCATACTAAACTTACATACTAACTATTTACAATTATATACATATATACACAAGTAATGAGTGTGTTTGTCGTTACATGTTTGTTTGGGTGTGGCTTTTATCGACCTCCTACATATTGTTTATGTCGATGTTTTAAGTTTTTACTCTGTGAGTGTTTGCGTTATGAGTTATTATGTTTGTGGTAATTTCCAGGAAAACTGTAAATTAAAAAACCTGGTTAAGGGGTTTGAGTGATGTTTAGTGCTTGTGTGGTTGTTTGAGTATTTTAGTTTGATTACTATCGTTTCGGACGTCCATCGTCTTAATGTATTTAAAAGGTTTCCACGACGTTTCGAATGCTTGTATCTGCAATCGTCTTCAGGTGAATACTGACAAGTTTAGGTGCTACTTACCAATTTATATTACTGTCGGCGCAATGATGCGTGCAATTCCGCCATGTGCAGCGGTGCGTGTAATTTCGCGCGGTGTGGTGGTGCGTGGTTCGCGCCCTGCAGCCCGCCAGAAAGAGCAATCAGGGTTTCCATACGTTCTTGATCTCAACGCTTGGTTGACTAAAGGCGTTATTGGCTTCGGGATGTAGGCGGCCTCTTTGAACTTTCGTTTGAACCAATGCCCTCTCTATGTAGAACATTGCGTCGTCCCATAGAACTCGATGGTGCTCAGTCCAGGCGTGGTCAGCGATTCCCGATTTTGATGTTTCTCCACGTTGAGTCCATTTCTGTGCTCATCCAATCTTGCGATAAGGTCTCTTTGTTCTCCAATGTAGGAATCTCCGATTCATGGAACTTCATAAATGCAATTCTTACTGATTTCATTTTATTGTCAGGTTTGGTCTTATTCAGGAAACTCCAAAGACTGCCGGATTGGAAGCAGCTCTTGATGTTGAACTTGTTTCCGATCCTTTGATCTTCTCGGAGAACCTCTGATGTACGAATGAGATAACTGTGCTTTTTGTTGCTCTTCAGTGTCTTCGTTCTCCGGAGTTGTTTCAATACTTCTTCTAGGAGTTTCTTGGGATATCCATTCGGTGGACCCTGATTTTTAATTCGGATCATGTCCCGCGCTGGTGCGCCCTTTCCCCAATGTTCCCAGATCCCCTTTCGTCAACCGGATGGTTGGAGCGTAACTGGTACTGCCCGTATGTGTTTCTTTCGTAGACGGAGGGCAATTTTGGCCTATTCTCCAGTGTTGAGAGAAATTCACCATCCGTTATAGAGGAAGAGTGGCCTCCTTAGTCTTCTTTCATGTGATAAATATTTTTGCCCTAGGTTGTGTTCTTCTGGGCCCTTTTCCTATTTCATTCGGTGGGATTTTATCAGGCTTTGGATGAATGCATGCTGTTTTTGCTTTGTAAAAGTGAAAACCCTACATCCCTCCTTTGGTTTCCCTTTGATTATTTTGAATTTTAATATAAATATTTTCGCCCTGTATAATATATTTTGCAATGTAATAATAATTCACTGTTCTCTCATCACGTTGCTGCCAATTGTTATCACTTTTCTTACCAGGACTAAACTCAGTTGGTACGCCTCTTGTCTCAGATAGCCGGTTCAGAATTGACCCGCGGCCCATTTCTATTCAGTGTTTTGTGATTGGTTGTTTGTGGAAAACAAACGGAAAGTTATGAAAAACAATTATTTCCTTTATTCAGGAAAACTTATATTAACCTCCTACGATAAATAACATTCTTGGTCAATCTACAAATTTTCAAAGACAGTCATGAGAAAGGTGACGAATGAATTATACAAACCTCCTTTCACTTTGGGTTGAAAAAATTTTTTTAATAGTTCAATATCAAAATGAAATAGAGTTCTTCTGATATATACACTTATTTTGTGAAGTTTTAGTTTGTGAGTATATAAAGTTTATACCTGACGCTGGAATTCCTGTTCCAATACCCCAAAATTTGAATCCACCTTCAATCCACTGCTCTCAGGCTTCCCAATACCAAAAAGGAACATAAAATCCAGAAACAGCTTTAAATTTTATATGGAGTACATAAAAAAGGTAATGTGTTTTTTATATTGATGAAGTTCTTGAATTTTTTTTTTCCCTCAAACCGAATGGGGTTTTTCTAAAAATTTTTCAATCTCCTTCGTGGCTTTTTTTTTTGTTTCCTGGATACCATCTCTCCTTTTTTCCCTATCATTCAAATTTTCAAATTCGCCCACTTTGTTGTCACATTTTCACTGTTTGGGGTTATTTTTCAAAACTTATAAATTAAAATATTTTTCTTTTTCTTACAAACCATGTCAAATTCACGATATTGTCTCTGACACTTTACCGTTCTTATTTTCTCACAATTTCAAATCTTACATCCGACCGTACTGTTCCCTGATTGGATATTGTCATCAAGAAGTTTGTTATTCTCCCATTAGCTACTTTTAGTTAGATACAATTTCATATACTGTATGTTTCAAGCTTATAATTTTGTTGATCACATTTTATTCAGGATGATTTTGTAAATCTAGACATTTTTTTGTTGTATTTTGAACAATTATGGGTTATAATCATTATGACAGTGTATGAAATTGATTGTATTATAGTATTTGGATATTTTCATCTATTAATATTATACAGAGGCTTCATAAAGGAAATAGAATTTCAAAAATATGTAAAAACAATATCTCTTGAACTACTAGCTATTAAGTAATTATTCTTTTTGTGGGTTTTTTATGAAATTGTTTCCTTTTTTCCTTTTAAAATATATAACTGGTTTTTCATAACATAACAATATATTCTTTCTCGAATATTGCGTCAACCCGTGTCTGTCTGTCTGTCTGTGTGTCTATCTGTAATCAAATGTTGCAAGTTAAATTTGACCCACTTCTTATCGTCCAATTGATTTGAAATTTGGCAGGTGTACATAATTCCGGTGACAATGCATTCTAAAATTTTGTTAGGAAAAAAAACAAAATGGCGGCTCTTATATGGCAGACTACTTTTGTGAATATGGTCCGATTCTATTCAAAATTGGTATCTAGGGGTCAAAACTCGAAAATAAATTAGATAGAGATCACTTAACCAGTTATTTAACATTATAAATACTAAAAAATAAAAAACAAATAAACGAAAAAAAACAAGCTTTTATTAGTTGTTGATAAAAACAGAACTTAAAAGTTAAAAATAAAAACTATAAAAAAAATATAAAGACAAGCTTGCCGCGCATACAAAATAGGTAATATTTTGAATCTGTTACTTACAAAATAACCTAGATCAAACAATGAAAGAAATTATTTTTTCCTTTTTAGTGTATTTGTATGAATAAAAGCTTTAAAAAAAAAAAAATTTTTTTTATGCTGAGCTTATGATTTCACTATTGTCTTTCTGTAATGTATATAGATAGTAAATGGTAAACACTCGAATCGCATGTACATTAAACGTATGTAGACAGTAAATACTTGTATCAAGTTATACAATTTTATTAACCTACTTTTGCAAAGTTGAAATAATGAGAAAATATAACCCTCGTATGATTCTAAACACAAAAACAAATAACAAATTTATTTTCTACTCTGCTCCGAAATCTTACATGCGCAATAGAAATATTAATTTGTTTGAAAATATGAACAGGATGTTCATAAAATCAGATGTGGAATCATCTGCTACTGAAAGATAAACTTTAGGCACTATCTTCCATCGTATTCATGTTGAAAAGGGAAACATTCTCAATTGAATGTTTCTCTTTTCAACATGAATACCCCACAAGAGGTTATCTTGAACGATGGAAGATAGTGACTTAAGTTTATCTTTCAGTCGCAGATGGTTCCACATCTGATTTTATGAACATCCTGTTCATATTTTCAAACAAACATTCTCAATTGAATCTTTCCCTTTTCAACATGAATACCCCATAAGAGGTTATCTTCAACGATGGAAGATAGTGACTTAAGTTTATCTTTCAGTCGCAGATGGTTCCACATCTGATTTTATGAACATCCTGTTCATATTTTCAAACAAACATTCTCAATTGAATCTTTCCCTTTTCAACATGAATACCCCACAAGAGGTTATCTTGAACGATGGAAGATAGTGACTTAAGTTTATCTTTCAGTCGCAGATGGTTCCACATCTGATTTTATGAACATCCTGTTCATATTTTCAAACAAACATTCTCAATTGAATCTTTCCCTTTTCAACATGAATACCCCACAAGAGGTTATCTTGAACGATGGAAGATAGTGACTAAAGTTTATCTTTCAGTCGCAGATGGTTCCACATCTGATTTTATGAACATCCTGTTCATATTTTCAAACAAACATTCTCAATTGAATGTCTCCCTTTTCAACATGAATATCCCACAAGAAGTTATCTTGAACGATGTAAGATAGTGACTTAAGTTTATCTTTCAGTCGCAGATGGTTTCACATCTGATTTTATGAACATCCTGTTCATATTTTCAAACAAACACTCTCAATTGAATCTTTCCCTTTTCAACATGAATACCCCACAAGAGGTTATCTTGAACGAT
This sequence comes from Gonioctena quinquepunctata, assembly GCA_018342105.1. NCBI lineage: Eukaryota > Metazoa > Arthropoda > Insecta > Coleoptera > Chrysomelidae > Gonioctena > Gonioctena quinquepunctata. Next base: position 135,239 of record JAFIRS010000437.1, read on the forward strand.
GGAAGATAGTGACTTAAGTTTATCTTTCAGTCGCAGATGGTTCCACATCTGATTTTATGAACATCCTGTTCATATTTTCAAACAAACATTCTCAATTGAATCTTTCCCTTTTCAACGTGAATACCCCACAAGAGCTTATCTTGAACGATGGAAGATAGTGACTAAAGTTTATCTTTCAGTCGCAGATAATTCCACATCTGATTTTATGAACATACTGTTCATATTTTCAAACAAATCAATCTATTATACCCCATAACAGGTTTTAATATCAGACAAAGTGTCTCTTCAAAAGAAATATTTATAATATTTTTCCATCTTTGTAAGGTGAGATTGCTTTTAGAAAATGTGTTTTCCATTTCTTCCGGTCTTTCTGATGATCATGGAAGCGTGCAATAGATTTTCGTTGACAGAAATGTGAATACGATGCCTCTCTTGCGTTATTGTTACAAATGATTTCTGGTGAGTACTCTCTTCAAGAAAACATTCATCTTTGCCTCATTGGTCTATATGAGTTCTTAATTAAGACTCGAATTGAAAATCAAATAACTATCTGCAATTTTCCAATTTCAGATTTTTTTCTCTTGAGTTGGGGTCCTTTCAGAATATCTATCAGATGTCAGCCTGGGAAGCATTTGTTTTCTGTTAGACATTCACAAAAAATAACTTCATTTTTATCGTGGATTTTTTAATTCACAGATAAATGTGATACAAATACACGAATAATTTCAAAGTCCAAACGGAGCTGCAGTAAAACGAGGAACTACCAAGCTGGAGGTCCGGGGTTCAATCCTCAACACGACCATTTTTTTTATATTTATTTATATTTTATGTTTGCTGTGAGTGATAACATTTCAAATACATTCCATTCGGTTATACTCGATTGGCCAGGTTTTCTTCAGCTACGATTGTAATTCGATATGGAGATTTATATTGTTTATATTCGTATATTTTCGTCACGTAAGGGAAAAGCGTTATGCTCCCTCCATGGTTCCAAACGATCCAATAACTCAATTAATATGTTGCTATTAATCTCATGTATCCACAATTTTGTGTTTCTGTTCTCTCAATATTTTTCCCTTTGAAAGTTGACGTTTTTTATCCCATCACATTTTATTGGCATTATACCATGCAATACTATGCCCATGTATCCTTTTTCCAAACTACTCCGCCACAGTAAAAGGTATTTTATTCCTGATAATACTATTCGTTATATTATATTAAATTGACGTGCCACACATATTCAATGTAAACCATTAATCCAACTTCGGCACACAAAGAATTATGTCCAAATAAAATTATAGTTTGAAAAAAAACTTAAAAAAACACGCTTATATAGCAAAAAGGTCTAAAAAGTTGAAAATGATAAGAATAAAGTCATTGACCAAAAAATGTTCTCTTATGTAAAAAAAACCGTGGGGTGCGGATATCTTAATATCATTATGAAAAGATAATAAAGAGCACCCCACGCTTTTTTTCAAATTAGAGAAAATTTGTTGGTCAATTCCTATTATTTTCAACTTTTCAGACCTTATTGCAATATAGGCGTGTTTTTTTAGTTTTTTCAAACCATAATTTTATTTCGATATATTTTTGTCTTTTTTGCTATTCTTTTTTTTTGTGTTGCGATTTCATTCTTTATTTTCATTTCCACCAGTAACGAACAATTAAACGGTCAACCCTCCAGAGGTCCGATGGAAGGGTAAGGCTCTTATACAACAGGTTGTGCCCGGTTCCCTGAGGTTGACTAGCGTCATGATATTTTTAGCCACCCTCTTGCCATTCATCCCTTGGCACGTTCCTCGCCAATATATTGGATTGGGTGGATTGGAAATTTAGTTTTCATAGTAAAACCAAATGCAATGTCAATATGCTGGACAGTTGAGAATGATTCGGAAATATTCCATTATGCATTGTTTTTTCGTGAACGTTTTTCATTAAAAAAATCACATTTTCACACAACATTGAACACATGACCAAATGACATATGACAATATGTCATATGACAGCTCGCTTAAGCTATGTTTTCTAAATGGAGCTGATGAAACTTTTCGTTCTCTTTCAGTGCCCCATCAGAAATTTTGGCGAATGTACTGAAAAACATCTGTGCATTCGCCATATCTTTAAAATGTAAATTATGCTGTGAAAAACCAGTGCTTTCGCTATATCTTTGAAATATTTTTTTTCTGACGATCTAGATGAGAATACCAGGTCATGGCTATAAAATTATTGTATTGCCATCGGTTCTTTATACGTGCGCAAAATTTCAAATACTTCGGACATCTGGAAGAGGGTGAAAATTAATTTCAAAGATTCCATTATCTCATTCATTCATATACAGTGCTAGTCAAAAGTCCCCTCCCCCCCCCGTATCTTTTGAACGGGTATACTTATAATAATGAAATTTGGAGGGTGGAAATAAACGGATGTAGACTTCTCAACTGGTCATAACAGGTGACGCAATAGTCATAAATGACGTCACAAGGCCACTGTGACCAATAATTTTAAATGGGACCCTATGGCAAGTGACAGCTCGTTTGAAAGGTATTGAAAATACCTATTCAGTCATACCAATTTTGTTTGGGTTTCGGCTGATTTTGATTGATAAATTGAAGAAATACGAAAATTATAGTTTCGCATTTAATTAATAAAGATTTAAGAACCAGTTCTTATAATAAGTGTTCAAAATGTGCTCCATCTACTTCCTGGCAGTAATGCATCCTATTGCTAAACTCTTGTCGTACTCGTCCCAGTGTGTCAGCGAATTGCCTACATTCTTCAACAATTCGTTGTTTCAGAATGGCAATACTGTCAGGTGCTGTAGCGTAAACCTTAGATTTCAAGTACCCCCATAGAAAAAAATCTAATGGTGTAAGGTCCGGTGACCGAGTGAGCCGATTCGATCGAACCTCGTCGTCCAATCCATCTACCACGATATTCTTCATCTAGGTAACGTCTTACTGCACGTAATAGTGTGCAGGAGCACCATCTTGTTGAAATGAGAATTTCAAGAATTAACCTCAATATCATTTTGTAACATCTCCAGATACAATTCACCGGTTAAGTTAGCATTGAGAAAAAAGAGGCCCAACTATGTGGTTTCCCAAAATACCTGCCCAAACATTTACTTTTTCTGGAAATTGAGTATGTTTTTCACGAAAGATGTGAGGATTTGTGTCACTCCAATACCTCACATTTTGAGTGTTAACATTTCCATTGAGAAAGAAAGTACTTTCGTCACTAAAACAAATTGTCTGTATGTAGCCTGGTTGTTGGTTCATTTTATTGGACATAGTTTCACAGAATTCTAGTCTTCGGTCGGGGTCATCATCTGAAAGTTGGTGCACCATTTTTAATTTGTATGGATGAAATTTGTTTTTAGCCAACACCCTATGTACTGTCCTTTGACTGACTTCACAGATAGACGCAACTTGGGCTATGGAAGAAGTAGGGTTTACTACCATTTCTCCAATTATGTCAATTTTTTTGTCATCACTAATTGTTGGTCGACCAGATCGTTTGGCATCTTGAACACTACCTGATGCTTCAAACTTCCGAAGAAGCTCCCTCAAATAAACCCTCGATATACCTCTCATTAAACAGTCGTTCCGCTGCATGGAAATTGTTTCTACATTCACCAATTATTAAGATAGCTGCTACTTTGTCGGCTACAGTACGTACCATTTTGCCTATGTAAACACTTAAACGTCTCGTTAAACAATAGCTTAGGTAAATTTTCAAGGTATAAACACTTTTGACAAGTAGAGAATTCAAAAACGTCAACCTTTTTGACAATTAACCAGAGGCGTACTTTAAAATCTTTATTAATTAAATGCAACTATAATTTTCGTATTTCTTCAATTTATCAATCAAATCAGCCGAAACCCAAACAAAATTGGTATGACTGAATAGGTATTTTCAATACCTTTCAAACGAGCTGTCACTTGCCATAGGGTCCCATTTAAAATTATTGGTCACAGTGGCCTTGTGACGTCATTTATGACTATTGCGTCACCTGTTATGACCAGTTGAGAAGCCTACATCCGTTTATTTCTACCCTCCAAATTTCATTATTATAAGTATACCCGTTCAAAAGATACGAGGGGGGGAGGGGACTTTTGACTAGCACTGTATACATACAGGTGAAGCTACTAAAGCGTATATAAAAAGGATATAATCATCTAAACAGACTTTATATAGAAATATAAATGAAACAAAAATATATTCCACGTAATACCACTCAACGATAATATTCGATTGTACTCGCATAGATATCCTACCACTCATGTATCATTTTAAATTTCCCGCAAGCAGAACAGCAGTTCGGATGGTTTCGTACACCTCCGGAATTGTATGAGCAAGGGCTAGACGCTTGTCACACAGACTCGTATATAATAGAAAGAGAGAGAGAGAGAGAGAAAGTCGCATGGCACAACGCTTTTTTCTTACGTGACGATTTCTACCAGTCAACACCTTCCGCAAGCCGCGTAAAGGAACTTCGTTCCAATAACCCAAGATTGAAATATTACTCTCCAATTCAGGAATGAAGAGCACACATGAATTATTCCAAGAAATTAAGAATTTCGTCTCTTATTGTTTTTAATATAACCCGAACTTTAAGTGATATTACTTCAATTCTTGCCTCATCCCATTTATAATGGTATCAGACTGTATAATCATTTGCCTATTGAAATAAAGGAAACGGGGAATTATATTTTTTTTCAAAAAAAAAAAGGTAAAAGGCTTGCTAATGCAAAAGCCCTACTATGATCTGCAACAATATGGATGATCACTTTATTTAACCACTAAACAATAATTGTAGTTTTTTCTTTTTATATTTTTAACTCACTTTTTACTTAACCTAAGGTGATTTTATTTAATGACATATATGCTATATTTATTATATTTATATATATATAATTACTGCTATATATATATATATATATATATATATATATATTATTACGTATGATGAATTGACAAATAATAAATATTATTATGTCGCCCCACGTTTTGGGTGCTAAATTATTATGTGACAATGAATTGTATAAATAAAGAATTCTGTTATTATTATTATTATTATCATTAATATATTTTTGCACCGCGTTGGGCGCTAATTTGTTATGTAATGATAATTGCAAAAAAAATTGGTTTTATATAATAAGATTGCTAATAATTTTTGCTATTCTTTGTGAGCCAAATTGATATGATATAGATAGATATTTTCGCCCTGTATATGTATTGTATGCTGTAATAATAATTGCTAGCGAACGTCACTGTTCTCTCGTCACGCTGCTGCCAATTGTTATCACTTTCCTCACCACGGCTAAGCAACAGTTGGTACGCCTCTTACCTCAGATAGCCGGTTCAGGCAATAGAGCCACTAACCACTGCTGTCTTATTTCAATGTATTCAATGGTCATCGGTATGATTGTTTATCATTGTAAGAAAACAAACAACAAAGAATCAAAAAGCAATTATTTCCTTTATTCAGGAAGACTTAATTTTACCTGGCCTACGAGAAATAACTTATACTAATGTGAATCTACAAATATTCACGGATAATCATTAAAATCAAATCATGGATAGATTGACAGAACCTCACTTTTTCCTTGAGAGTGAAGTTTTCTGTTATAGTTCAAAATAAAGTGAAATAAAGTTCTTCAGATGTGAGATACGTTATTTGTGAAATTGTTCAGGACCGGATATGCACTATTAAAGTTTTTATACCTGGCTGGAAATGTGGGTGTTCAAGATATGCCCTGAAACTGGATCCCTTCTCACTCCAAGCTCTATCAGGAACTCCAATACCATAAATCAGGAACCATTCATATGCAGAAATCAGTTTTGGACACCTGGATATGTTGTACAATTAAGGTAATATTGGTCTTTTTCTTCTAATGTTGGAATTATTTCATTTTTCTTTTTCTCCCAAAATGTTGCGTGGCATTCCCTTCTAAATTTATTTTCGATCTCTCTTTTTGGCTTTGTTTCTTGCTCCCTTGGATACCAATTTTCCTTTCTCTTTCTCATTTGAATTTTTGAATTCGTGCACTATATCGTCACATTTTCACTGTTTGGGTTTATTTTTCATAACTTATATATACAACTATTTTTCCATTCTTATTACTATGTACATATTTCAATAATAATTGCTTATGACATCACCCCGTTGTTATTCTCTCACAATTTCCAATTCCCCATATGACCATCTATTCCCTGATTGGCTATTGTCATCAAGAAGTTTGCTGTTCTACCATTGGTTACTTTTAGTTATCTACAATTTCATATACTGTATGTTTCAAATTTATAAATGTGTTGATCACTTTTTATTCATGAAAATTTTGTAAATCTAGACTTTTTGTTGTCTTTTTACCAATTATGGGTTATAATCATTATGACAGTGTATGAAATTGATTGTGTTATAGTATTTTGACATTTTCATCTATCCATATTATACATAGGCTTACAAATAAATAGAACTTCCAAAATTATGTGAAAACAATCTCTTGAAACTAATAACTATTTAGTAATTATTCTTTTTGTGGTTTTATTCCTTTTAAAACTTATAACTGGCATAACATAACATAACAATATATATATATATATATATATATATATATATATATATATATTTACACCTAGGACCATTAACCATTCTGAGGAATATTATATATACAGTGTGACCCATTTAAAATGGAACCACCCCTGTAGAATACGCATTTTTCAGTCATTCTCAAAAAATTGAGCATCAAAAACAGTATCTTGACACAAATTTTCATAACTTTAGTTCTATTTCCAAGGCACTCTATGATTTTTTTCTTCGTCAAAAACGGCAAAAGTTTATTAGGCAATTTTTGTTTTGAAATTTGACTACACCACTGGATTTTTAGTCGTTATAAATGAAAACCATCGAAATTTCATAAAAAAATATTGGTTAGCAACGAAGTTACAACAACATTAATTTTGGAAACAAAGTATTTGATTATAATTTTTATTTAGATTATAGACATATTTAAAATCTGGCAATACTGTCGATACAAAGTAGATCACCAGTGGATGTTTACAGCGAAAATCCGAAGTCAATAGCTCATTCCGTTCTACAGTTATAACTCCTGAAAGTATGGTAATGTGAGCGATTTGTGGTGGAAGCGATTTTGTAATAAAAATCTGACTACGCCACTGGATTTGTGAATCATATTTCCTTAAAAGCATTCATTCAAGTTAAGGTTATAAGTGTTTTCGAAAATAACAGAAAATTAAAAATTCATTTTTTAAGTTATGCAGTCTTCCATAGCCGATAAAAACGAAATGAAAGTATCAAAATTATGTATAATAATAAAACAGAAAGCAGGACAAAAAATGGTCGTTTTAAATTCTGCAAAACTCAACTAAAACAAGCTTTTAGAGAAGGCATCAATAATTTGGGGAAAGCTGAACTAATACATTAGGCATAGGTATTGTACTAAATGAATAGTAGGCTGTGATTTAGTACACCACAAATGGCTCACATTACCATACTTTCAGGAGTTATAACTGTAGAACGGAATGAGCTATTGACTTCGGATTTCCACTGTACAAGTTCACTGGTGTTCTACTTTGTATCGACGGTGTTGCCAGATTTTAAATATGTCTATAATCTAAATAAAAATTATAATCAAATACTTTGTTTCCAAAATCCAAGTTGTTGTAACTTCGTTGTTAACCAATATTTTTTGATTTTGATGGTTTTCATTCATAACGACTACAAATCCAATGGTGTAGTCAAATTTGAAAACAAAAATTGCCTAATAAACTTTTGCCGTTTTTGACAAAGAAAAAAAAACCATAGAGTGCCTTGTAAATGGAACTAAAGTTATGAAAATTTGTGTCAAGATTACAGTATTTGATGCTTAATATTACAAAAAAATATTTTTGAGATTGAGTGAAAAATTCGTATTCTACAGTGGTGGTTCCATTTTAAATGGGTCACACTGTATATATATATATATATATATATATATATATATATATATATATATATATATATATATATATATATATATATATATATATAATATATATATATATATATATATATATATATATATATATATATATATATATATATATATATATATATATATATATATAGGGGAGTGATATTTTATAAATCATGTATGTTTTTAATAATAGGTACATTATTGTATTATATTATATAGTGTAGGTACACTGTAATGAATTAAGCCTTTTGTCAATGAGATTTAATCTTTGGACAATAAAGCAGAATCAAAATCAAAAAATCAAAATCCACCATTAATACCACCTGTTTAGATGGATTTTTGTGAAAATATGAACAGGATATTCATAAAATCACATGTGGGATCATCTGCGACTGAAAGATAGACTTTAGTCACTATCTCCAATCGTTCAAGATAACCTTTCGTGGTCTATTCATTTTTTAAAGGGAAACATTCTCAATTGAATATTGAGTAGAAAGATTTTTCTGTGAATTGAAAAATCCACGATAAAGATGAAGTAATTTTTTGCGACAACAGAAAACAACTACTTTCCCGGCGAAAAATGATTCTCTTAAATACATTTCTGTTTAAAGTTACTTAAATTGTTTCCCCTGAAATAAGCATTTAAATACAAAATGGAATGATTTTCTATAAATAATAATTTAGAATCATCAAACCTCATAAGCAACATTGATTAGATTTCAAAAAGCTATGGCAGATACCATGGTGACCTAATCAGAGTTCGGTTTCCTCCTGCGGCAGGGAATTCTAGAAAAGATATTATCATACTTCCTGAGAGGCAACCAACTACCGAAGATAAGTAGGTCAAGAGCTGCGCGTAGATATTAGTCAGATATAAAATTAAAACGTACAAAAATTACAATCGAAAATTCAACCGTAGATTTCATGTGAGCAGTGGTGTTAAGCAAAATTCTAGGGTCGGGAATGATAAATATTACCCCTAGAATTGTTACTTTATTTATGACGCCAAGACACTTTTTCAAACTATTTTCAAAACTAATTTTTAATTCACTAAACTGAACAGACGAACGGAAATTGATCAGTTTATAAGTTCCAACTATGAACATAAACGAAAACAACTCTAACAAAATATAATTACCAAAATATTTGTGAGATATCTCACTTCGTCACCCCGGAGACTGATTTTACTATCTTTACAATCTAAGTTCCGAAAGTGATTTTTCTGGTGGCTTTGTGGGAATCAAATTCACCCACCTTCAACTTTATGACTTTATAATTTCGTTTCAGAACAAAAAAACCTCACGGGCTACTCATAAGAATGATTTAGATTTTCACGGAAAAAAAACTACACCACTTTAATATCTCGCACCACCCTTTGTCAAAGCCCAAACCCCTAGCTAAGTACCAACTTAGCAGGAAGCAGTTATATGACTAGGATGCTGCGTACGAGACATCAACGTGTATTACGTATTTTATTCACAATTACTTTAACTTATTTGAATGCAAGTATCTTATAAAACCACCTTCAGGAACTTCTTTCTGGATTAAAAAGCTCCAATATCTGTATATTAGTCTTATTGTCATTTTAAGAAGAAAAACTTCAATCTGCTAGTATCTTGAGGAAAACAACGAAAATTGTAACTGAGCATCTAGAAAAACTGACATATTGTTACCCTCGATGGCACCCCAGAACGTAACTCGGGTGCTGTGAAATCGTATGGTTCATCGATCTCTTGCTATAGGATATTGAAACTCCACAGCAGCGACATAGATGCAAACTGACAAATTTAATATATCGTTCCATCAACTACCAGGACGCTAGGAATACTATACTATCTAAATAGTCTAAATACCTGCCAGAGTCAACAATGAAACAAATGCTTTACTTTACACTTACACTTACTTGTGCGGTTAAATAATTTCCATAGCTGAATCGTACTTTTCATCAAATATTTATAATGCACGAAATAAAACCAATTAGGCGTTTCGCCAACCTGATTCACTCAAACGGTTATCGAACACATTAGGAAGAGATGTACACAATAGGCAATATGGTTATAAAGGTGTCTTAATGACACAATGAAATCAACAGGTTATCAAAGGTTTATACACAGTGTTTCACCTAAATACTTTAACAAAGTTTTTGCATGATTGTTTTTGCTTTACGGAAAACTATTTTCTTCGCAGAACGATTTCAATAACTTGTTCTGGAGAATAAAAAACTTGTTCTCGGAACGGAAGCTGAAAGGGCTCGCTCTCGGACTTAAGTGAAGAGCACCCGCTCCCGGACGGGAAGTAAAAGAGAGCGATCCTAATTGAATCTCGGCTTTTCTATCCACCGGATTTAAAAGAAATATCTGACAAAAACCTTATAAAGAAAGACCCTCTTTTTGTCTGATTGACATAAGAACTGGCATAAAGCAGCTTATCTTTTTGTCCCCTTATGAAAAAGCGTACTACGTTTTTACTAATATGAATTTCCCTTTTTCTACCCTCATAGTAAAAACTGTCAGAAAAGTCTTTTAAACTTTTTGTACAGTGCAAAAAGGCATCAGAACTTTCTTTCGCTCGGTTTTGTGATCATTCCAGTAGCTTTGTATATTTACACCTTATTTTCTAAACGGGTATTATTTTGTTGCCAGACCATAGTTAATATTAAACCCCAAATAGGCAGGGGCGCAGCAAAGTTACTTCAAAATTTTGGTTAACCGTTCTTAGTAACGGAGCTTGGGAAAAATGCTTCGTTACAATGGGTTCTTTGATTTGATAGTTTCTTCTGGAAAATGATTTCGAAGAAAAATAGAATATCTATCAGGAATCCTTTTTTGTATTTTTTATTTGGGCTTCTAGATGATTTTTTTTCACTCATATCACTAGTGCTCGAATCATTTCCGGGAATTTCTTCGAGGTCACGAATATTAATTTTTTTTTAAATCCGGAGTCGAAGACAATTTTCAGAAAACATTCGTGGCCAAGAAAACAATTGCAAGAAAATTTCACACCTTCACTTTTTAGCCAACCAGGTATGTCAAATTCAAGTTGTTGCCATGACAACGAAAAAATTTCAACGGATAGTTTTTTCACTTTTGTGAGAAGAAGTACATGGGAAAATGGCTCTCAGCCAATTTTGAATTTATTTTGAATTTATTTGGTACAACTAACTAAACTGACTTTCAGCCCCCATTTTACCTCTTTAGGTTGAATTTTAGAAAACCCTGAAACAAATGTATCTTCATTTGTGAAGAAGAGCCCAAATACTTATTTCCATGACTCTAATTTCAAAACCAACTGTACTTTCACTTTCACACCCTCTCTCGCCCACCTTCTCACCCCGTTAGGGATGGAATATCAGAAAAATATGCTGTCAAAATTTTAGCTCTTAGGACCAGCGGTTTGGTCTGGGCGTTGTTCGTATATCAGTCAATCAGTGAGTTAGTCAGGACATGTAATTATATATGTACATATTACCCGAAACACGAGGTAGCTGCTGTGAACCGTTGAGGAGATCCCTCGACTGTCTTCCGTCTCAATCATCAAATTAACTCTGGGCCTCCATTATGTTGTAGTGTCATCAGAACTACATATGTGTGCCAAATTTCAACAGAATCGATTCACAGGTGTAAAATCAATAAATCATCCCCTATTTTTCTACCCTTAGGGGTGTTATGTTGTCCTCAAATTCAAATGAGACCAACTTCGAAGCATACCCAATACAATGAAGAAAGAATCATCAAAATCGGACTACTCTGTAAAAAGTTATGCGTGGTCATATACAGTGTCCGCAAAAATCTTGGAACCATTTGAGAAATTTTTTTATTAATAGTTTTTCAGAAAATTTCATTCCTCATAAAAGTTGGTGCATTCAATTAGACTAAATACGCGCATAGCCGTTATTATCAATGGCGTGCGGCTAAGCGGGAATCGGCCGATATTCTAAATTCGCTATAGAGTAAGGTGACATTACTATGGAAAATATCGAAATAAATTATAAAAAAAGTTGTTTGCAATCAAAAGATATTTACACTCATCCAGTTATGTAGATACACCTACCTACCAAGTCTTGATTTAAATATTTATTTTGTGGTCATTAATTAATTATTCAGCAAATATTGTTCTAATAAAGATTGACCTATTTTTTAAGGATCCTGGATTTATTTCATTATCTCTCCATTACAGTTTCTTGGACTCATCTCCAAGATTTTGTTAGATCAGTTAATTGCTTTGACAGACAATTTTGCTAATTTAGTAATTTACTATGCAAAAATTATTGTCGATAATTCCCATTGAAAACTGAGGCCAACTCATTAAGCAGTTATTGAAATTAGTAATTCGTAGACTGAACTGGATAACTGGGAATACCTTTTAATTGCCAATAACTTTTTTCTATAACATGTTTCGATATTTTCCATAGTAATGTCACGTTACTCAATAGTGGATTTAGAATATCGCCCGATTCCCGTTTAGCCGCACGCCACTGATAAAAGTCGTAATGAATGCACCAACTTGTATGAAATTTTCTGAGAAACTATTAATAAAAAAAATCCCATATAATTCCAAGATTTTGGCGGACACTGTATAAAAAAAATATACGCGTCGACTAGAGAACCTCGCTCTTTTTTTTGTCAGTTAAAAATAGAGTTGAACTGAATTATTTTATTCAAAAAAACATGCTTACTTTTAATTGACCAATAGCTGATCTTCGATTGAGAAGCTAATAAAAAACCTTATATATAGAATAAATAAAAATAGCAAAATCCTATAAAATATTGCTATTGAAAAAGAAAATGGGAGAGTATGCCCATCAGATGATTGTCAAGAAAAGTGCGTATATTATTCAAACTATTAGAGCTATAATATTAGATCAAACATTAATTTGGTAGATATTTCACCACTTAATAAAATCGTTTCGAAGGTCTATAAGTGTATCTGCAGGAGTTAATAAGTCATGAAATATCAAGAAAACTTTCAATTTCTATTAACAAATGCATGTAACTAATGATCAACAATAGTTACATACTTATTCAGATACTCATTTTGAAGATCAGTCAATTCTTCATAAAAACGTCCTGTATGATAATTATCAAATCTGTAATAGTTTAAAAGATATAAATGTTAATAACTTAACAAATTTAAGGACTGCCTTGAGTTCGGTAGACTATGAAATAAAAAATTGCTATAAAAACTAATAGAAAAATTAATATGAATTTATTTAATCATTGTTTATAACAAATTGTATACTCAAAAAAAAATTTTTTTAAAATTTTTTTTAAATTTTTTTAAAAAAATTTTTTTTGCTATAAAAGACTAAAAAAGACTACTGGAGAATTGTTTTTCGATTGATTCATCCATATGGGATTGAAATTTTTAATAAATTTTGGAGTCCAACCTGCGCATTCACCATATCTTTGTAACTTAAATTATTTTTTTCTGACGATTTTGGTGAGAATACCAGGTCATAGCTATGAAATTATTTTATTGTCGTTGGTTCTTATACGTGTGCAAAATTTCAAATAATTCGGACGACTGGAAGTGGGTGAAAATTAATTTCAAAGATTCCGTTGCATACATACATACATACAAGCGTGTGTAAAAAACTATCATACGGACTAAATGAACTGATGATTTACTTACCATTCCCCTTGATAATTTTGCGCATTCCCTGGATAGAGCACAACTGAATATCCAAAATAAGACGATTTGTTGAATTTGTTGTTATTTTTCTCTGGGTCGATGAAAACAATTGGGAAGTCTGTATCCAAATTGAAACAATTGCAAAAAGTATAGAAAATAATGACCACGAACAAAATCCTAAACATTTCAATAAAATTGTGTACTGTTCACCGTGACGAGTATATACTAATGAAAAAGTATTCTCTTAAGGTTATCACAATACATTGATTAAATAAAACCACATCAGAGGAAGCTGTCTTGTATTATCATTCGCCGATTCATAGAGGTACGTATTTCCATCAGGTCTAAAATAGACAGCGTCTTATTCTTGGGTATACAGGGTGTTTCACGGTGGATGGAAGTATCTGCAGAACGAAACGACAGATCATTTCAAAAATTCGTGGGCGTGGATAATCAAACATGTTCTATCCGTCTAAAATACAGTGTTACCGCTTGTATCAGAAAGTAGTAGCTATTTTGTTATTTCAAATGGAGCACCCCGTATATTATATCATTTTTGGATTCCTTATAACTCTCCTTTATAATTCTCTAGGCCTATCTGTTACAGTTTTCGCGATAAAAATTATTTGATAAAATGTCTGCAAAATCTAAACATTGAGAAATAACGATTTTTTTACAATGTAAATTTACAAAATATTCCAATATTGGTCATAGCTGCATAAGACCATTGAGTATTCTGCCGATGAACCGGATCTCAGTTTCCGCATACAGGGAGGCTAAAAGTAAGTTCCTTCCGGACACATGACTGAAACTCGTTTTTTTTTTAAGGAACTCCCTGTATATCATTACTCATTTGGAAAGCTGTGATATTTTCCTATTCAATTTTTCATACCTTTCCTATACCTATCTCGTACAGTTTGTGAAATGTTTGAATTATCATGAAATGCAAAAAGTATCAACGTCGAACATGTGTATTAATGAATATAGAAAGATATATCGGTGCTGAATCATTTCAATAAATGTTCAAAATGTTGATCATTAGTTTCGAAACACTTTCTTATGCGAAAATCAACGGCATCTATTGTGGCTTTCCGAATTTCATTTGAATCCAATTCCTGAAACGCTCGAGTCACTCAATGTTATAATTCTTCCCTCGTGTTGACCGGTGTTCTGTAGACTCATTGCTTGATAGTACCCCACAAATGAATGTCCAGTGGTGCAAGATCAGGGGATCTAGGAGGCCAGTTCATCAAATATGCGGTCCATTTCCAACCCAACTTGTGGAACGTCTTGGGACTTAAAAGCTTGAATTTCAATAAATTTTTAAGTCATGCAAGTTTCACAACTAACTAATGAACTGCACTATGAATGGAAACATGAGGATTTCCGTAGAAGTATGCCAAAACATTTATTGCGTTGTCCTCATTACCTGTCACAGGTCTAGGCAAGTTTCTTGATGCTTTCAAAATTTCTACTCAATCTAATGAATTTTCTCAAATTTATTCGAGGTGAATCAGGATACTTTTCAATGAACTCTCTGCATATTCTGCTGATATTTTTGTTTCATTGACTATTTTCAACTGGACAATTTTTATAATTTTGACAGTCATTTAAAATATATCCATAAAAAAATATCAAAAAAACTCTTTAGTAGAATAGCACAACATTTGTCAATACAGTCCAAAGTTACAGTTTACAATACTATCATTCAACCACACTTTGATTAATGTGCGTCTATATTATCTTTATTCAGCCTCAATAATTTGAAGATGCTACAAAAACTACAAAATCGAGGGATGAGGGTAATCTTGAAAACAAATCGTCTTACTCCCGTAAAAAGTATGCTTGATTGTTTAAATTGGTGGTCAGATAGATAGATAGATAGATATTTTATTTGACTTACGTTATTTTTACATTTGTAACAGTTCATTGTTGTCAAATTCAGTATTAATTTATGTTACTTATACTATACACACAGATTTATAAACATAGTTTGTGAAAAATTCACAGTTAAAATATATACAGCTAATAGTGAATATACTTGGAGATTAAAAATGAGTTGACACTCAGTGGTTGGAAATGAGCATTCTAGTGTCAGCGTCATAGGGTGTAGCGATGTAGTCATCGATCGAATAAAAGCAGTGAGCAAAGAGATAGGATTTTATACATTTTTTAAATTCAATGTAGTTGAGCGATTTTACTACAGTCGGTAGTTCATTATAAAGGTTCACATCAAGCGAATTTTGTTTCGTGATACATAATTGGTGTATATTTGGTCTTAGTTGCCTGGATGACCTTGTTTCATGATTGTGAACATCTGCATTTGTTCGGTAATTTTCTTTGTTATGAGCTAGTTCCAGTAGTGTTTGGTAAATGTAGATACTCGGCACTGGCAAAATCCTATATTTAAGAAAGAGAGGCCGACATGGTCACGGTAGCCGCTTCCATCCAGTATTCTGATGGCCTTTTTCTGTAGCCGGAACACTCTAATCGCGTGGGATGAGTTTCCCCAGAGAAAAGTGCCGTAGTTACGGTGCGAATGACATAATGAGTAATATGAAGTTAATAGACTGGTGGGGCTTAGTATCTTTTTCAAATGTCTTATAGAAATAGTTGTGAGGACAATTTTTTACATAATTGATCAACATGTGCATTCCATTTGAGTTTGTCATCCAGGACTATACCTAACAGACTCACTGAAGCTTCAGAAGAAAGCCTATTGTGAGTGGAGATGATAATTTTTTGCGTCTTAGCCTGATTCAATTTTAGTTCATTTCTAGAGAACCATAGGTTTGCTTTTTCAAGTGCATTAACAGTGAGGTTATTCAGAGTATCTTTGTCTTTATGAGAATTCAGTAGTGTTGTGTCGTCAGCATGGCAGACGCATCCTGTGGGAGACATATAGTGGAAAATGTCATTCAAATAGATAAGAAAAAGTAGAGGCCCTAGCACACTTCCCTGGGGAACTCCATGGGTGATATAACGATATTCTGACTTATTATGGTTGATGATAACTGATTGGGTTCTATTCTGTAAGTAAGATTCGATCAACTTTAGTGAAATACCTCTGATGCCATAAAAATTTAATTTGTCTGGAAGTTTATTGTGTGAGACGCAATCGAAGGCCTTTGAAAGGTCACACAGGGTGACTTCCGTGTGTTCTCCTCTCTCTAAACCCACGATTACGTCTGCAACAATCCTTCGAACTGCTTCACAACTCTACTACTTCACAATGATTCTAGTATTCAAAATTGTAAATGGTATGGCACCTGAATATTTTAAACAGTACCTCAACTTGAATAAAAACATTCATACTTACAACACTAGAAATTCAAATAATATACATATAAACAGAACGGTGGTCAGAAGTACCAGCATGAACTCATTATTTTTTAAAGGTTTCCAAAAATTCAATGAATTACCTGTAGTATTAAAAAAATTAACCAATTTGGAAAAATTTAAAACAACACTAAAAGAATTTGTAAAAAATAAATAAATATAAAATAAGTAAAAGAATTAAATGCCATAATAGTGATAGAAGCACACAATGTATAGTTCTCTATGCTGATGATTCAACTTTGGCTGCTGATGCTGACAGTCCCGAGGAACTCCAAGGTAAATGGAATATATTGTTAAAGGAATTACCAACCTGGTGTGAAAAAAATTCTTCAATTGTGAACTCAGTCAAAACGGTGTGTATGCAGTTCTATCGCAGATCAAAAATTGTGACAAATTTTCAAGTAAGAGTGATGGATGATGTAATTAATCTATCCGAAAATACTAAATTTCTCGGAACTTTCATAGATAGTGATATGAGATGGGAAGCAAATATAAATGCTGTTTTTTTTATTAATGCCCCTTTTTACCCATTTAAAGCACGCCTCAGCGTGTTTAAATCGAACTTTATAAAACGCGCGTTTTTTAAAGGTAACCATGACAACATCAACAAATCGAGAAACGTGAAGTCTAAATGACAAATTTTTGATTATTGATCTGTCAGGAGTACCTTGTAACGTCAAATAAAATATTACTCACAATTCGTTCATTTATATGTGCTCCTCCATCCATTTGATGAACTTTTCATATTCTTTTTTATATATATCACTGGATTTTCGCGGTATTAACCGCGATTCTGCCTCACTATTCAAAAAATCGATATCAGAATCATTCATTTTTGAGCTCTGGTGACAACAAATATTGATCTTTGGTAACAAATTGCAAATGAATGTTTTTCTCATTTCCATGACAACGAAAGGTATACTGATGTCACATCACGAATTCAACCTTCTTGCATTATTAGTTCTTATTTCTATTTTTTGTAGTAATAATACCAGTATATATGATTTCAAAGTGCACCAATAAAAAAAAATAACGTAAAGTATTCGTGGATAACTGGTCTTAAAAACACTTGCTCTATTTCGAGCACTCCGGCTGCGCCGTCGTGCTCGAAAAATCGCGCGTGTTTCAAAGCCCTTTTTATCCACTTATACTTCAATATACTATTGTAAAAAGTTAAATAGTGGTTATTATGTCATTCTGCAACTGAAAAATATTTTTGATATAACTCAACTGATCAATATTTATTATGCCATAATCTACTCCCACATCTCCTGTAATACCAACATCTGGGGCAGGTCCAGCAACTCCAACAGAATATTTATTCTACAGAAAAGAGTCATCAGACTCATTTTCAATCTAAAGATTAGAGATTCATGTGGAGAATATTTTAAAAGATTCAATATCTTAACATATCCATGTATATATATTTTTAAATGTATAGTGCTTCTCAAAAGTCCCCTCCCCCCTCTTATTTCTGGAACGATTATACATAAACGAGTGAAATTTGGAAACTGAATATTAAAGGTTGTAAACTTCCCTACTAGTGATGATAGATGACGAAATCGTCAAAGATGACGTCACAAGGCCATTGTGACCAATAATTTTAAATGGAACCCTACGGCAAGCGACACCTCTTTTAAAAGGTATCAAAAAAACCTATTCAATGATACTAATTTTGTTGTGTTCATGGCAGTTTTAATGGCTCATTGGTAAACATTAAAATTTAAATTCCATTCAGTATGATATCAATTACAGATTTAAGAATCAGTATCTACTTAAAGAAATTGCTCGAAGTGACCTCCATTTACTTCCTGACAGTGAAATATCCTATTTTTAAACTCTTCTCGTACTTTTGCAAATGTGTCTGCGGAAACAGCCTCACATTCTGCAACAATACGTTGTTTTGAAACGTCAATATTGTCAGGTTCAGTGGCGTAAACCTTCGATTCAAGGTACCCCCACAGAAAAAATTCCAAAGGTGTGAGGTCCGGTGATCGAGCTGGCCATTCCGTTGAACCTCGTCGTCCAATCCATCTACCACGATACTCCTCATCCAAATACCGTCTTACTGCACCGTAATAGTGTGGAGGAGCACCATCCTGTTGAAATGTTATTTCCGAATTGCCGAATTCATCTGGATTATCTTCCAAAATTTCAAGGATTAACGGTTCTATTGCGTTTTGCAACAGCTCCAGATAAACCTCACCAGTTAAATTAGTATTTAAAAAAAAAGGCCCAACGATGTGGTTTCCCAGGATACCTGCCCAAACATTCACCTTCTGGGGAAATTGGGTATGTGTTTCACGAAACAGGTGAGGATTTGCGTGACTCCAATACCTCACATTCTGTGTATTTACATTTCCATTTAGATAGAAAGTACTTTCGTCACTAAAACAAATTGTTTTGACATAGTCTGGCTGTTGGTTAATTTTAGTTTCTATATTTTCACAAAATTCTAGTCTTCGGTCTGGGTCGTCGTCCGAGAGTTGATGAACCATTTTTAATTTGTATGAATGAAATTTGTTTTTTTTCAACACCCTGTGTACTGTACTTCGACTGACTTCACAGGTAAATGCAACGTGAGTTGTTGAAGAAGTAGGATTAACTATTACTTCTGCCAGTATATCAATTTTTTTCTCATCAGAAATTTGTGGTCTGCCAGATCGTTTCGCATCATTAATACTACCCGTTGTTCCAAACTTACGAAGAAGCTCCCTCAAATAAGTCGAAACGGGGCGATCGGGAAACCTCTCAATGAAAATGCGTTCTGCTGCATGAATATTTTGTCCAGTTTCACCAAGAATTAGGATCGCTGCTACTTTATCACCTAAAGCACGTAACATTTCGCTTCTTGAAGCACTTAAACGTTCGGCTCACAACAGTTTAACAAATTATTGAAATGTACAAAAATATTAAAAGTACCAAAAGCTGCTAAAACAGTTAAACGTTCGATCAACAATACACAAATTATTAAATGTACAAAAACTTGGACAATTACAAAAACGTCGAATTAGGGAGACTAACAAAAACGTCAGCTTATTTGACAACTATCCAGAGGCGGAGCTTGAATTTGGAATTTTAGTATTAACTGATTCAATTCATCACAGCTTTGCGTTTTTTAAAAGCGAGTTGGCAAAACTGCCATAAACACAAACAAAATTAGTATCATTGAATAGGTTTTTTCGATACCTTTTAAAAAAGGTGTCGCTTGCCGTAGGGTTCCATTTAAAATTATTGGTCACAATGGCCTTGTGACGTCATCTTTGACGATTTCGTCATCTATCATCACTAGTAGGGAAGTTTACAACCTTTAATATTCAGTTTCCAAATTTCACTTGTTTATGTATAATCGTTCCAAAAATAAGAGGGGGGGAGCGGACTTTTGAGAAGCACTGTATAATGTTATTTCTGAAACAGAAACATATGTACGACACTGTTTCCCAACATCATAACTATTCCACTAGAAACGGAGATCTCATCAGGATCCCGACTCATAACACATCATTCTTCAAGAACAGTCCGTCATATACAGGAATTACATTTTTCAACCATCTTCCAACTGATCTAAGGAAGATTCAAAACAAAAAAATGTTCAAATCAAAATTGAAGAAATAACTGCAACAAAACTGTTTCTACAGCATTTCTGAATTTTCAAACTCGAGATAAAATGTTAGTTCTATCTGTGTATATATAACATTTATATTTTACATTTGATTTGTTTTAAATTCGAGATAAAATGTTAGTTCTGTCTGTGTATATGTGACATTTATATTTTGTATTTTGGTATTTTGATTATTTGTCTACCTTTTTGTGTTCTTGGCGTATCCTATATCATGTATTCGATCTTAAAGGATTCAATAAATTATTATTATTATAGGTATAGTTCAATGTCATTAATCATTAATTATTTTCAATCATACGATTTCACTATTTTGTTGGTCGATATAAGCAATATATAACCAAATCAAATATTTGTATTGTAATAATTATATAATTCATCTATCTACTGTTATCTCAAAAAAATCACTTTGCTATTTTTTTAGAAATATTCTTATAAATATTTTTCACTCATAGTTATGTATATAAGGTTAAATGATGAATAAATCCATCATAAAAACTTTTCAACAAAAAATCAAACCAACGAAAAAGGGGAACTGAAAAGCAAAAAATAAAATAAACCTTCTTAATAAATAAGATCCTAAACTAATGTAAGTGACTAATTTTGAGTCGGCACCAAACAAACAAGCAAATGGAGTAGGTAAAGCGTAAAATGATGGATCGAGAAGCGCGGTGACATTTTTATCATTTTTTTTTAAGTAATTTAATGATCTTTGTTGATTGTTTGTTTGGCGCCGACTCAAAATTACTTACTTACTTAGTTCAAGAGCTCATTTATTAAGACTCTGAAGGTTCATTTTATTTTTGCTTTTCAGTTCTCCTTTTTCGTCGGTTAAATTTTTTGTTAAAAAGTCTTTATTTTTCAATTTTTTGTGGCAGAAATCTACTAATTATTACCTACTTAATTTTTTATTACTTCCAAAATACTATGATCACTATTAAATAATATGATTATGTACTTTAACTATTTATTGTTATACCGGGTGTCCACGGAAGGTGGCTCGCCCCTATAACTTTTTTGTTTTCGGGGATAATGGAAGGAAATTTGGAGGATCTGTTAAATGCATAGAACTGCATTTTTTGACAAGTAACTCAACTTCATGCAAATTCCGGATTCATCGGAAGTGACATAAACTTTCGATTTTTTAAATGGGACACCTGGAATATTTTCAGTTTTTTTATCTCCATATGACATTTAGAATACAATAGATGTAGAGTTCGTCCAGTATTGAAACGACCTCTTTGGCCTTCCCCCACCTAACAACCAATTTTTCTCGAAGATACCCGAGCCATTGTCTAACTGTGGCTATTAATAGAAATTCCATAGGCGTACCAAATTGTTTGGTATAAGCGAAACACGAGACGTAGTTTTTGGCGGACGAGTTTTGTGATTATGATCGGATTTGATTCAAAATTGGTATGTGGGGGTTTTCGGAGTCGAAGATTATGAAATTTTTGTCAAAATTCAAGAATTCAAGATGGCGGACGAGTTTTGTGATTATGGTCCGACTCGATTCAAAATTGGTATATGGGGGTTTTCGGAGTCGAAGATTATGAAATTTTGGTCAAAATTCATGAGTTCAAGATGGCGGCTTCAAGATGGAGGACAAACATTGTGATTATGGTTCAATTCGATTCAAAATTGGTATGTGGGGGTTTTCGGAGTCGAAGATTATGAAATTTTTGTCAGAATTCATGAATTCAAGATGACGGACGAGTTTTGTGATTATGATCCGATTCGATTCAAAATTGGTATGTGGGGGTTTTTAGGGTCGGAGATTATGAATTTTTTGTCAAAATTTATAAATTCGAGATGGCGGCACCAAGGTGAAGGACGAGTTTTCTGATTATGGTCATATTTCATTCAAAATTGGTATGTGTGTTGTAATAAAATTAATACTTCGACAAGTTGTTTACTTTCATGAGTACTTTGTAAAAATCAAATACTTTGACAAGTTCTTACTTACTAACTAATCACTGCCCAATCAAATTAATTGGTACCTACTTTTATGAACACTTCGCGCGACAAGCTTTTTGAAACCAAATAATTCAACAAAAAATAATTTAATCATTGTCAGCGATGACTTAAATTTATTTTATACGTTTTAGTACACGGCTTCTATAACGTATACGTTTCAGTACATGGCTTCTATGAAATCAAAATTAAAGAACTAAAAATGTCGGACAAATAACTATTGTGGTGTATATTTCGATTAGATTTAATATTGTGCCTACGGTCGGAGATTATGAACCTATATATATATATATATTACTGTCGGAGATATATATATATATATATATATATATATATATATATATATATATATTTATTATATATATATATAATTAATTTAATATTGTGTACGGTGGAGATTATATATATATATATATTATATATATATATATATATATATTATATATAAATATAATTATATTATTTATAGATGAATATAATTTATTCAAGATGGCGGCTCCAATATGGCGTTTTGTGATTATGGGGTCGGAGATCACGTTTTTAAAATCTATAAATTCAAGATGGCGGACGAGTTTTGCGATTATGGACCGTGGGGGTTTTTGGGGTCGGAAATTATGTCTTTTTTGTTAAAATTTAAAAATTCAATACATAGATATAAAAATAGACAGATAGACCGGGACGGTACCGGAAACGTGACCGGAACGAAACAGACAGACATATATTTTATTTGCGTGGCATTGCAATGCATGCCGGATCCAGCTAGTTTTTTCATAAAAATTCCAAACGGTCACTCCAAGATGGGGACAAGTTTTGAGATTTATAGATTGTTTTATTAAAAAAATACGAATATACAAGAGGGCTAACTAGTTTTTTATCATGAATGACTTGAATGTTCCTCTGCCCTATGTAAAAATATGCTGATATACTTTTGTTGCAAACCTTAAAAAAACTACACAATGAAATTTTCTGCTCGGTTCTGCCAATAACAATTTAAAATCTGGACCATGATTGTTCAACATTGAATTACTGATAACAAACTAGCTGAATAAATAAATAAAACATTTCAAATTGTTACTGCCCAGCAAAGACCACGAGGAGGTACGAACAGCATTCTTTGCCACGGGGGGAGAAAATTTTCGTTGTTCATGTCATCGTGATAGTCTCCACTTTTTTTCCCAGATTTGAAAATTAAAAGGCCATCCTTCACAAACCCCATTTCTATTTCTGCATGAACTATTAATAATCGTTTTCCTTTACTATATGGTTTTTTTTAATTTAAATTATGATTTTTCTTATCAACCCACGTCTTAGAATGTGTATGAGAACTGTGCAAATACGTCTCATCAGTGTAAATGATGTTTTTTCCTTGTTCACGATACATTTTCAATTTTCTTAAAAATTCCACCCTTAGTAATCTAACTTCATGACTTTCCATCAATATCGTTCGATTATCAGGCGTTTTTTCCCAATCAAAACCCAACTCTTTGATTATAATGTGCAATGTTGAACGACAGCCTTCAAACCCTACCTGAGCATTTTTGATTTTTTGAAGAATAGAATTTAAAGTAGGTCGTTGTTTTTCAAGCAAACAAAAATCATTTATAATCGTTCTTATTGTTTCACCCTGCCCTTCCGTAATATTATTTTTCGACTTTATTCTTCCTACTCTTTTTTGCGGAGACGGCAAAGAAGGAATACTACCTGAATTCACAGCTGATTGATCCGTTTGAATTTTTGTAAAACAATATTCTGTTATACCCATTGCTGCCTTGGCACGTTCTTTGTAATTTTGTAAAGGTATTTGTATCCCATTTTTGGCCTCATTTTTCATGAATTTGATAACATTTGCCATAATTTCTTTTTCCGCTACTGAATAGTACTTACCATTGGGCATTTTGGCAAGGTAACAAGTAAACTATTGCAAAGTTGAATAAATAACTGCACTACCTATTTATTAATCAAACAAACCTAACCTTCCAAACGCTGCATGTCAAGACACTGGTGAATATCCGCCGTAGTATGAGCAGACACATCAAATCGTGTCCACTCGTGTTTTCCCCCTCTCTACCTACCAACAGGTCGTTTCAATACTGGATGAGCTCTATCATTTGTTACTGTTTGTAAAAAAAATATATTTATTTTTTCGAATTACATTTTTATTCTAGTGGTCTGAAAATATAACGTTAGAACTTTCGTTAAATGAAAAGTCTTATTGAGATTAAAATAAGGTTTAAAATCATCGAGTAGCCTGTGACCACCACAACTGAAACAAAATCATTAAATTGTTGCGGTAAAAATTGACGTGTCGACATATTATTTTACATCTCAATTAGGTAGTTATTGTGTACCTCATTGTTTGAAAATCATGGAAAATAACAATATTTATACAAGAACTGAAAAAGTTGATATGTTATTAGTTTTTGGAGATAGGCAAAATTCAACACGTCTCTAGGCACAGAGATATCCTGATCGGCGTCATCCGACCCGGCACTATTTTCCAAAACTGGTTAAAAAAATGCGAAATGAGCCTGATAATGATGGGAACGATTCGTTTGTTGTGAGTGAAGAAAAAGAAATAGATGTTCTGGCATACGTTCAAGTAAATATTAATACGTCACTCAGGGAGATCGCAAGATAATGTGACATTTCGAAGTCTTCTGCAGCTAACATTTCGAAGAAACATAAATATCATTCATTCAAATATCAACTACACCAGCACCTGTACCAAAAAGATAATGCAAGGGGACTTGGATCTTTGGAAAATATTTGGAGGATGACGCATTTCCATATAAAATTCTGTATACTGACGAAAGCCGTTTCACTAATTTGGGACATTTCAACAGAAATAATAAGCGATATTGGTCCGATGCAAATTTACACTAGATGGTGGAAGGAAATTTTCAAGAACGGTTTGGTTTCAATTGTTGGGTTGGGATTTTAGGGGACAGAATTTTAGGCCCTATAATTTTTGAAGGTGTCCTGACAGGTGCTAGATATCTAAGTTTGCTCACGCAGGAAATTGAGCATTTCTTGGACGAAGTTCCATTAATAAATCGAGTTGGATTATTTTCTCAACAAGATGGTGCTCCACCACACAACCTGAGGGCAGTTACGGAATATCTGCATGAAACATACAACTAAAACTGGATTGGAAATATGGGTCCAGTTAGGTGGCCGGCGAAGTAAAATAGGGTTGTTTTCAATTTATACCTTTATTTATTCCTTTTTAAAAAACTTTTCAGGTCAACCGACCTTACGCCTCTAGATTTTTTTCCATGGGGATCTATTAAAAACGAGGTTTATGATGTACCTCCTGCCACACGACATGAATTAGAGGACAAAGTAAGGGCAGCTATTCATAGAATTACACCAAGACAGTTGAGAAACGTGGTGAGAGCAACAATAAGAAAAGTCCGCCTTTGTCAGCAACAAGATGGAGGTTACTTCGAACATCTGGAACCCTAAAGACATGTAAATAGGTAGTTTCAATATAATTATTTCATTTTCAACAGGTGCTTCATTTTAGAAAAGTTCTAACGTTATGGTATTTTCAGTTTTTTATCGAAAGTTTTCTTACAACCTAATAGAGCTCTTTTTTTCTTACCCGACGAGCCACCATGTTGCCTTTTGAAAAAAAAAAGTAATACATTTTGTAAATCAAACGTCACATAGCTGAAACATTTTGATGAAAAACAGTAAAGTTGTATTTCTACAAACATTTTATTACTGAAATTAGTTATTTGAACCTAGCCATAGTCATCAAGAATAAAAATTTATTTCGAAAAAAAAATTAAAAAAACGGTCACAAACCGTAACAAATGATACATGGTTGTATTCTAAATATCATATGAAGACAAAAAAACTGAAAATATACCAGGTGTCCCTTTCAAAAATCGAAAGTTTATATCACTTCCGGTGAATCCGGAATTTGCATGGAGTTGAGTTACTTGTCAAAAATGCGGTTTTATGCATTAAACGGATCCTCCAAATTTAATTCCATTATCTCCGAAAACAAAGAAGATATAGGGGCGAGCCACCTTCCGTGGACACCCGGTATAATGTTATGCTCAACATAAGTGCAAAAAAATCTATCAAAAATAAGTCATTATTATAGACTCCATGACCCAAATTTCGTTTCTCTGAGAAGGAAATAATGGATGAATTTAAAATAAAAATCACTTCGGATTATGAACACAACGGTGAAAACTCTAAAAATAGATATGCATATTTCAGTATGGCATTCCTAGACACGTCACCCTTTCACAAAAGAGCTATTAACAAATCGTCGCCCTCCTAGTTACGCACATCTGAGGAATTTCATAGTAAACAAAGAAACGATAAATTAAATGCGTGACAACTCCTTTAAATCTCGCGGAGGCGTCAACAAAAGAAATAAATCATTTTTTTTAACACATTCTTTCAGGCCCGCGGTAAAGAACCATTAATTACTCAAGAATGTGAATATTGATAACAGGCGACAAATAACTAAATGATTTATAATGATATTACATTCGAAATGTAGGCGGGCATTACTAACAAAGGAACATATGTGGAGGAAGGGATATAAAAGCGCGAGACAACGCGAAACATGGACGAGAAGTGTTAAAACTTTCATTCGATTAACATGTAGTACAGAATAATCAGAAATGCTCGAACTTTCACATAGTAAACATGTTACAATATAACATATAGAAGTGCGGTAGCTATCAACCAGGTCTTGACTAGACAGTCATCAGTCATGAGTTCAGTGACAAGTAATCATATTGCAGTGAAGTTGCGAAATTGTTAATAAAGATAATTCCAATCAAGTCAAACAGAAACTGCACGAGTAATGACTTCACAAAGTGAATACCTAGTTAAACAGTATTTACTATTAATAAAAATTATGTTATCATCATCAGAACGAGATAAGACACCGAAAACCTCTAACCCCTAGTTCATGCTCGCATAGAAAAATGACAGCAACTCTAGTATCATATACAATACGAGAGAAAAGTTAAATACGCTAACCTCGCGGAAATAAATAAATACTTAATTCAACCAAATTGAAATTGTGTAAAACAAATATCGAGTGAATAAGTGATGAAACCTGATGGTCTGGAGTCAGCTCATATAATTTTCTGGATTTATGTTTGGGGAAAAATTGAATCAATTTTTATTTTTATATGTTTTTATATGCATCTCCATATTTCTTGTTCCCATATTTTTCAAATAATATTAACCAATAGTCTAGTTTACAATTGATGGCATTTTCAAATATATTCAGTCCCCTTGATTTTGAGAATGCCAAAAACGGACCTATACTGTAAAATCTCAACTGTTCTTCGACTATTTTCATCTTCTATCAGTATATAGAACTGATGGCAATGCTATGTAACTATTATAAAATATATATGTATATTCTTATGCTTTTCCAAGTGCATTATTTGAACTAACTTCCTGAGATCGGTACGTGCTTCTATCTAAACGCCCCACATTCCCCTGTATTAAGAGAAAGGGATATTTTCCCTGTAGGCCGCTCTAGCGAAAAAATCTCATTTCGACCATCCTCAGACAGTCGATGCTCTTTTGACTCAAAGTTTTTAGCTTTCGAGCAAACCTAACGAAAAAGGAGTGATCAAGTAAAGTGATTTATTCATATTTGAAAATTCCTTAGCGTTTATTGGAGTATTCCCTCTATAAAAGGCCAGTGGCGTAACAATTATATATATTATTTTTGATGTTATGGTTAGTTTATTTCATCACTTTGTATATAATTCCATCCTTTTATAGAATGTCATTATTGTGACGGATGTAGGAGGATCTGTCAATGTCAACTACATATGTGTGCCAATGTTCACAAGTGAAAAATCTATCATCCCCTATTTCTCTACCCATAGAGGTGGATTATTTCCTTCCAAATTGGAATATGATCAACTATGAGGTATACCTAATAAAAAAAGAATCATCCAAATTGGAAAACCCCTAACCAAGGTTAAAATGAACGATCAATATCCTCATTTTGCTACCCTTAGGGTTGGATTTTCATTTCAAATTCAAATGGGACCAACTTCTAAGTACACCCTATCCAATGAAAAAAGAATCATCGGAATCGGACTTCTCTGTAGAAAGTTATGCGTGTCATACATAAAAAAAATTATATACGCGTCGACTAGAGAACCTCCTCCTTTTTGATTTCGTCGGTTAAAAACCACATTTGAGTAATTATTTTCTGCCATAGTACTTTCACACCTACGGAACTTGAATTCCAGATGACAATGAAGGAATAATATGTCAGTTCTCTGTCAGAATGAAGTTGGTAGCCTACTATGTAAATCACTATCCAATAATTATTTTATTGAAGACGATTTCATAACATAATAGTATATTTTCTACGTTTTGTGCAAAAAACAAAACTTTATTGAACTATATTTAGTGAAAAAAGTGGTTCATTATTGCACTGTGCAATAAAATGTTTATTGCACTCATCTGTCATCTGTCATTTGTGATCATGAGTAGAGTAGAAAAATGATCATAACTCACAAACTGACGATATAGGTTCAGCTATGTGCACAACATTCGCCTTAATCTGTTCATTTCCAATAGACCATTGTTATTACAAGGTCTCTTTCCTGTAAGTTTTGAGCTGAAAGAAATCACGATCTCCGACCTCAAAAACTCCCACACACCAATTTTGAATAGAATCTGACCATAATCACAAAACTCGTCCGCCATCCTGAAGTCGCCATCATGAATTTATACAATTTGACAAAAAATCCTTAATCTCCGATCCTAAAAACCCCCTCATACCAATTTTGAATAAAATATGACCATAATCAGAAAACTCGTCCTCCTTCTTGGGGCCGCTATCCTGAATTATACATTTTGACAAAAAATTCGAAATGACCGATCGCGAAAACCGCCGCATACCAATTTTGAATCGAATCGGACCTTAATCACAAAACTCGTCCCCATCTTGGAGCTGCCATCTTGAATTTATGAATTTTGATAAAAAATTCATAATCTCCGACCCCGAAAACACCCACATACCAATTTTAAATCAAATCGTACCATAATTACAAATCTCGTCCGCCATTCTGTTTTTTTCTCTAACAAAAATTTCATAATGCATTGTCACCGGAGTTATGAATACCCACCAAATTTCAAAATAATCGGACGACTAAAGGCCACTGTTTCTCACAATAACAAGTTTAAACCTAGATTATCTAAACATGATTTATTAATTAACTATGGATATAACGTGATGCATTTTCAATTGAAAACCTTTAAACCTTATCCTTAAATCCATTGAAACGAATCAAATGTTACAAACACATTTTCCGTTGTACCGTTCATTCCCGTTAGAAAATGACATTGAATGCGAATTAACCTAAGAATTGTAATTACGAAGATAGGAAAAGCATCCTCTCCATTGTGTATAAATTAGAACTAGCTTCAGGTCTCATCAAGATAAATTACTCTACATCTACATTCTGTAAAGAAATTGAATTTTGATTTGTAATAGAATAGTTGTATCAAATATTACAAAAATTGCCATTTTTAAAAGTGATGAATACGATACCATCTGCAGGAGGTACTAAAGAGAATAGCATCTGATATCAAGGCACAAAACTTAAACTTGGGTCTGGTCGAAACGAAGATGAGATTTCAAAGAGATACATGGAAGACATACTTGAAATTCCATTTACATATTGAAAAAAACATAAACTTTCTTGGAACTTTTAAAATAAAAATTTTATACCAAACCCATTTTTGATTGAGATTAAAATTGAAATTACATTGAGAAACATAACATCAACATTAATTAAATGAAATTTTAATAAGTTATTCCCTACAATAGATCATGTAGAATATTGCATTTGAATCCAGATGAAATTTAATTTTTTTGTAATGCAAAGCGTTTCCCTATGGTATCATGAAAAACAAGACGATTTATTTTAAATCATTATTTTGCTGTGAACGATTTTGCCATTTAGGACGGTGATTTTTGTACTCAGTAGCTGCGACGATTATCCTTTGTACAAGGCCGTTTAAACTCTTTTTAAAAAATTATTCTTCGTCCATCTATTCCCATATGGCTGTGATAAATAACAATTTCAGGTGACTGGAGAAATTAATTGAAATTCAAAAAGCTATAATTTTTGAAATAATATAAAATATAAAAATACAAAGAAAAATATTGGATCTTGACAACGTCTTCAAATTATGAAAAAAAATCAATAAAAAAAATTAAATGATCTGAATAAAAAAATGAATTGTAATTTAAATTCAGGATTTTCTTTTGCCTTCTATCTGAGAATTCTAAAAAACTAATTTTCCATTATCTTTATCGTTTTGGATTTTCAATCCACAGCCTCTTTGTGAATTTATTTAATTTGAATGATTTTATTTAGATTAATGACTTAATAAGACTCGTATGGTAATAAAAAGTAACAGGGATGCAAGTCACCTCAGATATTGGAGGCAATTAGATTTGAACCCAAAACTTATATTTTCGGGTGATTTAAAAGTAATCCGATTTGATAAAATAAGCAAAATAAATTTGCCCATAAAACGTTATTTCATTTTAAAAAAAAAAAAATTAAAAAATTTTTTCTAAAATCACGAAAAATCAATCCGTAAAAAAACATGCTTACATTTTTCTAATTAATAATTCTATTTCTGAAAATGAGCCAAAGTCACCCGAAATTACGGTACATTGTCTAAATACGGTTATCTTTCTTCTTTGGGCAATAATATCAAAAATTTCAAAAAAATCGTCTGTTATATCTACGAACATCTTTGCAGTCGGGTATAAAATAAAAATATTCAACACAATAATTTTCAGAATAGTCAATGTCTATTGAAATGTCAAACAATCGAATAGGTTAGAATCGGTAAATTATCTCCTTAAACCCCCGAATTCATGAGATTAACTTAAACCATGGTTAAACTAGGTTTATCTCATAAACCCGTATTGAACAACTGAAACAAAATTGGTAATCCTGGTTTAAGCCAAATCACTTGGTCATCCTCGATTGAACAACCGGGCCTAAAAGTCGGTCAAAATTCACTTCCAAGATTTCACCCTAACGAACGAACTAACAAGTGAAACTAAATAAAAGCTTGTAAAAAAAACAAGTGTTCTATCACGAAGTGGGCTCCAACACGTACTTAACAGTCGATTCAATTTTCACTTATTCACGACAAACTATAGATGCTTATGGCACTAGAAATCCATTGAAACGAAAGTCAAATGTAGAAAAATAAAAAATACATGGGCACTTATGGCGGATGTACCGTTCAGGTTCCCTGGTGACGTCAAATGACGATGCAAATCCGCGAATGTGCAGCTGAAATTTGTCGAATGTACGAAGATAGGAAATAAGCCATCCTCTCATTGTGTATAATCTTTGGAGGAACCTAGCCTTCACGCTGTCAATCATCAACTGTCAAATGTGTCTGCTGACATCTGACATTCTGACAATTTGAAATGTGAATGTGATTTGTCAATAGATTATTAGTTGTATACAAATATTACAAATACGATTCGCCGATATTTTTTGAAAAATGAGTGTAAATCCGATACTCTTGCAGAAAGTACTAAGAGAGAATGCATCTGATATCCAAGACTTCACCAAAGACTTAAAAAACTGGGGTGAAGAGATGAAACGAAAAGAGGAATCTCTCAAAAGAGATACAGGGGTAAGTACATACTGAAATCTCCATTGATCTATATTGTGTTTTCCAAATAAAACATGTAATATAATACTTTATTGGTATACTTATAATAATAACAATATTTATATCCCAATATTCCAGCAGTTTGAGTGAGTGTATGATGCTAAAAGTTGAAATTACATTGAGGAAAGTGAAAGATAAAAATAATGAATTCAGGAATGAAATTTTAAATAAAGTTTCATTCCACTACAACAGAATGTGGAAATAATGCAGTTTAGAGAGAATCCACAGATATGCAAATTTAATTTTTTTTGTAATAAGCAAGCCTTCCTAACCCCAAAAATAACAAAAAATCCGCCGGTCAGTCATGAAAAAAAGAAACGATTTATTTTAAATCCATTATTTTCACGACTGTGAACATCCAGTAGTTAGACTCGCACGATTTAGGACATGTCTTTTGGTGAAACTCAGTAGCGTGTCTAGGATTTATGGCCCTCCCCGCGAGAATTGTACCAAGGCCCCTTTGTATTCAGGTGAATCTCTTTATTAATTTTGTTGTGAAAATATGCGTTCCGCTTCTATGCTATAATCACCTATGAGCAGTGTGAATAAATAACAACTTCTCAGAAAACTGGGAGAAATTAGATTGAAATCTCAAAACAAACGTATAATTCTTTGAAATAATATAAAATATAAAAAAACAAAGGAACAAATATTGAGATCAGTAGAAAAGTACATAAAATATGATCAAAAAATTAATAAAGTATCAAAATCCCTCGGAAATGATCATTGAATATAACCAAAACATGTATTGTATATAATATAAATTCAGTGAAAATCTCTTCTTCTTGCCTTCCTATCTGCAAATTCGTTTATAAAAACTGATTTTTCCATTGCAGCTGCTTCTTCTGCTTCTATGGATAATATTGCAAGTCCACTTAGCCTCTCTTGTGACATTTTATTCCGTAAATAGTTTTTAATGATTTTTAATTTGGAAAATGACCTCTCAGCAGAGGCCACAGTTATAGGTAAGGTCAAAAACAGTAACAGGGATGTAATTACTTCAGAAAAGTTGGAAGATAGCGTATAATTCATGATTATTAGGAATTCTGCAAACTCTCTTATATCTTTCAACTTCACTATTTCTTCTTTTAGAGGAAAAAGCGAAATTATCTCGAAAGGAAAAGTGGAAGATAAGTCACTGGGGTATAACTTCTGTAGGTTTTCGGATGATCTGAACAAATCTGCTTCCGACATTTCAACTAGCAATTTTGGATTAAGAAAGTTGAACTTGCTGACAGTGGTATTCATGGCTTCAAATCTATTTTTGATTTGGCCGAGAACGATGTCAAGAGTCTTATAGTAAATGTTTACTTTGAAGAAATGTTCTCTTTCAGAAAATAAATATTGTGTGTTGGGTTCCCCAAAATTTTTTTTCGATGTAATGTTTCTTTTTTCCTGAAACTTTGGTTGAATACTCCATTTTGCGGCCACATTAGTAGCTTTCGTCTTCAGTTGGTCGTAATCATCTCTATATCCTTTTATTTTTGTATAAGTTGACTCTAGAGATTTGCAAGCCCTGGACAAATCTAAATCATCCAATTGCAGCAATTTTGATGCTATGTCAGCATTTCCCAGTATTTTAGAACACATAGTTAGTATAAAAATGAACTCAAATTGTTCTAGACTTTTCAGTAGGCTGATGGCGTGACTTCGTTCTTCTGTTTTTCTTGAAATTAGTGAAATTTTAGTGAGACTTTTGATTATATCAATATATCTTAGTTTCACAGCCAACAAAGACATAGCCCGCTCTGACCATCGTGTGGGATTGAGTCTTTTCAATGTAACTATTGATTCTCCAGTGATGGATTTCAATATATCCCACCTGTTTAAACTAGTACCAAAAAACGAATATAAATCATTAACCACGGAAAAAAAAGAGGAAACCTCTTTAACTTGAGACATGGCATCGTTGATGACAAGGTTCAAGTTATGAGCAGCACAGTGGATGTAAACTGCAGTAGGTTCAATATTCATGATCCGATTTTGCACGCCAGTATATACCCCACTCATCACACTTGCCCCATCGTATCCCTGACCACGACATCTTTTTATATCTAAATTAAGTTTTTCGAGTGATGATATAATATTTTTGACCAGTCCTTCTGCACTTTGATCCGTCACATTTGTAAAACCCAAAAATTTTTCGCTAATCACCAGTTTTTGGGGTTTGCCAGATTCATCTTTTACAATTTCCACATAACGTATTGTTTTACTTAATTGGTCAACTTTTGCAACATCCTGAGTCGTGTCCATTATAATAGTGAAAACGGGCTCTCTTTAATTTTTTCACCAAATGTTTTTCTAGGCAAAGTGAAAGAGAATCTATCAATTCATTTTGAATAGTGTTGCTCAAATAATTTACTCGCCCTTTACCTCGTGGCCTTGAAACAAGTTCTTTCATAAACGGATCATATTTTGATAAAAGATTCACAAATGTTAGGAAGTTACCATTATATACATCAGTGATATTTTCTCTGTGACCTCTGAATGCCAGTGAATTTTTAGCCAAAGCTAGAGTGATATCAATAATCCTGTGCAGAACTTCTTTCCAGAAATGTCTTTCCTCTGAAACATCTTCCATCAAGGCCTCATCTATCATACCCTTTTTACTCTTCCATTGATCATAAATGAAACATGAGGATATGTGGTTCTGAGATTGAGCATGAATCTTAAATTTTTTTGAAAGTCCCTGCCAATCCTTAGTTCCATCTTGAACGATGACTTTTCACTTTTGAAAATAACCAGCAGGGTTCACAATATGCCGCGTTATTTTTGGCGAATAACATAACCATTTTCTTTGAATGCTGATACCAGCATGGTTTGTTTGAGAATAATAAAATTTTGAGAATGATCTATTACTGTCATCTTTCGGAAACTGAAGATCTGGCTGACAAGGTCCTTGGTTAACAATGAACATTTTAATTTTATCGGTGAGTGTCCGATTTTCGAAATGGCCCAAATCGGTTGGATAGGCTTCTTTCAAAATCGAACATAAAAAATCGTCATCAGAATATCCGATACTTTCCGTAAACTCAGTAGATTTATCAGGCAACAAAACAGTTTTCGGTACTTCTGACACCGAGATTGCACGTTCAGTAGAAATTTCTCCTTCATCACCTGTTGTTCCACTACAGTCTATCAAGAATGTTGTAATTTTAGGTAATTTCGATTTTTCTTCTTCAAGCCTTTTTCTTTTCCTTCTCTTTGAAGCCCCACTGCTCAAACTTTGGTTTACATTTTCCATACTGGAAGGATTAGATAGGTTTGTTATTCATGTTAATATCAATTATATGTAATATATAATTCCCTTACCTTTTACTCATTTTTCTTCAGTCTATATACTAACTACTATACAACTATACCATACCATTCCTTCCCCTATTCGCAATGCAACTCACTCACAATAGTAATAATTACTTTTACTTAGTCTGCCAATTCACAAAATGATTATCTCGACGCCTGATTCAATCACTGGCGTTCATCGATACGGTACGGAGTTACGGACATTGCCGACAAATAACGATCAAATGATCCCTAGTGCTGAGCTGAAAGCTTCGATTTGGAACACAGAACGCAGTCGGTTGGGGGCTGGACTGGGATGGCTTGCGTCGCGTCGGCTTGCGACAAATAATAACGTGCACATAGTACATACTGCACACAGAGGGTAGAATATTTGCAGCACATCACAGTAAGAGTCGTAAGACTGGAGAATATATTCTGAAAACTTATTCGCGTTATCAGAACAATTTCAAACATATTGTTACCACTTCCGCGTGGGCCCTCCGGGCCCCCGTAACATCCGGCCCCCCCGCGCCGCGGGGTTTCGCGGTATAGTAGAACCGCCACTGGTGAAACTATTGTATTTTCGTCTTCTGGATACAAATCCAAAGTCAAATGTAGTATTCTCAAATACTTTTCGAGATACGAGCTTCCAGAAGTACAAAAGGCCTTATTTTTCAGCGCTATTTTCGGCCACTGAAAACACTTACCATTCGTCTTTGTTTTTACACGTTCAGCCCCGGTATACAACAAAAAAGCGGTTTTGAGTTAATATGAAAGAAACTATAGCTATCACCCCAAATCTTTATTTCTCCGTGATTTGCAACCTTTTTTTTTTTCTAATTTTTCAACACAGAAAAACTTAATCACGGTTGCATCTTGCAGTCTGAGAGAGTATATATTACTCTGTGGATCGTGTGGCACTTATATGGTCACAGACCTGCCAAGACTTGTGTAGCTAATGTACTGCTGTATTACTGCATATTTCATTTGGTTATTGTAAATACACTAAAAATGAGTTCGTACGAGAAAGAGTGTAAAAGATTAAAAAATTTATGGGAGGAAATAATGTCAGATAAAGATCCTTTTGAAAATAATGATTTGTCAGGTAAATATTTCCTTTCTGATGAAGACAATGATTTCAGTAACAACTGAAGACGATTGCAGATACAAGCATTCGAAACGTCGTGAAAACCTTTTAAAAACATCAAGACGATTGACGTCCGAAACGAGAGTAATCAACTCTAGGCACATTGCACACCTGTGAACAAAATTAAATTGGTTTTACAGTTACTACATCTTACTGAAAACAAAATGAAATAAATATTTCAGTATCTCTGATCGATGACCATAAGTTGGAAGAAAATATACGTACCAGATGTGTTGAATGTTATTTTAATTTGAAAACCACTGTTGGGAGGTTAGAAGTCAAAGAAAATCCACAAGAACACATTGTATTTGTACAATATGCAAGATGCCTTATTGTATGAATTATTTCGTCTCAGTTCACCGAAGTAGCAAATATAGAAGTACTTGCTTGCTTGCTTGCTTGCTTGCTTGCTTGTTTTATATGGTCTATCCAATACAGGATAATATACCAATAAACGGGGGCTATAGCCACAAATTCGACCCCCCTTCAGTGGGCAAACGGGATTATCTCACTCGAAATGATACCACGAATGCCCAAAACTTTCACAACAACAATTAATAACTTTGCGATGCACGTGGAACGGCTTTACAAAAACTAACATTAACTTGACTTTCTGCCCGCGTTGTAGACGTCCATCTCCCACGACACCAGAAAGTCGAATCCAATATGGAAGTATTGATTTTTGGGTTACAATTTGGTGTTTTTCATAACAATATTATGTTTTTGTTCCACAAGAAATAAAGAGCTTTTTTATAAAATATTTTTTTAAACAATTTGTATGGTCTCATCAAAATATGCTCCATAAATTGACAAGCAGGTTTGCTGTACCCAGTCAGCAAACATCTATGTTCCCCACAGATAGCACTCATTCACTTTCACCAGAAACATAGTAATTTTCATATTTACAATGATGATTGTCATAACTCGACGGTCAAAAGTCAAACACTACAATAGCTGCATTTTGTTTACCCCCCAATTTCTAGTCTACAGCCCAAGACACGCCTTCGGCGTGGATGTTTTTCAAGTCCTAACGGAGGCATGTGCCTCTATCACACAAAACCCCCGGTCAATATCTTACATTAAAGAAGGGAACACAACCTAACCTTGCTATCCAAGTTGATTGCCAGCCAATCAACTTTTTCAAATAACGCTTCGCTCACGGGCTCGTGATTTTTATGGTTTTTTCCGGATTATCATTAAGGCACAATAGTGGTTAGATGCAAGTACACGCTACATCACAGATGTCGACCAATAGATAACACCTTTGCCAACT
The DNA here is from genome assembly GCA_018342105.1 of Gonioctena quinquepunctata. Classification (NCBI taxonomy): domain Eukaryota; kingdom Metazoa; phylum Arthropoda; class Insecta; order Coleoptera; family Chrysomelidae; genus Gonioctena; species Gonioctena quinquepunctata. The sequence continues at coordinate 173,206 of JAFIRS010000437.1, forward strand.
AATTGAAATCTCATGATTGGCTGTTTATTCCTCCACAGGCACATAGATTCAATCAAAAGAGGGCATTTTAAAATTAAATAATTTCTTCAAAATACATGACTGCCAAGACTTGATTTTCATTTTCCAGCTTCTAGAGAAATGAACTATCACATAATCCCAACATTTTTATGATACGCGAATTCTCCCTCATTTTTACGCAGATTGTCTTGAGAATGTATTTAAGTTTCAAATTATATTTGAGTAGAAGAAGTTCATTTATTATGATCAATGAATATTCAAAAGTTTACTTGGTTTATATAAGTTGACAGCTGGTTTTGATAGTCATGTATGTTTCAATATTTGCTGATTTATTTCATTCACAGCAATCTGAAAGTTCTCAAAAAGTAAGGAAAACCCCCAAAAAAAGTCGAAAGGAAGAAAAAGTAAAGGAGAAACCAAAAAAACCTGGTGCTAAAACTGGCAGTACCAATTATGCTGCTTGGGAGAAGTTTGATGTCGACGCAGAACTGCAGAAACTTGAAAATGATGTTAATGAAGATTCCGACTTAACAGATGAATGTAACGAGAATATGTATGATGAGGCCATTGTTGAAAAAGAGAAGGTATGGTGAATGCTTATACTCATCTGTTTATATAACACAATAGTGAAACTAAAGTTAGCTAGGTATGACACACCCTTGTATACCTTGATCGCGAATATGAGTGACTATTATATTGTGCCTCTGGTGTATAGTGGGACTGCTTTGTTTTTTGCCTATACTTGTCGACAGAATTGTATAGTCTCAGTAGCTTTTATAAGCCATATCAATAGCACAACAAATCATTCCTGCTGTCATTTTACTCATTTCCACCAATAATCAAACGGTCTTATCGATACTGCCTTTATCAAATAAATTACATTCTAGCAAGAATTAACTCTTGTTTCAACAGCTTTGAAAAAAATTAAAGATAAATTCACCTGTGGATATAATAAAATCCCAAGTTTTGTTGTCACCTTCTAGCTAAACCTCTCCAAACAGTTTTCAATACTGCACTTAAAACAAAAACCTGCCCAGAAATTTGGAAAAACAGTTGAGTTATTCCCATTTTCAAAATTGGCGATATAAATGACATGTAAAACTTTCGTCACATTGTCTTACTAAGTAACTTTGTGAAGGTCTATGAAATCTGTATATACAATAGAATATCTCCAAAGATATATAATATAATTTTTTTTAGCAACATGGATTTATAACAAAAAGATCTACTATTACTAATTTAATAACATTTGCTCCAACAAGTTATGCAGTAGATAATCAGCTTGAGGTAGACTCAGTATATACAGATTCCTCAAAGGCTTTCGACAAGTTAAACCACTCCATACTCATCTCTAAATTTAATAAAATTGGTTTTAATGTCAACCTATTGCAATTCTTTCATTCCTATCTTACAAATCGGCCTCAGTATGTTGAATATAGAGGTCACCAATCTGTTAAATACAACGCCACCAGTGGCGCCCCCCAGGGAAGCAAACTGGTTCCTTTTTTGTTTTTCCTGTTTATTAGTGTTATAGGATTGAGTATTGAGAGCCAAATTTGATTATTTGCCGATGATATGAAAGTTTTTCATGTCATAAAGTCCCTGATGACTATCAAATATTACAAAAACATTTGGATGAATTAGCTCACAATTTATCTCTCAATGTAAACAAATGTAAATACTCTACCTTCTCCAACAAACATAACACCCTTAACACTTTAAGTGCTGACATTATATGGTAACAGACACCCGGAAGCTGACAGTGTTTTTTTTGAAATAATGAATAATAAGAACATTATTGACATGTAAAAAATATTTATTTTGAAAAAAATACAGAAATAAAGTGATATGTGCCATGACGTCGAAAGACGTCAGCCTCCTGCAATGAAACTCTCTGCGAGAAGCTGATGGCGTCGAAAGGCGTCATGTAGATCAATACGGTAAATTTACATCTGTCAACGGTACTTCATTTTTCCACGTATTTTTACACTTTTGAAGCCTTTTGGCGCTCGAATGCCCCGCCTGGTTATGATCCATTGCCAAATCAAACTAACAAAATTTGACGTTTATTTCACACTTATATTATATACTGACATCCGCGCTACAGCTCTACTCGCAGGCTAACAACGTACTGAAGTATAGAACGTGATTATACAGACGGCGTCAAAAGACGTCATGCGCACCCCACTTAAGTATCGAAAGACGCCGTCAGCACTTAAAGTGTTAACCATAACTATTCAATAAACAATGGCTTACTAGAGAGAACTGAGAGGTGTAAAGACTTGACACAAAACTTTCATTTGTCTTTCACATAGAAAAAAGTGTATTTGGTGCTAAAAGAATGCTAGGCCTTATATTTAGTAACTGCAAAGACTTTAAAAGCAAACAAAGCTTTATCACCCTCTATAACTCATTGGTTAGATCTCGCCTAGAATACGGATGTCTCATATGGTCACCTAGCTATGCCACTCACATCAGATCATTAGCATCTGTCCGACGACAGTTCATGAAATATGTTACCTACAAACTAGAGGTGTCTACACTAGTCAGGGAATAGATAATAATATTTTGTTGAAGCGTTTTAATTTTCCATCTCTAGAAGACAGGAAATTATACTTGTGTATTTATCACCAAAGCTCAAAGCTACTTTCCCAACTAAATTTCCTAGTTCCAAAAATCAGTAGCAGAAATGTGCAATGTTTTTACTTGCCTACCCCAAGAACCAACATATTATGTAAATCTCCACTATTTGCAATGTGTAATAACTTCAATCAAGTTAGCCAATACAAAATCAAAAACATTTTGTTTGCGAAACAAGATTAATCTTTCTCTCTTTGTATATGTTTATATCATTATATCATTTCACACTTTAAGTACTCAGTGTCCTGACACTAATTGAGCCTAATGGCTGTATGAACAATAAAGGTTTTTTTTTAATATAGACAAAACTAGGCCATTATTCTATTCACACCATATGAACAATATTAACAAAGATAGTTTTATATAGTTACCAGTGAAACCATTGCAAAAGTAAATGAAATAAAATATTCGAGATTTGTACTATTCAACACATTCTCTTTCAATACCCATTCCAATTGTTTACAAGAAAATCTCCAAAAACTATCTTTCAATTTGTAGGGTAATAAGTTTGTGAAGAACCAAAAATGGGATGAAGCTATCAAATCCTATACCAAAGCCATCGAATGTTATTCTTATGATCCAATTTTTTATGCAAATAGAGCCTTATGTTATCTGAAGCTCAGTAAGTAAGTATATTTCTCACTCTAGTGCCTCACTTCTCAAGTGGAATAATAAATACTGCAGTTGGAAAATTTAATTTATGGTTCCTTATTTTTCCACTCACTGATTCGAAATTTAATAATTTCATCTAAAAAAAAAGTTCACCGTGTATCTAACAACTACCACAAGGATTTCATTAGAAAAACGCTTGGAAGAAAAGTAGAAAATGCGGTTTTTGTTTTAGTTTCACTTTTTTTTTTAGACATTTAAAAAGGAAGTTGTTGATATATTGCTGTTTTTAGATTTGAGGAAACAGAAAAGGATTCTAGCCTTGCCCTGAAGTTAGACCCTGCCTATGTGAAAGCTTATCAAAGACGTGCAGCAGCTAGATTGAACTTGAACAAGCTTGAACATGCCGAGATGGATCTTTTGAAAGTATTGGAATATGAACCGAAAAATAAAGAATCTAGAATAGAACTTGACAAAATTCAACAGAGATTGAATAGAAGCACGAGTAAAGTGAGTAATAAAATTCATTGTTCCTAAAAAAACAACATTTGCATTCTTCCATGTAACAAAACTTTTTTCAGCCTTCAGAACAACGGCCCATTTCCAAATTCACTGCATCTAGAAATAAAACAAGCATCTATGAGCCTAATGAAAAAGCAGTACATAAACCACCGAGTGTGGATTCTAAGGAACAAATAAAACAAGAAATTGATGATAGTAAGCCTAGCACCTCATGGCATTCGCAAGAAGATATCATTATTGTGAAACCAGTTCAGAAGCCGCCACATTTGAGGTCTGAAAAACCACTGAAAAGATTAACAATAACTGACATAGATAGCGGCATCCCAGAAAAAATAGTTGAATATCAAAAATCTGAAGAGGCAGTTAAGAAACATGTAATGGAAAAGCATGAAAAAATTGAAGACCTGAATGATGTGGCAAAACCGATTTCTGCTTTCAAAAAGCAGAAGGCTGAAAAATCTCTTGAAAAAATGGAAAATGCCGCGAATACAGCTTGGCCGAAACCTAATGAACATACAGCTTGTCTGAAGTCTGCTGACTTCAAGATCATAGAAAAAGTTAATCCTGCCTCCTGTATGAAAGATGTCAAGAATACCGTAAATGATAATAAAAAAATCACTCATTCTGAATCGAATGTGAATTTTGTTGGACCTAAAAACTCTGTTCAGTTCTTTCTGTCTTGGAAAAATCTGAAGACCCTGGAAGAAAAGTACCTTTATTTGAAATCTATAGAGCCCCAAGAGTTGCCCAAAATATTCCTCAGCTCATTGGAAAGTAAAATGTTCAGTAATATTTTGGAGGTGATGGTGAATAATTATATTGTTAAAAATGATCGTGTATTTGAAACACTGAATTATTTCACCGATGTTAAACGATTCAGTGCCATTACAATGTTTATGACTGCTGAGGATAAAAACAGTAAGTTTGATTATCCTACTTACCAGAAAATTATAAAACTCACTGACAGTGAGTTTCATCAAAGTAAAACTTAGTGGGTTTTAATGTCTTGTGTAGGATTTTGAAGAATTATGAACTGCCAAAAAAAAATCGATTGGGACATACTTTGGAGATTTAGGTTGCTTATTTCTCATTTTGTGCTGAGTAAAGTTGGAGATGCAACTGAATCAGCAGTTGAAATATTTTCAATAGATATATTTGGAAAATTTCATTCTACATACTTTTCTCGTACTTGACTTCTATTTTTCAGTATTTGGTATTAAATATTCCCTGATAACTTTTCCCATAACAAAACATTTAAAATACCATACTTGATTCGGTTTGTGTCAACTGAAAAATTTACTTTCAGTGTAACAACAAATTATTTCAATGAAAATGAAAAATTAACATTTTATTCCCGAAAATGTTTATCCAGTCTCGATTTTGTCTCAATTCATTCTTTTTATCATTTTTAACCGAAGAAACCAAAAAGGAGGAGGTTCTCTAGTCAACGCGTATATTTTTTCTGAGACGTCCGATTCCGATAATTCTTTTTTCAGTGGATAGGGTGTACTTCGAAGTTGGTCCCATTTGAATTTAAAAGATAAAATCCACCCCTAAGGGTAGCAAAATGAAGGATATTGATCACTCACCCTCTGAATTCTGCTCTGTTAACCAATTCTATCAGGCATAACTTTGTACTGGGTTCTTCGATTTGGATGATTCTTTTTTTATTAGATAGGGTATACCTCATAGTTGATCATATTTGGATTTCGCATGGAATTATCCACCCTTACGGGTAGAAAAATAGGGAATAATTGATTTTTCACTTGTGAACATTGGCACACATATGTAGTTGACAATGTCATTATTTTTGTTCTCCTACATCCGTCACAATCATTATATTCTATGAGAGGATGGAATGATATACAAAGTAATGAAATAAACTAACGGGAACAACATAAATAATTTATCTTAAAACAAATAGTAAAAGTAGATAATCATATTATTCAACTGGTAATAGTTGAAGTAAGGTGGGTAAGTAAGTATTTTGGAAGTAATCAAAAAACAAGTAGATAGTAATTAGTAGATTTCAGCCACAAAAAATTGAAAAATAAAAACTTTTTAACAAAAAATTAAACCGAACTGAACTGTAACTGAACAGAACTGAAAAGTAAAAAATAAAATAAACCTTCTTAGTCTCAATAACTAAGCTCCTAAACTAATGTAAGTAACTAATTTTGAGTCGGCGCCAAATGAACAATCAACGAAGATCATTAAATTACTTCAAAAAAATTATCAGAATGTTACCGCGCAACTCGATGCTATAATTTTACGCCTTATCTAATTCATTTGCTTGTTTGTTAGTTACTTACATTAGTTTAGGAGCTTAGTTATTGAGACTAAGAAGGTTTATTTATTTTTTACTTTTCAGTTCCGTATTTCGTCGGTTTAATTTTTTGTTAAAAAGTTTTTATGTTTTCCTATGATACTATGAATAAAAATTGTTGTAGTTAATCATTCTGGATGTCACAGAGTTTATAGCTCCTTTTTTTCGAGCAATCTTCTAAGAGCAATAAAAAGAAATTTGATTGGTTCATTATACAGTACTGAAAACACATTTTTACATATATGTAACTTCCTTCAATATCAGGTTTTATTAGAAATAGACACCTTTTTATAATTTAAAATTAATCCCAATTGAAATGAACTTGAAAATTGGTAAATTGGACATCCCCATTCGCCTTCAGCAATGCAACAATAACCTCATTTTGTAACACATACCATTGGTAAATAGATATTTATTTATGAGTGTATGTTTATGTCTTAATTTTTTTAATGAAAACAAAGAGATAATGAAACAACCAACCAACATTTAAAATAATTATGTTATTAAATGGACAAAAAAAATAATTCATTGTAGGGTAAGGAATTTTCACTGCTATTGAAAGCATCTGATTGAATAACTGAAATTTTCAGAATAATGCCTAAATTTTGCTAAAACTTATGAAGTAAATTAGAATCACATGATATTCCTTCCGTAACTTAAACTTTCAGATCTATGGAAACTATTCGATTACATCAAGGAAAATAATGAAAAGGAGATGGATGAAGTTGATATTTTGATCAAGAAATATGAGCTATAAAACTAGCTACTAAGGAATCACCGCAAGAGTCTACATTCAATAGCTTTAATTATTTAGCATGTATGGTCAATTATGTTTATTTCCTTTTTTTAAACGAAGTTACTAAATAAATGTTTGCAATTTGGTTATATAGTTGTGATGTTTTTTTTTAATAACCTGTGTGAAGTCCCAATCAATTGGTTCATCATTAATTCGAGGAATCAATTCAAATATCCAAGGATCCAACTATTGCCCACTGATGAACTATATGAATAGAGAAGCACTTGTTTGCCTACCCCCTCTCCTTTCGTCATTTAAACATACATTAAAATAACCAGACAATTTTTTCTTGAAGATAAGCCAGCAAGGACTAGATATTGTTATATATCTAAATGTGAAAATTTTGTTTTTATTGGATTGGTGATGATTAAAAGAAGTGAGTTTATACTATTTTTTTTACTAAACCATCTAATACATCACACACAAGTTATTGTAGCTTCTGTGATTTTTTTCTTTTTTTTTTTTCTTTCACGTTTATTTCAAATCTCCATATTTCTGTTTTCATGTCTCATTCTACTGTATTTGAAAAATTTATGAAATAAAAAATTAAAATTATTACTGCTTGCTCCTGGTAATTCAAATTTAGGTTTTTGGGCATATTACAATAAGTTCTGAAATATGTAAAAATACGGACCTATTCAGTTAGTTAAAACTTATAATTTCAAACTTTTTTAGTGGAAAAAGTATAATAAATAATTCTCTATATAAATATATACATATAGAGTGGGCCATTGAAAACGAACCGAAATATATAAAAACGCTCGGACACGTCAACTACATTTTCGAGAGGGACATTGTTCGCGATGAAATTCACCCGAAATACATTCCATCCCTCGGAGCTGTGACCGCCACCCCTAAATTTTTAAATGGCAAGTGATACCTCATTTGAAAGGTATTTTCCTTCTTAATATCAAACAACAAAAAATTAATTCTATCATTTTTTGAGATATAGGAATTGATTGGGAAATTTTTTTCACTCAATCAATAAAAATAACATAACTAAGTAATTATCATTGTCAAGGAATTAAATGATCTAACTGTTTACCAACAAATAACATGCAATTCTGTTTCAAATTTTTATTTCATCCTCATTTACTTGATCGAAAAAAATTTAAGGTTCTTAAGAATCGATAAAAATACGTTTTCTCGAATTCGACTCAAATGCGAGTACAACAAAAACATGAGATGAGATAATTTTTTTCGCCAAATTGCAATTGTGGACGTCTATTAATGTTAAACTGATCTTTGATTGAACGACATTAGAGTGAATTATTTGACTAAAGCTGATGAATACCTTTCTGCAATAATGGTGTATACGATTGCGGAAAGAGTTGAAATAATAACAATTTTTTTCAAGAATGATGAGTGCGGTAAACGTACAGCTAATTTGTTCAATGAAACGCATCCAGATAAACTTGTTGCTAGAAAATGCGTTCTAGAATTAGTGCAAAAATTTCGTCAAACTGGATCAGTAGCCAACAAGAAACGAGACCCAGAACGTGAATATCCATTGAGAAATGAAGCTGTTGAAGTTGCACTTTTAGGACAAGTTCATGCAGACCCAACATGGAGCACAAGGAAATTGGTTAGTGTTACCAATATCAGTAGAACCAGTGTCCGCCAAATCCTGAAACATCATAAATTCCACCACTACAAAATACATTTGGTACACCAATTAAATAAAGATGATTTTGATGGGCGACAGCAATTTTATGAAATTATGACTACGAGAATAGATGCTGATGCGAATTTCCTTTTCAACATCTGCTTTTCTGATGAGTCTACATTCTTTTTGAATTCGACTGTGAATCGTCATAATTGTCGTTATTGGTCAGATGCCAATCCACATGTTTTCCACGAAGTCCATAGAAATATAATGTAATATTTAATTATCAAGGAAAGTTTAGTACAGACCCATAGTAAAAAAAAAAACAATTAACACTAAAATTATTGAGGAATTTGAATACTGCAGGAATATTAGTTTCGAAAATGATATATAATGTTTGTAGCATTTCTAAAAAAATTTAAGAACAAAAATTATCCATTGATTAATTTGAAAGAGAATTTGATATAATAATATTCACAGAATCTTTTAAAATGTATAATACTGAGTTATTCAAAATAGAGGGATATTATTTTATATATAATGAACGGCATTTAAATCAAAATAATGGGATGATAGTATACATAAAAAATAATTATGTCTATAAATATAATGTTGAAACCTTGAATCACCTTCAAGTTATCACTATGGAAATGTATATTGATTAATGTCACTCTATCTATTTAATTGCAGTTTACATCTCCAAATGAATTGAATTCAAGATTACAAAATTTCATACATGATTATGAATACAACTTCCAGAAGAATTCAACATCTTTCATTGGTTATATCATTATTGATATAATTTATTATCATGAGTAATATTTCCAGAATGCATGGATTTTCTTCTTATGAATATACAGAAATCTTGTTTGGCCTAAATATTTATCAATACTAGAAAAAATTCAATTTTATAAACCTATAACCTACAAATATTAATAATTACAGATCATTTAATTATTTTACAAATCAACTGTGAGAGTGCGAATTTACACGATCCAATAAATTGGTCAATTTTGTGACCTGGAATATTATTGATAGGTGTAAACAGAAAATTGACGTCAATTTGAACTTGACCAATAAATTGATAAGTTTAGAATCGGTTCTGATTTTTCATCAATTTTTAGTGACAATTTGCAGTAACTTTCGGCCATGAATTGGATGCCTGCTAGAACAGATATTTTCAGGTTATATGTTATTATTTACGCGATTTCACATACCCTACCCTAACCACAAGAAAAATGATAGTGCAAAAAAAAAACATAATTTACGTTGCATTACATTCGCAGCAATGTGCATTGCTGAATATAAAAGACAGAGATGTAGAAGATGGTGGATTCGATCTCTGTTTGAGAAAAGAGGAAAAAGAAACTTGACATTAGTTCACGAAAAATTCCTGAGTGCAGATCCTAATCAATTCGAACTATATTTAAGAATGGATCAGAGTCAATTCAATAAGCTATTGTAACGTAAATAAACTTAACTTGGTTTTACTAATTTATTTCACACTTAAATTTACAACTAATTTATATTACTAACTACGCCACTGTATCGCTCGATCGTATGGGCTCGTTCAGACTGTCCGTGCCATCTTGAGGGCTACCTATTTATCTCCGTCACAGAATTCCCGATCTTTCGAATTCCGGCAGTTGGCGACCAGCATGTTCCAATCGTTTCCAATATCGACCGTTGCTCTCCGCGGCAGAGCGACTGGACTGTTCTCGAACATCTCCGGGGATGACCTCATCGCTGTCGACGGCAACGCGCGAGGCGACAGGTCCGGCCTAGGTTCGTTACATTGCCCCCTTCTTAAAGACATTTCGTCCCGAAATTTCATCCTTGGAGTGTGACGATATCTGCATGACTCCCCATATCTGCACCGTGAAGTTCGATGGAAGTAACACTCCACGGTCTTCATGATCGGTCGTGGAAGAGGGTTACAGCAAACCAAAATCTTGACGCCGCTGGATCTGAATATCGCCTCCAGCATACTCTTATGACTCTCCAGTCCAACCCATCAATACCACAGGACAATTTTGGAATTGCTAGATCCACCAGATTCTGGTCCACCATAGTATCTCTTAGTTTGGTGAGACTCTTCCAGACATCTTCATAGGACGGTTTATCTTGGGAATGCCTCTTGGTAACTAGGTAGTAGATGTTTCTCTGGCCTTTCTTCAACTGTAGCACCCCACCAACTTCTGGATTCTGCTCCCGCAGTGTTTGGAGTTGACCAAATTTCTTGGAGAACACTACGGCGATGCCCCTGGACATTCGAAGATCTTCTGCCACACAGTGCGCTAGTGCGTAGTCAGCAGGCACCTCGAAAAAATCTCGTGACTCCTCTCTAGTAACCCCATGTAGAACTTTCTGCCCGTTTGAATACAAGGACATAAACTTCTCGAACGTCATATCATCCTCCGGTGGCTTGAGGGTGCGAACTTGGTCATGGTTTCCAGCGTAAGGGGCCAACCTGTTGAAATGGACGACCCTTGGTTTCCCTCGGGGTGGCTTATGGATTCGGTACACAAGGTCGTTTATCCTTTTCACGATTTTATACGGGCCTTCCCACGAGTTCCGCAACTTTGGTGATAGTCCACGACGACGTTTGGGGTTGTACAGCCAAACCAGGTCATCAACCTTAAATCCTCCAGCGTCGGCCTTGATGTCATAGGTCTTCTTCATTTTATCGCTGGCACTCTGGATGTTCAACCGGACTCGTTCGTGGATGTCGTCCATTCTCTGCCGAAGTTTGCTGACGTAGTCCTCTCCCGCAGTGTCTTGTCCTGGCGGTATCCCAAACTTCAGGTCACAAGGCAGTCGCAGTTCTCGGCCCATTATAATACTAGCAGGAGTTTGACCGGTTGACTCGAGTACTGCGGATCGATAGGGCATCAGGAACAAATGAAGATACTGGTCCCAGTCTCTTTGATGGTCAGAGACAACCTTGGACAAGTGGCGGTTGATCGTCCTGTTCATCCGTTCCACCATTCCATCGGACTGCGGATGTAGGGCCGTGGTTCTTGTCTTGCGGATGTTCAGCAGTAGACATATTTCTTGGAAAAGGTTGGATTCGAAATTTCTGCCTTGATCCGAGTGCAGCTCCATTGGAATACCGAATCGACATATCCATTCTTTCACCAAGACGTCGGCGACGGTGATGGCTTCCTGGTTGGGCAGGGCATAGGCTTCCGCCCACTTACTGAAGTAGTCCATTGCCACAAGGATGTATTTATTCCCGTGGTCGGATACGGGAAACGGACCGGCGATGTCAATGGCGATTCTCTCGAACGGGCTGCCTACGTTGTACTGACGCATCGGGGCCTTGGGTCGTATTCGAGGTCCATTGCTAGCAGCGCATACAGCGCACTTCCTGCACCAGTCCTGGACGTCAGCTTGACAATTGGCCCAGTAAAACCGTTGCCTCACTTTCTGCAGGGTCTTCGTCACTCCCAGATGTCCTCCGGCTACTCCATCATGGATTTCCCGCAGCACTTCCTCTCTTCTGTTCCTGGGAACAATTATTTGGCGTCTGTCTTTCCCACCAATATCGGCCTCCAACACACGTTTCAGGATCCCATTGTCCAGAATAAGAGAGTTCCATTGTGCCCAATAGGACTTAACAGCCGGCGAGTAACCTGCGACTTCCTGCCATGATGGTCTTCGATTGCCCTTCTTCCAGCTGACGACTAAGCCAAGGTCGGGTCTCTTTGGTCTTTCTGGATCTTGCTGTCATTCCAGTTGTCATCCATTGCCGCGGTTCTACAAAGTGTTGCTTCTTTCCTTCTGCTCGTCGGCAATGTGAGCAATCATCTGGACATGGTCTTCGCGACAAGGCATCTGCATTCTTATGGCTAGTTCCGGCTCGATGTTCGATCTCGAAATCGAATTCTTGGAGTCTCTCGATCCAACGTGCTACTTGACCCTCAGGATTTTGAACTGTAAGAGCCATTTGAGAGCTGCATGGTCAGTTCTCAACAGGAATCTTCTTCCATACACGTACTTGTAGAAGTGTTCCACTCCCTTTACAACAGCTAACAGCTCTCGCCTGGTGACAGAGTAATTGCGCTCTGGTTTGCTAAGCGTCTTGCTGAAATAACCAATGACCTTCTCCTGTCCCTCCTGGATCTGAGATAGGACAGCTCCAAGTCCCACGTTGCTGGCGTCCGTATCCAAAATGAATTTCCCTTTGGGTAGGGGATAGCTCAGTACAGGTGCGTTGATCAAAGCTTCTTTCAGCTTCCTGAATGAGTCTTGACATTCTTCGGACCACTGGAACTTTGTTTGGCCCTCCGTGAGCCTGGTCAGTGGTTTAGCGATGTTGGCGAATCCCAGCACATATCGGCGATAGTATGTGCATAAACCAAGGAAACTTCGAAGTTGGTGAATGTCTTTTGGGATGGGCCAATCCTTAACAGCTTTGATCTTCTGGTCATCCACTGCTACTCCTTCCCCAGAGACAACGTGGCCGAGGTATCGTACTTCTTTTTGGAACAGATGGCATTTCTTAGGGCTCAGCTTCAATCCGGAGTTCCTCAGTCGCAGGAATACTTCCTCCAAGTTTTTCACGTGGTCCTCGAACGATCTGCCGACCACAATTATATCGTCGAGATACACTAGACACGTGTTCCATGAGAGTCCCTTCAGCACTGTCTCCATCAGTCTTTCGAATGTGGCTGGAGCATTACAGAGCAGGCATAACGGTGAACTGCCACAATCCTGAGCCGATGGTAAAAGCAGTCTTTTCTCGATCTTCCTGAGCCAGTTCCACTTGCCAATATCCACTCTTCAGATCAAGGGTCGAGAAAATCGTGGAACCAGCCAACGTGTCTAGGGTGTCATCTATTCTCGGGAGAGGGTAACTGTCCTTCTTCGTGACATTATTAAGTTGGCGATAGTCTACACAAAAGCGTGTCGATCCATCCTTTTTCTTCACCAGTACGACTGGAGAGGACCAGGGACTGTCAGATGGTTCGATAACTCCTTCTTTTCCCATATCGCTGACTATTTTGTCAGCCTCTTCCTTCTTGGCAAGAGGAAGTCTCCTTGCTGATTGCCGGATCGGCCGAGCACCTCCAGTATCAATTTTGTGCTGGACCACATTAGTTCGACCCCCTTTTCCTTGTCCGGTATCGAAGATGTCTTGGTACTTTTTGACTAAATCTCTTAGTTTGGGCTGTTGAGCTGGTTTTATGTCTTTGGAAGAGATGGCAACTAATTTTTCTAGTTCTGTGGGCAAGTTGTTGGGTTGGCTAATCGTACCTCGTACGCCCCGGATCACAGATGAAACTGACGAGCAGTGCCCCAAAATTGTTCCTTTCTTCAAGGTCACTGGGAAATAATTGATATTCATGACCCTTACATGTACAAATTTTCCAGCACGTAACAGGGTTTTCCCTAGGGCAATCCCTCGTCCAATTTTCTCATCATGAAGTTTGGGCTCGAACATCACCACGTCTCCACTGCTCGCACTCCCGTCCAGGCGAGCCTCCAGGATGGTTTCAGCCCTCTCAGGTACGCTTACATCCTCAGCCAACAGCACACGGATCAACTCTTCACTTCTCCCATGAAGTACCAGCTCTTCTCCGTTGACACGTAGGACGCCGTCTTTGAAATCCAATTCAAACCCTCTGGAATTCATGATGTCCATTCCGATGATTGCATCGTCTTCGATGTCCGCTACAAGTGCCTGATGTTTCACTTTAGTGCTGCCCAAAATTATTTCAATCGGTAGCTCGCCATATACAGTAGCTGGCAAGTTGGAAGGCCCGAGAATTGTCCTAGTCGCACCTGTATCTAGCAGCATGGTGCAAGGCTCGTTATTGATGAGACCGTCTACGAAGACACCTTTGTTCTGTCGTTGAAGGATAGCGACATATGCGTTATTAACCGGGGCTTGCCGGACACATGCCGACGATTGCCCCTTCTCGTCGACCTTCTTTGGTTTTCCTGCATCGGAGTCGATGAATGTTGGACATTTGCTACGCACATGTCCAATTTTGCCACAATTCCAGCATCTTATCTGTCTTTTCTCAGGCAACACTTCCTTCATCACTTTCCTTATGGCAGCTTCCAAATTAGCAGGCTCCTGTGAGTCTTCCTCAATCATTCGGACTTTACTCTGGCTTTTGCAAGATTGTTTCGCTGCCTCGAATTCCAAAGCGCGTGCCAGTGCGTCTACGAGATGTGTTGGACGAGCTAGTGTCAATGCTTGTCTGGTTTCTTGGTCACGGAGTCCATCCAAGAATGCTTGAACCGCTAGTCGCTCCATTACATTTTCTGGTGTGGCTGGATATGCGAGACGAACCAAGCGTGCAATGTCAGTTTCGAATTCTTGTAAGGATTCGCCCGATTTCTGGCAGCGATTTTTCAGTTGGGAGTGGTATACGTGTTCCAAATGGGTCTGGCCATATCGTAATTCTAGATGTTTAATCAGCTGATCATAGTCCTCCTGTTCTTGGGCGGTAAGAGTTTGTAGAATATTCGTCGCTTCTCCACGTAATGCAAGTGTTAGTGCTACAGCTCTTTCCCCTGCATTCCATCCATTTGCTTTGGCCGCTGCTTCAAACTGTCGGCGGTAATTTTCCCATGGAGTTTTTCCGTCGAATTGAGGCGGCTTCATGGAAAGCTTCCCTATTTCAGAAATGACCTTGACATCTTGTATACCCTCTTGAATTTTATCCAAGTTCAAACTCAAGTCCAGCGTTGCATTTTTGTTAACCATCTCTGTGGAGCGCGCACTATCAATTCGTTTTTCCAGCTTACTGATCGTTTCCTTCATCTTGTCCATCTCTGCCTCGACGGTTCCTATTCTTTTTTCTAGACGATTCGCCACACCACAGAGTTCTTTTTTTAGGCCTTCTGTGTTTTCTAAGAGCTTATCTTCCAGGCTTCTTGAATTTTCTTGAAGCTTCTCTTCCAGATTTATAGAATTTTCTTGAAGCTTCTCTTCCAGATTTCTAGCATTTTGTTGCAGTTCTTCTTTCACGGATTTAGTAGTTTCTTCGAGTTTATTCATTACCAAACTTAAATCACCTCCGGGAACTTCGAATAAAAATGTTTCGGGGTCCTCACCTTCTTGTATAAGTCCTTCTGCAAGTCTTTCCTGGAGTACTTGCTTTTTACCCGTTGTTTCCAGTTCCCTTTCCTCCAATTCCTGTTTCAATTCTGCTACCTTCAAATCCGCAAGGCGCACTTTTCTTGAACACATTTTGTCTTTGACGAGGTATCAGTCTGTTTTACACGAAAAGTTTATCAGTTTGTTAAAAATTCACTTCGCGAATTCTTTTCCACGGGCCACCAGTCTATTGTCTGTTTCACGCGAACAGTGTATCAGTTTATATTCCCACGCACAATTGTCCACTTCGCGAAAACCGGGCCACTGTCTATTTTGGGCGTACAAAAAGGTCTATCAATTTATTTTTCTGACTATCCACTCCACGATCACTTGTTTATTTTCAAAATCTCACTTCCGACACCAATTGTAACGTAAATAAACTTAACTTGGTTTTACTAATTTATTTCACACTTAAATTTACAACTAATTTATATTACTAACTACGCCACTGTATCGCTCGATCGTATGGGCTCGTTCAGACTGTCCGTGCCATCTTGAGGGCTACCTATTTATCTCCGTCACAGAATTCCCGATCTTTCGAATTCCGGCAGTTGGCGACCAGCATGTTCCAATCGTTTCCAATATCGACCGTTGCTCTCCGCGGCAGAGCGACTGGACTGTTCTCGAACATCTCCGGGGATGACCTCATCGCTGTCGACGGCAACGCGCGAGGCGACAGGTCCGGCCTAGGTTCGTTACACTATTGAATAATATTTGGAACTTTTCCTGTAGTTGAACCATTTCTTGTCAGTATTTTGGTGTTCTTTAGTAACAACTGTTGCCAAAATTGGCCAATAAATTGTCAGGTGTAAATATAACCCATATTGGTCAATTTTATTGTTCAATTTATTGCTCAATTTTATTGTATCGTGTAAATTCGCACTGATTAATCAAAATAATCAGCTACAGTTCAAATACAAATATTACGAAAAATTGTGTAAACACTTCATATATTGACCGGAATCAATAATAAGAAAAAAAATAAATTAAAAAAAATTAAAGGAAAAGGAAAATCATCAATTCAATAAACAAAAAAATAAATTATATCAGATACAAAAAAGATAAAAAAAAAATTCATAATTTATAAAAATAAATTAACTCAAATTATAAATGAAGCCAAATAAAATATTGTAAGCAAGAAATAGTCACTCTTCAAAAATACTATAAAAAACCATCGACAAATTATGCAATGAGGGACAAATATCTGATTCAAATACCATCACATCAATTAAGATGCAGGATGAAACAATAACATATGAAAAAACAATATCTAACAACTTCATCAAATATTATAGTAATGTTGGTAAAAAATTAGCAGAAGAAATAATAAATTGAAAAATCAACCAGTATCTCAATTCCATATAATTTAGGAAAAAAGCAATGAAGTTGAAAAAAACTTCAGGTATGGATGGCATAACAACTGTAATTTTACAAACATTAATTGATCCCTCATAATAATAATTTTTAAATCTGGAATATGCCCTGGTATTTTCAAAATTGGTATTATAAAAAGGACATGAAAATGACATGAAGAATTATAGTTTTATTACTTCAATCTAAGTTTAACAAAAAAAATTAATCAAGAATTGAAAAATATCTTCATAAATTCAACATATCGAATAAATAGTTTGGATTTCGGCAAAATGTTTCAACTAGGGCTTGCGATTTGCCATAAAACTAATCATATTTATAACTCATTGTATAATAATATTCAAAATACTAGTATATTTTTCGATTTCGCAAAAGCATTTGATTCAGTGAGTCATGAATTACAGCTAAAAAAACTAGAACTCATTGGTTTCCGTTAGATGGCGGCATACAATTTGATGAACGTTATATTTTCAATAGAATTAATAAAAGTAAGTTAAAAAAAATAGTGATCCCATTGTTTGTTCTTACAGAGTACCTCAAGGTAGTGCTTTAGGTTCTTCATGTCAATGATCTAATCAACATGGAATGTAATGGAAAACTTCATGTTTCTGCTGATGATACTGTTCTATTTGGGCTGAATTAAAACAAGATGTTCACAAGTATTCAAGGAAAATAAAAAGCTGGTTTCATAGGTACTTATTAACTAAAAATTTTCATGAAACATATCTCCCATTCAACTTCAAGGATTTGGTACCAAATTATAGCCCAGTCCTTGTTGCAAATGAAGGACGTCCCTGGGATATACTTGTGTTGTTAGGGATGCATAATTTCACCCTGGATTTGTCAAGTTTATTTCAATTAAAAACGAAAAAAACTCTAATTTTTGCAGTATTGTTATGTAGGAATTATTCCTGTGATTACCATACATTTCTCAAATATTTTTTTTTAATTCATTCTTATTTTCCTGCATTATATTATAATGCCGATTTTATGGGTTAACACTTTCAAGGTATTTTTTCTGAACAAAATATTTCGGCGCATTTTTTGAACCAAATAAATAATTTATACACGTGCGCTAACATTTTATTATTAGATATGAAGGTAAACTAATGGTGCTATAATTGTTCCTAACAGTTCTGTAATTGTCATAAGCAAAACATGTTTACGCTTTCTAAAAAAATATAAAATATTCCAGGCCCGTATTTATGATAAAGAACCTCCCACTAAATCTTATTGATTGGTTTTGTGTCAAATCTTCAAAAAATTAATATTTTGCAGAATAATAATATTTTTTCCAATTCCTTCGCAATAAAGGCACATCATTTTTGTAATGTCGCTAGGCATGTTCTCATTAGTCTAGATGAGAAGTGAGTTTCCTGCGAAAAATCGTTCCAAGTCTTCTAAAAATATGAGCAACGACTCATTCCATTCGGGATGTCTTCCAAGAAAGATGTATTTTTGGATTTTTTCCGCCAGCGAAAATTTTAAATGTCCTTGGTTTTTTGGCAATAGGAAAAATAAAAAAACAGGTTAGGGAAAATAAAAAAAACAGGTTCTTGAAGAGGAGGAAATTTCCCTTGAAATAGTGCCTACTGCCGGAACTCTATCTCAATTATTTATAATTCGAATTCAACGTTGAAAATAGAGCACCGCGTGGGCGTTAATGCAGGAATACAGCACCTCTCGAGAGGGTAATGCACATAAAATATTTTTTTATACTATTAAATATAAATTTAAAAATTCAAAGAAATTATAGTATAATCTGAATACTTGAAAGAATGTAATTTTGTTAGAAAAAATTGTTTTCATTGAATTTTGATAATGTGAGGCTATTGTTAATTAAGTAGTTTTTTTGAAACCACATATTTTATTAAAAACCGAATTGTTCACAGAATGACTCCATAATTGTGTTGCATCCTGGAGCACGCTCAATAATATCACGCCATAAAATTATTTAGAAGTTGATGATTTTGTTAATTATGAATTAAAATATGAAAAAATCGATTGAATATGTTTTTTTTATTGATATTTCATTATCAGTCTGACGAAAGCATTTTACAAGGTTTTTTTTTAAATACGCCATTTGTTTATAAAATATTTATAAACAAATGGATAAGTTGAATATTTTTAAAAAAATCTTTTTTTGCATTAATTTAAAATAATTAAAAAACTCATTTTTTGTTTTTATTGTTTATAATAGTTTTTTTCATTTTTTATTATTTAAATAATATATTAAGAATTTGTTTTCTTTGAAATTAATAATTGATTCTCCTCTACCAAATAAGAATATTTTTTTATGAATTTCCTTAGCAATTAAACAAACTTTGGCATTATATTTTTTGAATGGTACAAAAAATAACAAAAACAACCATATCAAATTTTGTTTGTAATTTTCATAGAATTTTCTAGAAAAATTACAAAATAAAAATGTTGAACAGTATGTCGTATATAATTGTTTTTGTTATTTTTTTCCATTCAAAAAAATATAATGCCAAAGTTTGTTTAATTGTTAAGTAAATAAACAATTACATAATAAAACTTTTTTTTTCATTAGGTAGAAAATAACCAATAATTAATTTTAAAGAAAAAAATTCTCAATATATTATTTATATAATAAAAAAAACGATTACAAACAATTAAAAAAAAAATAAATCATAAAACTCTTGGCAACCTAATCCAAAAAACAATTTTTGAAAAATATTCAACTTATCCATTTGTTTATAAATATTTTATAAACAAATGCGTATTTTTTTCAATCGTTGTAAAATGGCTTTGTCAAACATGAAACTGATTATAATGTGAATTATCAATAAAAAAAAATTACAATATTTACTCGATTTCTCATATTTTGTTAACTTCAGATAATTATAATTAACAAAATAATCAACTTTTAAACAGTTTTATAACGTGATATTATTGAAAACACATGTAAATGTGCTCCAGGAAGCAAAAAAATCATGGAGTCATTCTGTGAACAATTATTCGTTTTCAATAAATCGGCGTTCCAAAAAAATTACTTAATTAACATTATCAAAATTAAATGAAAAAAATATTTTCTAACGAAATAACATTTTTTTAAGTGTTCAGCTGATACTATCATTTTTTAATTCTTTTTCTTTCTAAATCTTGTGACGCTAACATACACAGTTAGTGTGGCCAACCACCGAACCAAGTTTTTCTTCGTTGAAGCGATTGAAAACTTAGCTGCGATCAACAGGAGCGGTTGGTTGGATTAGCTCTACTTCAAATAGACTTTCAAATGTTATTGAAAGGTTTGCAAATAAGACATACAGGAGACTGGATTTCATTTTGTTTTTTATTTTTATTTTAACGAAAAAAATACTTGTTTTTGTACCTATAAATAGAGGTATATAACTTTTATATATATATATATATATATATATATATATATATAAGCAAAATTCCTAGATACGCCACTGGAGTTCCCCCATTGTCAACTCCGACGTGGTAGCGAGCAGACGTGGGATCCGTGGTGCTCGCAAGAAAGGCAGGAGGATGCCACGTGGGAGATAGTTGTCCAGTATTTGTTTGTGACAGTCCTTCCGTTGATAACGTGCATTGCATAATCTAATGTGTTGTCAATTTAATACAGAATGGGGAATACGCATGATTTTATTTTAATTTTTCTTTGCCTCAGTTCGGTCCTCAGATATTATATTTTGTGAAAATAATTTCTCAAATCTAATTTTTTTTCGAAATTTTCAAATTTAATGGAGCTCAGTTTACTCGATTTGACGTTCACTTGAATAACTAGCGCCAATTGTGATTGTTTTAGGAATATCCATAAACGATACCATTTCTTACAACCCAAACATGAATTCAACTCACTTTTAATGTGATGTTTCAGTAACAATTGAAAATACTATAATAATAAAAATATTAGTACAACATATAGTCGAAGACAGATGAAATGATAGTAGACAGTTCGAAGCAACTAGCGATAAAAGTTTGAACTGTGTGAAGTTACGATGCATACGTCCATCAGAGACGCTAGGAGTACTTTTTTGGATGTGATGAGAAAACGGCGTTTTCAATTTCAGATTATTAAAAACATTTTTTTCAATTTCTGAGTTTGTTGCTGAGGTTTTTAGGTGGTACTCTATATGTGCAAATCAAAATATTCTAGAAAGAGGCCACTGAGTGTTCCCCATTGCTTCGAGCAAGACGCATGTATTCAACCGACGAAGCCACTATTACAGGTTACGTAAGTAATAGGGAAAGTGCTCTAGAGAGAGAGAAAACCTCAATAAGAGAAGTCGCCGTCCTTCGGAGGGGACGATAAGATGGCGGTCCCGAGATCATAGATGTTGAGCTCGTTAAAGAACCCTACCTCTGAAACAACAGAGGATTCGGCAAAATTTCTGGTTGGGAGGAGTGTGCTCACCGGCGTCGGTGTTTTGCCTTGGTAGCAGAAATAAATAAAGAAGAAAAAATAAGAGGCGTCTTAAATCAATAACGAGGTTTGTAGAGGGGCACTTCAAACTCAGAGAACACCTCAGAAAGCTAGGCTTAGAAGAAAACAGCACATGTAGGTTCTGCGAAGATGAGAAACCAGAAACAGCCCGGATGCTGTAGAGCAAAAATAAAATAAACCTTCTTAGGGCGGGTTTATCAATGCTTGGTTAAATATTGTAGCCTTCGGCTAAATCTTAGCTGTTGGCCAAAGTGTTTATCAACTGCCAGTTTGCATTAGCTGTCAGTCAAACTTTCGGCTATCCTAGCTGCCACTATCAAGTTGATGTTAACCATAGAACATACAGTTAAATACGAGAAAGTGGTGTTCCGTGATTCTGTCAACTGTGTCATGATTGTTTGGTTATGTTTTGCATAGATAACCTTTATATTTTGCATCATTTCAATTTTAAATTTCAATGTATTATCATCGTTTAGGGCGAAATCGAAAAGCTTCCAGTTTGATTTTTTTATAGTAGTTTAGTAGCGTCCAATTAATATAGGTTCTGTGTGTTTGTATTTCGTTTCATTATTATTGTCAATGGATTTTGAGGAACTTGACGACCTTTTCGATGAAGAGCTTGAAGGAATACGAAAGCGACCGTATACTGTTAAAGAACGGATGAATCCCTTTGAAGAGCTCGATGATGTCGAGTTCACTATACTCGGTTTCGACTTTCTAAACCCAGTGTTCACATGATTTTTAAGCTGTTTTGCTGTCCGAAACTAGAAGAGGTAATTGTATTAAAATGTATACTGTATGTTTCGTTTAAAATTGAATGATTTTATAACTTAGATGTGTGGTAGAGCCGGCGTTGAACTTGCTGGTGATCTTATCCCAGCATTCCAGTTTTTCACGCCAGGTCACAGTATCCGTCTTTTTGCATTCTATAATACTTTTATAATGAACGGCCACTTTTATCAACAATTGTCGCTCTGACTCCGTGAAATTGGGAAATATTTTTTGTTTTGTGGACATTTTCAAAAGCAAACAAACCAACAAAAGCAAACAAACAACACACATAAACGCAGACTAATAAAATCGGAATATAAAAATAACAGTACCACCACAATTTTGACACTGACAAGTGACATTACCTTCGGTGTTGCAAGAGTAAGCTTGCGGTAAGATACAAAAATAAAAACCATCACTCCTATATTCTTGATTAGTGTGTTACAACAAAATATGCAAGTAAAATTTAAAATATGTATATTTCATGTAACAGGTGATCCTCCTTACACCAAATTAAAATGAGAAATTTACACTCTGACAACACGTTTACATCACGGACAAGGTTGCCAAATGCTCAATTACACTCAGCCTCCAGTTAGCTACCTGTCGGTCATGTGGTGCATTGATAAACGCTATTTAAATGTAACTGAGACTTTGGCTGGCGGCTAGAGACAGCTGAGGGCTACGTAGCTGACAGATTTAACCGGGCATTGATAAACCCGCCCTTAGTCTTAATGATAACTGAGCTCCTAAAATAATGTGAGTAACTAATTTTGAGTCGGCGCCAAACAAACTAGCAATTGAACAAGGTAAAGCATAAAACGATGGCAGCGTGGCGGCGTTTTGATTTTTCTTCAAAGTAATACAATGATCTTCGTTTATTTTTTGTTCGGCACCGACTCAAAATCAGTTGCTCACATTAGGTAGGAGCTTAGTTAAATTATTATTAAGACTAAGGAGGTTCATTTAATTTTGCTTTTCAGTTTATTTTTTCGTCGGTTTAATTTTTTGTTAAAAAAGTTTTTATTTTTTACTTTTTTGTGGCTAAAATCCGCTAATAACTACCTACTCGCTTGACTCCAGGTACCCAAGTAGCACAGAGTCATAAAATTAACATAATGACTTCTTATACCGTCTTAAAGACCACGTATTTGTATGTTTTAAAACCAAAAAGTTAATGTGCGTTTTATAACCTTCAGGCGTTGCTATGACGTCGTGTAGTAGATATAACGAGAGTACAATAAAGAATTCTCGAGATGAAGTTGTACTGTGGTTTGTATGTAAATAAATTGTATGTGTCGTTAAGTAGAACTTAAGAGCAGTTGCTGTGAGGTTATTATGACAATGAACATATGTGGTTCTAATGAATAGATTTTTGAAACGTTTCTACGACTACATATTGTACTCATGTAATGTAGTTTTATCAACTGATGAACTTTGGTCGTAATGATTACATTATGTATCTAGGTTAGATTATTTTCGTTGGTTATGTTATTTTTGTTGGATAGGTATATTGTGTTATGTATGTAGAATATTCAGTTCCGTATGAATGACTAAAATGCCAAAACAAAAATCCAATCTGCCTTACAAGAGAACTGGAGCGTATAGAAAAATATAAAGAGGAAGGGTGAGTGCCTACCCCAAAATTAACATCTAAAATAATTAATCAGTCTATCGGGACACTGCAAAAAAATGAAGTTCATCCAGTTCCTTCAATTGTTTTCACAATAAGGAAATACATAAATAATATGTATGTGCACTTCGAGTGATAAATAAAAAATATTTAAATATAACTGTTCAACATCAACATATTGTAAATGTCAGTTATTTTTAGCGTTTTCCATTAGGCGGAACTAGCGGAATGCTCATGCACTCAGTTTTCTGTTTTGATAGCGTTACGTCGTTAGTACAACAAAACTTGCTACTTGTGGTCACAGCGACTACATTACAACTTTTTTATGTAAGATATTGCGATGTCTTTGAGACACTCGTTTGATAGTACATACCGGAGTAATTACAACTTTTCGACACTAAAAGGACGGCATCCATGTTTTTCGATTGATTGATAACATCGTTCTGGTAGCCATATTGGAACAAAAATATTTAAAATAAAAAATATGGGACCCTGGGTGTTATATCAATTTAAAAATCATTGGAGATGTGCTAATCAAGTATCTTTCGTAATATGGTCCACATATTTCAAAGATTAACGAGAAAAATTATGAAATATATTTTTTCTGAAATGAAAATAAATGTTTATCTCTCTTCATTTTCGAGGCGCATGAATTTTAAGTGAGTAGAATTGGATTTTGATGTAAAAATTGATTTTCTTGGCACTAGAGTTTCAGAACAATTCTTAAAGACACATAAATGAATACCATTTTTATCTCGATAACTATCACGGTCACAGAGTATCATGAACATGTAAAGGAAGGCTGACTTATATATTATATTGATACTATATAAAATCTTTTGATATGGTATACATATTGTAATACTATATTAGAAAGATTATGACCTTCATGACTACACTAAGACCACAGAACAACCCTTTTGCGACTGGCTTGTATAAGTCTATATTGGCAAGTCATTACCACTACTTTATAACGTCGATGTGACGTCGAAAGAGTGTGCCTTTTTGTCGTATTGGCATACATAGCGACGTATTAGCATATTACAAGACATAAGTCATGGACTTTTGCGAAAGGTCTAGTAGACGTCTGTACAACCGAATTATGACCTCTGTATGCTACTTGGGTATCCATTATGTAGCAGTGTCATCAGAACTACATATACCCTAACAGCACAGGGATGTCCTTTTCATGTACCGCGGTACAAGGACATGATTGGGACATTCAGGGGATGTCCCGCAGAGGATGTCCAGAGGACATCCCATCTGGAATAACATATTAGGTTCAACCCCCCTGGGTACGGCCTTGCCATATCATGGTGATGTCATTTTGTGTAGCCCTGGCTAATTTGCAGTCTCAAGTCAGTCTAGACTCACAAGTGTGTGACTTCAGAGCTTTTAGTGCTGGTTGGCTGATAAGATATATATTTTGCCCTCTGGAACAAAACTTTCTGCATGAAATATTGTTGGGGCTATGCCGAGAGGTTTTGAGATTCTGAAATCCTGCTTGGATCCATCAGTATACCATGATGATTATAAACCTGCTTGACAAACGACAAACATATTGGCCCCTAATTTTTTTTAATATATTATAACAAAAAGTATACAGTGAGGTTAACTGATTTTTTATACTCTGTAGACGAATCAATGATGGCAATTAGAATTAGTATGTAACCTAAGGATATTTAACTGTATTAACCAAAACTAAAAATATTTATTTTTAATTTGTCTATGATAAAAACCAACTGATATGAAAAAGACATTATTGCTCTAAATACGATCCTGTGCACTAGGAGGTCCGCCACTGGGATTTTTAAATGATCACAACCACAGACGTCACAACTTTGTATAGAAAGGAATTTAGTTCAGTTAACCCGCTGAGGAAACGAATCATATTTTATTTAGTGGAGTGATTCGGAGGGTGTGGCTAAATGTCGTATGAGTTCTTTTTGCGAATGGAAGGCACGTGTTGAGGTATCATGTTTGTTTACTATATTGACAGAATTCGACGCAAGCGCCAGTCAGTAAATGTTATTGAGAATCTGGGTATTTTGTACGTAACATCTACGTTCATATGTTTTTATAAATTGTTGAAGGATACAGTTGAGGTGTATAGTCTCAATACAACTTTGGTGGTGTTATTTTATATTAATCTATTTTGAAGTGATTTAAGTACAGTGCGAAATCGTTGAACGATTATCGGGAAGAACTGATATCGAATACATTTGTTTTTCTTCTGGAGTGAGATAGTGATAATTTGCGAAATGTCGACTTTGACGAAAAATATATCACACTGTCGAAGATGTGTAACTACTGTGACACCCAGAAGGTTTGTATATTTTGTGAAGAACTCTTCATTTTATTTATTTTGTGACTCCAGTCACGTAGGACTATGCGTAGGACTTGTTGGCTTTGTTTCATTTCACCGGGAGTGGCTTGTAGTCCACCGATGGTGTTATAAGAAAGAGTAATAAATGAATCAGAAAACACCTAATAAGCATTAAAAAAATAGCTTAAAAAATGAGATTTGTTGTTGAAGAAAACACTTGAATTCCATCATAGAATTCTAAACACTGCCCTCATCACAATTTTTTTTATCTCTCTGTAAACCTTTTCCCAATCTAGTTGTCGGTGATCATAAATATAGCTGGATGTGCTGTGAATCTTCACCTATTTTTTTTATGAATCAAAAAACATATTAGTTGTTTGAGGAATTTTACATTTTGCCGTTTATATACTTTTGGAGATAGGATCCTTTTCCACGACGTATCCTTTGATATACCTGCTCTCACATATAGGTATTTTGAACTACCGACAAAAGTTATTTCGTTAAACACATCGTCCGTCTCTAAATATTTTGGGACAAAAACATAAGAATGATTAATGAATTGGCACTGAAAATTATTATCCATGTATCATGTATGAGTCAGTTAGCTTATTGAAATCTATAGTCTAGCATAAGGAGATCCACATATACTCTTGAGTTCATTATTTATGAAGAAATGAAAAGTTAACAGACAAAATAATTATAGATTTCAAACTGATTCGACAACAAGTAAGTATCCCCTCTCTAATTTTATGCCAGAAAAATGTTTACCCCACTTTATAAAAAAGTATTTTGGGTCATATTGGAGATATATATTCCTAGAAAAGAAATACATCGATCCTTTGTCATAATTGACCTCCATGGTAGCTGGAAAAATAAACCTTTTCATTCTAGATTTTTTTTTGTGCGCATGCCTTAACTTCCGCCATATTTTTCGGGCACTTTATACGTGTATAACCCGTGAATATTAAGGTTTTAATATACTGAAAAGAAAAATGGTTTCAATATTAATCTACGATAGTTCTATAGTTTTAATTGTTAAGGATATGTGGCAGCGATACATGTAGTAAAACATTTTGGGGAACTCATTTTATTAGTTTTCCAAAGTCTTGTCTCGAATATCGACGAAAACTAATCAAATCAGCGAAACAAAAACATCTAAAAATTTGTCCTAAGTGTGCTAAATGTGATTTGTGGGTTAAAAGATGTGAACGAGGTGATGGTCGATTCGAACTGATTGATCATGTTAATAAAGATACATATATTTGTTCACTTCACTTCGTAGGAGAAAGTGGTCCTGATCCCATCAGTTGTGTAAAAAAAAGAATAATTTCATCGGGTAATTTTGATCCATTTAATTGTTAATGTAATAGTTTGTGCTATAAACTCAAATGATAAATGTTTTTTAAATGTAAAAGTAACAAAGACCTGTTTAGCTTTACTATTCATAATTTGTAAGTATTTTCCAATTATTTATCTTTATCTCAAAATGTCATTGTTATCCTAACCTTTCTACAAGTTCTGATTTTTTTCCATCTTGTTAGCGGCCACTGATAATAAGGGTAACCCGTGTGGACCAGCCATATTTACTAAAAGTGCCCGAAATTTTCATATTACCCGATTTTTTAACATGGCGGATGCGCCTGCGTATAACGAATCGTGAAAAGGCCTATAGGGTGGTTTGGGTTGTGGGGAAGATAATAACATATGTTGTACGTGACTTAATTTTTGGGAATAGCCGTACCTACGGCCGAGTATACACTACCAAAAACCCATTCTTCCCAGTAACGATTTACGTCATAGGAAAGTCGAATAAATAACTAAAAATATGTCAAAATCAGCTGTTTCCTTGTGATTATTTATTATATTCATCTAGTTCTAGATTTCCTTTTCATTTCCGAGTAAACAATCCACTTTTACATCGAACCAGAATGCCGAAATAAAGGGGGAACAGTTTGAATGAAGATATATGACAACAAATCGAAAATGATACCCCTAATCATAGTTTCTATTTTTAGACGGGTGAATTCCGGATCATCGAATGCCTTAGATACAGCCAAAATGCAAGCCAAAAGTATTGTGATGAATCAATGGAAATTGATAAATGAGTTGAAGATATATTTCTCCAAGTTCACAAGTGATAAAAGTTTCGAAAATGCTTTGAATAAGGAATTTGCTCAATTCTTGCAGAAGATCGATCCTAAAAAGTATGGTAACAATTTGACCAAGTATTTTTCATCTACGGGAACAGAAATTATTCCAAAAAAGATTGAAACTAAAGAGACCAAACAAGAACTGAATAGGTTATCATTTCCCGGTGTATTCAGTGGACTGAATATCAATATTACAAGTAAAGAAGTTGAAAAGAAAGATAAAACGCCAAGATGGAAGGTCAACAAACCACTTGTATCAAGTGTAAGTATTTATAGTGTAAGAAAATATATTTGTCTTTAACACGTCAAGCCCTGCGTGGCATTAAACTAATGCCTCACCCTTATGACCGCGAGGTATCAGGGTAAAGACACAC
The DNA here is from genome assembly GCA_018342105.1 of Gonioctena quinquepunctata. Lineage (NCBI taxonomy): Eukaryota > Metazoa > Arthropoda > Insecta > Coleoptera > Chrysomelidae > Gonioctena > Gonioctena quinquepunctata. Next base: position 201,897 of record JAFIRS010000437.1, read on the forward strand.
ATCTAGTTCAGACCAGATGGGTGCATTTGACCTGCTTCAATGTTAATGTTTTGTTTAATTGCATTATTTTAGTAAATAATTATTGATAGAATAATACATGTTGAAAAGGGAAACATTCTCAATTGAAAATTGAATAGAAGGATTATTCTGAAAATGGAAAAATCCAAGACAATAATGAAGTTATTTTTGGTAATATCTAACAGAAAACAACTACTTCCCTGGCTAAAGCCATGCTGAACATTGAACTACATCTGATAGATATTGAGAAATGACCCTAACTCAAAACAAAAAATCTGAAAGTGAAAATTTGCATTTTCGTTCAGATAGTTATTTGATTTTCTGTTCCTATTCCAGTCTTAACCTGTTCGAGACGGGGTGCACGTGAGGTGAAGTGGCTTCTCAGACGGGGCTTTTCAGGGCATGCACAATCGTGCGTTTCTAGTCCAACGCTGTGCGCATACTGTCCCTACACTAAGCGCATTTTAGAGTCTCCCTAATTTTTTTTCTATTTTGATCCATATGAATGCGGAATTATTAATAGGAAATTACTTAACAAATGTATTAAGAAAGAAAAGATCGAAATTTATTTCATTATAATAACAGAATAAATCATTTGGACTCAACAAAAAATAAGATATATATATATATATATATAATAAGCAGACAAATATGCATGAAGCGAATTGTCGAATTGTTGATGAGCTACTAAATTGCCGCATAGGTATTGCGGTACCTGTTCCTAATGTATTTCACATAGTTTGGAAAAATGGTCTCCCTTCTGCTGGACAATCAAATATTTACGCAATTTTGCGTGTCCGCTGCGAAAGGGTTGATTAAGAACTCATATAGATTGAGACAAAGAAGAATTTTTTCCAAAAAGGAGTACTCACCAGAAATCATTTTTAACATTGATGCAAGAGAGGCATCGCATCACTAGGTCTTCAATGCATTTGGAAAATAGTGACTAGAGTTTATCTTTCAGTCGCAAATGATTCCACATCTGATTTTATGAACATCATGTTCATAATTTCGAACAAATCAATTTATCATACCCCATGACAGGTTTTAATTTCAAAGTGTCACTGACATTTTTCCATCTTTGCAAAGTGAGATTGCTTCTAGAAAATGTTTCCAATTCTTCCAGTCTTCCTGATGATCATGGAATCGTGAAATAACTTTTCGACTACAAAAATGTATTGAAAACCTAGTGAATGCGATACCTCTCTAGTGAATACGATGCCTCTCCTGTTACAAATAATTTCTGGTGAGTACTTTTTTTTGGAAGATGATTCGCAGATGATTCCACATCTGATTTTATGAACATCATGTTCATAATGTCGAACAAATCAATACAATACAGTTTCAGACAGAAATGGTAGTATTTTTTTTGTCCAGACCGGGTGGTATCCTTGTAATGCTTCTTTTTTTTCAAAAATCAGCTGTCCAAATAGTTTTTTTGCACAAATTCAATGGTATCGACATTTGTCTGCGTTAACCATGGCACATTACCAAACTTTACTTACAGATACGGAATCAGTGGCAATATTCATGACTGGTTTTGCTTGTACTTAAAAGATAGATCTCAAATGGTTAAAATATTTGAATCTGGGAAATATGACTTCTCGTCAGATCACTGTTACTAAACTCTAGTAAAACTAACTACAGTCAAACTCTGCTATAACGAACGGCTTAATGTACATTTAGTACATGCATCCTGATAGATTTTTTTTTTCGTGTAAATTGAAGACAATTGATTTTTTGAGACCATAATCCAACAAATTCGTGCATTTGCTCACCCACTGTCTAATAAATTTCTAATTATTTCCAGCTCAACATAACTGACATTGTAATTAGGCATGTTGGTACAATGAGTTGAACACATCTAAACTATGCCATGTATCTAACAGAGAAATAGGGGAATCCCACCGGTCGACCACAGTCGTTAAATTTCGCAAATTATCATCGCGCTTGATTGAACAAATTTTACCTCGGTAGTTTATGTTTTTACGGACTCAATTTGTAGACCGTTATATCCGATTGTTTGCAATAGCCGAGTTCATTATACCCAAACAAAAATGCATAGTGTATATAGGCGTTTTTGGGGGACTTTTCAAATGGTTGGTAATAAACAAGTGTTCGTTATAGCCTATGCTCGTTACAGCCGAGTTTGACTGTATATAACTTTCCATACTCATCAAAACTTGAATATACCGACACTGAACACCAACATAAATAATAGTACCATTGCTAAAACAACAGATGTTGAATTTCTAGGAGTTTTCTTTGACTCCACCCTGTCCTTATCTCACTGTATTGAATTATGTAAAAAAATTAATTTTAATTGTTATTAAGTTAGAAACCTAAAAAGCGCACTAAGCTTGAACCATCTCCTCAAATTATATAACGCTGAAATCCATGCCAGAATGTCTTATGGCATTATTGTATGGGGAACTTCTCCAGCTGCACAAGTGTCTTCCTGACTCAGAAGGCGCATCCTAAGATGCCTCGTGGGCTGTCCACCCGATCACTCATATCGAAACAATTTTAAAGAATATTAAAAATTTAATAACAGTTAGTTGCATATTAATTCTTGAGCTATTGACATTTGTTCACTGTAATCGAAATAAATTTATAAGGAATTGTGACCAACTCATACTCACAATACTAGGAAAAAAGACAACTACCATGCCTTCAAAAAACTGTTCAATAAAAACACCAAACACCCTTCGTTTGCATTTGAACAATCCTCTCCCACAGAATATTAAAAGCTTGCCTACTCATATCTTTGAACTTGAAATAAAAAACATTCTAACAAATATATGTCCTTACTCAATAAAAGAGTTCTTAGTATCAATTTAGTTTTAATTTTACCTAGGTTTGAATGATTTTTACATTAGGTTATGTGTAGCTTGTATACCTACTTTGCTTAGTGCTTTATGTTTAAGACCTTTTGAACATACAGTTCTTTCCATGTTATTGATCTGAGGTTCTTTCTGTATCTTCTATTTTGATATTAATGCATTTTTAATTATCTACCACTAATCTACAATTGCTCAGAGCTGTTCTATGTCTCCAACTTGACTTGTCCTACATCTTTCACTAAATATCTAATTTGGAAACTTGGCCTACCCTACTATGGATTTAACCCGCAAATGAGGCTTTCTGTATTAGATTTATTGTCACTTGAGAACAGACGTAAATTTGCAATGGTTCTATTCCTTCATAAAATAATAAACTTCCACTATAATTGTTCAGCCATTTTAGAAGAGCTTTGCCTTTCCGTTAACTCAAGAACCTTGAGAAGTAATCACATTTTTTCATTTGGGTTGCGATTCTACAGGACTAACTATGGCTTGATGGCAATAAGTTGTAGACTTCAGAAAAATTTTAATACACACTTTTCAGAACTTGATCTTTTTCATCTGTCACATTTAAAATTCAAAAAAATGGCAATCAGAACTTCATCCAGCGATTGTCCATTAAACTTCTGAATAGTCGTTATTTATTGATTATTGATTTTAATGTTCATAACTTACTCTAGTGTTTAATGTCTTTTTTTTTTAAATTGAACCTTCCTTGTGCTTACCATTTGGATTTTATTACAATAAATAATTTACTACTCGGCTAATGAAAATGCATACCTTTATTTATTTTGAAGGAATAGCTTGTTTGCGCATTTGGGACTTTATTACAATTATGTAATGTACTAGACATATTTATGTTTTGTTTTATAATTTAAGTGATCACTAGTGTTTGAAAGTCTTTGTTTTTTTCTTGTCTTTTGTAATATTTTGTCTTTGGTATTTTATGAATATTTTTTTTTTACTTACTGGACTAATAAAAATAAATAGGTCTATTTATTTTTAAGCAATTACATTAGTCTTAAGGAGCTTACTTGTTAGGTTCATAACTGTACTCTAGCTTTAATGGTTTCTTTAATTGAAACTTTCTTGATGTTCCATTTGGGATTTTATAACAATTCTGTAGTGTACTTGACCTATAAATAAATAAATCTTTTGTAAGTTCAACAGAATTAATAACGTGATTGATTGATTTTTATTGACAAAATTAGGGATTTTAAGAAAACAAAACTCCGGTCCCAACAGTACGATTATTTCTTGACTATTAATTTTCAAATATATTCAATATATTTTTTAATGTATTAATTTTCAAATATATTCAATATATTTTTAATATCCAAGGTTTATTATAGTTTTTTTATATTTACAGAAAGCCATTTTTAATGTATTAATTTTCAAATATAGAATTATTTTCTAATATCACAAGGTTTATTATAGTTTTTTTATATTTACAGGAAGCCATTTCACTGAGAACAAGTCAAGTTATTTCAGCATTACCACTTGCTGAAACAGATGCAGCCAAACTAAGACGCATTGAAGATCTCATATCACACCTTGAGCAATATCCAGAAGCGAAACATAATGCTGTTAAGGTATCTACCGAAATATCAGATTATTCAAAATATATAGCTTTACTAACAAAAACATCAAAGTTGGTATTTTCTATATCGTAATATTCAATTAATATTTCGGATATCTATTTGAATTTTACTTCTAAGCTGTACGTTATAATTTTGCATGATTTCACATTTGGGGAAAAAATAACAAGTTCTATTCAGAGTGGAAGTGCGTTCGGGTGGTTTTGCTATACAAGGTCACTATTAGGTATTGCTATACGACTACCCGACCACCACCTCTCCAAGGTCGAACGTAGTGTTCTTTATTCAGCCATTTTGTTCTAGAATCATTTATGTGATGCGATAAAAAAGGAAATACACTTTACCAAATTAAAAGATATCTCATCAATATTCAATACAAAATTATTATAAGTCCAATAATTGTTTCATATATTACCACACCGGGTTAGGTTAGGTTCTTTTCGAGTGGGGCGATAACCGCCCCTTCCATTGCAACCTTCTCAGATCTATCGTGGCTCGGTCCTAATTAAATTAGAAAATATTTGAGGTTCATCTAGATATTTTAAATTATGTATTCATGTTGCCTTTTTTCCTTTTTTACACTCTTTCTATTAGCTTTGGGCGCGATTTTGACCCACTTCCAGACGTACGAATGATTTGAAATTTGGCAGGTGTACATAATTCCGGTGACAATGCATTAAGAAATTTTTGTTTGAAAAAAAACAAAATGGTGGACGAGTTTTGTGATTATGGTCCGATTCGCTTCAAAATTGGTATCTGAGGGTTTTCGTGGTCAGAGATTATGATTCTTTAGTCAAAACTGAAAAATTCAAGATGGCGGCACTAAAATGGTAGACGAGTTTTGTGATTATGGTCCGATTCTATTCAAAATTGGTATGTGGGGGTTTTTGGGGTCGGAGATTATGATTATTTTGTAAAAATTAAAGGATTCTAGATGGCGGCTCCAAAATGGCGGACGAGTTTTGTGATTATGGTCCAATTCTATTCAAAATTGGTATGTGGGGGTTTTTGGGGTCGGAGTATTATGATTATTTAGTAAAAATTAAAAAATTCTAGATGGCGGCTCCAAAATGGCGGACGAGTTTTGTGATTATGGTCCAATTCTATTCAAAAGTGGTATGTGGGGGTTTTGGGGGTCGAGATTTTTTGTCAAAATTGAAGGATTCAAGATGGCAGCTCCAAAATGGCGGACGAGTTTTGTGATTATGGTCCGATTCTATTCAAAATTGGAGAATAATAGTTAAAAAAATAAATAATAATGATAATAGTTTGAAAAACTAAAAAACACGCTTTAATAGAAAACAAAACTAAAAAGTTGAAAATAAATAATAGTTTAAAAACTAAAGAACACACTTTAATAGAAAACTAAACTAAAAAGTAGAAAATAATTTTAAATGCGTTTGAAATAAGAATACAGTGATTAACAACAAATTTATTTCATCGTAAAAAAGCGTGGGTTGCTTTTTAAGATACTTTCATAATGATTCTACTTTTACCAATATCTGTCCATGAAATATTAATAACAATTGACATCAAGCACCCCACGCTTTTTTACGATGAAATAAATTTGTTGTTATCACTGTATTCTTATTTCAAACTCATTTAAAATTATTTTCTACTTTTTAGTTTAGTTTTCTATTAAAGCGTGTTCTTTAGTTTTTAAACTATTTTTTTTTTTTTATTTTATTGTTTTTTCTAATAATACTACTTTCTTTTTTATCCGTTAAACACTAAGTGGGTCTAGTGCCTGTTTGAACAATTCCCAATCTTAATTTTGATAAATATAGAATAATCTAGAGATATTCCATACTAAGATATTTTGTAAATAAATATATCACTATTGGCTGGTAACTAGCAGCTGTTGATAAATAACTGGAAGTGCACGGCTATTTAGAAAAAGAGCTATTCCTCTGTATTTCCTAGTCTGACATACAAATTTTTTACAAGATTTCAGTATACCTTGTTAATGAAATTCACTGCATTTCGTCCTTACATCACAGCCATTATTAGATGATAGCTTATTTAACTAATCACATACATATATATTTGAGCAGGTCAAAAAAACTTAACAATTTTTTTAATGGAATACATGTAGGATGATACATGTAGGATACATGTAATGCAACAAGTTAACTAGAACAATTGTTGACAAGAATGCATTCCAAATTATATTTAATTATCTCGGTAATTTCATCGTGATTTGACTATAAATATTCATCCAGTAAGTAGAAACAGTATTCAAGTAGATATATCTTCATTATCCTTTCTTTATAAATGATTTCGACCTGATAATTCAGCATTATTTGGTCTCAACCAAAAAAAAACCATAATCTCATAAATGAAAATAAATTCATAATGATCCATGATTTCCAGCTTGATATTCGCGGGATTAGGAATACAACCTGAATGTATTATCGAAATCATGGATTTTTTTAGACATTACATAAAATACTGCATTTTTTTCCAAAAAAAAAGCTGTACTCTAAAATACACAAGAATCACTGGAAGTGACTAATTTTCTAGACAATCAGGCAACCCCATGGTGGTATCTGAATTATAAGGACTAATTTGTATTTTTTTTTTCAGGAAGGTGCAATACGTGTCCTATTACAAATCCGTGCGTCAACAACCAATCATGATCTACAAAGTGCTCTAAATGTAGCATTTGCTCTATTAGGATATGCCGACCCTGTGCCAGGTGTTGGTATACGAGTTTTATCCATAGACGGAGGGGGTGTGAGAGGAATACTAGTCATTGAAATGCTCAGGAAACTAGAGGAACTTTCTGGGAAACCAATATATGAAATGTTCGACTTCATTTGTGGAGTGAGCACTGGAGCTATTATTGCAGCACTTTTAGGTATATTACAGATAACAAAATTATTTTCAAACCTTTTCTGCAAGATTGGGACTTTTTCAAGTTTCTGTATCTATGCTTGTTTCGCTAAACTTCTATTATTGCTTTCAGTATTGAAACAGAAATCATTGGATGAAATTGCTGAAGTCTATAAATCGATAAGCACTGAAATTTTCACACAGTCCACTTTAAAAGGGACAAGTAACCTGGTGTGGAGCCATTCCTACTATGACACTGCTTTGTGGGAAAAGCTTCTGAAGAGCCAGTGGGACGATAAATTGTTGATAGAGACTCGTAGAAATTTGAAAGTGCCAAATGTGAGTAAATGATTCACTATCCCAAGAGAATATGTCATAGCTAATTAAACTTGTAGACTACTTTATTTTTAGACCATACCTCTAGAAATAAATCTGTAGCTCAGCCAGGTTCAAATGATTGTGAAGGTCAATGTGTTGCTTTCCTTTTCATTCATTGCTTTGCGAAAAAAATTGTTTGTCCCCTGCTCAAGGATATTAAATGATTTCATAAGCATATAGTAATCAATCTGAAAGTTTTTTCTCAAGATTTATTCAATACATCGAAAACTATTGATGGAAATGGACATAATTTTGATTTTTTTCAAGATATTCATATCTATTTAGCTGTTCTCAACAAAGATATAAATATGCCTTGTCAATTGTCAATTTTTTTACAAATATTGATAACTTTTTATTCTCACTAGCCGCCTAGCAACCACCTATTAAAACCTCATTCATCTTTCAAACTACATTTAGTGAATTACATCAAATTCTACAGTATCACTTCAACTTTATTGGTACTAATTTTAGTTAAGCGAAAGTAATATAATAAGCCAGCAATGGGTAGGTTCTGACTCACAAAAGGTCAAGGAGAGTTTCTATTTGGTAGATTTGTACAGTTCGGTGTCCATTTATAACTCCAAGTTTGGGACCTTGAGCGACCGCCGCTCGCGCCCATATTGGAAAAATGATACCAAAACTAGTTTTTCGGAAATATTTTCTCTCCAGCGCCACCTAGGTCAAAAATAGCTATTACAAAAATTATAGAACATAAAATTTCCTGCAACATTTTTCAGACAGATGAATAGTTCAAGAGTTACAGGGGGGGTCAAAGTCTGCAAATTTCTACAATTCGCAAAATCGCTACATTCAATTCAATTCAAAGTATACTTTATTGTCACAAGTAAAATAACCTTTGATGACAAAGCTTATTAACCTAAAATTAATAACAATGTACAGGAGAACCATACAAACTATCTACATATTAAAGAATTTAAATAGGCTTTTTAAAGTTGAACAATTTCATTTCACACCTTATTACATGTAAGAGAATAGTTATTACGGAAATATTCATCCAAGGTATAATTATTACATTACTACATAAGAGTATAATTCATTATGGACATCTAAAAACATTTCCAGTGACATATTAAAATCTCGGATTACCCTTTTGGTGACAAATTAAAATCTATGTAAAAAATATTCATCCAAGTTATAAAATAGTGTTTCTGTTAGTCTGAAATGTTTTCTGCTTGTATATATTTTAGTTTCGTTTGGCAGTTGGTTGTATATCTTGATTCCGGTATATATAATTGAGTCCTTAATCATAGTAGTGCGGGGTCTTATCAACTTCATCTGGCCAGTCTGCCTTGTGTTGTATTGAGACGATACAAGTAGCAATGTATGTCTATTTTTATTGATCAAACAAGCCGTTTCCAGAATGTACAAACAAAATGCCACATTTCTTGAATAATTCCTTACAAGGGTCTCTTGGCTTTGCTTTACACATGTATCTCACGGCTCTTTTTTGCAAAACAAAACTCCTCTGGAATAAAAGGTTACTGCATGTCCCCCAAAAGGCTATTCCGTATCGTAAGTGGGATTGAATTAGGGCAAAGTATGCTGCTCTGGTAGAAACATAGCCTAATTCAGTAGCAATTTTTCTGACAGCAAAGCTTCCAAATGCTAATTTTTTGCACATCTTCATTACATGATCACTAAACATCAGTTTGTTATCAATGTGTAAGCCTAAAAACCCTGTTGTTGTTTTATTTACAATCACTTCATTACCAATGTCTAAATTGGGAATATTGCATTGAAAAAATAATATGTTTGTTTTCTTAATATTGAGAAAGAGGAGGTTTGATTCACACCAATCTTTAATAACTTGAATGTCCTCTAAGGTTCATGTGGAACCCGTTGTAGATCTCTTCTTGCCATAGTATGGTGGCGTCATCAGCAAATAATGTGATTGTACCTTTTACATTAAGAGAAGCTATATCATTTATGTAAAGCAGGAATAGTAAAGGTCCCAGTACCGACCCTTGTGGCACTCCATGTTTTATATTTGCGGTCTTTGATATAAAATCAGTTTTGACTGCTTATTCACGATCGGTGAGATAGGACTCAAACCGTTGAAGCGTGTTGTTTGTGAGGCCGTAATGGTGTAGCTTCTGCAGTAGTATTGTGTGAAAAGTTTGATTGATTGATGCAGTCAAATGCTTTGGGGAAATCACAAAACACCGCTGCAGCAACCGCCCCCCTATTTAGGCTTGAGTAGACCTTGACCATACTTTTTTTTTTAAATCCAAATTGGTGTTCTGCTAATATATTATTCATTTCTAAGTATTTAACCATTCGGATGTTTACCAGTTTCTCTATTAATTTTGTTGAAGTGGGTATTAGTGCAATAGGACGATAATTATTTGGGTCAGTAGAGTCACCTCCTCCTTTGTAAATCGGAATAATGAATGAATTTTAAGAAAGGTTGGGAATTTCCCAGTTCTAAACGATTCATTTATTAGTTGCACAAGTACTGTTATTGCTTAGTCAGGGAGATTTTGGAGGACCTTTGCTGTTATTGCATCAATTCTGGATTGTTTTTTCAAGAGGATCGTGGGGCGTTGTTATATTACTAGTTATGCATTCAGGTAGGTTGCAATAGTGTGATTTGAGGGTGTCGGGATTCATTAGGGTTGGTGTGTGCACATTCGCTTTTCCTCTAAGATCATTTATGATCCTGGTTTCTTCTACCTGATTATCGGCATTTTCTATTCTAGATCTGTAATATAATTCTTTCGCCTTCTTCAAGACTTTACGGTTGATAGTCCTATATTTCAAATAGTAGTCAATGAAAAAAATGTCTTTGCTGGATTTTTTTATACTATGCAATGATCGTAGGTTGGACGCAGATACTTTAATACCCAATGTAATCCATGGTGTTTTTCTTTTTGTTTTATTTTTTGAATAGGGAAAGCATAGTTGAAGTTTTTAAGCAGTCGATTATAGAATGCTTCAAATTGACATTCTGTAGTAAGTGTACTATTCCAGTTGGTTTGCGAGCAGTAGTTGTAGAATTTTTCAAAGTTTTTTTTTTCTATAAAGCCTTCCATAATGAGAAGTTTTATTTTTTTGTTCACTATTTATAGTAGTACTATTATTCATTAAATACCGATAGTAGTGTTTTACTCATTTCCCCAACACCATGAGGTAGAGTGAGAGCAGCGTTGTTTTTCATTGATATCCCCATGATTCGTTATTTACTAATGTCTTTTTTTCAGTTTCGAGGCCCTAGATGGTATCTTATCTTCTTGAAAATGTCTTTCCTCCTCTTCCGAGTTTTCATCTTTGTTGTCTTCTTCGATTTCGTATGCCAATAATTTCACAACGGTCAGGTCTTTATTTTCCTCGATATCTTCTTCTCCAGAGCCCGCAAAAATCTTTGCGCTGTTTTCACATGCGTGTCCATGGCAGTATGTGCAGATAACAGAACACTTCAAGCCTGTTCTCCTACACCAACAGGCTTTATTCCACCCCTTCTTGCAGTTGCACGAAATGAATTTCAGGATTGCTTCGGGAGCCGAATCTTCTGTTGTTTTCACTGGAGTAAGTCCAAAGTTGCTTCCATGCCAACCCCATTGTTCTGGACTCTTGTGTGTATCGTACCAAGCCTGAATGTATTGGTAGGTCCGAAAGGGGGTAATGCAGCAAGATTGAATTTACTCTTCGTCATGGATCTTGCGAAATTTTGAAAATGCCATTTAGAGCGATAAAAATGCTTTCTCCCGCAGTAGCAATGACTTTGGGATCTGCATTTTGCTCTTTGAAAGCTGGTATATTTTAGCCTAAATATTTGTTATTTTCAAATGTTTTTATAAACTTAATTTTTCTACGTTGAAAACAGCAGAAGTAGGAGTCACAACTGCTGAAAGCATGCAAAATCAATATGTTGTCCGCAACTATTTCTCCATACTGTAGACTCTGAGGAAGTAAATTTTTTCATCATTTTTCCTCTGCTTGGTTTGCAAGTAAACGTTTGGATGAGATCTCGCCAGTGTGTTAGAGAACAAGAAGATCTATATCTTCTCTATGAATATGGAATCAAACAATATACTGATCGCCGATTAATGATCAATGTGTCAGCATCTTCTGTAGCCTGTTTTACTGGGAAATCAGAATTCTCAAATTTCTTGTTTAGCATCGAAATCAAGCGATCTGTTTCCACGAGAAAAATATTTCTTGCGAAACAGTTGGAACCATCGACTTGTCGAGATTTATGTCAGCGGAAGTTTGTTTATTCAAACGGAAAAATCTTTCTGCACTGTTTGTACTTTGGTAGCTGTAACGAATGTGTTAGAACCATAATGCCCTTTGTATTGGAACAGTAATCCTGTAATAAAATGCTTGTAATATTAAAACATTAAAAGGAAATGAAAATATAATTCAACATAATGCCCTCTTTTATGTTTTCATTGCTTGGATTATAAGGGGTATATGCTATGATAAGGGTCCCTTGTAAAAATTATCATCTAATATTTCAAGGTTTGGTGAGACTTCCACGATAATGATTAATACTTCTTCCTAACACCCTTTTAAACACTCTCCTGAGACTGACTCATCCAAAACAAACTCTTTTAAACTGCAAAAAAGCCAATAAAAAACCTGATATTTTTTGGATTAAAATATACCAAATTCAAAAAATATTGCATTTATTTAAAATTGATTCTTTACTTTCTTACTTTCATTGTTTGAATATTTTCTTTTTTCATTGTAGTTTTGTGCTGTATCAGCAGTGGTGAATCAGTCAAAATTATCGGCTTATATCTTCAGGAACTATTCGTTACCATGCAAAGTTCAGTCCCAATATATGGGCGGCTATAATCACCAAGTTTGGGAAACCGTAAGAGCATCCGCGGCAGCCCCCACCTATTTTGAGGAGTTTAAGATAGGCAATATGTTACATCAAGTGAGTAATATGCCATGGCGGCGATTTTTTATTAACTTGAAGATATAATTGATGTTACCTCTTCCTTGTTTACATTTTTGTCTCATCCATATCTTTGTTTATCATCTTTAAATCTAATTTTAACCAAAATTCAGGAAATAATATGCCTTAGCTAAATTATCGAAGCATATCTACAAAATAAACTTATTTATCTACTTTATCTCTTATTTACGGTTGATTCACTTCAAATTTGTCTGATTCACTTCAAATCATTATCTGGAAGGTTTCAAGGCTGAGTGTTACAATCTTTTATGGAAAATTATTAATTTTTTCCCAAAAATATATTAATGGTTTTATTTGACCCCAAATTATTATCTAATTTTTTTTTATGGAAACAAAGATAAATTTGTAATATATGTCAGCGGATAAAGTCAAATTGATGGTCCAATGTCACCTTTTCAATTGAGAAAAATGTCACCTTTTCAATTGAGAAAAATAAGTGCGAAAGTTTTTAGGGTGATTCCTTGTCGAAAATTAAAGGGGATCTTTCATATAAACAAAAGCTCTTAGGCCTTCCTTAAAAGTTACCGCTTCCAAAAATTAGATTTTTTTTCAATTCTTGAAATTGCTGAAGAGTTGAAGAAATGGCATTTTGTGGGCATGTTCTACCAATAAAAAGGCTACCTATGAATATTTTTTTGATTTTGTTGTGATCTTTTAAAGGAGTGAAACATGCATTTTTTACCAGAACTTTTTAACGAAACAAAATTTTTCAATTTAAAAAGAACGATGTTGAAAAGAACGATTCATTCCAAAACTTTTGTAACACTTGTGTTGTGCCCGTAAAAGCAATAGATTCCTAATAAAAAAATAAAATACAACATTGTGCATGAACGGACCTTCTGTTGCTTCCTGACTATCTCTCTGTCCCTTTTCTGGAGCAATATTCGATGTATCCCATCTGCTTAACATTCAGACCGAGTCTAATTGGAAAATGGGAATAAATATCCTATACTATGATTTCGCAGAATGGTCGCCCCTTTGAAAAATAAATGATAGTATTAGTATTTATTGCCAAGAAGTAGTTCATGTCTGCAGTGGTTATCTACAAATATTACACAGCTGGTGTGCATGATCTAAAGCTATTATGACTTCCAAAACATAAGATCATGTAGTTAATTTTTACTTTGAAAATTTCTATGATTTATCAATAATATGGTATTTGTATAAAGATAACGATTGCTGGCAGGAATTACTTCTTAATATTAAAAATTCAGAAACTTGCTATACATCATTTGTTCCCTTTCAATTCAGTTGTTATCAAAGTTTGTATATTTTGGATGCCTGTGTAAGGGGTATTTCCCCCTACTATCAAACTTTGGCGCCTTTCACTATTCTCGGTTTTGCCTCGGACGCCACCTTTTGGTTTATAGTGGAAATGGCCACTTTTGCTCCAGGCATTCTGAGTGAAGAAAAACACTCCAGGGGTCAGTATAGTCATAACAATGTAACGTGGCCAGCAAGGCAGGCTTTAATTGCCTTTAACTGGGTTTCAAACCTGGATGCCGACTGCGCACTAGATGCTTAAATTCTACTCAAGATAGTAAATATAACAATACTCCATAAACAGGTATATTACCAAAGAAATACAGGCAGGGCGGCTGACGGCAGCCTCAAGTTATCACAACAAATAAACAAATAGCAAGCACTATATACAGAGAAAGCGGGGAGGGTGTTTTGAAGCAAGCGGTGTAATCTTATTATTCAAAAAGCAGCTCATGCGGGGGGTCTCGTACGGAGTGGTATGCAAGCTCAAAAACGGGTATGAAGCTGGTATCAAATTGAATATGGGCCTCTTTCGGCTATGGTTCGATCATGCGCGAATCGCACCTGTGGTACTCACAAATATTTCCGATACCTTTCACCTTTCACTTCTTCGGTACTTGGCTCACACTTTAGATACTAGTTGTCGGGCGCGTGACTGCTGGTGCTAGACTCGGTAAGCGAATGAAATCTTTCCAAACGGAACTACAGTCGGGTTTCCCCCTCTTTTGCGCATTCCTCTCGACCGAGTTTTAGGCGCGCGCCATTTTGTGGACTCTGCCGATTGAGATACAAATTATATAAGAAAGCAATTCGGTATTTTTGTAAAGCTCAACATAGGGATCATTGTAAGCCGCTCTTGATCAATCACCGAATATTAACAGTTACCTGCATATTTATCTTAGAGACAGTCTAATGCATAAAAATAAAAACCCTATGGTTAGTGATCAACCTTACAACACACGCCAAAATAATAATATCCTACTACCCAGACCTACATCAACACTGACCAAACTTGACCCACGTGATGTGACGTCGGTCGTCAGATGGCAGCGGGCGCTTTTGTCTCGAACGGACTGATGTCTTTGGCTTCTATCGGGTGACTGCATGTTCTCGGCGGCGTTTGTTCATAGCACAGCTGGCTCGATGAAAAATGTTTTCTCGAGTCGCTGGCTTGCGCAAGCAACTCTCGCGCATTCTTTACATACACGCGTCGCGGCATTGGCGTGATTTACGGAGGGTGTTTAGCCTATTTATCGGGTTAGGTGTAAACCACGGATTTATCACGAACACGAATGGTATTTTTAGACCTATTATTACCATCGAGATGAATTTAAATCCTTACAGGGAGCTTTTGGTTGTTGAACATAGGGAAAAATGTAACTTGTTACAACTGTGCTATCAATAACTTTTGACATTACTAATAATTGAGGTTGAACAATGAAAATAAATTTGTTGCTTCTCCTATTTCTTCATAGAACTGAGAAATTTTAAATATATCTTCAAGTGCTGAGAGTAGGACAATCATTAAAAATTGAATTTACATGAAATTGATTCATAATTTTTGTAACTGATACATTTGAAAAATATGCAGTGATATCATTTTCAGTATTTTTCAAAAATGTGTACATTTTATAGGATGGTGGTATTCTAGTAAACAACCCTACTGCAGTAGCTATACACGAAGCAAAATTGCTTTGGCCCACAACCCCCATCCAATGTGTTGTATCGTTCGGTACCGGCAGAACTGTTCCTAATCAAATAGATACCTCGACCGAATCTCTCACTACATCGATAACCAATTCTTCATGGAAAAAGAAGTTTTTTGCAATTTTGGATAGTGCTACAGATACAGAAGGTGAGTTTTTCCTGTTTATAGATTTCTAGCAACTTTACAGTTCGGGTTACTATAGAGTTGATTTTCTTAGAAAATGTTTGGCAACTATTAGAACAAAAATTAAACAGTCACATCATAATGCATTACAGCAAAGGGGAGTAAACTTCGAAAAAACCACAATCTGCCTACGGATGTTTCATGGTTTCTTACTCAAAATATCATCACTCAAAAAACTCGTACCATCTGACAGAGGAGAAATATAGAAAATACAACAATTTTAGATGGCATAGATAGGCAATTTGCAGAGTAAACTTGGCAACAAAAGACAAGCTTTTAGCACATTCTGAGTAACCCCACAAAATAGCAAAGGGGAATGATTTTGATTTAATTTCCCGAACATCTGATCTTTCTTGGAATGAAATCACACGAATAAATTTCACCAACTTGTTTTCAATAGCTCACTGGAGGAGACACTGATTCGAAATACTCTTCTCCTGGAATATTTCAATGAAATATCCCCACCCTACAACAAGTCCGATGCGATGCGCAATCTGTATTGTGAGGGGATTCTCTTGACATTCAGCGCACGCATCAATACTCACAGTTCACTCTTAGCTCTCGCTCACAGGATGAACGCCCTCCTCGCTTGGAGAGTGCAAGGATTCATGAAGGTCATGACACAGAATATGTATGCCTACGCCACAACTTTAGTCAAGGTCAAACAAAAAAATCGAGATCAAATCTCAAGGTTGCCGAAACTGAAGGTAGAATCTCTAAAGTAATCGAAACCCAATGCCAAAATTCAATGACAAATCTCAAGGTCAAATACACACACATTGCACAACTGCAAGCATTCAAGGTCACACGTGACGTCATGTGGTGGGGGGAGACCCAGAACCGGCTTAAATCTCCTACTGATTAGCGCTGAAAAAATACTCCAACTCGTTTCGTTATCGAGATATGGCCTATTTTTCACTTTGAAACCTGCAAATTCTTGAAATCCTTATACATTTATAACACGACTAGAAATTCTTATTTTTTCATCCTTTTCATTTAAGCACCGTCAAAAGTTTTTTAAATTCACTCCTATTATTTCAACATCCGGCAAAGGAAAATGATGGCAGCATCTATGATTTGGAAAGTGTAACTCAACCTAATACCAATAAATTAATTGTAATTTTTGTAAAAAAAATTATAAAGAAAATTACAGGGTCAATGTTGTACCCCAAATTTAAAAAAAATCTTATATTCTAGAAAATATCTCTACATTATTTTTTTTTACAGGAGTTCATACTATGCTTTCTGACTTGTTGCCTGTCAACGTATATTATCGATTCAACCCCTATCTGACGGAAATGTTAGATATAGCAGAAATAAACCCAAATAAATTGGAACAATTAAAAAGAGATGCCTTGATGTACCTAAGAAAAAATGAAGACAAGTTCCAAGATGCTGTTAAAGCTTCTAGCAAAAAGAAGAGTTTAACACAGAAATCGCTAGAATGGTTGAATTTGCGTAAGGAAATTCACGGTTTGAATAGTTGGTAGATTATCTTTTTAATTTCATGATTTCCAAAGAATATACTTATGCACCAAACCAATTCATTCTGGAGATTATTTTGAGACCTGACTGTGATTGGGAGAGTTTTATTTGTTTACATTGAGTATTAATTGTACTTTTATATGTTGAATAAAAACACAATTTTTGAAGTAGCATTTTATTGAATCAATAACCTTGTTATCAGCATTAATTTTACCCAAAAAATATTTGTCCGTAGAAAGATGGTGTTTGAAACTTTTTTGTGGGTGATTAAATGAATGATCCAGCTTTATATGAGGGCATTTTTGTCGTATAATAGAGTTATTGGTTCCTTGAGAGAGGACAGACAACGCGAGAACGCCCTGGTTGAACTTGGAAATCGAGAACCACCGAAGAGTAACAAGAAAACAAAGCAAAAAGAACGCAGGTCTGCCCAGAAAGAGTACAAAAAGCCATACGGCAATCTCAAAAAGATAGTTGGCATGCCTACTGCGAGAACATTAACACATTATCCTCAGCAACAAGGCTCTGCAAAGTTCCCTTCAAAGATTCAGGGAAGGGAGTGGGTACACTGTCCTTGCCTGATAGACAGGAATCAGCGGAGCAGAGTCTACAACACCTGAGCTTTATATACTTCCCTGAATCAGAACCAATTACTCAGCCTTCAGGACGAGCCCAATGAGGAAAACTCACATACTAGGAAACGCCCTCAAGTGTGGTAACGCAGAAGAAAAGATCGGCTGTAAAGACCTCACTATTTAAATCACAAAGGAATTATGTTACATTTCCGGCTTTTCTCCAAGGGGGACTGGACATCATTATCCTTCTTAGAATACTTCTATCATGTCTGACCCTAGGGTACATACCGAAAGCATGGCGTCCTTATAGACACCAAGCTGACCTGGAACGAGCAGATTGAAAATCGCACCAAGAAAGCTACCTGCTCCTATTGGGCATAAAGAAGAGCCTTCGGCAACAAGTGAGGCCTGACATTTAAAGCCCAACACTGGATATTTACGGTGATTATTTGCTTGACATTAACGTACAGATCTATCGTTAAGTGGACCAGCACCACTAAGGGCCAAGTCCAGAAATGACCTTGATAAAGTACAACGGCTGGCTTGTCAAGGATTAACAGGTGCCACGAGGATGATGCCTACCAGAGCTCTAGGACTACTACCTCTGCACCTATTCATTGAACATGAAGCCATGCGCACTGCCAACAGACTCAGAGGTGCAAGCCAATGGATCGGTACTGCCGACACTCTGCTTTTTGGAGCAAGGCAAAGGAGAGCTGTCCAGTCCTATTCATGGAAAGAGACAGCACCCCACCGGTTCTGAATTTCAGAAGAGGGCCCAATATTGCAGACCCCCTATCTATGGATCAACCTGGTATACAGATTGGTCAAGATTTGGGGGGAATTCCAGCCCAGGAATAAATGAAGAATGAACAAATGGAGAAATCTCAGTTCCCCTAGGCAAATATGCCTCAGTGTTCCAGCCGTATATGCTATACTCGCCTTGTCCAGGAAAACCTTGGCAATTGGTGAGAGTGTAGAAATGCCATAGAAAGTCAGCCTTTAGGACACTCTGGGAACGAAGAGGCAGACAGATTAGCCAAGATAGGATGGGGAAAGACCACAGTTGGACCGAACCAACCAATCTTGGGAATACCCACCAGCATGGCCATCTCAACATTGTGGAACTGCTACAAAAGCAGTTAATCAAAATATGGCAAGAGGCGCCATGCATGAGGCAATCAAAGCTCCATATAAAGTAGCCATCAAAGAAACTATCAAAAGAGATCCTGTCACTCAACAAGACTGTGACTGGGCTCCTAATCACCTGAACAGGCATATGGAACTCATCGGGATCACAGACGATCCCCTATGTCGATGGTGTCTGGAAGATGACACGTCCTCACTGAGTGCCTCGCTTTGGTGCACCAGAGGGAGATCAACCTTGGGAGCATAATTCTGAACTCAAAAAGATATAAAAGATTCAACTGAGAAAAGTGCTGAATTTCGTCAGAGAAATCTGCATGCCCAGCTGATTCTCAGAGCGAGTGGGTGCACAATGGGCCCAAGTAGAGAGGTCTAGGTTAGGTACTTCCCGAGAGGGGCGATAACCGCCCCTTCCACTGCGACCTTCTCAGATCTATTGTGGCTCGATCCTAATTAAATTAGAGATCACCTTCAAGTCCCGCGCTTCTGACGAAGTCGATGATGACGCTTGGTGATACCTTTTCCAGGTCTTTGGGCTCTAGCTGCCCGTAATCAATACTGTAGAATCTTGTTCATTCCAGACCCTTGCATCTGCACAAGATATACTCTGCTTATCAACAAATGTATATAAAGTAGTCAAATAAACTATTCTATGAACTCCTTCATAGTGCCTTCTTTTGCCAGAAGGTCGGCTTTTTCATTTCCTTCAAAGCCTTTATGTCCAGGGACCCATAGCAGAGTTATGTTCTGAGAGAGGTCTAAGTGCACGGTGTTCTGCGGAACCAACTCAGCTTCTGCCACGAAGAAGACCGTTTCTGGACACTATTAGTGTGGCAACACCACTTTGTTCACCATGTCGGGTAAAGTGCTTGCAGAAAATGTGGACAAAAAATAGGACACATTTTTTAAAATTGGTTGTGTGTGTATATGAAACTGAATTTGAGCAACTCAGTAAGGCACAAATGACACCATGGGAAACATGTGTAATGACAGAACAGGGGATATAAATATATCTAGTGACATTCTGAAACAAAAATATAGGTATTATTATTAATGAATTATGTGATAAAATAAAGAATTTAAAGGATCAAATCTCAATTCTGAAAAAACTGGAGAAAAATCTCCCATACTACTGAGAGTGATAAAAAACCAGTCACAGATATCAAACCAAGTGCCAAGAATAGGGATCCCAGATAACTGACAAAAAAAGTGCCCAAGGTTAAAACTCAGGCAGCTGATGATACACCCACATCTAAAAATTCTAAATAGGTTGCCAGCTCTTTTAGAATTTCCAAAAATAAAATAATCACTGATCAACAGGTGTCAAATGAAATTTTGCAAGCAAAGACTTAGAGCTCGTCCAGTATTGAAACGACTGTTTGGTAGGTAGAGAGGGGGGAAAACACGAGTGAACATGATTTGATGTGGCTGCTTATGCTACGGCTAATCTTCACCAGTGTCTTGTCATGCAGCGTTTGAAAGATTAGGTTTGTTTGAATAATAAATAGGTAGTGCAGTTATTTATTCAATTTTGACAAAAAATTCACAATATCCGACCCCGAAAACCCCCACATACCAATTTTGAATCAAATCAGACCAAAATCACAAAACTCATCCGCCAAAAACTACGTCTCATGTTTCGCCTATACCAAATAATTTGGTACGCCAATGGAATTTCTATTAATAGCCACAGTTAGACAATGGTTCGGGTATCTTCGAGAAAAATTGGTTGTTAGGTAGGGGAAGGCCAAAGTGGTCGTTTCAATACTGGATGAGCTCTATCAGAGCAAATGAAAACAAATCAAATGCCGATTATTAGAAAAAGTGACTACTAGAAGAAAGAAGAGGACATAGTCATAGAAAACAATGACTCGATAAAAGTAAATGGGAAATAAGTTTTTGGTGTGCCAAAATTTACAAACCTACATCTTTTTAGAGTTGATCCAGCTTTAACAGCAACAGAAATGGTTAAAACTAATTTCTTAGAGGTTAGAACAGATCAATCAAAACATCCAGATCTGAGGTTTGTTTTGGTTCGAAGCCAGGACAATTCCGATTTTTTTTAATTTTATATTTTTTTAGTTTCATATATCAATTATCTTAAGTTAATGCTGACTTTTTCTTCTTTAAAATATTGTTCTTTTTAAATATATTGTATATTAGGATTCCTAATTAAATATAGATCTATCTATCGGTTCTAAAGAGTAGGACAAACTTATCGTGAAAGATTTTGCCCGTGTCCATGTTTAATGAACGGCTTTCAGACTACTTCGAACGGTTCTAGGACCGACCCTACTGCGAACCAAAACAAGCCTATTTACTCATTCATTCAAGTCTTTGCTATGCTAAACCAATGACACAACAATAATAGAATGTAAAGTAAACTAAATGTGTACAAAATAGCTTTGATCCAAAGTTATTGCTACTAAATATTCAGTGTCTCAATTTGAATAAAATTGATAATCTAAACATAGGAACGTTTAAATATAACCTATATGTAATAGTTCTATGCCGTCCCCCTCAATGTGATGAAAATGTAGAAGTCATTCTCTCCCAGTTATCCCCCTACTCGAACATTGTATTGGCAGCTGATTTTAACATTGATTTTGATGGTAATAATCCCAAAGTTCACCTAGTTGATGACTTACCGAAATTCTTCAACCTCAAAATGCATGTAAATTCTCCCACACGTTTTGAAGTTTTCTTCAATTACCTTGTATTATGTATGTTCTAATATTAACTGTCAAGTTTGTCTAACCATGAAGCTGTCATCTGCAGTATACAAACTGATACCAGAGAACAATTGGGAACTAAAAAATACAAACGAATATACAGCACTAAGAACTTTGGAACTTTTATACAATTATGTTCAACTATAAGTTGGGAAAAAACTGTAACAAGTAAAGGTTTGTTGACAAGTTTTCATGACTGTCTAACTAACATCTCTGAATCAGCTTTCCCTCTTACTTTCGTAAGGAGTAAACCTAAAAAGCATTGGATAACCAAGGGTATCACTATTTCTGGTAAAAACTTAAAATATCTACATTACATAAGAAAGTACGCATCAGAAAACGTATACTTTTCATCTTACTTCAATAAGTATAGAAGCACATACAGAAGGGTGGTGAAGGCAGCAAAAAAACTTCATTTTGATAGAAGAATGGCAAATTCCACTAATAAATGCAAAGAGTGTTGGAAAATTGTAAATGATTTGAGAGGCGAAAATAACATATTTTCCTTGAGAACATCACTCTCTGACGATAAAATTGATAACTATTACTGCTCTATTGCTGAAAAATTGTGGTCCAAAATTACCTCACGATATGATCCAATACATTTTCTGAAGGATATTTCTGTAAAGGACACCTTCTTTCTCTCTCCGACTAACCCTGAGGATATACTGAAAAATATAAAAAACAAACACACATCTGGATGGGATGACATTTCTGCCAAAGTTCCTGATGAGGGTATGAGTGTGCTAGCAGAAGCAATTAATAATTCCTTTATAAATGGAATTTTCCCAGAATGTCTGAAGATGCCATAATAAATCCAGAGCACAAAGGAGGGTGATGTAATATCAAACCTGAGGCCCATTTCACTCTTACCTATTCCTAATCTAATTGAACAACTGGCAAAGAAAAGGATCCTATCATTTGTTAAAGTGAGTTTATACAGAAAGTAAAATAAAAAAGAAGTAATAATTTTCAGTGTTTATAGAGCTGAGTAAATTAATGTAAGAAGTAAGAAAGCTGTCAATCGAAATTTGGGATTTTATGTTGTTACCTCAAACTTCAATGATGAATACTCGAAAATTTGGTCCCCGTTATTGTTTATTGAGTAAAATATAAGCCATTGTTGACAACACTACCAATATTATAAAATATAGTCATTCAAAGACAAAAAAAAAATTTAAAAAAATGCCAGTGAACACTCCGTTTTCCGGTTATGATGACTACTATTTATATCATGTCATGTATCATCCTAAATCGTTAATTTGTCTAAATTATTCAATATGTACATATGCCTAACAACTTGTCAAGTAAAATAAAAGATAAAAGTTAACCATCTTTTATTTTACTTCTTATTTTATTTTATTTCTGTATAAACCTGTTATGGATGTTGTGTAGTTTGAACTTTTTAAATTACTTTATTTCTTATTTTATTTTACTTGCTGTATAAACTCACTATTAACAAGAATAATATACTTGACTCATGTCAATTTGGTTTTCGTGAAGCGAAAAGCACTAATGACGCTACAGAAGGATCAAGGGTGAGCCATTCGCAGCTGTATTTTATTGATCTCAGCATACTTTTGCATAAATTAGAAATTTACGGCTTCAGAGATATTTCGCTGCGATGGCTCCACTCTTATTTATCTGAGCGCACTCAGATAGTCTCGCTACATGTGAGTTGTCTGAGGCTCAAGTAATATCGTGTGGGTACCCCCAAGGCTCGGTGCTTGGCCCACTCTTATTCCTCTTGTATATCAATGACCTAGCCTCAATTAACGTAGAAGGTAACTTCACTATATTTGCAAATAACACAACTATAGTACTCTATGTAGATGAGGATCTCTCCTTCTCAAATCAAATCTCGTATTTATGTAAAAAAACTGGCTTCTGGATGCTTTGCTACTAGGGTTATTGCGAATGAGCTGAATTTTGTCTTAATTGACTCACATCTGACATATGGTATATTTTTCTGGGGCAATAGTTCTCAATTATTATTGAACTCAGTATTTGCTATTCAAAAGAAAGTCGTTCGTTATGTTTGCAGGGAGAAACCAAGGGTCCACTGTAAACATGTTCAAATCCAGCAGAATCATGACATTGACTTGTATATTTAACTTTGAAAGTGTATGTCTGATATACAGAATACCCGAAAAATGACACGTAAAATGACACGAAAAATGACATGAAAAATGACACGAAAAATGACACGAAAAATGACACGAAAAATGATACGAAAAAGACACGAAAAATGACGAAAAATTATACGAAAAATGACACGAAAAATGACACTGAAAAATAACACGAAAAATGACACGAAAAATTACACGAAAGATGGACACGAAAAATGACACCGAAAAAAGACACGAAAAAGACACGAAAAATGACGGAAAATTACGAAAAATGACTAGAAACATGACACGAAAAATGACATGGAAAATGACATGAAAATTGACACAAAGATGACACGAAAAATAACTCGAAAAATTACAAGAAAAATGACAAGGAAAATGACACGAAAAATGATTGTTAATAGATGTTCTTTTTATGTCTATATTTAAATTTAGGAATGCCTTCAAGGAGCTACTTTTAGATAAGGCATTTTACTCGCTGGAAGAATTTTATAAAGAAATATTTTAAGATCTAAGTCAATGTTTTTATTAATTTTTGGCTAATTAGGCAGAAACTTGTTACTCTTATGTGAAATCTTGCACCTTTGTTACCCTGAGTAATAATTTTATCATTCACTCTGATTTAAATTCTATAATTTTTATCCGACAATTGGGTCACGACACTTATGGACTCGACCCGCTTGGTACTATACCATGCCTCTATTCGTGGTCATGCATGTTTAAGTATACAAAGTGTAAGCTGGAGATTATCAAAGATGTCGACATGCTTTTGTTTGTAGAAAAGGGGATTTGGGGTGGTATAAGTCAGTGTTGTAACCGATTCTCCCAAACTCACAATAAATATATAATAATTATAATCTTTATTGATTTCCAAGACCTACATGGTAAGTATAAGAGGTATGATCCTCAACAACCCTCCAAATATTTATTATACTTGGACGTGAACAACCTCTATGGATGGGCTATGAGGGAGCATTTACCCTCTGGAGGGTTCAAATGGATCGAAGATTTCGATTCTTTGAACGTTCTGGAGGTGTCGGATACTTCTGATACAGGGTATATCCTCGAAGTTGATTTGGAATACCCCGAAGGAATACATGACAAACACAAAGATTTTCCACTTTGTGCAGAACACCGAACTCCTCCAGGTTCAAAATTACCTAAATTATTGACCACCTTGTACAACAAAGAAAACTATAGAAAAATCGAATAAACGGTTTTCTCACATAAAAGATTCAATATAAATTGAACCAGAAAATGGTAGATCTCAGGTGAAAAACAACTACTTTCCTAGCAAACACCACGCAGAACGTTGAATGATATTCACCTGAAAATCCATGCATACCTCCATATAAATGGATGTTTAATTCGATTTTTCTATTTATTCCACTCCACATGGCGTTTATCTTTCAAAGAAAACTATGTCGTACATTATCGCATATTAAAACAAGCTTTGGAAAACGGCCTTATTCTCAGAAAAATTCACCGGGTGTTGCAGTTTAAACAATCAGCATGGCTGCAACCCTACATTGAATTAAATACAAAATTACGCGCCCAAGCTACAACCACTTTCGGTAAATATAACTATAAATTGGCCATAAACAGTATTTTCGGAAAGACCATTGTCGGAATAACACGAAAAATGACGGAAAATTACGAAAAATGACTAGAAACATGACACGAAAAATGACACGAAAATTGACACGAAAGATGACACAAAAAATGACACGAAAAATTACAAGAAAAATGACGCGAAAGATGACATGAAAAATGACACGAAAAATGACACGGAAAATGACACAAAATTCCGTCAATAGATGTTCTTTTTATGTCTATATTTTAAATTTATGAATGCCTTCAAGGAGCTACTTTTAGATAAGGCATTTCACTCGGTGGAAGAATTTTTTAATGAAATATTTTAAGATCTAAGTCAATGGCTGTTTTTATCAATTTTTGGCTAATTAGGCACAAACTTGTTACTCTTATTATGTGAAATCTTGCACCTTTGTTACCCTGAGTAATAATTTTATCATTTACTCTGATTTATATTCTATAATTATTATCTAGGTTTATCTTTATTACAAGCTTCTTATTTTGTAATTCCATTTGTAATCCATTTCTGGAGCACTTGCAGAAATCCGATTGAGCTGAAATTCCGGTGACAATGCATTATGAAATTTTTGTTAGAGAAAAAACAAAATGGCGGCTCCAAGATGGCGGACGAGTTTTGTGATTATGGTACGATTCGATTCAAAATTGGTAGGTGGGGGTTTTCGGGGACAGAGATTGTCAAAATTCAAAAATTTAAGATGGCGGCTCCAAGATGGCGAACAAGTTTTGTGATTATATCCGATTCAAAATTGGTAGGTGGGGGTTTTCGGGGACGGAGATTTAATTTTTTGTCAAAATTCAAGATGGTGGCTCCAAGATGGCGAACAAGTTTTGTGATTATGGTCCGATTTGATTCAAAATTGGTAGGTGGGGGTTTTCGGGGACAGAGATTGTCAAAATTCAAAAATTTATGGCGAACAAGTTTTGTGACTATGGTCCGATTCGATTCAAAATTGGTAGGTGGGGGTTTTTGGGGACGGAGATTGTCAAAATTCAAAAATTCAAGATGGTGGCTCAAGATGGCGAACAAGTTTTGTGATTATGGTCGATTCGATTCAAAATTGGTAGTTGGGGGTTTTGGGGAGGAGATTGTGAATTTTTTGTCGAAATTCATAAATTTAAGATGGCGGGAGTTTTTTTATTATGGTCGGAGACAAAATTTATAAAATTGAAATGGCGGCTCATGGAGTATTACTAGTTAGAGAAAAAACAAAATGGCGCCCCAGGATGGCGGACGAGATTTAGGTTAACGGTCAGATTCGATTCAAAATTGTTTTCGAACTGAAAAATTTGTGCAACAAGCTTTTGAATCTATAACTCACGGAATAACCTAGTCACACATCCAAAGCAATTATTTTTTACTTTTTAGTGCATTTGAATAAATGCTCGTCCTTAAAAAGGTTTTTTATTAATTATTTTATTTCATTATACTAGTTTATATGCTATCCATGAGATGTTACACCTACAACAATAAAGCAGTTTTTGATTTTGACTAAATCACTCCTTGAAACTTCTCTTGCATCGTTGTTATAATTTTTTTTGTGTTTTAGGTCCCATAATGAAGGGTGGTTTTTGTACATTTCTTAAGTTTACATTTTCCGGTATCTATTTTATTAACAATAATTCATAGACTGGCACAAAAACAAGGAAAAAAACGTACTAACTTGGGAAATGCCGCGCAACGAGGCTTCTTTGAGCACAACCAATATGGTGGCAGACAATGTAGCAAGGCAGGTATTACTTTTGCGAGGCTGTCTCGCAAAGTGCGTACGCACCTTTATAAAGGAAAATTCAGATTATTATTATTATTTCTATTAATCTTCAAAAGAATGGAAAAATTCGAAGAGTGTAACACACCTAGTCTATATATTGAATATGGGAATTCCAATTGAATTATTAAAGTTTACATATTCATACACGCCACTGGTGAATTCCTTATTATAAGTACAAATGTGTTGAAATAAATGAAGATATGGTGAAAATTAAATAAAAACCAGTTATATAAAAATATTCAAACTTATAATTTTCACATGACATTCAATAAAAAAAAACAGAGAATAATCTCTTACTACAGATGATTACAAACACGTATAGAAGTTTTTGCGTTTACAACAATGAATCCATCATCTTGCAAATCCCTCAGGGCATCTTCAAATTGATCCCGAGTAATCATCTAGAAAAAATAAAAACTGTTAAAATATTTACAAAAAGTGAGTCAAAACTTGTATTGTTTTTGTCATCATATCGAGGAAACGTTTGATTCCTCATTTACTTCTTAAGGTAGTTCCGCCACGAGACAGTTGAATTAGGAAATTATTTTCGACGGAATCGAAAAATTTCAAAGGACTTGTTGATTTGAAATGCGAAAAAAAAAAATCTTTGAAGGGGGGCACTTGCCCCCCCAATCGAGTCTAGAAAATTTCTTCGTTATAGAAAGTCGACGACTCAAAAAATTTATGTCCCCGAAAAGCGCAGCAAAAAAAATATTTTCAGACTCGGGCCCCCCAATCCCCCCCCCTCACTAGAAATCATACGTCATGGGAAAAAATTATCGTTTTTCGATAAAACTTCGATGGAGTTTTTTGTAGTACTCTTTTTGAACTTTTTTTTTTTAGGGGAAGGGAGGGGTATCGTTAAAATCGATGGGGTCAACTAGGAGGAGTTTTTTTTTTCGCGTTCAGACCCTCAAATGGTCCCCCGTCCTTCTTTAAAAAGTCCCCTGGCACAATCTGCATTTCTCTACGACCCCCCTTTGGGCTGTGCGCTTCACCGTGGACTATTTTGAATAACGAGAGTAGTTTTGATTATATCTGTCAAACTAGATGGTCAATCACTTTGATTTTTTTTCACAATATCTGTGATATCCTGCTCTAGCTCCTCCTCGTTTTTCATAAACTTCTTAATTTTAGTACTACGGTAGAATTAATAATGTGCTGTTTGCCTATGCATGGTCCATATGTTACGTGTTAATTGAGTCAACTTCAATTATATATATCTCGGGTTCGGGATGGTGAAACTTGTTAAAATTTCATAGAGGTGTTGTTCACATGTTGAACAATACGTATGCCAAATTTTAATAATTTCCTATTTCAACTGTCTCGTGGCGGTACTACCTTAAACGGCAGAATAATCATTTTCAAGCCCATTTTGCAGCATTGTCAAGATAAGTATATTATCAATTCAAAAAACTTTATTTTTTAAATAATAATATCTGCATCATATAACATAATTTTCAAAATACATTAAAATGCCTCAAAAATAGTTGAAAATTATTCATATGCAGGGTGTTATTGAAATACATGTACATATTAAAACAGACTAATCAGAATATACAAAATATTGAAATTGGTCGTGGTACAGGTGAAAAACAAACAAGTCATTTATGTGTTTAAGTAATTAGAAGTTGACAGTATTAGCTTCTTTGTGTTATTTTCAAATACTGTTATTGATTAGTGTGTATCATGTTTTTTTTTATTCCTTCATTGTTGCACCTAAGGAACGTTACAGCATCCTATATCCTTAAAATTATAATACAGAGCATTAAGAGGTATACATGATATTACAACAAAAAAAAAGAGAAGGCACTAACAACTAAGTTTACTAAACTATAATAAATAATAGTTTAAAAACTAAAAAACACGCTTTAATAAAAAACTAAAAAATAGAAAATAATTTTAAATGAGTTTGAAATAAGAATACAGTGATTAACAACAAATGTATTTCATCGTAAAAAAGCGTGGGGTGCTTGATGTTAATTGTTGTTAATATTTCATGGACAGATATTGGTAAAAGTAGAATCATTATGAAAATATCTTAAAAAGCACCCCACGCTTTTTTACGTTGAAAGAAATTTGTTGTTAATCACTGTATTCTTATTTCATACTCATTTAAAATTATTTTCTACTTTTTAGTTTAGTTTTCTATTAAAGCGTGTTCTTTAGTTTTTAAACTATTATTTATTTTCAACTTTTTAGTTTTGTTTTCTATTAAAGCGGGTTTTTTAGTTTTTCAAACTATTATTATTTAATTTTTTTAACTATTATTCTCCAATTTTGAATAGAATCGGACCATAATCACAAAACTCGTCCGCCATTTTGGAACTGCCATCTTGAATCCTTCAATTTTGACAAAATAATCATAATCTCCGACCCCAAAAACCCCCACATACCAATTTTGAATAGAATTGGACCATAATCACAAAACTCGTCCGCCATTTTGGAGCCGCCATCTTGAATCCTTCAATTTTGACAAAATAATCATAATCTCCACCCCAAAACCCCCACATACCAATTTTGAATGGACCATAATCACAAAACTCGTCCGCCATTTTGGAGCCGCCATCTTGAATCCTTCAATTTTTACAAAATAATCATAATCTCCGACCCCAAGCACCATTTTGGTTTTTTCTCTAACAAAAATTCAATGAGCCGACATTTCAATTTCAAGAATTTTGCCAAAAAATTCATAATCTCCGACCCCAAAAACCCCCACATATCTATTTTGAACAGAATTGGACCATAATCACAAAACTCGTCCGCCATTTTGGAGCCGCCATCTAGAATTGTTCAATTTTTACAAAAGAATCATAATATTGGTCCCCATACCAATTTTGAATAGAATTGGACCATAATCACAAAACTTGTCTACCATTTTGGAGCCGCCATCTTGAATTTTTCAGTTTTGACAAAAGAATCATAATCTCTGACCACAAAAACCCTCAGATACCAATTTTGAAGCAAATCGCCCCATAATCACAAAACTCGGCCCGCTATATTGGAGCCGACATTTTGTTTTTTTTTCACACAAAAATGTCTTAATGCATTGTCACCGGAATTATGTACACCTGTCAAATTTCAAATCCGTCCTACGTCTGGAAGTGGGTCAAAATCGCGCCCAAAGGAGTCGGTTACAAACAAACATACAAGTGAAGCTAATATAAAGCGTGTAAAAAAGGAAAAATAATAAAATTTTGGAATTTGAGGATAAAATTGGTGGTGTCCAGGCATCATATACTCTTACTGCTTTTAATATGTACAAGTATTTCTATTGGACCATGTATTCATTTATAAACAAGACCCCACAAAAAATCCATAAACTCACCACATTTGAACTCTCCTTCAGTTCCGCAAATAACTTGGGATAATTGATCAACGGGATCTGGCCCTTTGTTTCAATGAGTTTTTTCACAGACTGGGCCAACTCTAGTCTTCTCTTACGAGCAGCCGAACTCATGCCTGTTGTCAAAATACCGACGTCAATTCTGCCAGAAAGAGGATCTGTTGCCGATTGTTTCAGTGCTTCACGATGTAATCTGAAAATGAAAAATGTGATCTTAGTTAGAAAATTCAATATCCAGTATTCGGACAAATTAAAATTTTAAAATATGCAAGACAAATTTAATTTACCTATAAGCTTCTTCGACATCCTCAACCAAAACGGTTTGGGAAAAACGTACTTTGGCATATGCTTCTGAAAGTCGTATCAACGATTCCAGCTGCCTTGGATAAGCGGATATCTGTCCACGCCCCGAACCTATTTTCCGCATATCCACATAGCACTGTATGAGTTTTTGAGAAGCTTCATCACTGAGTTTGGGATGGATGTGTTCTTTGGCATAGGCAATGTAGTCTCTTAGAATGGACATGTCCTGATATTGAAAAAAAATGCGATATTGAAAAAAAAACGTATTGTGATCAGGGAGAGACTTACCAGAATCTCATCTTCTTCCTGGTCTCTCGTTTTATAATACAGCGATACCAAGTGACGAGCTAATCTTCTGTCAAAAATTTCATTCTGTGGATCTAATATCAGGAAAATCAAGTCAAATCTGAAAGATCCAAAATACATTATTTAAAAAGTCAAAGGGTATAAAATTATGTAAATGAAAAACAACTGATATAGCCTTTTCGTCAAGAAAATTTAAATATCTTACTACTGGAAGTCAGGTTACTTTTTTATACTATTCCAACCAGTTACTATATTGTGCAATTTGGAAGGAAATATTAACAAAATACAATGAAGACAAACTGTGTTGTAAGTTTTTTCAAAAGGTGATTAAAAAGTTATATTTTCGAGGGCTTCCATTCTTTCCTAACTCGTGGGAAACTGGGCAGCATTTATATGACCCAAGCATTGCAAGCTCTCTAGCTTCAGATAGAGAGATATTATGGATAATGTATGTCACAACATCATTTAAAGTATATATACAAATAGGTAAAATTGATTTGAATAATTAAATGAAATTTTTGGTATATCACATCTTCTTTAAGTACTCCTCAAATTCCTTTATATCATAGAAAAACCTTTGCACATAATATTTCTCAGTTCCCCTTTCATTTTTTTGTTAGTGAAAGGCCTCAGTTTTTTGGGAAGAATATTAAAATAATAACAGCCCCGATATATTTCTATTTTTTTTTTAACTGTGTCCTGCTTTGTTGATATACAGATTATTAGAGTTTCTTATATCATATTTAGAGATTTATTCAACTGTTTTGAACCTGCATTTGATTTTATGTGCATTATAATTTCCATGAGATAAATATAATAAATATTTTTTAGCCGGAGCTTGCGCTATATGGATCTTCTTGAGGTTTTTAACAAGAAAATAGTAATGTATAACACAGGTACAGAAGTAGAATAGAAGTAATATTTACGAGTTACATTCCGTAGGTTTAGGTTTGTTTGAGTTTATCACAGTATTCGAATTATAGCTAATGTTTTTTATCACAAAGTTCAGTACATTGATTTGTGTTTATACCTCGAAGAAGTTGCTGACAGAGTAGCTGAGATAGGATCAGGAAAGACTCTAGTCGGACCGGAACAAATCTTGGGAATGGCATGGCCATCTTAAACATGGAGGGACTGCTGCAAAAAAAAATATTCAAAACATGGCAAAAGGCACCATGTATGAGGCAATCAAAGCTCCAAATGAAAGGGCCATTGAAGAAACTGTCACAAGAGATCCTGTCGCTCAACAGACTGGGCTCCTAACGTGACACAATCACCTGAACAGGCACATGCAACTCATCGGGATCACAGACGATCCCCTATGCAGGTGGTGCTTGGAGATGATGAGACATCGTTGCACATCCTTACTGAGTGCCCCGCTTTGGTGCACCAGAGGGAGATCAATCTTGGGAGCACAAGTCTGAACCCAGAGATACACAAAGGGCCCACGTATAGAGGCCTAGGTGCACAAAGTTCTCAGGAAGCAGCCCACCATGTGCAAAGAAGAAGGGGTTTTTCAAAATATTCAATTTGAAGAGTTTTCAGATTGTCAAGGATCCAATTAGAGATTCATCCCTTCAGACATCAGGCTCTTTTTTCCCATTGTGATGTTCATCATTACTGTTCATATTTGTTTTTATTTCTCACGTAGTTGTGGATTTGGCGAGTTGATATTAGTTGAATGATTGAGTGGATATTGTTGAGCGTTCTGTTGTGTATGAAGGTACAAGTTTGGAAGATATAAAAGGAGTGCATGTCAATTATTCTGTTCGGGTAATAGAGATCTTTTGTTGGATGGGTCTTGAGAGCTGGAATACGTGTTTTAGGGCTTTATTCTGTAGGACTATCAAGGGATAGATTTTTTCTCCTGAGCAGTGTTGTTGTGCTCACTCTTTTGCCCTTACCAAGTTGTTACAGTAAAGTACAGAGTGAACTATACAGAGGTTTATATTTCCCTTGGAAAATATAACTTGAAAACCAAATTGAGCGGCTAATTTCTCGTCCCTGTGTACCGGTTAATTTTATGCGTGAATTGTTAAACTTGTGTACCAATCTGATCTCTCAAATAATTTAAATAAAATTTGAAAAAAGCATAAGTTTACATAGTATTTCTTAAACCAAGTTGAATACAATGCAGTAATATGAACAATCATGATTTAATTATTGAAAATGAATTGCCAGATAAATTTCAATAACAATCTTACTTGCTTTCAATTCTGCAACCATCTTGGGCCCTTGTGGATTTTCGCGATCCATGAAAGTCTCATTTGCACTTGTAGGCACTTGTGGATTCATTTAAGATATTAATTCTCGTAAGAGTTAATATCATTGTTTATTGAGCATTTATGATTTTTCATTATTTATGGCACGATACTTTATATTTATTGTATTACTGCAACATATTCTTATTAAAAAAAAAAAAAAAAAAAAAAAAGGAGTTAGCATTTAAAAACTACAAGAAATATAAAACAGCTTTTTATCAGAATCGATATTCGGAACTGAGAAAGATTGTAAAAAATAAAATAAACTTAGCGTATAATAAATACACAAACGCAGCTGAGAACAATATTTTAACAGACATTTCGAATTTTTGGTCATTCATAAATAGTAAAAAAGGGCACTCGCGTATTCCGGGTATAATGAAATTTGGTGATGCAGTATTTGATAACCCCGTGGACATTGTCAACGGATTTGCAGAGTATTTCAGAAGTGTACACCAGGTTTCTGATGAGAACATGCTCCGTGAAAACTTTGATGATACTGACTTAGATATGTTAGACATAGGTGTTTTTTCCGAAATTGATCTAGCTACTGCTTCAAAAAAACTAAAAAACAAACTTACTGCGGGAGTCGATAATGTTCCTAGTTTTGTAGTAAAATATTGTATTGACATACTATCTATACCTGTTATGGGCATATTCAACCTAATGTTATCGACCAGTGCCTTCCCTGAACTGTGGAAGACAGCTCGAATATGTCCGATTTTAAAAAAGGCGACTCAAGTCACATCACAAACTATAGAGCAATTTCTATTTTATGTAATTTTTCCAACCTCTTTGAAATATGTATACAAAAGGTCATTTACTCTAATGTTCAGAAAGTTATTTCCCCCACCCAGCACGACTTTGTACAACAAAGATCGTGTTCAACAAACCTTGCATGTTTAAACCAATATCTCTGTACTCATTTAGACAAGCAGAATCAAGTCGATGTTACTTGGACTTCCAAAAAGACATTTGATCAAATAGACCACTATGTTCTTCTTAGTAAATTAATAAAATTGGGACTCTCCAGGCAACTGCTCACTCTACTTGAGTCATACCTAGTTGACAGAAAACAGTATGTTGAATACAAATCTTTCAAATCTGCTTGATACGTAGTTACGTCTGGAGTGCCACAAGGTTCTAATCTAGAACCACTCTTGTTTTTAATTTTCATTAATGACTTGGCAACCTCTTTGAAAATTCCCAGCCTTCTATTTGCAGATGACCTTAAATTATACTACAAAATCGATAACATTACTGATTGTCACTGTGTACAGTCTGAGTTAGATTTAATTAAACTTTGGTGTAATAATAATCGTCTACAACTAAATGTATCCAAATGCAATATTATATCGTTTACAAGAAAATATAAAACCATAATGTATGATTATACTATCAACAATAACACGATCAACCGGGTACATGAGATAAAGGACCTTGGTATAACATACGACAGCACATACACATTTACAACACATTAGAAAAATGGTTGCGGATGCAAATAGGATGCTTGGTTTCATTTACAGAAATAGCAAAAACTTCGAAAACGTTGCCACCATAAAATTGCTATATTTTGCCTTTGCCAGATCTAAGTTGGAGTATGGAATCCAGTCTATGATTACCAAAAAATGACAATCAAAAGTGTACAGAGGAAATTTTTTAAATATGCTTGAAAGTTGATGGACAATATCCTGTGAGAGACATCGATCATGATATTTTATTGTCACGTTTTAAAAATGACATCTTTGGAAATACGGAGAATTATTCTTGGCATGAAATTTTTGTATAAATGAATTAATAACAATATTGATTGTGCTGCTCTTTCAAACTAAATTAATTTCCTAGTACCGAATCGGAGGTCGGCACAATGCCAAGTTTTATTGCGAAGCATCACAAACAAACGTTATGCTACGATCACCGTTGAATTTCATGTGCAGTAGCTTCAACAAAATTTGTGAAATTCGTGACATTCATTTTGACTCATTGAATGCTGTTACATCGTATATTATTGAGTATCTATAATGTTCATGTCTACTACAGCAATCTTACAGTACTTTGGTTTATGTATTCTTTTGTTTTCTTGTTTGTTTACTCAAACTTTTCTCTTGAACTTTAGAATTTAATTGTATGTTAAATATTATAAATTTTCTTATCAGCATTTACTTCCATTAATATATGTATACCTAATTGATTGTTGTATTAACATTTCCTGTAACTGGGTACCCCTGTTGGAAAAAAACTTATTTTTTTTTGTTTTCCCATAATTATGTACAATGTTTACTTTTAATTAGCGACTATTTGCTTCTGGAGGGCTATTTATTACACTAAATATTAAATTAACTCTGCGTTTGTAGAACACGAATTTCTGGGGGCATCAGCAAATCTTGACGCTGATTCTTAATTTTTTCGAATATTATTCAACTATTTAATTATTACATTTTCAACAGAATGTAAACGCGCACAAATAATGTGGTTTGAATGACTACTGGAGACTCAATTGAATTTTCTCATTTACAATTCCCTCATATATATTAGGGAGGCACTTGTCTTAATGTACTTTAGGGTCAACAAGTTCATATATCATTTTTATGATCTTGTCGTTTTATCCTGGTATTGATATATAGTCTGCTTACTACTTTTTTAATTATCACCTAAACTCTTTTAATGTGAGGGTCATAGATTAGTTTAATATTAGTACAGTGGAGTTTCTTTACCCTCAGCAAGCAAATATATTTATTACCCCATAACATATAACGAAGAGGCTGGAGTAGGAATATCGGGTCCTAGTTCTAGGCTCTCAAAACCCCTAGGCAAAGCCCCAACAATTTTTCAAGCAGAAATCCATTCTACAGAAATGTGCGCCCAAGAATGCCTTGAAAGAGGCTCCAGGGGGGCAAAGATCTAGATCCCATCAGACAGCCAAGCATCACTAAAAGCTCTGAGTCTAGACTGACTAGGGACTGCAAACTCTCCCTAAGATAACTGGCTTCAACAACAAGTCACTCCGATGTGGGTGCCAGGTCAAAGGCAATGAGGAAGCAGATAGCCTTGCCAAGGAAGGAGCAAACACTACATTTTCTGGCCCAGATCCCTTCTGTGGTCTTTCCAAAGCCCCACACCAAGGAAAAGGCCTCTGGGCCCACCGCCAAAGAAAGCTACATAGCTTCTCGAGTTGGACAAAATATACTTGAAACTGGTAACGTGACTGCTCACTGGACACATTGTCCTCTGAGGTATCACCTCAAAAAATAGAAAGATCAGACAGTGAACTGTGCCGTTACTGCAAGAACTACGCTGAAACTGCAGAACACCTGCTTTGCGACTGCCAAGGGCTGTAGCGCCTAGGAAACTGAGTCTCGGAATCCTGGGACTTGAATAGATGAAGGGTAATGTACAAAATATTTTGTCGAGGTACGGAGAGGCTGAAGAGCCATAAAATCTACCCTATAACATTTTAATTTTCTTAGAAATTGCTTTTTACTAATAGTTTTGTTTGTTCAAGATGTTCAACGCTTTTCAAATTTATGGCCATTTCACAATTAGTCGTTATTTCTGTGGGTGTTCATTCGAGTTCATTAATCCCTTCCGGATGTCTGTGTCGTATATCATTAATAGTAATTCGTATCCTCTAGACAGATTCCGTTTCAAAATGGATTTCCATTATAGTTTCTATCTATATTATGCAGGGTAGGCTTCACAGTGTTACTCCAGATGAGTGTTAGATATGCAATGTGACAGTGAATAATAAATTTATTTCCTATGAGTGACATTCACGTATTGTGCAACCCTTCCAAGAAGTTGAGGTGCAATTTTTGTGGCATATATGAGAGATGTTTGTGCCCAGTTAAGCTTGCTATCAATGTACAGCCCAAGGTATTTTGTTCTTCTGAGTTCATGACCCCCGATGGACAGACATAGTTCTTGCCAGGCTTCATTTCTTTAGATTACCATCAACGTTGATTTCTCTATTGAAAGAGAGCTTGTGATAATTAAGCCATTCCTTGACCAAGCTTCTTCGATCACCTGTTTCGCTTCCTCTTGCTAGGCAGTGTGAGGATGTTATTGAATTGAAAGATTCCTCTGCATGACTTGTTATATGGTAAATCAAATGTGGCATTTCTCCAAGACATGTTATAACTCAGAGCCGAATTAATCAATACACAGGACACATTCATTTAGTAAACGCTAATTTCTTGTTACTGAGAGGTTTATCCTCATTAACTTTAAAGAACATAAGAAAAATCATTTAGAATTTTCATCTCATAAATTATTCAAATCAAGAAATTTTTCGTACCTTGACAGTAATGTATGTGGTAGTTCAACATTTTCAATGATCGTTTTATTTTTATTCCATTGGGATTCACAAGGATTTGCACCAGCCAAAATGGAAGTTCTGGCATTCAACTGACATATAATTCCGGCTTTAGCTATACTCAAAGTCTGCTGCTCCATAACCTACAATATAAACAAATTTTAGAGGAGAATTGAATTAAAATTCTTAGGAAAATTATAACTTTTCTCAAAATTTTAAAAATGAGAAAACTAAGCTAATAAATAAATACAAAGGTGCAATGGCAAAATTTCAAGAAAATCTACAAATATGAGAATAAAACAATAAATATATTAATTATATTTTTTAAAGAAAGATGTCCTGAATCTCATTACTACCACTAACCTATACAGAAGGTGTATGATGGGTCTAATATCCAATGGACATTGGATTACATCTGATAAACAATGTGGCAAAGTTTTACAAGGTTACTTTTCAAATGCTATGAAATGAAGAAATAATATTAACTCAATTCTGGCTGACCACATGCAGATCAGTTTTGGTGTACTGCCCCTCATCAATACAGGACAAATGACAGTGACTAATATCCACAAACCTCAATTAAATGATCCTTTTTTTATCCATTTCTTAGTATTCGTGAGGATGTTGCCAACCAGAAAGGTCACCACTAGTCAACTTTACCTCAACTTCAACTATTGCGACCAAAGCATCACTAAATGTTCGTCAAGGTATGAGCCAGGAAAGTAGTTCATATATCTATTGTATAGGTTAGTAGTAATGAGCAGTCTTGAGTATCAAGACAGTTCTTTGATGCTCACTATATTATTATTTTGATAATTTGTTATAGCTGAATGTCATTTTAAATGAATTGAATACCTCGTGGAGCACACTGCGTGTTGAATCGTTCATCTTATCAAACTCATCTATACAACATATGCCGTTATCGGCCAAAACTAAGGCACCAGTTTGAAGCACAAGCTGTCTTGTTTCAGTATCTCTAGTAATGTAAGCTGTCAAACCGACAGCCGAGGAACCTTTCCCAGAAGTGTACTGACTCCTCGGAACCAAATTGTATACGTACTGCAGTAGTTGGGACTTTGATGTACCTGAAATGAGATTACTGATACATAATACAAATCAAAATGGCGAACCATATAGGCACCCTATCTCTGGAAATATTCGGAAACTGATTATCACAGACACAGTTCTTAGGTCTATTAACCTTAAGGAAAACCTGCATAAATGTAAAATCACTGCGATTTTGACGAAATTTTCACACATGCTTCAAAACAGGCTAAACTTCATTGAGCAACCGAAATTTTTTTGTGGAAATAATCGTATTTTTAGTAAAAACTTTTGACTAATGGTCAGGAAGTCTAGGCAATGAAAATTCGAATTCACTTCATTTCGATGAAAAGGGAGAAGGTAGATTTTTGCATTGCCTGATACAGGAAAAATTATCACAAAGATCAAAAGTGTAATATTGTTAACACATTTTCTGTCCATTTCATGATTTTCGAACCCTACAAATTCTTATGAAATCAAGAGATATAAAACGAGAAGAGATTTGCAAACTTAGACATTAACCAGTTGAAAACTGAAAAAGATGTCTGAAAAATATCTATAGAATGTTACCTGGATCTCCACACATTAAAATATTGATTTCTGCTCTGAAATTGGACCGACCAGATGTAACAAAGGTTTTCTTAGTACCACCGAAGAGCTGTAACAATATTCCTTTCTTAACATCATCGTTCTCGTATATTGAAGGTGCAATAGCTCTGGCTAATCGTTCATAGATGTCCTGTTTTTGGGATAAAATGTTCAGTAGTTCAATTCTCTCTGGTGTGAAACGATGATCTTTGCTGAAAACAATCCTTATTTCATCACCGACGAATTAAATAAAAAATATAAAATAAATGGGAAAGATATTTTATTTCTCACACGAAAATATTCCAAATAACGGGAACTTTATTTCAAAAAATATTGGGATTGTACCCTCTGGCACTACTTAAAGAAATATTTCAACTGACAGTGAATAAAATAATTAATAAAAACCCAAAGCAATTATTTTTTACTTTTTAGTGCATTTGAATAAAAGCTCGTCTTCGATAGTTTTTTTTATTATTTTATTTTGTGCTTTTTAGTAAGTATGCCTTAACACTTTAAGTGCTGACGGCGTCTTTCGACACTTAAGTGGGGTGCGCACGATGTCTTTCGACGCCGTCTGAGCCGAGCAGAGCTATTGCGCGGACATCAGCGTGTAATAAAAGTGTGAAATAAACGTTTTTGAACAGAAAGTTCGAAAAATCAAGGATTTTGTTGTATGATTTCAGAATTGAAATCTTAGAAAACCTACTTTCAGAAAAACAAACTGAAAAAAATTAATAGCAACTCGCTGATTCAAGTCATATTCCAAAAAAAAACATCCAACAGCAACAACCAAAAAGCAAGCACATCGTAGATGTACCTATTGTGCTAAGAACAAAGTGAGGAAAGAGACTGTGTACCACTGCCCTTATTGTCCTGGAAAGCCTTCCCTATGTGTCAAACCATGTTTTTCGAAATTTCACGAATCTTTGTAAATTTACCGTGTTGATCTGCATGACGCCATCAGCCTCTCGCAGAGAGTTTCATTGCAGGAGGCTGACAACGTCTTTCGACGTCATGGCACTTATCACTTTATTTCTGTATTTTTTTCAAAATAAATATTTTTTACTTGTCAATAATGTTCTTATTATTTATTATTTCAAAAAAAAACACAGTCAGCTTCCGGGTGTCTGTTACCATATAATGTCAGCACTTAAAGTGTTAATCTATGCATTTTTGTTAGAGCATCGTTATTATGAGGCCTTTTTCCTGTAAGTTCTGAGCTATATAGTTCTTCAACGAGGAGACCATCTAAAGATTAACTCGTCCACCATCCAATTTATGAATTTTGGCAAAAAATCAATAATTTTCGACTAAATTCATAATCTCCGACCCCAAAAACCCCGACATACCAATTTTGAAAAGAAACGGTCCATAATCATAAAAGTTTTTTTCTCTAACAAAAATTCCATAATGCATTGTTACGGGAACTATGAACACCTGCCAAATTTCACGTTAATTGGACAACTAGAAGTCGGTCAAATGTAATTTGTAAGATTTGATTACAAAACCACAGACAGACTTAGGGACAGGTGAAACTAAATAAAGCTTGTAATATAAACATATGTAAAATTATAATTTTATAACTTTAAAGGTATCTGGAGGGGAGTTTCCACCATAGAAAGTGTCTGGCAATGGATAATGTGATTTCTGTATGTGTATGTGTATACCGTAGAACATATTAAGAATAAATAATAGTTTAAACGAACTAAAAAACACGCTTTTTATAAAAAACCGAACTGAAAAATAAATAATAGTTCAAGAAAACGAAAAAACACGCTTTTATAGGAAACCAAACTAAAAAAATATAAAATAAATTTTAATAAATTTGAAATTAGGAATGGTGTAAAAAATTTTAATAAATATAAATTAATAATGTAAATAAGAAAAAAAATTATTTTATTTAAAAAAAAGCGTGGGGTGCTTAATCTGAATCTTAAAAAGCACTCCACGCTTTTTTTAAATAAAATAATTTTTTTTTCTTATTTACATTATTAATTTATGTTTATTAAAATTTACACTATTCTTAATTCAAATTTATTAAAATTTATTTTATATTTTTTTAGTTTGGTTTTCTATAAAAGCGTGTTTTTTCGTTTTTTTAAACTATTATTTATTAATTTTTCAGTTCGTTTTTTTATAAAAAGCGTGTTTTTTAGTTTTTTTAAACTATTATTTATTTTCTACTTTTTAGTTTGGTTTATTTATAAAAGCGTGTTTTTTTAATTTTTTAAAACTATTATTTGTTCTAATCTACTATTAATTCCGTGATTACTATTAGTAACTGTAATTAGTTTCCAAATCATTAATACAGCTGTATTAATAGTCAAATCTCGATTTTAGAAGTCATTCAAAGATTTTAACGTTGTCAATACAGTGAGCCGCCATCTTGAATTTTTCAATTTTCACGAAAGAATCATAATATTCGACTCCAAAAACCCCCACATACCAATTTTGAATAGAATCGGACCATAATCACAAAACTCGTCCACCATTTTGGAGCCGCCATTTCGAATTTTTTTATTTTGACAAGAGAATCATAATCTCCGACCACAAAAACCCTCAGATACCAATTTTGAAGCAAATCGGACCACAATCACAAAACTCGTCCGCCATATTGGAGCCGCCATTTTGTTTTTTTTTTTCACACAAAAGTTTCTTAATGCATTGTCACCGGAATTATGTACACCTGCCAAATTTCAAATCATTCGGACGTCTGGAAGTGGGTGAAAATAAAGTCCAAAAGAGTCGGTTACAAACAAACATACAAGTGAAGCTAATATAAAGCGTGTAAAAACACGCTTTATACCATGATGTTTTTGTGCAGCAATTTTATGCATCTGTCTGTTACCTGTCGAAGCCACCGTGACTCAAGGTTCATAGTAGCCAAACGTTCTTAACCACCATAGTGCACTTGCGCAGAAAAATGTTAAGCCTTTATATAGGTCTGGCATTCTAACTTTTTGTTCAGAACACCGTTGACATTCCACTTAACCTCCCCCCTATAGAAATTTTCCAGAAATAAAAAAAACATGAAACTTACCCATCTTCTTCCTCATATAGTCTCTTTGAATCAATTTTTCGATAATGTAACACATCAATATGGGTCTTATAAACTGATCGAATGTTTCGCATTCGGGGGTTAACTTGTAAAGGCTGAGCTCGATAAATTCCAGTAATTGTAACACGATCTCCGGGATGTACTCCGTCTACTAAATCGTTGTGAGCAAAGAGAACCACCGTATGGGGTGTCTGTCCAGCAGGCATATCATCTGAAAAAGAGCGATGACATTGATGCTTATTACATTTCATTAGTACAATACTCGGCAATTAATTATAGTAAAATGCATTTAAACACAAATTATTTCTCTTCAAAATTCGCCAAAAGTCACAGTTTACAGAAATATATATTTATTCGTTTCAAATTTTCCGGTTAGACTTGGTACAAATGTTAAGCAGATGGGAGACATCGAATATCGCTCCAGAAAGGGGACAGAGTGATAGTCAGAAAGCAACATGAAATTTTAAGAAGGGAATATCGCTCTACCTAGACCTACTACAACACTGACAAAAAACTCCCTTATAATCGAGAGCAAAAAGATTTATAATCACCTACCCGTCCTCCTTAACTCTTGAAGAAAGGTTACTATAGCCTGCATGAATATAACAGTGACAACCTTACCTAGATTTATTCTAAAATAGTTCTTATGTTATTTTTAAGTATTATTAAGTATCTTTACAAACACCTTTTATCTATTCTAATGAATCATGTGAACCATTTTAACCTGTTTTTTGTAACCCATTGCATGATTATCTTTAGTTATAATTACCTCCTAATTGCGTATGTTTTCCTTGCAAGCTTCGTTTACTTTTTTATTATACACCTTAGAGATCTTACCCACTGATCATGTGCATTTTAGTACTCAAGTTAAAGCTTTGTCAATAAGATCTAAGTTTCCTCAGACAATAAAATATATTTTGATTTGATTTGAATCTATTCAGAAATGTATGTAAATGAAATATGATTGTTACGAAGGATTTTCTGCATCGACAAATATAAGAAATGCGCCTCACGTTTTTCGTTTCAAATCTTACAACTATTTTGATATCTATTAAAAATTCACAATGACCAATTTTCAGGACAATCTCTATGGGGTTAGGGGGATATAAATCTATATGGGGCTAGGAGAAATTGTTTTATTATTTTTAGTCAGTTTTAAATATGTATATATTTTTTTTTTATTCAAATAATTATTTTATAGTTTTCAGTGCGTTTTATAAACGTGGCATATTAAAAGAAATATTTACATAATTATTTGACAATAATTGTAGGTATTTCTGACGTTATTTTGTTTAACTCTTGTTTACATGTTCAATGTAATTAACTGTTCTTCAAAATACAAATCATTATTATGAATTTAAATGATAATAAAATATCCGCATGTATATTTTTCTACTTTCATCTATAAGATCAATAGTTTATCAAAATTATTTTCGATGATTTATGAGAATTCCATTCCAGCCACATGATGGCAGTGTATATAATTTTGTAGTAATAAAAGAGTGGAAGGCAAATAATATACTTATGAAATATCCACTCACCTGGTGATTCTTGAAGCTTGATCATCTGCTTGTCTGTGAATTGTGACCTATTGTGGACGAGAGTAAAGCAGTGATTTGTGTTACAACTAGAACACAAAGTCGGCTCTGTGATGCGTCCTCTATCGATTTCTACAGTCGTTGAAAATTGACAAACGATACATTTGAAGAAGGCCTCTCTCATTTCTGGCATGATATTTGATGTACGAATCACCATACCGCTTATTGTTATCAACTGGTCAATATCTGAAAAAGACAAATTAATATTGATTCTTTAAACACTCTTGCAGCCACATGTGTCACTAGTGGGGTAATCACCC
The DNA here is from genome assembly GCA_018342105.1 of Gonioctena quinquepunctata. Taxonomy (NCBI): domain Eukaryota; kingdom Metazoa; phylum Arthropoda; class Insecta; order Coleoptera; family Chrysomelidae; genus Gonioctena; species Gonioctena quinquepunctata. The sequence goes on from JAFIRS010000437.1 coordinate 246,200, forward strand.
AATATGCCACCTGTTTCCCTAATGATAAACCACACAATGGCTTGTACATTTCATCTTAAAAGCTGTTTTTTTGGAAAACAAAAATCATAAATCAACACTAACTAATATACATTTGAGATTTGAGATTTTGAGATTTATTAAATTAATTCTTACATTACATTATATAGATTACATGGTATAAATAAGTAGTAATATTCTGATTTACATTTTTCCAGATACACCTAGGTGTGAGACACCTGTGTGTGCATATAATTAAATAACATATGTAGGTATTAGTAAATTGGAAAACAAATCCAAAGATGAGAAATACAATTATAAATTATGAACTACAAATTAAAAATCATAAATCGGGATCCCAGTTTAGTCAGGGGTGGTAATATTATTATAGGAGACTTGAAAACATATTAAGATTTTGAGTGATATAGTGTTTACATTTATTTGAAAAAGTTTTTGCATTTGTTAAATTATTGTGTCTACTTTACATTGATCCACCTCCAGTATCACACTGGTTGAAGATATGATTCCTCTAAACTCTCAAAAAACGAAAAAAGGGATTTTTTTTTAGTTTAACTTTTTTTGTTAAGGTGGAAGATATTCAAAAGTTGTATTTTTACCTTCCGGATTCAGTGATCTCATATTCTTCGTTTTTTCTGCATTGAATGGTCTAACTTGAATCTGATGATCTAGTACTGCAGCAGGATAGCGTTCATAAAACATTTCATTGACTGTCATATCAAAAGTTGGTATGACTTCTTGGGGATAGCAGACCAGCTGCCGGTATAAATTGGCATCATATGTTTCCAGATGGGCACAGTTGACATTCAGGAATGGTTCCTCCAAAGTGTGAATCTATAATGATTGTGTTCATTCAGTCGATGAAATCAATTTGTTGAACAAGAAGTAAATATTACAACTGTTTATATTACATATAATAGCTTGAAAATTTCATTTTTGGTACACAAAACTACGAAGGCGTATAAGGGCCAACAACAAAATTTTTTTTTTAATATTAGGAATTGTCACTTTGAAGTGACAATTGTCACTTTGAACTGACAATTGTCACTTCGAACTGACAATTGTCACTTCTAGAAACAATTTTCACTTCGGTATGAGGATTGCAATACTCTGGACGGGGTTGTTGATGGAGTTTTCTCAGAATAAGTTTCTGAAGTGTTATTTACATGGAGTGTTGCCATTTTTGTTGATGAGCAGTATGCCCATAAATTGACTGAAAAACAATATTATTTCAGCAGTTGGCATCAAATGTCCTTTTTGAGTGACAATTGTCACTTCAAAGTGACAATTGTCAGTTCAAAGTGACAATTGTCAGTTCGAAGTGACAATTGTCAGTTCGAAGTGACAATTGTCAGTTCAAGTGACAATTGTCAGTTCAAGTGACAATTGTCAGTTCAAGTGACAATTGTCAGTTCGAAGTGACCATTGTCAGTTCAAAGTGACAATTGTCAGTTCAAAGTGACAATTGTCACTTCATAGTGACTTGTCAGTTCGAAGTGACAATTGTCACTTCAAAGTGACAATTGTCAGTTCGAAGTGACAATTGTCAGTTAAAAGTGACAATTGTCAGTTAAAAGTGACAATTGTCAGTTCGAAGTGACAATTGTCAGTTCAAAGTGACCATTGTCAGTTCGAAGAGACAATTGTCAGTTGAAAGTGACAATTGTCACTTCAAAGTGACAATTGCCAGTTCGAAGTGACAATTGTCAGTTGAAAGTGACAATTGTCACTTCAAAGTGACAATTGTCAGTTCGAAGTGACAATTGTCAGTTCAATCAATCAATCAATAATTTATTTTCCTGAGATTTTTTACAAGCATGGAAACAAACACAAGTAAAAATAAGAGTTAAAAAATCAAGTGATAAAATATGGAATATACATGTGAGAAAAAAAAAATATATATATTGATATGAAAAATATAATTCAATAGTAGTGGTAGAAGATAATGATATAAAACAATTAAAAAAATAAATATATATATATAGTATACACAGTAAAATAGTAAACAAGCAAACTATCATGATGTCAAGCAGCCAGATCAGTTTGAAAATATTCATCTAGTGAATAAAAGGCATTTTTGAAGAGAATGCTTTTAACGCTATTTTTGAAATTGATGGGATTAGACATTTCCTTAATGAATATTGGAAGTTTATTAAATATTTTTATAGACATAATATGAGGTCCATTTGATACAGATGTTCATTTGTGAACAGGAATTATCAGATTATAATTTTGTCTAAGAGTATAACCAGCGGCTATGCGGATAGTATCCCTTTGCTGAAACTTGTGGTAATGATTATTAATGTAAGTGACACAATTTAAAATATACATGGATATCACAGTTAGAATTTGTAATTCAGTGAATAACTGCTTACAAGAATCATCATATTTTTTAAAACATATGGTTCTCAATATCTTTTTTTGCGAAATCAACAGATCATTCAATCTACTGCAGTTACCGTAGCAGACTAAGCAATAATTCAGACTTGAGTGGACATAGGCATAGTAGTAGCTTAATAAAATATTAATAGGGACAAGATTCCAAATAACAAAACAATGTTTGGATAATTTATTAGAAAGAGAGTCGATATGATCATTCCAGGATAATTGGGAGTCAATGTTCAACCCTAAGAATTTGACTGATTGTTTCTGTATAATAGATTTAGTATTTGCTCTAACCAATATACTACAATCCATTTCTCTAAGCGAGAAAACAATGGTATTTGTTTTGTTGCTATTCAGTGCGAGGCCGTTTCTGGAGCAGTAATTAAGCATATTTGCAACTGCAGTACCTGCTTGGTCAGATAACCCTTCACATAAAGCAGAACTCAATATGAATGAAGTGTCATCAGCAAACTGTACAGTACAATGTTGTTGATTAATATTGGAGATGTCGTTAACGAATAAGAGAAAGAGAGTAGGACCCAGGACACTACCTTGGGGAACACCTGTTAAGATGTTACCATTTTCAGAATGATATATTCCCGATTTGAGCCTAACCTTAACAGATTGTGACCTGCCAGTCAGATAAGTCTCAATCCATTTGAGACTTTGGCCGCGAACTCCAATGTCATAAAGTTTATCGAGGAGAAGTTGATGACTGATGGTGTCAAATGCACGTGACAAGTCAAAAAGAATACTGATCGTTTTTTCGCCATTTTACAAATTTGGATAGAACCTGATTTACCAGAGAAAGAGTAGCATCTTGGGTTGATAAACCAGCTTGGAATCCATATTGGCTCTTAGAGAGCAGGTTAAACTTTTTACAGAAGGATACAAGTCTGTTTAAATAGGATTTTTCGAAAATTTTTGAAAATGAAGACAGCAATGCAATACCTCTGTAGTTGGAGATTAAGTGCTTATCATTTTTCTTGTGAACAGGAACCACAATAGCGTGTTTGAGACACGAGGGAAATGAACCCTCAAGGAATGACAAATTAAGTAAGTATGTAAGTGGTTCGATGATTAGTTCAGCAACAGTCAACAAGACTCTACCAGGCAATTCATCTATGCTGCTAGAGTTCTTAGACGATATAGATTTGATGATATCAAAAAGTTCAGTTTCGTCAAAAGGATGAAGAAAAAAAGAGTTTGTTTTTATATCATGATGATCTTCACCAGCAGGCTCAGTATCATTGATTAGAGATTTTACAGAGTCAACAAAAAAATCACTAAAGACTTGAGGAATTACAGGGCCACCGTGAACCCGAGTTCCATCATCAGTTTCAAAATAATTCGGTAAACAATTGCCCGCATTATTTGATGACGTATTCTGTTTAATTATATTCCAGGCAACTTTAGATTTGTTATCAGCTTCAAGAAATTTGTTGCTGAAATACTCTTTTTTTGAATGGTCAATTTTTTTTCTATGATTCCTCAACAGGATTTTATATTGCTCATTAATGACTTCATCAGATTGAATTCTGTTCATATTGAAAACATCACGAAGAAGTATACCATCATTGATGATTTCATTGGTGATCCAGGGTTTACCTTTTGGAAGTTGGGTGTTATTGATTTTACGTAGAACAGGCGGAAACGCTTTGTCAAATAGATCGAGGAATAAGGAGTAGAATTTGGAAAATTTTGTGTCGAACTCAATGTTGTTTAGATATACAAAGTCCCAAGATTCACATGACAGTAAAGTTTTGAAATGATGAATGTTTAGGTCACTGAACGTTCGCTTGAGAGTGTAATGGGGCTCATCAATAGTGCAAGATTTAATTGAAGATTTAATAATTTGGAGTGCATGGTCGGAAAAATCTGGATGAATGACAACAGAGGGAATTTGGCAAGGGGTGGACGAGAAAATATTATTGACTGTAGACCTACTGTTCCCCTGTATTCTCGTGTAATCAAAAATACATTGATTTAATCCATATGAAGCTAGTAGATTGCGAAGGTACTTTGCGTTTCTGTCATTGGAATTTACATGAAAATTGAAATTGAAGTCACCACAGATAAATGCCATAGATTGATATTGCTTTCCAAGAAATAAATCTAAAAATGCATCCATTTTAGAAAGGAACATTTTACTGTCAGTAGAAAGAGGTCTATAATGACAGCTGATGAGAAATTTAGAATTGTAAGCAGTTATTTCAGTAGCAGCATATTCAAAAATATCTTGGACTTTATCAATATTTAAGCGAGATATTTTGAAGTTGAGATAAGATTTGACGAATATGGCAACTCCACCACCATGTTTGTCATTCCTACAAAAATAATCAGTGAGGATATAAGAATAGAGATTTACTGAATTAATTTCATGATCACTGCACCAGGTCTCTGTTAAACATACTATGTCAGGATAATCGAGTGATTGCAATAAGAAGTCGAGTTTGTCAATTTTTTGTCTCATACTATGAATGTTAAGATCACAAGATTTGTTGAGTTAGGACGGTGATCATGAGACATATGAGATATATCATATTCAGAGTTTTCACGAAAAAAACATAAATTTCTTAATTAACACATTTTCAGGCCATAGGTCACTCTTCAGGATCAGCTGCTTCAGGGACTTCGAAACACCAAGTTTGAATGAACTGTTTTTACCCTTGGTATTCAACCTGAAGCACTTGATATCCTGTTTAGGGAAAGACTCGTTGAGGAAGGACCGCATTACTTCATTATCAATAATACCTTTGATTTTTTACCCACGTACAACCATTCCAAATCATTGTCACTGGTGACGCCCTGTATTTTATGATTAGTTCTTTTGCTTGAGCCAATGAGTAGTATTTTGTTATTGTTCACTGGTCTATCAACAGCTGATGGGGGATTCCGGTCATTGCTATTTACCTTTTTTGTGCCATTTGTTTTATTGGCAGAGATATAATTCATATCAGATTTCGGAGCGTTAATTTTTTTTGGAATACTCGGCTTGGAGATTTTATTGCCAGACCCAGACGGAGTGACGGTTTGTTGATTAATGTTTAAAGTACTAGAATTGGCTATCTGGTGTTTTAGGAGAAATATTGTTTCTTCTTGATCTTGTAATCTTTTTGTCATTTGATCACATAATTTCTCGAGAAGTATTAACTCACGATCAAGTTGCTGACATTTTCTTAAGGTAAACAAGCATTGTGATTCAGAGCAGTTAGCTGTTTCACCGTTGCTGAATCTGGGATTTTCCACTAATTCGGCACTAAGGGATAATGTGTATTCTTTAAATGATCATTTGTATTAGTTCATATAACTAAAATAAAGAAATTATATATAAGTCACTGACAAAATTTTTAAGAATCAAATTTTCTGAAGCACTGCCAGGTAGCACTTTAGATACCACTAGATCGATTATTTCACTTTTCTTTAATTTATTGAGCTCAGCTGATAGCACAACCTTCTCGGTCGGAGCCATGACTACTACTGATTCAAAGTGACAATTGTCACTCCAAAGCGACAATTCCTAATATTTTAAAAAATATTTTGTTGTTGGCCCTTATACGCCTTCATACAAAACATTTTTTTTTTCAAATACCCTTAGTCTCGTTAAAATAGCAGATAAATCATCTAATAGCTTTTTCTGTAGGATTTATTTCCGTAAAATATTTTCAACGGACAAGCCAATTATAACATTACAAAAAGAAAGAAACAGAGTAAATATACATTTGTACAGATGATCAAGATTATGAGAAGAAAAATAAAAGAAACAATTACACTACTGTTTTTTTACTACTTTTCGAAAGGATGGTATAGATGAATCGAACAGTTCAATTTTGTTCCGAGTGTTTGCCGATTTAATCATTCTGTTGAGGGATTCATTTTGAGCATAATTTGTTCTACAAAAAGGAATGTCACTATTTCTATTTCTTCTAGCATTTGCAGAAAGTGAGGTAAGCTTAGCAATTTCAGGACAATCAATACTGCCCTCGATAACTTTATGTAGGAATACCAAATTGATTTCCAGTCTTCTATGTATTAAAGTATTCAAATTCAGAACCTTTAGTATTTGTGAATAATCATATTCATCTCTATTAATTCCCAAATTATAGCCACAGTATCTTAGGAATTTATTTTCATTACTCTCCAAGAGTTCTATATCAACTTTGTAGCATGGTGACCAAATGATAGAGTTGTATTCGAGTATAGACCTCACCTGTGCCCAATAAATAATCTTGACAACATTGAAAGACAGTTCTCTTGCTGAACGAAGAGAAAAGTCCAACATTGAATGGAAATTATAATAAACACTTACTTCTTCCAATTTTTGTAGATACAGTGGTTCGTTGAGGTTCATGTCATCTGTCCTCTCGTCTTCTTCTGCATTTGGATCTATGAAGCGGAGTATGAACTGTTTGAATTTTGTCTTGCATTCTGCGACTGAAACGTTGGTTCCCCAAATTACTAGATGAGGTGCAGATGAATCTGATTCCTGACTCTCTGGAATTGCCTCCAGCTGAAAATCGATGAAGTGAGAAATATAACAAATGTGATTTCTATTCAATGAATCTAATTAAAATGATATATATGTATAATGAATAACTCCTTGAAAAAAAAAACTTCAGTTTTTGGTGAGCATTTTCAACAAAGTGGTACAAATTCACATTATGAGATTCTCCACTTTCCTTTGTCTATACAAACAAAAACTTTTATAATTTTAATATTTTCCCAAGATTTTGGGATATTGAAAATGTATAGTACCCAAAACGATAACCTTCTACAGAAAAGTATCCCTCTTAATATTTTGAAATATTTTTCCCGAAGGCAAGTTCAGAATACTACAATTATTTATGTGGAAAATGTAAACATTCTCAATTGAGATTTGGACGAAAAAGAATTCCCAGAAATGGTAAAATCTACGATAAAAATTAAGTACTTTTTTGTAATATCAAAGTAGTAGTTATTGAAGAGAAAATAAAGTAAACATTTTCAGTTTCTTTCGGATAATGGTTTGTTTTTTGAGTCTAATTTTCAAGTCATATAGATTTTTTAGTCTGTGCATAACCAAAAAAAAGTCAAAAAACTTTTAGAAAACAGTTGCAAAAAAAACATTGAAATTACAGGTTTTTTATTTTAAAATACCAAATGTAAACAATACTCTGTACCACATTTCAACTCACATTGTTAAATGATCCCAAAAAAGTTTCAATGAGAGTGTAAACATTTTCTTAAAAAATTAGGTAGATATTTTGACAAAAAGAAAAAATATATATTTTCCTGTATAAATCCCAAACAAAAACTTGTAGATAGACAACTTTATCTTCTACCATTCAGAAGGATCTTGTATAGATTTGGCTTTTGAATACATAAACAAAATTTTCATATACCAATTCATCGGTATTTATTTCAAATAATTTTATAATTACATTGCATTCTTCAAGTGATTTTGCTTTTTTGGACCACTCTATATTTCAGTCTTTCTGTCAATCTTGACAATTTTTTTCAGTTGAATATATTATTTTTGTCCGTTTTTTGTAATGTTTTTGGAAGTGATATTAGGCTTGTATATTATATATGCTTCGTACCTGTTTTTTAAAAAATGTATCATTGAACGTGATTTCACAGATTTGAATGACAAATATCTGGAAGTTTTCGTCATCGGACAAATGTTACTCATTGCAGTTATTGCAATGGTATACCTAAGACGCCGAAATAAAAGGGAAAAGATGAAAGTAACTTTGAGTGGTAAGTAGTTGTTATAAATCTGCATATAGAGTTTAATTTCAGTACATTTTTTTTAGAACTGTCATGAGGAAAACGAATCATTATCATTAATTAGCACATTTTTCAAGCCCATCCAAATCCTTTTTTTTTTCTCACAATGATCATGCAACATGACGACCAAATCATATTGCTTCACATATACAAGGTGTATCAGAAACTGATTGCTAAACTTATTCGCTACTTTCTCAAAATAAACCTTATTTTACTATTTCCTTCGTACAGTTTTTACTATTTCAAAAGAGCTACAGCTACTTCAGAAGAAAGATCAAACCCTCTGTCTGTCCGAGTCAATTTTCTCAGAAACCCCCATATTTTGACTAGTTAACACTTCAAAATATTCATATAAGAATTAATGAGAAAAATTTGGTATTTTTTTAAATTATATATATATATATATATATATATATATATATACATATAATCTTTCAAGTCTTTGTTATGAGGAAGGCAAAAATATTTGGTTTTTATAATTTTAAATACATATTTAACACTATATTCTGAAAAATATGCAAAAATAGACCATTCCCCTTATCTCTGAAACTACTGTACCTGAAATTCTAAAGAAATCAGGGAATGTAATATCTTACTCAAAGTTCACAGGAAAAGTATCATGAATACAATATATAAATATATAACTTATAAAATTTTATAAATTAATTTCACAAACTTATAATTTATTCAACTCACTGCGTGCAAGTTCGACTCGCACTTAATCCCTTTTTTCTTATGAAAAATTGTTGTCTGAATATTGTAACTGTTTTTATTTTTATTCTATAAATAAGAAACTGAATATCTCAAAATTATCCCTTTTCAAAATGAATGTCCTTTTATTATCAGTTGGAGTTGGGCAGAAATTTATTATTTGTTACATTTTTCCCAAAAATATCATTTTTAACAATTTGACTTGTTATAAATAGTCTTCAATATCATGAACTTTCATTGTAAATTTCAAAAACTATAAAACCCACCCAGAACAACTTAGGGCTAACTCCTGGTTACCCTATTTTCTATTCAAAATATTAACTTCAGAAGTTTTTAAGATTTTAAGGGAGGGGGGAATTTGTTTAGAACATTTCCTCGATATCTCTAAAACTATTTACATAACATGGTTTCCGGTGTTTTTTACCTTCCGTCAAATAAACATTGATATAACCTCTACATTGAAAATAAAAACAGTTTTGAGAAAGATAATTCAACCAGTTTTTAAAAAGAGTACAGAAGATATATATAGTCCTCGAATTGTCAACTTTGGGACAGATTACGTTTTATTTAATTATGAAATTATTTTATCCAGAATAAGATAAATTACTGACAAATTGTGTCCTGCTTGCCTCAAGAAAATGTTCATTTGGTAAGAGCAGTAACTTATCGGTTTTTTTTTATGGTCATGACAGGTACTTAAGAATTAGTATTTTGTATTTATACATAATTATTTAAAATATCATAGATAAGCACTGATTATGACTGTAGGACGAAAATGCTTTGCATCAATTCACATCTTACACATAAAATACATCATTTTACTATCAATTTGGAAACATCTTGTACACAGAAGTGGGGAATTGTTAAATCAAATAATATTCCCTTCTACACTTTTATTAATTTTCTTCGTATAATTAAAACACAGAAAACCATGTTGAGAAAAAGTATTGCTCCACATGAAGTACATTTCAAATCAATATCTTACACAATTCTAATATTTCACACATTTTTTCTGGCATACTGTTTTTAGGTTAACTACTACTAATCAATTTCTCTGAGAAAAATGGGTATGATAGACAGCTGGACTGATAGATCTATAAACAAAACTTATAATTGGAAACAGAATCTAATAAAATAATTAATGAAAAACCTTTTCAAAGACAAGCTTTTATTCAAATGCCGTCCTAAAAAGTAAAAATTAGTTGCTTTGCATGTGTGACGTAGGTTATTGCATGAGCAGATTCAAGAGCTTGTTGCGCCAAGCTTTTGAATCCATAACTCACGGAATAACAGACGTCACACATCCTAAGCAATTATTTTTTGCTTTTTAGTGCATTTCACTAAAAGCTTGTCTTTAAAAATGTTTTTAATTAATTATTTTATTTTGTGCTTTTTAGTACTTAGGTACACCTTAATCTATGCATTTTGTTAAAGGCCTTTTTTTCCTGTAAGTTCTGAGCTATCTAGTCCTTCAATGAGGAGACCATCTAAAGATTAACTCATCCGCCATCTTGGAGTTGCCATCTTCAATTTATGAATTTTAACTAAAAATCAATAATCTTCGACTAAATTCATAATCTCTGACCCCAAAAACCCCGACATACCAATTTTGAATCGAATCGGGCCATAATTACAAAACTTGCCCGCCATCTTGAATCTGTGGATTTTGATAAAAAATTCATATTTATCGATCCCGAAAACCCCCATATACCAATTTTGAATAGAACCGGACCATAAACACGAGATCAACGGCCATCTTGGAGCCGCCATTTGATTTTAATTTTAAAAATCGGACTATAAATCTAAATCTCGTCCGCCATCTTGGAGCGCCATTTTGTTTTTTTCTCTAACAAAAATTCCATGAACTGCCATTTCACTTTCATAAATCTCCGACTCTGAAAACCCCACATACAAATTTTGAATAGAATCGGACCATAATCACAAAACTCATCCGCCATTTTGGAGCCGCCATCTTAAATTTTTGAATTTTGACAAAAAATTCACAATCTCCTTCCCCAAAAACCCCCACATACCAATTTTGAATCGAATCGTATCATAATCACAAAACTCGTCCGCCACCTTGAAGCCACCATTTTGTTTTTTTTTTCTCTAACAAAAATTTCATAATGCACCGGAATTATGAACACCTGCTAAATTTCTGCTCAATCGGATGTCGTGCTCCAAAAACAGACAACTAAGCGGGTTTTTTGTTATTTTACTGTGTCCTCTGTAATAATTATAATGATAACGTTTATGACCTAACACAAAGCTATATATGTCAATGAGAATCTATAATTCTTTGGACAATAAAGTACATGTTGATTGATTAATAATATTGCATTGTCATTCATCCAGTTCTGAGCTATGTTCAAGTTTTCAAGTCTCTAGCTCATCGCGAAGTTAGTTTAAAATCAATAGCAAAATTTGTACCGAACAAATAGGAAAAAATCGAGTTATTAATAAAAAAACTTTTTAAAGACAAGCTTTTATTCAAATGCGTTAAAAAGTAAAAAAATAATTGCTTTGGATGTGTGACGTAGGGTATTCGGTGAGTTATAGATTCAAGAGCTTGTCGCACAAAGTTTTCAGATCCAATACAAAAGCGCCAAGCTTTTGAATCTATAACTCACGGAATAACCTATGTCACACATCCTATCCAAAGCAATTATTTTTAAATTTTTAGGGCATTTGAATAAAAACTTGTCTTTTTAATTATTTAATTTTGTGCTTTTTAGTAAGTACGCCTTAATCTATGCATTTTTGTTGAAGCATCTTCATCTGTCATCTTCATTTTATGAATTTTGTCAAAAAAATAAATAATCTTCGACTAAATTCATTATTTCCGACCCCAAAAACCTCGACATACCAATTTTGAATAGAAACGGTCCATAATCACAAAACGTCCACCATCTTGGAGCTGCCATCTTGAATTTATGAATTTTGCCAATAAAATCATAATCTCCGACCTCAAAAACCCCCACATACCAATTTTGAATAGAATCAGGCCATAATCACAGATCGCATCCGCCATCTTGGAGCAGCCATTTTGTTTTTTCTCTAATGCATTGGTCACGGGAACTATGAACACCTGCCAAATTTCAAGTTAATCCTACAACTAGAAGTGGGCCAAGTGAAAGTAAATAAAAGCTTGTAAAAACGTGGTAAGATCAACAATTGATGCACCAGCCTATGAAATGGAGGAAAATCAGGTTCAATTTCAAAGTAACCAAAATAATAGAATATGGAACCCAATTTAATAAATCAAACAACATTAACTTGTTAAAAAAAAAAACTATGGATGAAATCTCTGTTAATATATTCGAAAGTCTACCGACAGTGCTTTATATGTCCTGGCAGATTGTATAAATAAATCATTTGAGTCAGGGTCATTCCCTTCTTTCTTGAAAGAAGCGATTGTAATCCCCTTCACAAAGGTGGTCAAACTGACGATCCCTCAAACTACCGTCCAATATCCGTCCAATATCCCTTCTATCTACAGTTTCGAAAATTATAGAAAAACTCGTTAAAAAGATAATTATGAAGTACCTACAAAAATACAACATATTGTCACAGAATCAATTCGGATTTCAAAGTTCAAAAAGCACAACTAACGCAATTTTTTCATTTCTTGAAAATATTTTTCTCAGTCTAAATGAGGGCGAGGAGGTTGAGGCAGTGTTCTGTGATTTTTCAAAACCATTTGATTGTGGATCACAGAGTACTGCTGGGAAAACTATACTATATTATGGATTTAGAGGGATTGTCTATAAATGGAAATGGTTCGAATCATATTTCCTTGAGAGGAAACAAAAAGCTAAAACTAAAGCTTTAAGTTCTTATCCTATATGTTTAATATCTAGATGCTGATTTGTATGTTCGTACTATGGTTACTTCCGGCTAAATGTAATACAAATGTTAAAATTGTTTTGTGACTTATTTGGTTGTATTTTATATTATTGATATTTATTTTATATTATTGATATTTATACTTATTTCATTTATATTAGTTACCTTTGAATTGGACACAGTTGGTTCCCTCCACTTCATGTTACTCCCTCACAACACTTTGTCAATAGGTAATATAATTCTTAGACGGTAAAGTACAGTTTCAATTGATTGATTGAATTGAATTAGGGAGTCAGTATAGTTTTCATCATAGAATATTTTTGTAGTTTCAGTTATTATCATTCTGGCTTTGGATATATTCGCACATTTGATTTCACCAGTTTTTCAACTAGTTGTGTTGCTCAGACTTGAAGAGCTATTGTTCCAAATTATGTTCATTGCACCTGCTTGAAAAATTAAGGCAGAAAATCCTGTTTTCAGATACCAATTTTGTGTACAATACCGAGTGTCCAATATGTTTTAATAAACTTGCAATGCCTATCAGATCTGATTGTGGTCATGCTTATTGTATAGAATGCCTACACACCTTCTGGTTAAAACGTACATGGAAGAATTTGTGCCCCCTATGCCGTCGGACTTTGGAGAATTTGAGACTTATTGAGGTAAGACAGAACCAGAATGAATTGAAAACATTCTCATTACACATAGTATAAATAAGCAAATTAATGTCTAAGCAGACTTTTTTTTTTGTTTAGGGAATTTGTGTAATTTTGAAAACCTATGTGAGATTATTGTTGCAATTAAGTATTTAGGGGTTTTCGGGATGCAGAGATTATACCATTTTGTTCAAATTTCAAAGAGATATTTTGGAGTGGAAGATGTTTTTGTGTTCTAGAATTTCCAGAGAAATTACTAAAAAAAGGAGATTAAATATGGGTTTTATTTTAAAGACTAGCTTTAACATGTTGCTCTAAAAAGAGGTGTGATGTAGTACTTCTTTTTAGTGTATTCGAATGAGAGATTGGCATCCCCCCATGTTAAATCTTCAGTAAATATGGCATCCGTGGTAAATTGACATCCGATATATGTTAAATTACACTTTTTAGCGCACTGAAAATTAGCTGAATGCCAATTTTTACCCTTTTCGACTGGCGTGGATATCGGAGGTTCCAGAATTGATATGGCGGCGCTTGCATTGACTTCGTGTATATTATGTATATTTTTGCCCATCCATGTAACAGATAAGTTGGCATCCGATGCATTTGGCAACATTGTTCATCACATTCAAAAGATGGAATAATAATAATTCGTCCCACACAGGTATGCACGCCAAGATCACGGAGAATAGCAAAATTGGCAAATTTAGTTAGAAAACTTACAATAATGATTTGTTAGCATATCATTTATTTGGTATCATTACACCATTATTGTTGTATTCATTTCAGTCTAATGCCAACCCTAAAGAATCAATCTTGTATACAGATTTTATGATTTTAAAAAAGTAGGGCGATGTAGCTTTGTATCGACTATGAAAAATATTCAAATGTATGGAGGGGCGGGTTCGGGTTATTATTCTTGGCATATTAAATTATAAGGGGAAAAACTAATTATAATGATGAGTCCGTGATCAAAAAAATTATCTATTTTTCGGATTTTTGTATGTTAGAAATTGAATTGAGAGAAGTTCAAAATTTTGGTAGCAATATGCAGGCCTCAATCATTTATGTAATCTACGATTCAACTCAAAGTTGGTATCGGCTAGTTTTTGGCCTGCAGATTGATATTTATTATTGAAATTTTCGAATTCAAAACGTTGGTGGATTTAGTAATTTATGATTCAGTAAATCTCAAAAATGATATAGGGGGGTTGTGATTGGGAATGTGAAAATTCGGAATGGCAATGTCAATATATTCCAAACCGAATCAAAATCGATAATTGAAGGTTTCAGGGCTCACAGACGAGGCCATCCCAATATGGCCCTAATTTATTATTTGAAGACCACAAAAGATGATGATACGACACATTTCTATTATATATATATACATATATATATATATATATATATATATATATATATATATATATATATATATATATATTATTATTCCCTGAACATCATTTAAATAAATTTTTGGATCAATTTTGAATTATATTACCTAATAAACCTTAACCATTTTAGAATGAACAATACAAATATACCGAGCCATTACGAGGAAAGTTATTGGTAAATGTTTCCAAAATCTCAAATCCTTGCGGTAGCCGTTTCAAGTTATCGGATTTAATATTCACGCAGGCTGGATACTACTTCATGGTTGGAACGATTCTGATATCCCTGTGGGCTTGGGCAGTAGCCTATTCCGATAAACTCGTATATTATTCCATGTGGATATATGATTCATTATATGATAAAAGAGCAGAAATGGAAATAAAATCAAATATATAATGAGAGTGTTTGATTTTGACTCACGGCAGACAAACTCACACTCAAATATAATGTTCTTCATTTTTTTTTTCTTTTAGCATAACTTGTGGAAAATTTTCTTTGGCACCTGATTTTCGATCTTCACTCCGCAAGAAATTGATACTTTGTGAATCTGACTTGCATATTATGTTTCTGGGATGTAAGCTCTGACTCTTCGACTAGAGATATGTGTGCCGAGCAGGAGTTCAAGATTCTTGTAGAACACTTTTTATATCACAAGGAATTCAACCATTTAACTTGCATTATTATTCTGTAAACAGTTTCCTTGCTACACCAAAAATACAAGACAAGCATTATGTCAGAGTCAAACTATTTAGAACTCTATTTTATATGATGGGAAAAAAATATTCAATCACCTTCCTGTTTCCATCAGAAAAATAAATTGAAATTAAAAGTTCCGTAGAAAGGTGCAAATACAATTTAAATGAATTTCTCACTGACACGGCTCATTCCGGAATTTGTTTAAAATAAGCATAATTTCATTGGCCTTTTTGATATATTTATTTTTATAAATTGTATTTTATGAAGAGTTGATTTCACTATGTTTGTATATATTTTATAATGTGGCTCAGCTTTAGGTAAGTGTTGTTGGCAGTACAAAATTAATAGGAAACACAAAAAAATCCAAATTGTGAATCAGGATCCTGTTTTATATTTAGGATGTACCTTACCTTACCTCTATTAGATTTTTTTTCACTATTCAATATTCTGCACAAGAATCATATTGTAACGAATATAGTTCATCCAACAGGCATTTAATACATAACAATACAAATGTAACAAAAGTTCACACAGACCAGAATCATCATTTCTTTCTAAGCATCGATAAACATGTGTGCTTGAACTTATAAAATTTGAACCACTTACCGCAGCATCTCCTCCAACATTCACTTGTCTGATTCTCTTATCTGATCTGACATCAGGCCTCATGCGAATTGGTGTACCTCTTATCCCCGATCTTGGAGTCCTGATAGATCCCAAAGAACTGGGAGTTCCATAATTCAAGGGGGAACTCAAATCAATTTCACTCATGGCCAAACCTGAAGATTATTGACATCAGTCAGGAGGATAGGCACAAATTGTCCTCAAAATATTAATATTCAACAGATAATTTCTTAATGAAAGAAAAAGCCAAGTGAAGGGAGATAAAATATGAAATGCAATGCATAAAGTACACACAAAGTCATCTTCACCAAGGATTCGATATAAATTGAAACTCAATTGGTAGACCAGAGGCGAAAAACAACTACTTTTCTAGCAAATACCACGCAGAATGTTGAATGATATTCACCTGACAATCCATGCAAACTTCCATATAAATGGAAATTGTTCTAAAATATTTTTTCTGATAAGTCAATTATGTTTAAATTCATGGTTCCTAACAATCCATACTGGTTTCAGGCTTTTGGCCCTCATCAGTACCGAGTAGTCACCAGCCAGAGATCCGTAGAGCTCTGGCCGAAGCGAGACACAACATAAATAAAATCACGATCAAGCTTACAACATCTTTAGGTACGTCGGAAAATATAACTTTTTAACCGGCGGCACCTAGTGACAGAAAGAAACACTCCATACATTTCTCCTACCTCGATAGGATTCTAATGAAAGATTCCTTCTCAGTAGGAGTGGCTTAGGTTGCCCGACTGGCATATGTTTAATGAAAGAAAAAGGCTTTGTTGTAAGCTTGATTGAAGGTGATTTTATTTATGTTGTGTCTCGCTTTGGCCAGAGCTCTACGGATCTCTGGCTGGTGACTACTCCGAACTGATGAGGGCCAAAAAGCCTGAAACCGGTATGTGGATTGTTAGGCGGACACGACATGAATTTAAACATAATTGAGCTTATCAGAAAGAAATATTTGCGGAACAATTTCCATTTATATGGAAGTTTGCATGGATTGTCAGGTGAATATCATTCAAAGTTCTGCGTGGTATTTGCTAGGAAAGTAGTTGTTTTTTGCCTGTGGTCTACCAATTGAGTTTCAATTTATATTGAATCCTTGGTGAAGACGACTTTGTGTACTTTATGCATTGCATTTCATAAGATAATTTCTTGTTTATCTAACATTTTTGTATCTATAACAATCTGATATTTTTCACACAACTTACAGTACACTGTTTTCTTATTTTGTCTTCAATAGAGTAGAAGATATTGGGGGCTATGAACACTAATTCAAAATTGTGAAAAATATTCTTTACTCACAACAATTAGATTTATAATAAATATCGGGATAATTATTGATTTTTTATATTTATCCGGATAATTATCAGAAATTGATAATTATCCACATATCTTATTACTTTAAACAAGCAATTCTTGTATATGTATAAATATTTCAGGTATCTCGGAAACGGCTCCAACGATTTGGATGAAATTTTGTATTTAGATAAGGTTTTGTTTTTCAAGTTTATCTATATAGGCATCTTTCCTGAAAAAAACGCGATTTTACACAAAAAAAATATTATTACGATTTGATAGAGCGATCACTATCTGCTCTCGTGCTAACAATGTATAGCGCCATCTCGTAAATTTTTGAGGTATTTGAATTGTTGCTATTGGATGTTAGCCTACTGGTACCTCTAAACTTTGTGAGATGGCGCTATATGACATCCGAATATGAATAACCTTACCGAGTGACATTACCGAATTTGGGCATCAAATCAATGTTAGATATGTTTTTCTTTGGTTAGTCCAAGGAACTCATACAGTTTATTTAAAATGTGTATTTGTAGCAAACCTGTGCACTAGGTAAGATTGCAAAATATTTATATGTAATAAGTATATGTTTTGTATCTAAATAAGCATCATCTCTAAAACCCTTATTACACTATGCCTTTTTCGTGCCTATTTGTCTGCCTGATTGCCGGAGGCTGAAATTTTAAACAAATACGCATGCGCGCATGGTTATTTTGTTGATTGTTTCAGGCGTGAAAATAAATAGGACTGGTTCTATTTTTTCCGCCTGAATCGAGGGGATTTCAAGGACGTTTGTGGAAATGTCAGGTTTGCCAAAACAATAATTATCTATTGGACTTGACATAACCAACAAACAAATGAAATTAATCATAGTTTTCCTTTTGTTCAGTATGACAGAAAAGAAGAAAAAATCTAGTACCAGGTAAGGAAAAAGTTGAAACAAATAGTCCAGGTTTACTAAATTACTCAATCATTTAAGGTAAATATCAATTTTCCTTAGGTTTGCAGCTCTGAAATTAGCGCCTGAAACAATCACCAAAAAGGCACGGTGTAATAGGGCCAGTTATTTGGGGAAATTTAGCCAACAAATAGCCATGAAAATAAGCACAAAAATAGGCACGAAAAAGGCATAGTGTAATAAGGGTTTTAAAAAACACGATTTTACAGAAGAAAAAAAAAACGCGGAGCAAAGCTCGGTCGCCCAGGTACTATAAATTTAAAAGTGATAATTTTCCAAACGAGATTCCTTAAAAGATAAAAAAATTATTAAGTTAGTACATTGTTGGTTATCCGTAATCATTGGACAGCACAGTCCCATCAATAAAAGAAAAGCTTAAGAGTTTTCTAGGAAAATCTAAGAATTCTTTATTTACGGTACATCTTCATCGAAAAAAGCTGTTACTCATCATCATCTCATTTATTCTAACTCTAATTTTCAATAATTTACAGTACCTAACAGTAATTTTTAATGAAATGAAAAAGTTACAGTTTAAAGAATATATATTAAAAATTACAATAGATTTATCAAATTTTTGTAACGATGATTATTACTATTATTAATAATAATAATAATTTCATAATTCCTGATAAAAAGTATTTGATTGATTTGTTTTATTTTTAGCCATAATGATAATTATCAGAGAACCATGTTGGAACATTTCTGATCCAATAAACTTCATTACTAGGATAAACCAATGGAAATGTATCGACTACTTAAAAAGACAAAAAATCATTTTTTTCAACTATTTAGCAAACTGTTGTCAAGATGAAAAAAATATTTTCGTCCTATTTGAAAAAACTATTCCTTGATCTGCCGGCAAAAGATATTTTCAATATTTTTTTCGAATCTTTTACAAGCGACTGTCAAGATGAAAAAAATTGTGTCCAGTCATATATGATGTGTTCTATCGACTACTGGAAAAATCATTTCTTACAGGGCACTTTAAAACAAAATAAAATGAATATTTATATTGCAAACTACTGTAAAGATGAAAAAACATTTTTTAGTCGTATTTGATGTCTTCTATCAACTTCTGA
This sequence comes from Gonioctena quinquepunctata, assembly GCA_018342105.1. Taxonomy (NCBI): domain Eukaryota; kingdom Metazoa; phylum Arthropoda; class Insecta; order Coleoptera; family Chrysomelidae; genus Gonioctena; species Gonioctena quinquepunctata. The sequence continues at coordinate 265,642 of JAFIRS010000437.1, forward strand.
AAAAGTGATTCCTTGATCTGCTTGCCCAAAATATACAGGGCCCTCAAATTTCAAATGTCAAAATGAAAAAAAAATCTAGTTATATTTGATGTATTCTATCGACTACTGGAAAAATGATTCCTTGATCTGCCGGCTCAAAATATACAGGACCGTAAAAAAAGAATTCATTATTTTTTTTTTTGGTGCAAGTTATTCAAAAAAGAGCCATTAGGGCTCTCTGTAAAGTTAAACCGCGTGACTCTTGCAGGGAACTCTTCAAAATCCACAGAATCCTCACAGTCACCTCAATTTTTATTTTAGAAACTACATGTCTAATTCATAGAAACCGTGACAAATATATATCAGCGCCTTTAAATCATAACACTTGATCTTCACAAAAATGTAGACTACCATTACCTATACCAAAAAGTAATCTTGCTAAAGAATCTATCATCTACAACGGGCTAAAGATGTATAATTGGTTACCATTAAACCTAAGAGAAATTGATGCATTTGCATTATTCAAAAAACAACTAAAAGAACTACTTATCATTCATCCTTTCTGCAATATAGAGGAACTTTTTAGTTGTGAACTCTTTCGTTTATAGTGAACTACACTAGCCCCTTCATTAAGGAATTATTTTTATATGTTTGCATCTTGGGAATGTACCCTCTTATTATTTTACATTTTTAAATCCTTAATTTTTTAAATTATACAAATTTTAATCAGTCTGTACCTGTACCATTTGTCGTTTTTATTATTATTGTTTAGTTTCTAATGTTTTACTTTTCTGTTTTAATATGTATTTCTTCAACGTCTTTGTCGATAAGACTAGTATCTTCTGACAATAAAGCATAGTTTGATTTGATTTCGACTATTTTGCAAATTACTTTAAAGATGACAAATTTTTTTTTAATTATATTTACAAGTGACAGATGACGGCACTTAATCTCTCTTGGACCATTTTTTTTCTCTTTTATTCTTGTCCCCAGTTAATAGGAGATAATTCAGATGGTACTTGTAGATGAGCATGGCTCCAAAGGTTTGCTGTATATGACGTGTGCAATAAGTGTTGGCGTAACTCGGTTGTTGGAGAATAATTAATTGTCATTGAATATGGTTTTTTTTATATTTAGGGTCGGCAGATCAAGAAATAATTTCTCCAGTAGTTGATAGAACACATCAAATATGATTAGAAAACTTTTTTTTTCATCGTGACAGTCCTTGGCAAAACAGTCAAAAACAATTTTTGAATTTTCTTCTTATTGAAGGCACTGCATATTTTGGGCAGGCACATCAAGGAATAATTTTTCCAATAGTCGATAGAACACATCAAATACGACTAGAAAATATTTTTTTCATCTCGACAGTTGCTAAATAATAATAGCACGTTATAATATTTTCCATTCATTCTCAAATGATCTTTTCGTTTGTTTCGATATGCGAACGAACTAGCTACGTTCACAATGAAACGATACGGCTTACAGAAATTCTAGCAGCAGGCAGTTATCGAAAGAGTTTGGCTGCTAGCAGCTAGCTGCTGGTAGCTAACTACACACTGCTTGGAAATATATTTATTATTTAAAAAATTACTAACGTGAAGTTAGCTGCCAGCTGCGAGGTGCCAAAATTCCCAAACATACCCGATTGACCAGTGACGTGTTTTCCCCCTTTCCCGCCATTACGAGGCAATTGATAAATACTTACGAATTTGGTTGAAACCGGCAAAGGTTATCGTATTTGAGAAAACAGCAAAATATTATATATTTTGAATGTTGCAATACACAAGGGAATGATCAAAAATCCATGCAAGTACTTTTTCTGAATGACTTAATAGCGACAGAGGACTGAATACGAGTAAAAATGATATTCCTGAAATATATTCGATACTATTCCCAAGAAGAGTGATCAGATGTGAATATTTTCACGTAAGAAAAAAGGATTTATTTGCTTTTGGTGACCAGGAGGTGTCACTGATAAAAATGAATTTTCAGAAAAAAATTATTTTCGATATTGTAACAAACGACTGCCATATAAATGCTTGCTTTTGATGTCTAGAGGGTGTACACTGATAAAAATTAATTTTCAGTTTTTTTTTATATATTTTTATATAAAATTCATTCTTATCAGTGTACACACCCTAGACATCAAAAGCAAGGATTTAATCTATTATAGTGCGATCCTACTTCTGACTAGATTTCATCCTGGCAGTCGTTTCTTACAATATTGAAAATGTTTTTTTTCTGACAATTCATTTTTATCAGTATACACCTCCTGGTCACCAAAAGCAAGTAAATCCTTTTTTCTGACCTGAAAAAATCTGATCAATTTTTTTTTTAATTCTTTTTATCATCCCCCGGAGAAAAAATAAACCTTTTTTTAAAATTTTTACTCGCATTTAATCCACAGTCGCAATTGAGTCATTATGTGCACGGATTTTCTATCATCCCCTTGTGTATGGCATCATTCAGAATAAATAATATTTTGCTGTATTCTCAAATACAATAGCATTTGCCCGTTTGAACCAGATTCGTAAGGTCGGAAAAGGGGGGGACCACGCCAGTGGTTAGTCGGGTATGTTCTGGAATTTTCGCAGCTAGCAGCTAACTTCACGTTGTTTAAAAAATCTTGAGCTAATTTAAATTGATTTGTATTTGAAAAACATTTGAATATCGTAATGTAACTTTCATCAGCAATATCGTAGGAAATTCTAATCTCACCTGTGCCAGGACTTGTTGGAGCAATACTATGTGCAGGTGACGAAGGTATTTCACTATGAGCATCGATGTCGTTTCTTGGACCACCCCATCTCATTGGGGTATCAACAGTGGAAGAAACACTTTTAGCAGGGGTGGGTCGGCCTTTCCTAGGAGTTCTTGTAGAGGAAGCAACGCTTTTAGTGGGAGAAGTCTCTTCCCTTCTAGGTGTTGCAGCACCTCTCCTTGGTGTTCTACTTGGAGTTCGAGGTGGATCTCTTCCTGGGGTTCTAGAACCGTCAAGTACTCTCGCGGGGGTTCTAGAACCATCAGGTACTCTAGCTGGGGTTCTAGAACCGTCAGGTACTCTCGCTGGAGTTCTGGAACCATCAGCTCCCCTAGCTGATCGTCTTGGGGTTCTTGGCGCATCTTCTGATGGAGCTGGGGATGGCATACTACAACAAAATACTTACTTTCTCCACTCATTCGAAATACGCCAAAAAAAAATGCTCTACCTGAGTTTCACAAGGTATCCGTAAAATATTCAGATTATTCCTGATGCCTGATGATAATGTAACAATCAAAGAGAAATAAAATCGTATCACAACACAACATAAAACGAATTTATTCAAATACCCGCGAAAGTCTACAAAGGTAACCTCAAAAATATTTGTATCTTCTTCGTTTCGTCAAAGGAGAGATAAGTTCCGACTTATGCGACATCTACATTATTTCCAATGTGTGAACAACAAAAAGTGTATATTTTAATTATGGACCGTAACTACATATATTAAATGAAAATGATAAAATATTTTTTGGTGATAAGAAGAAATGAAAGATATGATAATTTCTGTAACTTTCTTGTTAAACTAATTGTGGATCTTGTAATAGGGAACACGCATATGCCCCTTTTCTGAAATATTTTGATTTGTATATAAATATTACCACCTAGAAAGCACAGCAATATACTTATATATTGAAATTTTTTTTAATGTTTTCAGTAATTTGAAATTAAAAACGCCAATTTTTTCATCACATTCAAAAACGTACAACTAGCGACTCTGATGGGCGTATGCATCGTTACTTCACACAGTTCAATTTTTTACAGCCAGTTGCTTCGAATTGTTAACTATAACTTCATCTGTCTTCGTTTATAGTTTGTATGTTGTATACATATTTTTTTAATCATAGTATTTTCGATTGTTACTGAAACATCACATAACAAGTGGGAATGAATTTATGTTTGGGTTGTAAGAAATAGTATTGTCTATTGATATTCTTGAAACAACCACAAGTGGCGCTAGTGTTTGGGGGAAGATACTCAAGTGAAGGTCAAATCGAATTTAAATAGGAGAGTCTCGCACACGTTGCCAACTTAAAAAAAATCTACAAAAATAATGTTTTCCCAATGGCAATTATTTGACTTTGGTTGTATAGAAAATCGCCAATTGATATACCAATTCAATTACTTTCGGTCATGAAGTGCTTATACAGGGTGTAGTCTACCCTCTTGCACACCCGTGGATGACGAGTGTATAATGCAATTTTATAACGAATAAAGCTGGATTTATAGTTAGACGGACTGTAACGTAGACGCACTGTATACGTAACAAACGGACTGTAAAATATTATTGAATTTATAAATCGACGGAACGGAATTTTTGCGCATGGGTAGAAGTGATAGTGATATTCAACATAACCTACACATTACACGAATCATAAACAGCCTGTGTTGGTTTGGATTTGTATTATATTCTAAATAATTATCTATACTTCGTTTTCTGTGTCACAATGGATTATGAAATACATGAAGGTATGCTTCTTGGTGCCGTGGGACTGTTGTGTGCAGTAGCATTGGAAAAGTGTCGACAAACTCGAAGAACAATAATTATGCGACTAAGACGTTACAAAACAAGACCCATAAACCGTAATAGAAAAGTAGAGAATGACTACAATAATTTTTTAAAGATGAAGACTGCTGATCCAGATCAATTTTTTAAGTATACGTGAATGACTGTTCCAGTATTTAATGAATAATTACGTCTTGTAAAAAACATAACACATAATTCTTTATTTTGATTGGCCGGACGCAAGAAACGTAGTGTAAAAGATGAAAGTTGGCCAACTCTTCCGTTCCAGTCCGTTTCACTTACGTTACGTCATGCGTTTACGTTCATTTATAAACAAGAGTACATAAAATCTATAGTTGATCTTTTTGCAGTGCGTCTACGTTTACAGTCCGTCTAACTATAAATCCAGCTTTACAGTGGTTAAAAATCTGAAAAAAAAGAAACCATGTTTTGTTCTTTGTAAAATTCTAAAAAAATTTGGGTAGAGCCACTCGCCTAATTTCGGGTGACCTGCTCAGAGGAAATCTTCAGCAATAAACATTTAACTCCACATTTGAATAAGATAGAAGAAGAAGATGTGGTAAATGTATACATTGCAGCCTGCCTGAGATTGATATTCAATTTCAAAATGAAGAAACCATCTAATCTTGTTATATCCAAACTGATGATAAAGTCAGTTGACTTCATTTTTATTTTTTTATTTTTTTTATTTTAGACATAATACATCCAACAGGCCTAAGCCCAATAACAGGAGTATATAATAATAATTATAACAATTTGAAGTGAATGGTAAATCAGGAGTAAATGATAATCAATGGTAACAAATAATAACAAAAAGATAGCTATATGTCATTCGAAAGAGTGAAGGTTAGATTAAATAGAAAGGTTCATACTCTGCTTTGAGGCACCTATCGTAATTATCACTGTCACTGGTAAGAAACAAACGACACAAACAATATTGAAAAGGGAAACATTCATGATCGCAATAGGCGAGATCACAAATTCGTGAATTTGTCTCATATGTGCTTGAAGTTGAAATATAGTGATGAAATATTATGTGTGCATAGTTTTTCCTAGAAGATATTGTGTAATATTCAAATAAACGCTGCTCTAAAACCCTCAAATGCAGTGAGTCATTCAAACACAGCGTTATTACCGCTTCTTTTGACGTTATATGTCCTATGATTTGGCATTTACTTGAGTAGCCAGTGTCACTATTTTGTGGAAGTTCTGAGGAACTGTTATTCTGTTTCATCCTATGAATAAAACAAAACTAGCTCTTCTTGATTTAGTCATTCTTAAATAATAATATTTATATGGATCCCGAGTGCATTACTTTTTCAGCCTGCTTACATTGAAAAAAAAATATTATGAATAACGCTTGGCAACTTGGCAATCGGCCATAGTTCTGAAATCGTTACGTCTCATCCTGGCGCGGTTTCCGCAGTGTTCAAACAAGAACATTTCTTTGGGAATTTATATTAGAAAAACTACTTCGAAAAAAAAATGAAAAAAAAACCTACCACTTTTCTCATCGTTCAGGACATAGTGGTATTTTTTCCAAAAATTAGTGATCTCGCCTATTGCATATTGTTTTCAAAATTCTCGGTCATTGTAAATTGTAATGATTCATGATTGTGAATTGAACACTGTTGCCAAGCAAAATTCTCGCATGTGCGGTTTACGAACTAAGGTTTATTACATTTCACTAGTGTTTTGTGAATGGCTGGTGGATAAAAGAACGTAATTAGCAACCAATCAGAAAACAGTACGCGATGTGCAGGAGAATCAATTTGAACATTATCGTCTTTTGTTGGCTCTCAAAACTAAACACCAAGCTGTTCCGTGCTCGGTGTTTAGATAGATTTTTACAGCCAAAACCCACACAATAATTCACCATAATGCTTCAGAATACTTCACTAAAAAAAACTGTTTCAAGTTCTAACTTGTCATTATTTACCTGAAGATACGCAGGACGTAGGTTAAATAAAAATGATTGCTGAATGGAGGGCACCGACAATTTAATGCTATATACAACTGTCTCTGTCCTTGCCCCTAGCACAAACCCAGCTATATTAGAACTGTCTACGGCCGTTCCAATTACGTTTAGTATGGAGTTCACTGCATTTATGACACCTTCTTCATCTTCTACCTTATTCAAATGTCGAGTTAAATGTCTATTGCATTCAGCAGAAGATTTTCTCTGAGCAGTTCACCCGAAATTAGGCGAGTAGCTCTACCGAAAATTTTGTCGAATTTAACAAAGAACAAAACATGTTTTTTAACCACTGCAATTCGTTATAAAATGGCATTATACACTAGTCATTCACGGGTGTGCAAGAGGGTATATTACACATTGTATATTTCTCATGTGAACAGTTGGTAGCGCAAAACATATTTCGTGAAAAAAAGATCGAATAAGAGTGTGTATTCTCTTATTCTTAAGCTGGATTTATAGTTAGACGGACTGGAAATGTAGACGCACTGCAAAAAGATCAACTATATAATTTATGTACTCTTGTTTATAGATGAACGTAAACGCATGACGTAACGTAAGTGAAACGGACTGGAACGGAAGAGTTGGCCAACTTTCATCTTTTACACTACGTTTCTTGCGTCCGGCCAATCAAAATAAAGAATTATGTGTGATGTTTTTCACAAGACCTAATAATTCATTAAATACTGGAACAGTCATTCACGTATACTTAAAAAATTGATCTAAATCAACAGTCTTATTCACCTTTAAAAAATTATTGAAGGCATTCTCTACTTTTCTGTTACGGTTTATGGGTCTTGTTTTGTAACGTCTTAGTCGCATAATTATTGTTTTTCGAGTTTGTCGACACTTTTCCGATGCTACTGCACACAACAGTCCCACGGCACCAAGAAGCATACCTTCATGTATTTCATAATCCATTGTGACACAGAAAAAGAAGCATAGATAAAAATTTAGAATATAATACAAATCCAAACTAAAACAGGCTGTTCATGATTCGTATAATGTGTAGGTTATGTTGAATGTCACTATCATTTCTACCCATGCGCAATAATTCCGTTCCGTCAATTTATAAATTGAATAATATTTTACAGTCCGTTTGTTATGTATACAGTGCGTCTACGTTTACAGTCCGTCTTACTATAAATCCAGCTTTATACACAATAACAATTAATATTAACGGATGTCAAGCAACAAGAGAAAGAAGCGGCGTTCTTCTGTGTCAAGGTTCAAATGGTATCCTGAGAGATGACATTCGAAAATGCACGAAAACATGAATCATATTGGGATAGGCCAATAGTTCTGTGGGATAGGCACCAACCTCAGATCAATAAATAAACTTATTGATCTGAGGCACCAACATAAACACAAAATTCTCTATTAGTTGAACTTTTTTATCTACAAAAAACACTTCGGGACTAAAAATAAATGCTCCAGTATATTCAGTTCATGAGGTCTGTGTTCTTTACCCAACCTTGATGAAATTATTAGAATTGTAGAGGCAGAAGTTTTTGAAGGTTTTTTTGAAGTTGACAACTTACGCGAGACTCCCCTATTGAGGATCACATTTCAATTTGAAAATTTTGACAAAATGTTGGGATTTGAGAAATAATGTTAAGGACCGGACTGATGCCAAGAAAAAATCAAATAAAGCATTGGAGAGGCAGAAGTTTTGAAGCTTTTTTAAGTTGGCAACCTGTGCGAAACTGCCCTATTTTTGTGTTGGGTATAGGCATAGTTCAGTTGGCAACGGCAACCGGCAATCGGCAATCAGCGCTGCCGTTTTGAGAGTAATTACTCCATTTGTAAGCAATTCGAAAGCTTTGGAGTAATCGTGGAGTAATGACGATTTGTAAGGATTTTGTAAGCATTTTGCACTAAGGACAAAGGAGTGGGAGAAAAGTGTAATCTTCTGACTACTTGTGTTTGTTTCGTGTGGCACATGGTCAATGACCAGTCATGACATGGTACAGAACTCGTTAACTCTTCACGTTTCCCGTCTTTGTCTATAGCTAGTTTGAGTTCTGTGTTGTTTGTTTATTGAAATTCAAAATTGACATGACATGACATATCTGAAATATTTTCTCAGCCTCAGGCTTCTATGAGTTTTATCATTATTTAGATTATACTGTTTCATCAACAGGTTTCAAAGCTACCAACTCAACTTCTGACCTAGCACAGAGTAGATAATGGGAAACACGAATGATTTCATTTAAATCTTTCTTTGCCTCAGTTCGATCCTCAAAAATTACATTTTCTAAAACTAATTTCTTAAATCTCATCATTTTGTAGAAATTTTCAAGTTGAAAAGTGCCCCCTAATTCAAACTCGATTTGACCTTCACTTGAATAGCTTCCCCCAAACACTAGCGCCAATTGTGGTTGTTTCAGGAATATTGATAGTCAATACTATTTCTTTCAACCCAAAAATAAATTCAACCACACTTTTAATGTGATGTTTCATTATCAACTGAAAATATTCTGATGATAAAAATATTAACACAACATATAAACGGAGGCAAATTAAATTATAGTTGACAGTAAGAAGCAACTAGCGCTAAAAGTTTGAACTGTGTGTGAAGTAACGATACCAACTTCCATCAGAGGTGCTAGGAGTACGTTTTTGAATGTTATGAAAAAATTGGCATTTTCAGTTTCAAATTTTGAAAAACACCGAACATTTTTTCGATTTCTAAGGTCCTTGCTGAACTTTCTAGGTAGTAATCTTTATGTGCAAATACAAATATTTCAGAAAGGGGGCACATGTGTATTCCCTATTGCAATGGATATTTGTGAATATGTGCTTCTACCCTTCTAGTCTAGTTTGTTCTGGTCTCGATTCAGAATCAGTATCTATCAGAACAAGTCGACCCTCGAAATTATCGATATATACCAAAGATTGTGTATAAATTAAGTTTGTAAGGATTTTGTAAGCATTCTCAACATTCTGGGAGTAAAACTCCGCATTTTGACAGAAGCTAGTCAGCATATCGTATACTTTCAATTGGCAGCACTGTCGGCAATACTAGTTTATTTTTGTGCTGACGGTTGACGCTGTTGTGAAAATAGAAGTAATGGATTCAATTGTAATGGCCAATAATAGGACTTCCATTACTAGATTCCATCCCTATCACGGAGAAAATATAGTCCTATCGGAAGATAACACGGTCGCATATAGAAAAAAAAGTTTTGCCAATGCTGTAACTTTCAGTGAAAAACCTTTAAGACCCGGTGAAATTTTTCTAATGGAAATTGATCAGCATGAAAGTGGTTGGAGTGGCCACATGAGACTAGGCTTGACCCAATTAGATCCGCTCACAATTTACCGAACAGGGTCCATACCACAATATGCACTACCTGACCTAGCAGATATTGGCACTTCATGGATATATGGCATTAGTAAAGCCCATAATCGAGTTTTCGAGTACGAAGAATGCGAGGATAAACAAGGTATTCGTCTTTGTACGGCACCCAAAAAGGGTACGAGCGAGAAAAGCTTTATCAAAACGTGCCAGGGAATAGTTCCTATGAGCCTTCTCAAACCCAATCGCTCTCTGTCTAGGGATATTCTACCTACTGATATGGGGAGTAGGATCGGAGTCATGTATGTTCCGACAGATAACCTAGAGGCTGATATGCATTACATTATAAATGGGGAAGATCAGGGGGCCTGTGTCAAAAACATACCTTATGCACAAGCACCTCTACATGTAGTTGTTGATGTTTATGGTACAACTAAGAAAGTTAGGATTATACAGTTGTATGTTGGTAAGTTATTTTGCTATTTATCTTGAACATGAATTGAGTGGATACACCAGGCCACCATCTATTTGGAATAGAAAAAACTTAAGACTAAATTTCTTCCTAGAATCAAATGTCAGATTGCCAGAAAAACCTGTAAATTTTCTCTATCCTTCCACTTCTGATTTTACATTTTTACAATGAGCTAGACAAGTAAATTTCACAATGTATTGATAGCAAATAAGTGACGTTTTGACCATGTTCTTAGTATCAATCAACCTGACATATAAGGCATGTTGTTTGTCATTAGTATTCCCCCTGGTGGGGTAATTATGAATTTGGTGATGGAAAACAATAAATTGATCAAAATATGAGGGTGCATTACCAGACAGTATTTTGAAGATGAATGCCATGGTAAGATAGAACAGACGGTCTTTCACAGAAAGCCAATCCAGAACTTCCAACATTGTTGTAGTTGGCGTATATCTATTACAGCTAAAATTAGGCGCATGCCTCTGTTCTGTAATTTTTGCAATGCAGACAAACAATTTGCATCAAGTTGTGATAGTAAAGTAGCACAGTAATCGAAATGGGGTTGAATGATTGATTTGAAAAGTGTAATGCGTTTTCCATCTCTTTGAAATCTTGCTTAGCCTTATTCCTGGGTTTGTTTATTTTTAGGTAGTGTAGAGTGTAAGGATACTTTTTGTAGAATGGGCCACATTTGTATTTTGTGTGGACAGTATAAAGTTGCAGATTCGAATATTCACCTGTAATCAGTACCAAAAGCAAGTACAAATCTTGATGAAATGACTAATAATGATATATTCATAGTCCATCATATTGTATGCATTGAATTTTATATTTTATGCAATTAAATGACAATTTCATTTCCAATTCTCCGTCTGTCAAAATGCAGTTAACCTCAAATTCAAATGCTACAAAATACGAAAAACAACACGACAGTGCTTTCTTTGTGCAATGTTCGGGGGCTTCTAATACTAACTTTGCTATTGGCGAAGTTTGACAGATGTCTCTTTTCAACCAATAGCAAAGCTAGAATTTGAACCCGAGAACAGTTTGCCTCAAAAAGAGAGCTGAGGAAATAAATATACCCTGTTACTGAATTGAAACTAAAATGAAATTGGCGCCATCTAACACGCTAGTAATCTCTATTATCAAGTAGGCCAAGTGTCGCCAAGTCGATCCCAAGCTTCTGCAGGTATAAGTGCAAGCACCAGGGTTTTTAGACATCTTAGTTGGATAGTAATGGGTAAACCTGCAGCAAAGTGAAATGTCACCGATTTCGACGAAATTTTCACAGATGCTTCAGAACACGATATTAAGAATAGATGCATAGAAATTTTTCCGCGGAAACGGTTATTTTCGCAATACGCTGTATGGAACCCTCAATGTCTATTCTATACCTTCTTCAATGCAATTCATAACTTTTTTTTCGGGTTCAGAATAATCGTTTACTTTCAGAAAATTAAAATTTGTTTGACGTTTCACTTTATACATCTTATCTGTTTTCTATATTTCTGCCAATTATTCAATTTTCGAACCTTTGTAAATGTAAAATAGGTAAATATCTGGTAAGAGCACTCCTGCTCTCCGAAAATAGGTGAAAGACTTTTCTTAAGTGTTTTTGCCCCCTGAACACGAATCCGGGTAAAAATGCAGTTTAGAGAGAATTCGCCTATCACCAAAATTTGGCAGTCACATATTTTGAAGAAGTTATTCAATTCTAAAATGTTCCTTGTTGATTGAATGTATGTGTCTGTGGGAGAAGAAACAGCCAGTGATTTTATTTCAATGGGTTGGCGTAGGTGTTGTCGATTCGTCGACATTGGTAATATAGTGTTTTCTATTGGCTGTCGCCGATTGCTCCGTCCTATATAGGTACTATAATAGAGTACTGCCATATTATTTTAAATTTTAGAATTTCAACTGTTATTTCGTTTGCTGTTTGGTCAGTTGCATTTTAAAAGTTAAAAAATTAAGAGTACAAGATTTGGTAGATTTGTGAAGTTTTTTATCAATTTAGTAGCGATAGCGATATTAACTTGATAAAAGTACATCACTTTTTGATCTGTGTCAAATTATAGAACCAGCAATTGGAGCCTCAACAGTCAGTTGTCCGGGAAGAGGATCTTTAAAATCCACGTTTTGACTTCGGATTCGTGTTAAGGAAGCAAAAATATGATATTTTTACCAAACGTCATGTCCTCAATCGTTAGAGTCTAATTACTGTCCATTTACTGCAAATAAAGGATTTAAAAAAAAACTTTTAAGACTGACTCTTGTTTTTTTTTGGGTTAGGGAGTTTATTTACACCAAAAATGTTTTTTTCAAATCTGTAGATTCTCCCAAAACTGCATTTTTTCTTGAATCCGGAATGGTGATACACGAAATGTCCCTAAACTTCATTTTTACCATTACTTATAATACATTTGCTAGAATGTCTGCTCCTATTGAATCCTAATTCACTGTAAAAATATTTCTGACTCTTTCCGTGCAAAAATTTTGGATGCTCAATGAAGTTAAGCTTGTTTTGAAGCATCTGTGAAAATTTCGTCAAAATCGGTGACATTTCACTTTGCTGCAGGTTTTCCATTTGTGATCCAGGAACTACCCCTCAAACACCCTTTTAGCACCCTCAAAAAATTACAAAAATAGTTAAAACAGGTGTTGCTGGAGGTTTTTCAAGAGAAGAGTATATCTTAAGGCCTTGTTGACGCATCGAGTAGCATGAAATAATTTGTGTACTCCACAGAAGAGCTGTAATATTGTGGTTGTCGGGATAAATAGTGACAATGTACAGGGAGACATCAAAAAATCGTTTCAAAAGCTGAAATTTGAAATCCAAGAAGAAGATTACAGGCTCCAAGTTCTGCCTAGCAAACTACCGAACAAACCCGTACTAGTTAAGTTCCATAGTGCTGAATTGAGACAAAGAGCCCTTGATCTGCATAAATCTAAGAAGAAGTTGGATACTGAAGAATGTGGTATTACAGGAGAAAGAAGGATTATTTATTTCAATGAAGACTTACCAAAGGACACCAGGATATTATTTCAGAAAGCAAGAGAATTAAGAAGTCATAATTTTAGATATGTATGGGTTAAAAATGGGAGGGTTTATGCAAGGAAGGATGAGGGGGGGGAATTGATTAAAATTAATAATATTGTACACATTGAGGAGATTAAACAAAAAATTATAAATGGCTCTTAAGAACATAAAAATTGGTCATGGAGGAGATTAAACAAAAAAATTATAAATGTCTCTTAAGAGCATAAAAATTGGTCATGTTAATATTCGATCATTGTTTCCTAGTATTATGGATGTGAAAATGCTCTTAATGAAACATGGTCTGGATGTTCTGGGTATTACTGAAACATGGTTGAATGAAAACATATCTGATGCAGCAGTAAAAATTTACAACTATAATTTTATCAGACTGGATCGTGGTAATAATCGTCGTGGTGGGGGTACTGGTGTCTACATCAGGTCAACACTTAAGGCAAGGTTAGTGGCTGAATTTTCCCTATCTGAGGTGAATATTGAACAACTTTGGGTAGTAATTGAAATTGCAAATAATAACTATTTGATTGGGACAGTCTACAGACCTCCAGGTGGTGAAGTTTTGGATGCTATAAATTCTCTAGAGCACTCAATTGCTTCAATGTTCCCCGATACAGATATTATATTAATGGGTGATCTCAACTTGAACTTAATGCAAGTGACACCAGCAACAGACTTGCTCACAGATTTGTTGGATTTATTTAATATTACTCAAATAATAAAAGCCCCAACACGTATTACTAAAAACTGTAATACCTTATTAGATATCATAGCAGTTGGTGATATTGACTTGATTGATGGTGAAGCACAACATGTCGACATGCATCAAGTCACTGATCACTAACTGGTGTTTTGTCAACTCAAAATAAAAATTCCTCAAAATAAAATCAAGTATATAATTTACAGAGACTTCAGTGCATTCAATCAGGTTGATTTCGAAATGGAATTACAAATGCAGAATTGGCAAGAAATATTTTTTACAGAGGATATTGACATAAAAGTTGATATATTAAATAAATTAAATATTGCCAATGCTTTCAGTGATCATTTCATGAATTTTCATTGTGCTAGACCAGATTATGCAGGCCTAAAACTCACTGATTACAAACAAAAAACACTATTTCTATATCCTACAACGCCTACAGAAATAATTACTTTGATTCAAAGAATATCCTCCAAACCTGCCGCAGGTCTTGATGAAATCGGAGGTCGAATTTTTCACGCAGTAGCTAATATTGTTAGCATACCGCTATCATACCTTGTGAATATATCTTTCATCGAAGGAGAGTATCCGAACAGTTTAAAAATATCTAAATCTATACCAGTATACAAGAACAAGGGATCTAGAAAAGACATCATCAATTATCGGAACATATGTATACAAAGTCAAATTGCAAAGTTATTTGAGATATGCTACAATGTGAGAGCAACACAATTTTTGGGAACTTTTGATCTTCTTTCCACATATCAAGGTTCCAAAAAAAACAACCTCAACTGAATAAGCGAATTAAAACATTCATATAGTTCATTAAAGCAACATCCCCAATAATATATTTTTTTCTCAGTAGAGCTTTTGATACTATTGATCATCCCCTACTAATCGATAAGTTAAATAGAATAGGAATTCGTGGCAATGCTAACAAATGGATTGATTCATACTTAAGTGATAGGAAGCAAGTAGTCGTCATTGATCATTCCAAATCTGAAGTAGTTAATGTGAAGGTTGGAGTACCTCAGGGATCTATATTGGGCCCTTTACTTTTTATTCTGTTTGTGAATGACTTGAGGGATTTTTGTAAAACTCCAAGTCTCATTGTAGCGTATGCAGATGATACTAATTTTGGAACCAATGGCAAAACCAGCAATTCCGTGTTGGAAGCAAATTTAAGTGCAGACGAGTTCTATCAATATTGTATATATAACGGCCTAAAGATAAATGATGCAAAAACAGTTTTCATGTCATTCATGACTAAAAACAGTTGTCAGAATTACAATAGTTTGGTGAGATTAAATGGACGCTCAATACAAGAAGTTGATTCCATTAGATTTTTGGGAATTACACTTGATAAGAAAATGACATGGGAAAAACACATCGACAACATTGTTTGCAAATTGAGTTCTTTATGTTTTCTCATCAGGCAGTTGAGAAACACGGTATCAATGAATGTTTTGAGGCTTGCTTGTTTTGGTCTGGTACAGTCAATTATATCCTATGGACTTATATTCTGGGGCGCCTCAACACATGTAAATAAAGTCTTCATTCTTCAAAAAAGAATATTACGATGCATGAAGGGAACACACCCTAGAACTTCCTGTAAATGCCTATTTGTTGAATTGGGAATCATGACTCTACCATCGCTTTATATATATATATATATATATCACTTGCTGATAAATTTAAGGAATAATAATACTGTAATGAAACAAAGTGATTTACATAATTATGAAACCCGTGGGCGCAATCAGCTCCATCAGTCTCACTCCAGACTCACGGTCAGTCAAAACTCACATAATTACCAACAAATAAAATTTTACAATAAATTCCAAAATCTCTTTGGTGATATAGAAAATAAAACAAGCTTTGAAGAGAAGTTAACAAATTATCTGTTGAGCAATGCATTTTATTCTGCTGATGAATTTTTATAATCCTAATGACATTAAGCTATTATATTATTTATACTTATATTTTATATCTGTACTCGTTTACTTTACTTATGTGTTATAACTGGTGTACTACAGTGCTATCTATCTAATTGTAATTTTGTAATTGTAAATTTTGACTAGTCCGATAATCTTTTGTATATTTTATATTTTTATAACTTGTATGATAGATTCAAGTGACGAATAAAGTATTTGTATTTGCATGAATTGAAGAAAGATAAAGTTTGATACTACTTTATCTTGCCAAACATGCCAAACGCAAATGAACAAACCATGTAAGTGAAACACAGTTCTAAACAATATTATTCTGGTGTTTGTGTACATCTTGAAAACTGAACTTTCTGATTTGTGCAAAAGATTGGAAGAATCTCGTTTATGGGCTGATCGTTATAAAGCACCCCCTAGTTGTGGTACTGGTTTATTAGAGCCTGATTTGAGTAGTCCCTATAGTGGAGCAGGTACTTCGTTTTCTTCCTCGGCCCCTCCCGTGAATTTTAGGAAGAATTTTCCTGGTTCAAATATCTCTGCCTTATCGAACACTCGATGTTGGAATTGTGACTTGCCTGGTCATACTTATCGCGAATGTAGAAAACCTAGGTCCATATTTTGTTATGGATGTGGTTCGAAAAATACCGTTAAATCTAATTGTCGTAACTGTTGTTCAAAAAACGGGAACCAAGGTGGCGAAAACCTGGACGTCGTCACCAGTCAGTTTACCGAAGGTCCAGAAAACCAACCAGCCAAGTCCCAATCCAAAAAATATCGAAAAAAGCAAAGCAAACAGGAACATTAAAAACTTCTGCCTCGGAATGGCAAAATTGGTTATGTACCGTTAAAAATTTCTCATCTTCTGTAAATATAAATCCTATTTTCGTTAAAAAAATTAATGATAATCGTCCCTATCTTAATGTCGAATTTTTTGGTCAGAAAATTCTTGCACTTGCTGACACTGGCAGTAATTCTTGTATTTTGGGTTCTGCAGGGTTTAGTCTACTGCAAAATTTAATCTCCCTATTAATATGAATCTATGGCCCATGTCACTACCGCTGATGGTAAGCCTCAGGATTTTTTGGGTTATATTTTGGCTCCTATTTTTCTAAATGGTGTTACTAAGGATTTGAAAATTCTTATTGTTCCTTCCGTGACTCATAGTCTTATCTTGGGCATGGATTTTTTCCATCTCTTCCGTATTCAAGCCAACTTTAGTAATTTATCGTATTCTGTTGAATCCAATATCTGTACCGTTAATACCATCCTGCCATTTTCTGAACTTACGTGTTCACAGAAAACTGAACTTCAGGAAGTCACTGACCTTTTCAAATCTATAGCTCCTACTGATAAACTCGGTCTCACTCAATTGTTGACACACCGTATTGATACTGGTGATGATGCCAAGCCCATTGTTCAACGGCAATATTCTTTGTCCCCTACCATTCAAGAGCATTTGAACAAGGAAATTGATGAGATGTTGAAGCTCAAGTCATTCAACCTTCCCAATCTCCCTGGTGTAGCCCACTACGGTTGGTTCCGAAATGTTCTGGAGATTTCCGGGTTTGTTTTGATGGTCAGAAGCTTAATGCAGTCACAGTCAATGATACATATCCTATGCCTCTTATTGATAGTATCTTGAACAAATTACGGGATGCTAGGTATCTCACCTCCATTGATTTGACTAAGGATTTCTTTCAAATTCCTTTAGAGGAGTCGTCTAGACCCAAGACCGCTTTTGCAGTGTATGGTAGAGGTCTCTTTGAGTTCACTGTATCTCCCTTTGGTTTGAGAATAGTCCGAAACTTATGGCACGTTTGATGGATATCGTTATTGGACCATCTTTGGCTCCATTTTGTTTCGTTTATCTTGATGACATCATCGTGGCCACTCCTAGTTTTGACCTTCATGTCAAAACCTTGAAGGAGGTGTTTCGGCGACTTAAACATGCTAACCTCACGGTTAATTTGGATAAGTGTGAATTTTGTAGACCCTCTCTTGTTTACCTAGGTTTTGTTGTAGACCAACAAGGCTTAAGGACAGATCCCGAGAAAGTTTCTGCTATCGTTAACTATCCCACTCCCAAAAATACCACTGAAATCAAAAGGTTGATAGGTCTCGTCAGTTGGTATCGTTGAT
Source organism: Gonioctena quinquepunctata (assembly GCA_018342105.1). NCBI lineage: Eukaryota > Metazoa > Arthropoda > Insecta > Coleoptera > Chrysomelidae > Gonioctena > Gonioctena quinquepunctata. Next base: position 283,774 of record JAFIRS010000437.1, read on the forward strand.
TTATTAAAGATTTTTCTTCTATTTGTTCACCCATATCTGATCTTCTTCATGGTCGAAAGAAAGGTCAACCCATAACTTGGACTCCAGAAGCGGAGGAAGCATTTTCAGAAATTAAATCTCGTCTTACTTTAGCTCCTGTGTTAGCTAGTCCTGATTTCACAAAGCCTTTTGTGATTCAGTGCGATGCCTCAGATACTGGCGTAGGTGCTATTTTGTACCAAGAATGTGACGGTGTCGAACATCCTGTAGTTTATGCAAGTAAGACTCTTACTACTTGTCAGCGTAAATACACAGTTACTGAAAAGGAGCTGTTAGCTGTCATTTTTGGTATAGAAAAGTTTCGAAGCTATATCGATGGAAACAAGTTCACGATTGAAACTGACCATGTCTCCCTTATCTATCTTCATAACTTATCTAACCCTTCTGGACGTTTGACTAGACGGGCGGTGAAACTTTCTCAGTTTGACTTTACTATTAAGCATCGGAAAGGTTCCTTAAATATAGTGGCACATGCCTTATCTCGTTCGGTTGCCGAAATTTCCGTTATCGATGTCTCTACTTTTCAGCCGGATGCATGGTATACTTCCATGATCCAGAGAATCCAAAAAACCCCAGAAGCTTATTCCTCATTCCGTGTCGAAAATGGTATTATCTACAAACATATCTTTTCTCACCACAATCTAGTTAGTAATCTAACTGATTGGAAAATAGTTGTACCTTCTGCCAATCGGCAAGAAATTTTTAAATTTTATCATAATAACGAAACTGCTGCCCATTTAGGGATATCAAAAACCCTTTCTCGTATCTTAGAATTATATTACTGGCCAAAAATTCGCAAAGATGTCTATAGGTATGTTAAGAAATGTCCTGTTTGTGCTGCTTGTAAAAGTTCGAATTTACCTCGAGCGGGTCATATGGGATCTTACAAAAATGTTAATTTTCCTTTCCAATGCGTTTCGGCAGATTTGTTAGGTCCTTATCCTAGGTCCAAAAATGGTAACCAATATGTTTTGGTTGTCGTAGACTGGTTTACCAAATATGTCTTGGTTCATCCAATGTCTAAAGCTATCTCGAAAAATATCGTAAAATTCATTGAAAATAATGTATTTCTTATCTATGGTGTGCCTCAAATTTTTATTGTGGGCAATGGAAGCCAATTTGTTAGCAAAGAATTTAAAAAGTTAATGACAGATTATCGAGTTCAAAAGATTTGGTATAATGCCAAATATCACCCTCAAGTTAATTTTGCTGAAAGAGCTAATAAGGTGATAGTCACATCCATTCGCTGTTATATTCATGATAATCATAAAACATGGGATTCATCTATCTTTAAAGTTGCTCAAGCTATCAGATTAGCAAAACATGAGGTTACTGAATATTCTCCAGCTTTCTTAAATTTTGCTAGAAACATTCCTGTTACAGGAGATTTTTATGGCAAAATTTCAGAAAATGATAATACATTCTTACTATCACTGAGAATACGCTAATCGATGATATTCAAGAACTTCCCAAATTGTTTGTTGATGTTCAGTAAACCACCAGTACCTGTCTATCTGACGTTCAATTCAAGAAAGAGACGATCATCCTTTCGGTTCGACGAAATCATAGTTCCTCTGTTTTTTTTTTCCTCGGTTTTCCTATTGAGAAACACTGATAAAAAAAACCACTGCTTGACACGCTTGATCGACACGAATACAACTGTCATGATACCATTTTCTAGGGACAATAATGAACTCACATTCTTCACGACCTGAGCAGTGACTACTGACCCGTACTACCGTAAAGATAACCGGAAAAGTTATGAGAAATTGGTTATGTGTAAGAACGTAACGAAAAATTCGTTACACACCACCACAACCCGGTGTAAAAGCAGTGGTTTTTTTTATCAGTGTTTTTCAATAGGAAAAAACCGAGAATGAAAAAAAAACAGAGGAACTATGATTTCGTCGAACCGAAAGGATGATCATTCTCTTTCTTGAATTGAACGTCGAGATAGACAGGTGTACTGGGTGGTTTTAAGAACATCAACAAACAATTTTGGAAGTTCTTGTATATCATCGATTCGCTGTGATTTCTCAGTGATAGTAAGAATGTTATTTTCATTTTCTGAAACTTTACAAAATTACTTTGTCTTTCATGAAATCTGGTTACAGACTGCATCAATGTATTTCACTTGTCATTTCCTTTTCGTTTCTTATCTTCCCGTGGCTTTATTAGAAAATCAGATCTTAAACTGGGAATGATGTATTTCATTTCGTTTGAGATAGTCTAATAATGTCTTATCGTATCGTTGCCGTATTAGACAATTGGATCTCTGACTGGAGATGATGTATTTCATTTCTTTGGAGATTGTCTAATAATATCGTTTAGTATCGTTGCCGTATTAGACAGTTGGATCTTTGACTGGAGATGATGTATTTCATTTCGTTGAAGATTGTCTAATAATATCGGTTCGTATCTTACCGTATTAAACATTTGTATCTTTAACTGGAAGTAATGGATTTCACTTCGTTTGAGATTGTTTAATAATTTTCCAGTGGAACATCAAATTCCTTGATAATACCTTTTTTTAAGTTTTGATGTTTCACAATTTTGGCAACATATCGTGGATATTGCTGTTGAACAATGGGCTTTGCATCAATACGGTGTGTCAACAATTGAGTGAGACCGAGTTTATCAGTAGGAGCTATAGATTTGAAAAGGTCAGTGACTTCCTGAAGTTCAGTTTTCTGTGAACACGTAAGTTCAGAAAATGGCAGGATGGTATTAACTGTACAGATATTGGATTCAACAGAATACGATAAATTACTAAAGTTGGCTTGAATACGGAAGAGATGGAAAAAATCCATGCCCAAGATTAGACTATGAGTCACGGAAGGAACAATAAGAATTTTCAAATCCTTAGTAACACCATTTAGAAAAATAGGAGCCAAAATATAACCCAAAAAATCCTGAGGCTTACCATCAGCGGTAGTGACATGGGCCATAGATTCATATTTAATAGGGAGATTAAACTTTTGCAGTAGACTAAACCCTGCAGAACCCAAAATACAAGAATTACTGCCAGTGTCAGCAAGTGCAAGAATTTTCTGACCAAAAAATTCGACATTAAGATAGGGACGATTATCATTAATTTTTTTAACGAAAATAGGATTTATATTTACAGAAGATAAGAAATTTTTAACGGTACATAACCAATTTTGCCATTCCGAGGCAGAAGTTTTTAATGTTCCTGTTTACTTTGCTTTTTTCGATATTTTTTGGATTGGGATTTGGCTGGTTGGTTTTCTGGACCTTCGGTAAACTGACTGGTGACGACGTCCAGGTTTTCGCCACCTTGGTTCCCGTTTTTTGAACAACAGTTACGACAATTAGATTTAACGGTATTTTTCGAACCACATCCATAACAAAATATGGACCTAGGTTTTCTACATTCACAATAAGTATGACCAGCCAAGTCACAATTCCAACATCGAGTGTTCGATAAGGCAGAGATATTTGAACCAGGAAAATTCTTCCTAAAATTTACGGGAGGGGCCGAGGAAGAAAACGAAGTACCTGCTCCACTATAGGGACTACTTAAATCAGGCTCTAATAAACCAGTACCACGACTAGGGGGTGCTTTATAACGATCAGCCCATAAACGAGATTCTTCCAATCTTTTGCACAAATCAGAAAGTTCAGTGACAGTTTTTGGATCTTGTAAAGCCAAGGACGAAATGAAAAAAGGTAACAAATTTCTACGAATTTTGCGAACTCTAGTCTCTTCATCTGGTTTGTTAGATAAACGATTAAAAAGACCTTCCATAGAAGAAATGAATAAAGCTACTCTTTCAGTAGAACCTTGGGTTCTTGAATTCATTTCACGTTCTAAGTCTTCTTCATAAAAATAAGGAAGGAAATTTTTTTTTAGTGCAATAACAATCTCATCCCAATTATGGAAATTATTTTTATTATTGACAAACCATGTCCAGGCAGAACCTTTAAACAAATCACAAGCCCGAATGAAAAGTTCGGTTTTGAAACACCTCGTGCTTCTCGCTAATAATTCAACTTTTTCCAAAATGAATTAACTGATTCTTTCTGATTTGAACCTGTGAAAGAGATATTCCATTTATATGGAGCAACCGATCGATTATTCGAAAAAACATTAGCAACAGGAGGGCAAGATTGAGTAGGAGTCGAAGTACTTGGAGAAACTTCCAAATCAAAATCAGCTTCCAACTCCAACACCATATACTGAATTTCTTTTCTAGCAGTTTCTTCATCTTGATCATCAACAGAAAGTCTGGACAAACGATTCGACAAATGAGCTAATCGACTTGAAATTCGGTTAAACGTCGGATCTTCCTTAGATCCACCAAAACTAGATATAACTTGTTTCAAATCAGCGATACTTGCTCTCAATTCAAGAACATCCGGTGCATGTTCATATGGATTTGTAATCACACGAAAACTACCATTTGCATTTTTCTGACTTAAAAGTCCTCTTAAAATTTTTCGTTTAGCATCTACATCACCGGTAGGTTCTATTCCACGAATTTTTAGCTCATAAGTCAATTCATTTGTTTTCAAGTGATTTGAATTCATGTTGGACTTGGAAATCTGCTCAATTTAAAATTCAACGATAATAAATAAAGCTGGTACTTATGGAATACTCAAAAATAGTACGCGATACGATAGCAAAAATAGCGTACAATATATAGGCAATTTGGCTATACGATAATAGGCAATACGGTACGATATAGGCAATACAATAAAATATAGGCAACTCAATAACGATATAGGCAGTAAGAATCACAAAATATCAAAGATAGATAATATATAAATATAAATAAATATATACCAAGTTCTTTTGGATCAGATTTGTAAATGTTCTTTCAATAAAAAAAAATTATTATGTCTTCCACCAAGCTAGGACAAGATACGAAAAAGAGAAAAAGAACAGTCAAGTTTTTCGAGCCCCACATTGGGCGCCAATTGTTCAACTCCCTTTATTTTTGAACCCCAGATTTTAAATTATATGATTCAAATTTAAGAAGGTGAAATCACTTTGCCGATAGGCTGCTCAGATGGATACGGTTAGGCCGTGAGTAAGGTTCAATTAATGACTTTTTCTAGTTTATCAAATTGGGCCACTAAAAAAATTATACATTAATTAACTTGACTAGTTCAAGAGTTGGGCGCCAGACTTGCTAAAGACAAAAGCCAAAGATAAATAAAATTAAATAAATGTCATCTAGCTTGTATGGGAAGGCAAATAAATATGCAAGAAATCAACTTATCAAATTTATTCCAGACGGAAGTATAATTTGACTGAACAAGAAAAAAACACAGGTTGACAATTATACTAGAAGAGTATTGATTTCTGTGAACAAAAATTGAGAAATTACATAAAAAACAAATATTTTTGACTCCGATCAAACTCTGAACATTTACAAAATATGATTCCTCTAGTTGTTGGTGATGCTTATATACCTTCGGAGATCTTCAAGGGAGAGATAAAGGCTAGTTTCTTCGAAGCTGGTCTCAGCGGTACTATGGGAACTTGGTTTCAGCGGTTACGACGAAGCTGGTCGTGGGTGGTTCTCTATTTGATTTTAGACCCCCTTACAGGCGTGAATTTGGTTGATCTTCACGGACCAGTGCTGAATTGGATGTGCTGTATGACCTCCCAGGGTACTAGTCCTTCTGTCTCCGTAGATGGCTTCCCTCCGTGGTATATATCATGCGAAGAAGATGATAGGAATCAAAATGTGTACAAAAAGGGGAGAACGAAGGATATCCTTTGAACCTCAAGTTTAATGTTTCAAATTTTAATCTAGAGTCAAAAGATAGATGCAAATGATAGCATACAATTAAAATCTCAGTCTATATAAAAGACTGGAAGGTTACAGTGAAAGAACAAAGATAATAGCAATCAAATCTGCTATTCTGGATTTAAATTTCCAAGTTAATTTTAATAAGTTAAAATTCAAAACCAAACAAACCTCACCCAAAACGTTCTTTAAAAATTCAGTTAAATTTTGAAATAAAGTAAGCTTTGATAAGGTGTGCTTTGATAAGGTGTACCAGAAGGTTCAAAAAAATTGAATGAGTAAATGTATTCAAAAAGAAATATAAAAATTTCCTTGAAATTTTACCAGAGAAAAAATATAGTATTTTAAAGCAAAATACTATAAAATTGCCAGAGAAAAAATATACTATTTTAAAGCAAAATATTTAAATGTTGCCAGTGCCAAAGGAAAATATAACGTTATAACCAAAATACTCTAGTAAGTAACAAAAAAATAGGGTTCCTGAACCAAGATAATAGTCAGAGAAAAAGTATACTCTTCAGCCAAGATAAGAAGAGAGAGACACACATCTTTCAGTGAGCACAACTCTCTTAGATAAAGATCAAGTGAAATAATTCTTTTTATTGAAGAATTTCCTAAGATAAACCGAAGAGGGAGACCACACGTCTTTCAGTGGGCACAACTCTCTTAGAAAAAGATAATGTTAAATAATTCTTTTAATTGAAGAATTTTTAAAGATAAACTGAAGAGGGAGACCTCACGTCTTTCAGTGGGCACAACTCTCTTAGATAAAGATAATTTTGAAATAGGGGCAATTCCTTTTCAAATCGATAAAACAGGTAATTCTCAAAAATTTGAATGAATCTCCCTGCTCTTGGCGACAAGGTAGTAACTGAAATGAATTGACTCTGTAACGATCAAAAATCAAATAACCCCCACTGCGAATTGAATGGAGTAATGGATATAAGGAACTTATTAAACGGAAATCAAATTTACGCTTGAGGCATATATTGAATCGAGTGTTATGAGACCAGTTAGGCCAGAGGTACAAGTTTCTCCATAAGCAATTATTTCTCAAGATAAAAGGAAATTACTCTCATAAACATGTAGTTATGAAATAAAGAAAATTGCTTACCGGTGAGCCGTTCTATTAGTCACTGCCAAACTGTCCCAGAACAGTCGAATACACCCTTCAATCGGAATCCTCGGAACAATCCACTAGTCGTGTGAGGTACGTAAGAGCTAGTCCATTCGAAATTACCAATTACCTGGTACCTAAAAAATGCAAAAGCGTAGAACTGATTTCCAAGAAAAAAAATCAGTTCCCAATATTCGGAACAGATGTTACGTTAGCCAAAATATGTACTATGAATGCTTTGCCGAAATGGCCGAAGTATTTATACTCAACCTTCAAAAATGACCATGCGGTATATCCAAGAATTCTAATATTACAAGCATAAGAAAAGCGAAGAAAATGCTAATCAGCTACAACATTAATTGCAAGATAAAGAGAATAATATTACTCAACTAAATTTCAACAGTGAAAATTATTCAACTCATAGATCGTACATACCAAAATCAATCCACCCAGTACACCTGTCTATCTCGACGTTCAATTCAAGAAAGAGAACGATCATCCTTTCGGTTCAACGAAATCATAGTTCCTCTGTTTTTTTTTCATTCTCGGTTTTTTCCTATTGAAAAACACTGATAAAAAAAACCACTGCTTGACACGCTTGATCGACACGAATACAACTGTCATGATACCATTTTCTAGGGACAATAATGAACGCACATTCTTCACGACCTGAGCAGTGACTACTGACCCGTACTACCGTAAAGATAACCAGAAAAGTTATGAGAAATTGGTTATGTGTAAGGACGTAACGAAAAATTCGTTACAAGGTAAATAAAAGTTGTAGTTGTTGAAAAGCATCAAAAGACATATAAGTTGCCAGGTATAAAATTGGTTTGAAAATGTTGTGGAATGTTTCAACAGCCTAAACGTCTGCAATAGTAGTATTTATATGAAATAAATAAATTGTGTAAATCAGTTGATTTGGAATAATTTTGTTATGCAAAAGTTTAATATTTTCTATATTGTATTGAAATAAATATCAAATACAGCAAATATATGCATAGGATTTTCTCATTCATAGTATTCATCCATTTCATCTCATCTTTTTTTTTCAGTTCCTAGTCTGCAAGCAGCATGTAGGGATGCAATTCTTCAGCACATAACACAAAAAGCAGTTTCGTCTTTGCCATTACCTAAACTTCTAAAACAGTATCTCCTGTATCAAACCTGAATGAACAGAACGTTATATCCATATCCTGTCAAGAAGAGTTTATTGTGAGTATTTTTTTATTGTGTTGTTGAAATGAAGATATTAAAGATTACTCGAGAATAAATCAACATATCTCATTTGCTTAATAACTATGTTTCATAATTTTAAAATTAATATGTGAATAAAAAATATTTTAGGTTCCATTAACATGTTTATTTACATAACGTTTCCATGCCGGACAAAAAATTGATCGTTCAGACTATAGTGCAAAAAATTCCTCTTAGAGGTATCGAAATGAAATGTGGGTGTGATATACAGTATAAGGACCAGATTTCCACATATCTGTCACTGTTTTATCATTTTATATTGATATTTTAGAAATCTTCAGGAATTTCTGATGTCTGAAGATTTTTACTCATTAGTCCCATATGTTTTTTCTTAATTTTTATTGGCCAAATTCATCTTTGACAATGAGAGTAATGATAACAATGTTTCAATGATAATATCAACCAATTTAATTTGATCAAAAAATCTGCAGCCACGGACCTTCAACTTTGGTGATTTGATTTTTTTACCAATAAGTACGATAATCTTCAATTACAGACCACATAGGGTGTATTCCTTTTTCATTACCAGTAAACATTCTAATATTGACTAAATCTGTATGTGAACTGTTTGGGGTATAATTAAGTTTGTCTACTAAAAAAAATATAATTTAAGTTTTTATCTTTGGTACTAGATCTAAATGAATATTTATCTGCTGTTCTAAAGGGTTAATACAAGTAGCAAAAAGGACCTAAGGAGTATCTGTATATACCATATACCAATTAACAATATTGATAACATTGCATAAGACTATATGTAAACAAAGTAAGTAAAAAAAATCAGTCTGCCCTTTTTCATAAAGGTGCTCGAAAACCATTACGCATATGCAACTTTTGAATTACCACAAATGATATGAATATCTAAGGATAGGTTATTTGCCATTTTAACCAGAAAACCATACATTTCTTCAATGTTATTATTGGTGATTGTTTGTTTTACCTCCAGCCAATGCACAATTTTGTAGTTATATTACCATAGTGTTAATTTACAACAAATGGAATAAGCTTATTGAAGAAGAAGACTATTTCCAGATACTCTATCAGCAAAGAAACTCTGCCCCAGGCTCAGAGAACATCCCTTGGTCAATTGTGAAAAAACTGAAGTACGAGGTTTATCTGTTCATCATCAAACTTTACAACTATTGTATTCGTCATCAACAGTTACCCAACATTTGGAAAGCAGGAACCATCATAGTGATACCCAAACCAAACTCGGACCATTCTCAAGCAAATAACTACAGACCAATTACTCTACTTCCAGTATTTGGTAAACTACTCGAAAAAATAATTAAAAACAAACTCTTATGCTATGTGAGAAATGAAATTCCTGTGCATCAATTTGGTTTTAAATCCAACTGCTCTACTATACATCCACTAACTATTCTAGTATCAAATGTGCAAACAGCTAAATTGAATAATATGAAATCCAATGCCATCTTAGATATAAAAAAGGCATTCGACAGTGTTTGGCACAAAGGTCTCCTCTACAAATTAGCCCAGCTACAATTACCAACATGGATCATACAACTGTTGAAAAGTTTTCTCAGTGAAAGGACAATTAATGTGAAAATCAACCACATGCACTCCAGAGAGTTCACCGCTGAACAAGGCGTACCACAAGGTTCATCACTATCTCACCTTCTGTTCAATATATTATGTTATGACATGCAGTGGCAAAACCCACAAAATGAAGGCACATCTTCCTACATTTTACAATATGCTGACGACACGGCTCTTGTCTCCCACCACAAAACATTCATTAAAACCAATGATGAACTCCAAAGAATGACCAATCAAATTCAAACATGGCTGAACAGATGGAGACTGCTTGCAAACCCATTGAAGACCCAGTACCTTATATTCAACCATACTCCCTCCATAGCCTCACCCACAATATCCTTACTGAATCATACAATTTCCCCAGAATCTTGTTCAAAATACCTAGGCATACAACTGGACCACAAGTTAAATTTCAACCATCACACAAAACTGGTAAAATGCAGAACTAAAACAAGGGCAAAACATTTCCGAGCCTTAACCTACAAAAACCAAGGCATCAGCAGCCAGAATGCAACCAAAATTTATAAAACCATATGCCGACCACTGATTGAATATGGACACCCCCTGTTCGCCAACTGTAGAAAACCCGCACTGAAGAACCTTCAAGTAGCAGAAACTGCTTCGCTCCGAACGATTACCAAAATACGTCACCCAATGAACCCACTCCATAACCCCTCAAATGTTCTACTCTTTCAAAAAACAATGGTGCAGCCAATCCAGGACAGGCTGAGAATCCTTACCAAGAAATTTGCATTGAGACCTCATAACATCAACCTAATGGAACCAATACTCTTGGAACGGACAATAGTAAACCCCAGTTGTAAATTCCCTGAAAAGACATTATCAGAAATAATACAGGAATTATCAACAGAAGCCATGATAAATTAAACTTTTTTTTTGTACAGTAAAAGAATATACTTGTTAAGACTATAAACTAGATATTACCAGTGTTATAAAAAAAAACAGGCTGAAGGACTTAGGTCGATGGCCATTTGATTGTATTGTATTTTAATGCATATAATCAATAAAGCTCTTTATTATTATTATTATTGGAATAAGCTTGTCATATGCTAATAATGTTTCACGGGAAACAATGACTGTCAGAATGAGATAATGAGGTGGACGAACAACATCGAGTATTTGATTAGAAATATGGTTTTCTATTGTTTTGGCTTCACTTAGGTTTATTATCAATATTTGTAGGTGTACCACAGGGTTCACATTGTGGCCCACTGTTATTCAACTTATTCGTGAATGACAGGGGATCTCCCTCTACAGGCTAAACTTTTCTTTCCAGTGAAAGATATATTAGATTGTCATATTCTCCAAAATGTCTTAGATAGTGTGTTCGCTTGGTCTATATCTAAATATCTAACAGTTTACACCTTAATATTGAGAAATGTCATGTTATCACATTCCACAGATCTATGCAGTTCGAGAGCTACAACTATACAATCAAGATATGTCTCTTGATAGAGTCTATGAAATTAAAGACCTAGGAGTTACCATTGACCAACAACTCTTCAAAAGTCATATTAATAATGTTTCTGCTAAAAGTAGTAAAATGCTGGGGTTTGTAATGCGAAATGCCAAATAATTTTCATGCAATACACTAAAAACACTGTACTGTTCTTTGGTTAGACCTCTTCTTCTTCGCACAAGGTGGGCTGGTTCCGAAGAACCCCGTACACGTTGGCCTCTCTATTTGGGCCCATTGTGCGCCCACTTGTTCTGAGAAAATCAGCTGGGCATGCCGATTTCCTTGACAAAATTCAGCAACTTCCTCAGCTGAATCTCCTTGACGTCCTCTGGGTTCAGAATTATGCTCCTTGGTTAGACCTCATTTGGAATATTTTTCTGTGGTATGGTCACCTTATTATAAATGTGACATTGATAAAATAAAAAATGTGGAAATCAGCTTCTTGAAATATATGTTTTTCAAAATAAGAACTTATGCACACTTTGATCACCAAAGCATCTTGAATAAATTAAACATTTTAGATATGTCCACATGACGCTTCCATTCAGATCTAACACTATTTTATAAAAGTTTATTGAATCAAATAAATTTCAATATTGTCCATACAGAAACCCTTCACTATTTTCAATTAGTAGTCATTCCACAAATTATGGATATCTCACCGGTTTCCAGATGTTTGAGATGGTTTAATAAATACAATATTGATCCCTTTGTAAACACTTTAAGTAGGTTCAGAAGTTCTATTAGAAATGTAAGCCCTAATTTGTTATATTTATAATTACTTGTAAAAAGTGAATCCGTCAATAAATAAATAAAATAAAATAAATATATGGTATACAGTACCCATAAAACAATTAATTCCTTATGCACTGTTTCTTGGATAAAATTAAAGTAACAAGATGAACCACAATGAACGTATACGAGAAAAAATAATCAAATCATGATTATTTCATATGTCAAAATAATTTCTCTAACATTGCTTGAACACGAGTATTGCTGGACGACACCTTTTATTACAGCAGTAATAAGGGTTTTTTTTTTAATCCCCAGGCGGTGTCATCAGAAAATACTAAACAATATCAAATCATTAAAGCTCCAGGATTTTTAGATATCTTGAAAATAATTTATAAATTTTGAATTTGTAGGTGTGGGGAAACATTAAATATAATAATTGAATAATTTTTTCATACAACTTTATTAAATTCCATGTATTAGGATACTTTTTTTTTTCAGAATTCTGGTCTATTCTACTTGAATCTCAAAGTCTCTTCGTACTTTTAGTACTAAATGAATTTGGTAATGGATATAGGTATTTCGATCAAAGAAAATTATTCGTATGCCTACATGGAAAATGAATATCTGCAAAGTCTGCAAGAAGTTTGCTGGAAGGCATATTCTGTCCTATTGGAGTTTACAATGAAGACTGATTTTGATAATAACCATATCCATTCATCAAATTATTGTTAATCTTAAGAAACAAAAGTGCTGTATGTGATCTCTTTTTCATTATAGATTGATGTTGAAAAAAGTATTGGTTTCAGTTTTTATCAAGGTGTACTTATATCCCCTAATCTTTCAATTCCTAAGTACCTTTCCTATGGACAAGCAACACAAGAACGCATTATTTTTAATTTTATCTTGTATCATAAATTAATCTTTCACAGATATGACAACTGGTGTACCAACATCTGATAGCTTTATCCATGCTGAACAAAGAAGTCATAACTCCTTACATAACCAAATATTAACATTTTGTAGATATTTGCAAAAAATTGGGGCAAAACTTTTCTCCTCAACTTTAAAAAATACCACAGCTGCTGTCATAAGAAATATGTCCAAAACCATTTGTGTATAGGTATACATCATATGCTGATGACACAAATATATTGATGTAATGCTGTTCTGAAACAGAATGGACTCCAATTAAATATTACAAAAACATATTTCATGCGATTTTTACCAGAAAATATATCCCCAAACTATGATCTCTATTTACATATCCAAGGAAAATCAATTCAAGCTATAGACACAATAAAAATTTTGGGTGTAACACTCGACCCAAAACTAACATGGGAGCCTCATATAAGAATAATATGTAACAAATTAAGTACATGTTCTTACATGATAAGAAATTTGATAGAAACAGTGTCTTTTGAGGTGCTGAGAATGCTGTACTTCGATTTGGTACAGTCAGTTTTGCAGTATGGTCTGATATTCTGGGGATCATCACCACACTTCGAAAAGGCTTTTATTGCTCAGAAAAAAATCTTAAGAACTATGTTCAATGTTCACCCAACAACTACATGTAAAAATCTGTTTACTAGAGCACAAATAATGACACTACCTAGCTTATATATCTATCAACTAATTATGTACATTCGATACAATGAACATAGGCTTGAGAAGAATGAGGATGTGCACTCGCATGACACAAGAATAAAAAACAATATACACCAAACTTACTCCCGTTTAAAAATCTGCCAAAATTCACCTAACTATGTAGGAGCCAAAATGTATAACAAATTCAAACTTATATATAAGAATGATAGGAACTATAATTCATCATTCGAGAATGAACTAAAAAAAATTCTTATTGAAAACGAATTCTATAAAAATGAACAATTTCTCCAATTTAGAAAATTCTCATTTTAAGTGGTTCATATTCAAATTTTAATCTGAATTTCTATGGTCAAGTCTTATGAGTATGTACCTGTATTTAGGCATTCACTTATTTTAATTGTATCGAGTATTTTAATTTTAATTCTATGTGTTTCTTTGACTAGTCCTATAAATGTACATCCGTATTTGGTATTGATTGAATTCAAATGTATATTTCTGTGATGAATAAACTGATTCTGATCCCTGAAAAATATAATGATGATGTCATTCAACCTTTTTAAAATTGGAGTAGTTTCAATGACCTAGATCTCGGTAGAGAAGTATTTTTAACCGACGAAACCAAAAAGGGGGAGGTTCTCTAGTCGACGCGTATATTTTTTTATTTTTTTTTGTATGATCTTTGCATAACTTTTTACTGAGACGTTCGATTCCGATAATTCTTTTTTCAGTGGATAGGGTGTACTTCGAAGTTGGTCTCATTTGAATTTAAAAGATGAAATCCACCCCTAAGGGTAGCAAAATGAAGGATATTGAACACTCACCCTCTGAATTCTGGTCCGTTAACCGATTCTATCAGCTATAACTTTGTACTGGGATCTTCGATTTGGATGATTCTTCTTTTATCAGATAGGGTATACCTCATAGTTGATCATATTTGGATTTCGAATGGAATTATCCACCCTTACGGGTAGAAAAATAGGGGATAATAGATTTTTCACTTGTGAACATTGGCACACATATGTAGTTGACAATGACAGATCGCTAGTGTCATTATCACAATCAATATATTCTATGAGAGGATGGAATGATATACAAAGTAATGAAATAAACTAACCAGAACAACAAAAATAATTTATATTACAACAAATAGTAAAAGTAGATAATCATATTATTTAACTGGTAATAGTTGAAGTAAGGTGGGTAAGTAAGTATTTTGGAAGTAATAAAAAAACAAGCAGTTCGTAATTAGTAGAATTCAGCCACAAAAATTTAAAATAAAAACTTTTAACAAAAAATTTAACCGACGAAATACGGAACTGAAAAGTAAAAATAAAATAAACCTTCTTAGTCTCAATAACTAAGCTCCTAAACTAATGTAAGTAACTAATTTTGAGTCGGCGCCAAACAAACAATCAACGAAGATCATTAAATTACTTCAAAAATTATCAGAATGTCACCGCACAACTCGATGCCATCATTTTACGCCTTACCTAATTCATTTGCTTGTTTGTTTGGCGCCGACTCAAAATTAGTTACTTACATTAGTTTATGAGCTTAGTTATTGGGACTAAGAAGGTTTATTTTATTTTTTACTTTTCAGTTCCGTATTTCGTCGGTTTAATTTTTTGTTAAAAAGTTTTTATACTACACATGTTCATTCCACATCTGATTTTATTAACATCCTGTTAAAATTTTCAACAAATCACTATTACAGTTATTTGATATTTTAATTGAAATATACCCTTTTCAGCATGTTAAAAGTATCAGTTTTTCATGTAAGGCAATGAATAATGGAAAACCGTTATTTTCATAACATCAACAATTCTCGTGGACTAGTGGTTAGCGCGTCAGACTCTCACCCGGGAGACTCTGGTTCTACCATTTCAAGGAGTTTTTTTTTAATCGGTTTCAGATACAAACATATTTGATAGTGAAAAATTATATTTCAGGTTTTTGGGCGGGTTCAAGAGCAATGACTGATCATTTCAAATGAATGAATCTGAGAAACGAAGCATTTAGAAACAGACACAATTCCTTCAATTTTGGAACAAGAAGAATTGTTGTGATTTTCCCCGTTGAAAATTCAAATATAACATGAATTCTGTTAATTTTATCCAGTTTCAAATGTGATTCAGGAAATATTCTCATCAAATATTATTCGTACTAGAGGATTTTATCTCAACATTTTTTAAATTTTTCCTCAAGCATTTTGCCTTAGGAAATTTAACTCGTGCAAATTTAACTGACCTTATTATCAAAGATTAAACCACTCAAGTTTCGCTTTCGTGGTTTAATCAGATAATAAGACTGCAAATCGCACTCAGTAAAATTTCCAGGCAAAATACTTTCTCAAAAATTTTTGAGCGGTAAAACCCCTAGCACTTATGATATTACCTTCGACAAAATTCTCGTAATTGGACATTCCCGTTCTGAAAGCTGTCAGTTACGAAAGATTTTTTGAGCTACGAAAAAGTTTTGTAAGTTTGAAGATTGTAGGTTTCTCTGTAGTTTTGCCCTGAATAGCTCAAGAGTGATGTGAGTGTCCGTTTCGTTTCGAGTGCTTGAATTGGAAAGCCAATACTTAGCATGTGTAGATTTTGCAGAATAGCTAGTGCTGTGGGTTTCAGTAGTAATTTGGGGGAATTAATTTCGGAATGGGTGATCGAGAGCGTCATCTGGCGGGAAACAACATATTTGGATGATTTCGTAATTGGGAAATGATTCGAGACAGCCGAGAAATAAAATATTTTGGTTGCATAGGAAAAAGATAAATATTGTCAGTCTGGGTATGTTGAAAAATCAGTTTTGTGGTTGTTCGCTTATCGAGAATGATTTTTAGTGTATCAACCAGTTTAGAAGTGAATCGATTGGACTAGTGTGTTAATGCATGATATGTATTTAACAATTATTGAGAATAACATCCGATATGATACACTAACTTTCTGGAAATATGAAAAATAATGCCTGTACTTACCCCTCTATTATGCTTTATAACGATGAAGTTAGTGTTAATGGTTTTGGTACTGTAAATCTGTTTGCGAATCATTAATGCTACTGAAGATTTTATATCACCGGAGCAACAAAGTCATAAGGCACTAAATTTAACTGAATGTCAGATCTGCCTAACTGATATTTTTAATGGAATAAGTTCACTAAAGAATAGTTTCAGTTCTGGACCAGATGGTGTGCCATCATTTTTATTGAAAAAATGTGTGTGTACTCTAAGTTCTCCACTTTTTTTAGTTTCATTAGATCTATCCAGAAATCAGGTGATAGGAGCAACATGAATAATTATAGGGCATCAGTTTACCATCTGTTATTCAATATTTGATTGGCACTCAATGCTCTAACCAAATACACAGTCACAAATTTGCTGACCTATCTAAATGACATTTGAAAAACGTCAAGTTCACTCAATTTATACATATTTTTCAAAGGCGTTTGATAGAGTTAATCATGAAGTATTAGTTCACAAATTAGAATCTTTTGGTTTTGGGGGTAGTGTTTTGGGTTGGATTAGCAATTTTCTTACAAATAGAACTCAGTGGGTGAGAATTAATAATTACATATCACACACAATTGAAGCCTGCTCTGGTGTTCCCCAGGGTAGTCACTGTGGACTATTACTCTTCAATATTTTTATTGATGACCTCATTACATATCTATTATTAATCTAAGTGTTTGTTATTTGCTGATGATCTCAAGCTATACCGTGTGATTGAATCGTATGTTGATTGTTTGAAACTTCAAGATGATGTGAACCATTTAAAAGATTGGTGCAGAAGTAATTGCTAAGAATTAAATCTCGACAAATGTCTAGTTATGCATTTAAATCCTTCTCAAACCCCGATCACATATGAATACTGCATAAACTCCTTGGCATTGAACCAAGTTGATGAAGTCAAAGATCTTGGTGTTGTATTTAACAAAAAAACACTGTCATTTTCCACCAATATTAACAAAATAACCTTGAAATCACTAAAACTTATGTGTTATGTAGGCAGGATCAGTAAACACAATAAAAAATTTGTATTGTTCATTAATAAGGTCACACTTGGTGTTTAGGATTGTAAGCGGCAATATGGGATTGCCCTGTTGTGACTGTGAGGGACTAATGGTATAGTGCCCTGTTAGGCTAATGAAATGAAAATCGCCATAGTTCGGTTGATAATAAATATAATTCATTCAGTGCTGGGTATTTATATCTTAGATCAATGAACAAAACGTGGTATCATCGTACACGACAACATGTATGAGGATATTTGTAACGTGATATCATAATAAGGTGCATTATTGTTTACATCACCTCATATCAATTATAAATCAAATAATTGTAAGTTAACTTTCAGAAAATAAAGAAAATGGAATTTTTCATATCATGTTGGTTAAACATTGTTGCGTCCATTCAGTTTACAGAACATCACTGGAAAAGGTCAAAAATACATTTTTCCGTACTGTTGCCTACGAAATGTGCTTTCGAATAGACCATCATCATAATGTAAGGGGTCTCTCTCCCTGCTATTAAACTTTGGCCCCTATCACTGTTCTCGGGCGCCACCTTTTGGTTTATAGTGGAAAAGGCCACTTTTGCTCCGGGCAGTCTCAGTGAAGAAAGACACTCCAGGGGTCAATATAGTCGTGACACTGTAACAGGGCCAGCAAGGCAGGCTTTAATTGCCTTTAACTGGATTTCGAACCTGGGTGGCGACTGCGCACTAGATGTTTAAATTCTACTCAAGATAGTAAATGAAAGAATACTAAAAACAGGAAAAACAGGTATATTAATAAAATATCAATACAGTCGCCGCCCTGACTCAGCCTCAAGTTATTACAACAAATAATCGACCGGCAAAAGCACTAGTTACAGAAAAAGCGGGGAGGGTGTTTTTCAAGCAAGCGGGGTAAACTTAGCAACCAAAAGCTTTTGCGGGGGGGTATCGTACGGACTCGTATGCAGAAATTACCAGCGCAGCATGGAAATGAATATGTGTCTCTTACGGCTATGGTTCGATCATGCGCACATCGCATCGGTGGTATTTACAAACATTTCCTGATGTCTTTTACCTGATACAACATATTTACCCAATCTCCGATCTCACTGCTTCGGCAAGGCCCGGGACGGTCGTGAACTGCTTCGGTCTTTGGCTCACACTCTGGATACTAGTCGCGTGACTGCTTCTGCTGGGCTCGGCAAGCTACTCAATCTTTGAAATATTTCAAAACGGAACCACAGCCGGCTTCTCCCTCTTTTGCGAATGCCTCTCGACCGAATTATATGCGCACGCCGTTTTGTGGACTCTGTCGATTGCGATCCAAATTTCATAGAATAATTACCCAGCTTGTAAAATCCTTCTTGCTATCAATCCATGTGGTGTGACGTCGGCCGGATGACGTCAGCTCGTAGCGTGCACCTCTGTCTCGACTCAACTCTTCCCTCTGATTCCTGGCGGATGACTGAAGGTTGAAGGTGCTCCGCTCACTGCTCGTGAAATTCTCCTAAGTGGCAATCCACGTGATGTGACGTCAGCTCGGTAGCGTGTGTCTTTGGCTCGACTGGACTGCTGTCTGTCGCGTCTATCGGATGACTGAATTCTCTCGGCCGTATTTGTAAATATTCTACCTGGTTTGATACAAATGTTTTCTCGAGAGTTGTTGGCTAGCGCAGGTAATACACGCGCGTACTATTTATATACGCCTCGCGGTATTAGCGTGATTTCCGGAAGGCGTTTAGTCTGTTTATTAGGATATATGTAATCCACGGATTTATCACGAACACGAATGGTATTTCTAGACCTATTATTACTGTCAAGAGGAGTTTAATTCCTTACAGGGAGCTATTGGCTGATAAATATAGCGGGAAAATAGTAACTTCGTTACAATAAGTACACTGATATTTGTTCCATACTACACCTAACCATTCTGGAAAACAGGCGGACTCAAGCTGAACTAATAGACTGAGAGCTGGCTACGTAAATTAAAAATGATAAAGTACAAGGGACATTTTTACATAGAAACCTTCCTTACCTTCTGAAAAGTGTGAAGCTCTGCAGGCAGAAGTCAGTCCCGGGGCTGTAAGCGGGGGCGGGCGATCAAAGATTCTTCCAGAGCGCAGCCTGGCGCTCACATAACTCCGAACACCTAATCATTTATCAAGGCCTCGTAGCCGCGTTGAATAAACGCTCGCGTTCAAAGTGAAAGTGACCCGAGCTGGGTCACGCAATTTTTATTTACCATTACACTCTAATCAATCACAAAGCTTCTACAAGTCACCAAAATATATTACCTCATAACATTCACCCTCACAACCCCTCAAGACAGAAACAGCATTTTCACAGAGCATGACTTACTCCACAGCGGCCCAAGGCTACTGAAAATTTCTCTGAACCTGGTTTTTTGGCGTATCTTTTCCAGGAAATAGCCCCAATTCGTTCAACGAAAGTATTATCCGTGAAATTCAATTGTTCTGTCATGAACAAATTACAGATCTTTCTCATAAGCGGATAGCAGGAAGGGATGTAAAGCTTTATTTGACTTGAAATAGTTTATTATTACATAGGGTATCACAAAACATCGCGAGGCGTCCTCCCATTGCCTCTTGAACAATTGAAATTTACGGATAATACTTTCGTTGAACAAAAGGTACGCCGAAAAACCAGGTCCAGAGAAATTTTCAGCAGCCTTTAAATTGCCCAGAACTTCTCTCCTCAGTGAATCTGAGAGCCAAACTAAGAGTAACAATTAAGGGATAATAAAACTGCTTTTGTAGAGAACTCACATTTTACTAATTATGGATTTAATAGTTCAATGTCAAGAATATTAAAGGATATTGATTTGTTTGATGATATGAACAGGATGTTCATAAAATCAGATGTGGAATAATCTGCGACTGAAAGATAAACTTTATTCACTATCGTCCATCGTTGAAGATAACCTGTTGGGAGGTATTCATGTTGAAAAGGGAAACATTCTCAATTGAAAATTGAATAGAAAACTATTTCTATTCAATTGAGAATGTTTCCCTTCTCAACATTAAGGGAAGCTAATGCTTCAGAACGATTTTTTTCACAGACTCTTTGGAGGCTTTCAAGATTTCTGCAATTAATTATGTATTTTCTCTTTAGATTTTTGTATTTTTCCTTTAGATTTTTGTATTTTTTCTTTTTTAGTTTTAAGTATTTTAAGTACTTTTCATATTCTGATTTGTACAACTTTTTGTAACAATAGGGGTTTTCCCGTTTATACAAAAAAAAGGTATCGCTTTAATTTCATCTAGAGATAGGAACAAGAGACATTGTTTTTTCCCTATATGCCCCAAAGGTTGTCGATAATTAATAAGCACTGCTTTTTGGTGACATTGAACGTTGTTAGAGAAGACCCCTTAGTACAGTGGTTTTTCCGGCAGCAATTTCCTGGCCTAGCGATTCTCCAGGTTTACTGTTTTTCCCAGCATAACGTTTTCCCTGATTACCTGTCATATTGTGGTTTTGTTTACGTCCAGCATCTAGTTCCGGCCTACCAGAACCGACTTCCCGGATGTTACCATTTTTCCTTTGGATTTCCATTACTTGGATTGATATATGGTTACAAGCAAGTTTTTCAACTAATGTTACTTTGCTAATTGATCATATGTTTAATACTGTCGAAATTAATTGTTTATTAGATTTTATTTATTTTACCCTTACTTACATTGTCAAATTGTAAAGCGGAGATTAATCGGACATCATGGCTCATTTGCTTGACCATCGAACGTGCTATGCCTGAGCTCACGCGCCGTGGATTGATATAGGTATCACGCCTACAACTGATTTAATATCTGCCTTACGAGAATCGTGTGGTTGGTGTAGTTTGCTACTTTTGTTTATTTTATTTTTTTGGGTCTTTTTGTGCACGATGCCTATACCTAACACGTGAACGGATAGGACTTGGTTCATATTTTTTATTATAGACGCTGAACGGATCTTAAGATTCTGAAAAAAAACACTCTTGTATACAGTACTATTATGAGATTAGTTTAGAAAAAATGGTAATTGTTGACCGTTTAGTTTCGAAGATATCGACTGATGAAAAATACTGATCGTCACCGAACGAAGGCACGACTATCTGTGACGAATTGGCAGCAACAGTTTACGATGCTGCGAACTGATGAGTGGTTAAGTCCGGGATTGTGAAATGGAAGCATCAATATCAATCGGCTTAGAATGATGGAGATACACGCTGAATGTGCGGTGTTGCCACAGTTACAGCTCCACTCTCCAAACGTGTGGCAGACCTATTCATGCATGAGGTGTGAGTGTGTAGGACATTCGGGTGTACAAAAGTTCGAGACCGGCAGCATCATATAAGCATTGGATTTTACTATACGCTGCAGCCAAAACTCTTGGCTGATACGTGTACATACAGAGATACCTTAAAAGGAATAATCTATTATCCTTAGTATTCCTCGAAAGATTAAATTAGTTAATAAGATCTTATCTTTTGTTCAACATTAATTGATAAAATTATTTTTGTTGTATGGAAACTTACGGGTATTTGGACATAATCTATCTGGCACAGATTTAACATTTTATTATAACAACTACTAGTGAATGAACCACTCCCATCTCCACTGTAGTGTAGCCGCAATACCCACCTGTTGATATTGGTTGTATATTGTAGGGGGGTCGATATGGCTCTTCAGCCTCTCCGTACCTCGACCTGTAAGGATTTTTGTACATTACCCTTCATCTATTCAAGACCCGAGATTCCGAGACTCCTTGCGAAGCGTATCAGTTTCCTGGGAGCTAAGTTCCTGATGTATGAGGGCGTTAGTGAAACCCCTCCGAGGAACTTGAGCCTTTTGCAAAACAGCGCTTGGTAGTCGCAAAGCAGGTGTTCTGCAGTTTCAGCGAAGTTCTCGCAGTACTGGCACAGTTCAGTCTGATCTATTTTTTTGAGATGATACTTCAGAGGACAATGTCCGGTGAGCAGTCCCGTTACTAGTTTCCAAGTCTTTCTTGTCCAACTCAAGAAGCTGTTCAGCTTTCTTTGGCGATGGGCTCAGAAGCCTTTTCGCTTGTCTTTGCCCTGGAACCTTATCCCAGTGGGTTTTAATTTGGTCAGCTTCCCAGCTCCGAAACTCTTCTTTGATGTGAGCTTTGGAAAGACCACAACAGGGTTCCGGGCCAGAAAATTGAGTGTTTGCGCCTTCCTTGGCAAGGCTATCCGCTTCTTCATTGCCTTTGATTCCCTTGTGACCTGGCACCCACATCAGAGTAACCTGATTGTTCGTAGCCAGTTGCCTTAGGGAGAGTTTGCAGTCTCAAGTCAGTCTAGACTCACAAGTGTGTGACTTTAGAACTTTTAGTGCTGTTTGGAAGTCTGAGAGGATATAGAGATATTTGCTCCTCTGAAGCCTCTTTTAAGACATTCTTGGGCGCAAATTTATATAGCCTAAAATTAGGACCCGTTACTCCCACTCCAGCCCTTTCGTCCATTTTGGAACCATCAGCATACCATACTGATGCATTCCTTTCTAGTTGAGGCCCGTTCATTGTGAATATATGATGGTTGTTTATAACCACTTCAAAGTCGTGACTAGCTGGCATAATATCTGATGGCTTGTGTCTGGATACTAGGGGAATATTTTCCAGAATCTTCAGATGTCCATTCAGATTTCCAGCCTTGATATTGGTTAGTTTAACATGTGAGCCTGTGACTTCTTAGTAATTTGGAAGGTCGCAAATCAGTACGAGTTTTTCAGTCTCATTCTGATTCACCCTGTATACATATATGGGCCCATCCAATATTTTTTGTTTAGAGCTACCCCTGGAACAGGTTATTGGAGATGTTGATAGTGAGTAATCGATATCAGATGTTAAAAAATTCTAGATCAGAAAGAGAACAATTTATAGTTGATTTTTGGATACCGTAATAAAATTAAATGAAATACACGCCCATGGAGCAGTTTTTCCTTTTGGATTTTCAAATAAAAGTCCTATTTACTTCTGAGAATATATTTAACTAAATATACTAACATATACACTTAACACAATGCTCATTATTTTAAATGAGAACTCAATTAAGATGCATGAGTTTATCATCTTATTAAAAGAAAAAACTATTGACTATATGAACAGTTGGGCTCATGTTTTGAAACAGACTCCAAATTACCAACAAATTTGCAACCATTATTCCCAAAGACACAAGAAAGTGTTAAAATTTCAGCAATGTTCTCCAAAGCAAAGTTTCTTGCCTCACCAATGTTTGCTTTGCAGGAACAACAGATATCGATTTTCAGCTTACATTTGCTACAAATTGCATGTCCTTTTTCACATGTGTAGATGGGACCTATCATATATTGGAAACAAATTGGACATTCGAAACTTTCCCGAAGGCAATCATTTCTGGAGTTGCATTCATCAGATTTAGTGGTGTTTTCAGACAAATATTCTTTTTTGGGAATTATATCTACTGTAAATGTTATTATTTCAGGAGTTTCAAGAATAATCTTTATGTGATCCATTGAACTTAATTCATGACGATGAAAGTTTCTATCAGTGAATTTATATGGATAATGGTTATTCGATTTACAGGTGGCATTAAAAATACATTCAGAGCAATGTAATTTACCATTGAAATCATTTATATACAGATCTTCAAAGGATATGCTACATATTTTGTTGACTTCATTGCTCAATTTCACATTGTAGGTGAAATTTTTGTTCATTTCTGGTTTCAAACAAAAAACAGTTGTAGAACAGTTGTAGTAGTAAATGAAAAACTGTATATCATGTGATATAAGAAGGCATACATAGTTATTTTTTGGGATAAAGGTGTACACCATTTTTTCATAATGTATATTTTGTTCATGTTTCTTCTCCATATGATCTTCCAATTGATCAATCCTCACCATTTCCTGACAATTTTGGTAATAAACTGGACACTTGATTGATTTAAATTCACATTTTTTCTCGTGAGCAGTGACATCTTTCCATGGAATTTCATCAGGACAGTTTGCATAAATACAAGGGAATGTCAACAACTCTGTCACGCTTTCGAGAAAAGTGTTTCTTATGGTTGTGGCACACTCAATGTCTTTGCATCTACCGCATCGATATTTGGTCCCATCTTCAGAAATAATCATTAAAGGGGGAACTGATAGAGGGTAGAAGCAGAAAGAGCATTTGAGAGTTTTTACCTGGATTGCCAATTTATGGAAATTGTCCATATCATTCAGATGTTACCTAAAACATATAAAAACGCTTTATAAACAGGAATGAATGGGCCTTCCAAAATTTGTCGATAGATGCTTCCACCTCTGATTTCGATGAATTGTGGGGTACTTCCAAATATTTGCCTGCTGAACGAGGATCTCTGTAATCAAAACTTCGCGTTCTTGAATACTTTTGATTAGGAATGCTTTTCTTCATTCTTTTTTCACAATCAAAACAATTCCAATTGCATTTTGTCATATGATATAATTTTAACCATATCAAAATGTCATATTCTAGGAGTTACCATTTTAGTAGCTAACAAGTCAAATGGATGCCGGATTTTGCAAACAAATAACCTTTTTTGATGGTTGAAAATATGTTAGAAGAGTACATTTGGAAGTTAATATGATATTAATAATAACAGAATGTGATGAAATGAACAGCAACATGAAATATAATAATTTCAATGCGAAAAAATTAGGGATAATTTTTGTACCCTTATTGGAGATGTGTTGTAAAAGTCTGATTATAGCACGAGAAGTTTGGATTACTGATTCGTGTTCAGAAGGCAAAATATATACTGCAAAAATCATTGAAATCGAGGGTGGAGGTCTATGAAAGCAAATTTACTCTTTTTATAGCACTCTGTGCATGTCACCATATCCAAACCTCAATAGTGTTGTTTTGGAATATTTTAAAAATATATATAGCTTCCTCTTCGCTTACGCTTTTCAATGAAGTATTTGTTATCTTTCTTTATAAAAGCGAATGAATTGTTATACTTTGGAAATTGAAAATGATCAAACAAAATCCAACAAGTGGCAACAACAAAGGAATGGAATTCACTGTGATTCACACGACTGACACGACCCCACACAAATTGAAATTGAGTTTCACGTCAAATATTATTGTTCTACGAACTACTCTACTCTACTCTTTGTCCACGTTCCTCGCAATGTTGCCAGCCTCAAATTTATAAAATCTTCAAAACGATTGTCTAAAAATCCCTAGAATTCCTCAAACTAAAAAAAGTGAAATATGCGCATGCGTCACTTTTGACATACATTCTGCAGCTTAAAAATATAGATGGGTGATTTACAAATCTATAATTTTTCTACAATGCGCATGTGCAAAAACCGAGGTCACAAGGCGATTATTTGATTATTATTTCTATTCTCTTTCTCAGTCGGACAATGAAGAATACTATATTACTACACTGATTGACTTTGACAACTACAATTAATACATAAGTCCAAGTAGCTGTTTTTTGGCGCCCATGTATTCAAAAAGTATTCGTCCTGTGATTCAAATACATCCATTATGGGGTTGGAACGATGACGTCATATATAAAATGATTCAAAATGTATTCATAGAGTTTTGAAACAAATTCGAAATCAGTTTCAAAACATAATTCATTGTTTTGTGATTGTCGTAATATAGGCAATCCAAACCACGTGACCCAATATGGCGGTTGTTGGCACGATAATCGCCATAAGAACATCATTGTCAGTGTGCTCTTTTGGTTAGTAAAAGTGTATTTTTGGTTATTTTCGGAGCTTTTGTGTTGTTAATTAATAATATTCAGATGGAGAGTGATTAACTGAAGACACTATTGTTGAAAAGCAGAGGCTTTGGTGAACGGTATGCTTGAAAATACATCCTCATCTTCTGTTTACATTTTTATCAAATGACGTGGAGATTGATCAGTGATTTAGATCCTTTTACACTGAATATTTCTGAACTGAATTGTTCAATTGATGGTGCTCCTTCTGTTACAATATGCTTTCCCAAAGTTTAGAATTCATACATATTTTGAATCTGGCTTCGTTGTGAAGGTGAGATGAAAAATTCAGAATCATTCATATATTTTAGTTAGACTAGTATGTTTTATTCCTAGGCATCAGGTTTTTTCTAATGGGTACATGTACAGTTGCAATTATTGAGTCATCAAAGTGAATTATTATAAATTAGGAATAATAATACGTAAGAGGCAATAAAAACATGTATTTTTCATTATGAAACGAATTTTCGGTCTATAGAAACACGTACTTATTCGGGACAATCAAGTGGTATGTTTCTACATATCTGTTTTGGCATTTAATTTTAATCGACACTCAATCACATCGCGTCAAAATTACCTATAATTATGTATGTCAAGCAGTGAAGAATTATATTGTACACCATAAATAGTTTGAAATTAATTCTTGTTTTAATTTTATTATTAATTGTCGTAGAAAAAATAGTGTATGCAACGATCATGTAATGGCTATTAATACCCTCGCACACGGTAACTTACCTCGTGCTCGTGTATTAATAGCTATCATTACATGATCGTTGCATAATATACTATTAGGAATTCAAAATAACGGATACTACCTCTGGTATCGATTATTGAAACGATACATACGTACATTGTTTACTTTTCCAAACATTAATGTTTATATGATTTTAGCCATTGTATACTCAAAACTTGTCGAATCTCTTGTAATTGTTGACATTTAATGAAATTCTGGTTTACCTGGTGAATGTTGTGTTGACTATTGTACGTCCTCGAGTGAAAAAAATTGTGATTCAAGTTGAAATCTTTATTGTTATGTACCTCAATGTGACTCTTGGGCAAAACGATCCCGTTGTAGGTTGTAGTGGAATAAGTTTTTATCATTTTCCATGAGAAAATGAATGTAACGTACTGGTGCAGACTAATCTAAGATTGAGTGAGTCAATAGACGGGCTCTTGAAGAATACAGTTCCTTCCCAAAATCTTCCTGTATCGTCTGTAGCCAAGAAAAAAAGTGAAAAGTTAACCTTTACAGGGAGTTGAAAGAAAAAAAAGATATAAGGAGAGAAAAAAAATGTTTATTCAACATACCGAAGATTATTCATACAGTATGGAAAAATAGTGACTATATATGTATATCTAGGTGATAGGGATACATTTTCACACTATATTGTTGGTTTTAGATGAAATGAAAAAAAATGTTTTTGTTAGATTTATTTTTAATACGAACATTCACAAATAATTCCAGACAATAATTCCCGACGACTTCACTGAGCTGTCCTAAACTTTGAAAATAATTTTTTTTGCAAGCAAATTAGAACACACTTTGTCTCCTTTAAAGTGAGTTTTCGCAAATGATATTGTCTTAAGATTTAAAGACACCACTTCACAAGAGTCTTGAAATGAATAACACTACACAAAAAACTGGAAACTAATACCA
Source organism: Gonioctena quinquepunctata (assembly GCA_018342105.1). NCBI lineage: Eukaryota > Metazoa > Arthropoda > Insecta > Coleoptera > Chrysomelidae > Gonioctena > Gonioctena quinquepunctata. Next base: position 311,754 of record JAFIRS010000437.1, read on the forward strand.
AATGAAAATATTTTGAGAAAAACTCCAGACACAATTGTATAACCTCTGAGAAAACAGACAAACACGGTACGTATGTTGGGTTTCAATTTTCGTCACTGTGGCGCTGGCATCTTTTTTTGAATTCCCAATTGAGGAAAATTGCTTTTATTCGACTTCTGAATATCTGGACATGTTTGTGATCACAATTTTTGACACAAGGAACGTACTTGCCGAACGTTAACGCTTGAGGTAATGTCAATGTGTACTTTTGGTTGTATATGTTTTTTGTGTGTACTTCTGGTATGTTATTTCATTTTTTATGTTTTACTATATTTTTTTTTCTCTCACATATGCTACAAATGTATGAATCTACATCAAGTAGTCAATGAAACTCTACTCTATTGTGTTGTGTATTCTCTTTATTTTTCACAAAATATGACGACTTTACTCCCTAAAGATATTCCTGGAGCAGTTCTTCAGGATGGAGGGTCCCTGGTTCTGCGTCTCTAATGGCAAATGTTTGACTTTGGTTGTACGGAAAATCGTCAATTTAATATACCAAAATTCAATCACTTTTGGTCTTGAAGCGCTTATATATTTTTTATATCAAATGTGCCATTCATAGAGATTTTGTGTCTAAAATGTGAACAGTTTGTTGCGCAAAACATATTTTGTGAAAAAAATATTCGAATAAGAGAATACACAACACAATAACAACTGAAGTCAAGCAACAAGAAAAAGAAGCGGCATTCTTCTGCGTTAAGGTTCAAGTTCAAATGGCATCGTTCGATGCCAGTCGGCATTGCACGAATCAGATTGGGACAGGCACCAACACTCGAGATATAGACACAAAATTCCCCATTAATATAACTCTTTTATATACAAAAATATAAACACTTTTAAAAATAAATGATCCAGCTTATTTGAAGATTTTTTTAAGTTGGCAACTTGTACGTTCACATTTTCAGACACGAAATCTCTATGAATGACACATATATAAGCGCTTCATGACCAAAATTCAATTAGTATATCAAATTTTTGATTTTGCATACATCCAAAGTCAACCAATGCCATTGGAAAGGTAGAAGTTTTGAAGATTTTTTTAAAGTTGGCAACTTGTGCAGAATTCCCCTATTGAATAAATTCTTACGTGAATAATCTGAAAGAGACATAACAGTAAAAGTTTGAATTATGTGGAATATCGATTCCATCAGATGATGTTGGGAAAAAAACAACGGCATAATTTTAATGGGGGAAGGTTTTGTCCAAGATGCCAACCCAAATTTTCATTAATAGCCTGTCTCTTCAATCATAAAAAATTCTTTGGGATCGTGTATAGAAACTGAAATGACATTAGTGGCATATCTTGGTTTCGGCCATAAAGGATTAAATAAATATTTTATGGAAAGAAACAATTTCTTAGGGAATTTTGTGTGACATGTTTTATATCTAGATAGAGGTTTTTTGTGAAAAAATCTATGTTGGAAACTTGGACGACACTCAGGTAGAAGTAGAAATATTTTGAAAGTGTTGTCAACAACACTTTGACAGTTTCAATTTATCTTTCAAGAGTGAAGAATTCGAACGTACCCACACAAAACAATTCTTAAAAAGAAGAAGAATTGATAGAAAAATTCAACCATCATTCATATCACTCATTGTCTATGATATCACTTCAAACTTCAAAAATTACATCACAAAGTGTTTTTTCCGATTCGTAAGTTGAAAACTCGGACGAAACTCAGGCAGAAGTAGATATATTTTGAAAGGGTTCTCAAAAACACTGACAGTTTTAATTTATCTTCCAAGAGTGAAGGATTCGAACGTACCCAGACAAAATAATTCTTAAAAAGAAGAAGAATTGATAGAAAAATTTAACCATTATTCATATCACTTCAAACTTCAATAATTACATTACAAAGCGTTTTTTCCGATTCGTAAGTTTTGAAAATGGAGTGTCTACTTGGAATTAAATTCAATGACTTCGTTTTAATTGCCGCAGACATGACGGCTTCACAAAGCATTATTGTGATGAAAACAGGTAAATTCAACTTTGATTTTCATACAGGAAAATTACTGACGATTAATGGCATTTTAGATGAAAACAAACTTCATAAACTCTCCAATAACATCGTGATGGCTGTTTCTGGAGAATCTGGCGATACTACCCAGTTCGCAGAATACATTGCAAAAAATATACAACTTTATAAAATGAGAAATACCTATGAGCTGAGTCCAAAAGAAGCGGCATTTTTTACTCGTAGAAATTTGGCTGACACACTTCGAAGCAGGGTAACTAGTAACTTAAGGGTCAATTTATGCAACGTTGTAGTAGTCTCAAGCACTGTCTCAATCCTAGTCTCATCCTTGTCTTCATAAATTTGTATATTCATGCATCACAGTTTTCAGCATTATATTAGCAATTGTTTTCCACGAATTCCCAATGGCAATTTCGTCTTTTTGGAAGGTGGAGGAAATCCTTTACTGACACCTTGCGGTATCCCTGAGTCAAATTTATCCACTAAAACCTTTACTCCCTAGGCTCGCCTGGCCGTGGCCTTCGATGACACTTGAGAGTTTTAACCCATTGTATCTTAGCTTATAAGAATACAGGTCCGGGAGATCTCAGTTGATCTGCTACACAATAGCTCTCTACTTGTCCCTCCCATATCCATGGTTCCTGATTAAGGGCCACTTCGAGGTTCCTCCTAGCATCTGCAAGTACTGCCGTGGCCACCTTGCAGTGTTGGAGGTTCATCTGGATGGCCCTTATTGTTTGTTCAGTACCCCGAAGAGAGTTCTCTTCCAATTCTGTGGAACGCTCGGAACCGCATCCTTTCCTGTGCCTGCCCTGAAAGAAACCGAGGTCTCGAATTGTCCTCATTCCCTCTCGGTATTTCGGCTTAGTGGTCATTTTTTCCCATGAGTGAGTGAGAGGGAAGGTGTTGGTCCAGCCCTGTTGTGCCATACATCCGTCGCCACGGAGCTCACAGCTTGGATTTAGGATAAAGATTACAGAAAATTTAACTAAAAAACGATTAGAATGTAGAAATACATACGGGGATTAAAATCACACGTTAAAAAAAATCATAGCAAAGTTTCACTGTAAAATTCCTCAAGATTATAGTATGCTTTTTGTGTAGAGCTTCTTCCATTATTTTTGTAAATTTGTAATACATTTTCTCATTTCTGATTTTGGAGGGTACATGATTATATATCTTTTTGCTATAGATAGATAGATCTTTATTTAAATAGGATATCCTAATATACAAATCAGCTAAAAAAAATAAAGTAAGAGGTATGTGGTACATATTGAAAAAATATACAATATACAATAAAATATATAACAAACATTAAATAAAATACATTAATAAGTTGATCATAATATGAGCGTAAAAGTACTGAAATGGTTTAAATAATAAATATCATATTTGTGCATTTGAAACAAATTTCTATAGCTCATTTTTGAAAATGTTCAGAGATGGACTACTTTTAATTACATTTGGTAATTTATTGAACTGATCAAAACCTTTGAAAATCAAAGAGCTCATGGTGTATTTGTGAATTGTTCTGTTGATATATAAATTATTATTTCGCGTTAAGTGGTGGTAAGGTCATGATTGAAGACTGTTTGAAATAACATGGCCCTAAATTGTTCACCATGAATATCATGGTGAAATAAAACAGTCTCTGGGAAATAGATTGCCAATTTAAAACATTAAGCATAATATTAATAGGAGTATCCCTACCGCAATTCAAAATGATCCTCATACCACGATTCTGAAGTTTTTGGAGTTGAGACAATTTATTCAGATTGAAGAGATATAGGTAAGAGGAACAGTAGCCGAAGTGTGGCTGAACAATTGTCTTATAAACTGTGATGCTTGACTCAGTTGACAGATTATTGGCAATTATAGAAAAAACATATTTTCTTTGAATTTTTTTTATGAATATAATCAAAATGATCATTAAATGATAAAGTGTTATCTATTTGGAATCCCAGATATTTAGTTGTGTTCACTATTTCAATTATTTCATCATCAATGTTGAGATTAATATTTTTTAGGTCTATTAGGTTGTATTTAAATTTGGTAGTGCTTTTGTTTTCAATACATTCAGCTTGAGTTTATTCATTTTCAAAAACTTGTTGACACTTGCTAATGTAGTATCAATCAATCAATAATATATACTTTATTGTATTCATGAAGAAATCATGGTTACAAAGCAATACAATGTAAGGATAAAATTACAATCAGAGAATCCTTTGCCAGAGTAGATTTCGGAATAGGGAGAGGTATTTTATTTTCCGATATTTGCCTTGTTACATATTTCATTTGTTTGCTTGGTTTTTGGGAATCAACTGTATTATATCTTTTGTGTATTAGACATAAAGATTCTAGAATGAAGATATAGGTGAGAGTTAGAATTCCCTTGCAGAAACCCCAAAAGGCAATTCCATATCTCAAATGAGCTTCAATCATAGAGTGTATAATATCAATCTGAGTGTATAATATCCCGATGCCAGTTTTTTTTGTTAATGCTCCAACATGCTGATCAAATTTTAATTTGTCATGAATTAATATTCCTAGGATTTTTGTTTTCTCAAATGTGTCCGTTTAGACTTGACGCATCACAAAAAGTACTGAAGTGAGTACATTTGTTTTCTTTGTATTAAAACATAAGTAGTTTCAATCGTACCATTTTTTTACTATTCCAAGATCATTAGTTATAGTTTCTATCAATTGCTGGAAATTTTTTTCATGCCAGAGGATGGTAGTATTATCTGCAAAAATGGTGAAATTTCCTGTAATTGGGATGAAAGCCAGTTCTTCTAAATACAGAAGAAAGATTGGTCCCAGAACTGATCATTATGAGACACCCGATAAGATCTCTTTACTGGGTGATAGTTGTCCAAGGTATGGTAAGGGGCTTCTAAGATTATAACGATTTACTATCAATTCTAAATTGAACAGAATAGAACAGTCTCTCTGTTTCCATCACAGATTAATTAATGGTTCAATTTGCTGTCCTGATCTGTTGAGAATCATTGCATTAAGGCAATAATAGGAGAACATGAGCTACAGAAGTCTTTAGTTTTCCCTTACATTATACTGATTATGGCCAAAACGAGTCTATTACAAGGGTACTTAGGATTGCCAAAAATCACATCTCATTCAAATTTTCAACTAGTCTCTTTATTCCTTTAAATGTAAGATACGTTGTCTAGATTTTTAAATACGATTAGTAGAGTTGTACATATCAATATATTAAGATTAATTGAAGGAACTATATTTTTTGTTTCTAAATTTTTTCATTTCTTTTTGTTTTGTTTCCTTTTTCTATCTTTCATATTCCTTTGTTAATAGCTCAAGTTGGAATATTGTTACTCCATTCGTTGGATCTTGCTGATCATTTGATAGCGAAGGAGTTCCCTCCCACCTTATAACTTTTCTAAACACACTAACATTCAATTCTAGCAAGCGATATCACGATCGCAGATGCGAACGTACATCTTCGGTAGCTCAATTGGGAGGGCACTTGACTTTTTCTAGAATTAAAAAATTCTTGTCTGCACGCCGCCAACTCTCTTTTACATTATATATAACACACACAAATTTCCCTTCTTAGTCTTTGAGATTGTTATTTATAATCACGTTTATCCCTCGATTTGTAGTCAACTGTCACAGTATCGGCATGGATTTTTCAGTAATTGCTCAATGGTAACTTATCCAATTATTATAAGACAATTTTTAACTGAAAATCTTGATACCAATGGTCAAGTAGATGTCGTCTACACAGACTGCTCAAAGGCCTTTGATCGCATTGATCATGAAGTTCTGCTGAATAAATTGGCATATTTTTGATATTTTTTAAATCTTATCTTTCCAATCGACTGCAATATTGAGCTACAATGGTTTCAGGTCCAATGCATACTATGCTACATCAGGGGTTCCCCAAGGTTCAAACCTAGGAACACTGCTCTTTCTATCATTTATCAATGACTTGTGTAAGAGTATTCAATGTAGGAAACTTTCCTTTGCTGATGATTTGAAGATATTTTCAACCATCCATAGCATCAATGATTTTATAAGGCTACAGGAACAACTCGAGTTAGTTCAGTCTTGGTGTACTCATGATAAACTTCACCTGAATACAAGGAAATGTAAGGTCATAAGCTTCACTAGAAAATTTTCAGTTATCCAATTCCCCTACATCATTGAGCAATCCAACCTGGCTAGATGCGAATCTATAAAAGATTTAGCGGTTATCTTCGATTCAAAGTTAACTTTCAAGGATCACATCTGTCTAAAGTCATCTGAAGCAATGTAAACCTATAGCTTTATCGTTAGAAATTGCAGAAATTTTACAAATATTAGCGCACTGTATGTAAACCTTATATTATTCATTTGTTCGTTCTAAATTAGAGTATGCATTTATAATTTCTCCATATTGTATTCATATTAACCTTGTTGAAAGAGTACAGTGCAAATTTCATAAGCGGCTATCATTCAAAATTAAAGGAGTTTATTTATCCAGATAGAGGAATTGAATATAATTTGTTATGTGATGGGTTACAATTCTCCAACATCGAATCACGAAGAAAATGCACATCCTTTGTTTTTTTGGACTATTTATTACACAAGGTCAATAGTACTGAACTACTTGAACAAATAAACTTCAATGTATCAACATTTTGATAAAATATCAAACTATTGTGAGATCAGCTAGAGTACACTTAGAATGATAAGATCATATTATATTTTTCGTATCTTATTAATAATTTTGTTGTTTTTTTAATTGAATTTAATTCTTTTTTAATTTTTTTCTCTTTTTGTTTCTTTTTATGTTCTCAAACTTAGACTACTGATTTGTTTATATATATATATATATATATATATATATACATATATGAAAAGCATCAAATTATAGATAGTGACACCTATAATCTGTGTGATGGTTGGGAAACCATGAAACAGCTGTTGGCGGATGGTGGGTTCTCTTGGATTCGTAACAAATTTCTCTTTATCTATATATATATATATATATATATATATTATTTCAATTTGTCCTGTAAATGGGTTAAACTGTTGGGAAATAAAGCTATTACTATTATTATTTCAATTTTTTTAATTATTACTATTGTTTATTCCTTACACTAACTATACTCTGTACTAAATTGATATTTCCGTTAAATAAATAAATAAAGAGTACCCTCTTTCAGACTCATTTTTTTCAGGAACAAAAGTCAAAATGATTATTTTTTTTAATGTCATCTGTCAAATATGTATCTATGCACATGCATGTTTTATATGGCGTCTCAATCATAAGCATACATATTGAAATTTGCCAACTTTGAAGGTCATTATTTAAATCTAATATGTATTGATATATTGTTTGTATATTATACATATTCTTATGATAATGATTGAGACTAAAACTGAAAAAGTTGCATAAATGCCCCCATTCAGATGTACAGATTCAATTCGATTTTGTGATTGAGACTAGGACTATGATATTGTTGTATAAACGCTAAGTTTTGGTAACCCCTAACTTACTATGTTTTTCTAGAATGCTTACCAAGTAAACCTTCTGATGGCAGGGTATGATAAGAAAGAAGGTCCCCAGTTGTATTATATGGATTATCTAGCATCTATTGCAAGTGTGGATTATGCCGCCCATGGGTATGGAGGCTTCTTTTCTCTCTCCATCATGGACCGCAACTACTTGAAAACAATGACTAAAGAACAAGGATATGAACTCTTGAAGAAATGTGTGCAAGAAGTACAAAAAAGGCTTTTTATAAATTTACCTAATTTCAAAGTCCAAGCCATAGATAAAGATGGAATTCATGATATGCCCAACATTTCTACGAAAGATTTGAATTAATTTTCTATTGTAAGATTTGAATGTTTTTCATAAAATTATCATAATAGCTATTGAATTTTACTTATAAAACTCTTTTATTCTATTATTTGTAAAAAAGTATAAACCGATGTTTCAAAAATGAAATATCTAAGGTTTTGATACATTAATAGTGTCGCCGAAAACATATGGCTCAAAATAAGCCCTTCAAATTTATAGGAAACAAGCTATTACCACAACCTTGTCCGTGTGGAATTTGTCTTTTTTCCTGTTTTTCCATCTAGCTTATGCCTGTGGCTTTGCCAGCTTTCTGTTGTTCCATTATCACGTTTCCCGTTGTTCCATTATCTTAAATACCAATTTCCATGACTCTAACTTCAAAACTAACGGAACCCCCTTACAAACATTCACCCCTTTAGGAGTTGAATTTCCAAAAACACCCTAAACCTTTAACCCTCATTTTGCCCTCTTTAAGGTTGAATTTTCAAAAACATACAAATACATGTTTTTTTATTTGAAAAGAAGAGCTCAAATATGAATTTCCATGACTCTAATTTCAAAACTAATGGAACCCCCATACAAACTTTCACCCCTTTAGGGATGGAATATCAAGAAAACATTTCTGAGTGGTTACGCTGTCAGATTTTCAGCTCTTTAGGTCCAGTGGTTTGGTCTGGGCATTGATCGTATGTCAGTCAGGACATGTAATTATATATGTATACATTAGGTTAACATTAGTGTTCGAATGTCGGTTTACAATTGGGGTAACAGTGAAAAATTGGTTCCAGACCAAGAATCCATGAAGGTATTTGAATTCTGTATCCAACAATAGTGATATCAGAAAATTTGTGGAGTCATCCTCAGACCAGATACATGTAAATTGGTAAATTATGCTGATGATACAAACATCATGATGGAGGAAAAACCGTTTCCAACTTTGTTAGGGTACTCCAATTTAATGTTCAAAAAAATAAACTGGTTCTCAGAAAACAAGCAGTTTGTAAATGAAGGAAAAACTAATGTAGTTCTTTTTACAACTAAAAACTCTGGTCAGGAAGTGCCTAGTCATATTACATTGAATGCTCAAAGTTTAGAAATTGCTCATAGTACAAAGTTATTAGGAATCAATATAGACCATTACCTGAGTTGGAATGTCCATGTTGATGAATTAACTAGCAAATTGAGTAAAGTATGCTATGCGATAAGAATACTATCCAATTATTTGAATCTATTTATTCTCAAAGTGGTGTACCATGCAAACTTCGAATCATGTCTAAGGTATGGTATATTGTTCTATGGTAGCAGTAGTTGAGTAGACTTATTTATTTTCCAAAAAAAAATATTTAAGAATAATATATAATCTGAAGTATGTACATGTAGGAGTAAGTTTCGTTCTGCTAAAATATTAACAGTTAGTGCAGTATATATTCGAGAATGTCTCTTGTTTTTTTCTAAAAATATATAGCTTTTTTCAGAGTATTTCCCCCAAAACATTTATAATACCAGAAACTTGAACTATGAGTATTCTAGGCATAGACTGGCTTTGACTGAAAAAAATGCTTTATATACTTCTTTGAAATTCTATAACAAGTTACCAGTAAGAATTGAATCTATTTCCTCTCCGAATGTATTCAAACAAGAAATTTGGAAATTGTTAATTGATTTAGAGCCATACTCTATAAACGAGTATTTAGAGTCACATATAAAATGATTTTTTTGTATGTGAGTGTATGGAACTCTGTATGTGTGAACAATCTCATATATATCTACATTATATTATTATCTTTGTAATGGTTTAGTTACAATGTGTTGACGCCCGTTTGTCTCAATCACCTTTTACAGGTTTTATGTTTGTATTTGGTTGTTTTTTTCAAATAAAGATTATTATTATGTAACTGGATTGAACATTCTAGTTTTTGGAGCGAAACAATATAAATTTTACTTAGTGCTATATTTACATCAATGATTTTCCTTCTTTCGTGTTTTCTCTCCACTTGGAAGAAAACAATATCAGTTATCTGTTCAAGGAGCAAATCAGTTTTCCAGTATATGATTGATCTTATTTATTTACGGGTAACTCCATTTATACAAATATTGGTATAGGCAGGCACCGATCCACGGTTGTGGGCATGCCCACAACCCTAATTGTGGTCGATTGGCCGTTATGTTATGTCCAATGCCTTAAAAACACAAAGAACCGTGCGTGATTCGGAACGCAGTACACACACATACATACCTTCTGAGCGAGCATACTGGTGGCCATGTATTTTTCTACTTTTTCACAGTGGTTTTTCTTCGTGTTGTCAACATTTTTCCGTCGTTTTTTTTACTGTTTATGTTTGCTGAATCATTTGACTTTGAATAGATTTCTAGTTATAAATCAGTATTATATAACTCATCTAGTAGACATACAGGCGGGGTTGCTATATATATAAAAAATGGATTAAAATTTGAACAAATATTAATAGACAAAATTAATATGAATATGTGGATAGCAGCGATAAAAGTCAAAGTAAGTTGTGATTGGTATATTATATGCTGTATCTATCATTCGCCAAATGCATCTCATAATGATTTTATTGAGTTTATGAAAGATAGATTGGAGGAACTGATATGTCAAAAGTATTATCTGATAATTGTAGGGGATTTCAATATTGATTTCAAATCCGATGAAATATATAGTCGCAAAATCAAAGAACTCTTCTTGTACCTGGGGCTCGAGCAATTAGTGAAACAGGATACACGAGTAACAAAAAATTCTGCCACCGTGATTGATTATTTAGTGACAAATGATGTTAACATACAACATCAAGTAACAGATGTTGCAAAAATATCGGATCATTCAAATATTCTCATTTCATTGAATAACAAAATAGATAAATCAAAAGTAAAACAAAATACTATAATAAAAAGAGATTTCAAATATTTTGATGGAACTAATTTTCAAATATCATTAATTGATTCGAACTGGGATGCAAATAACACGAACATTCACGATTTGTCAAGAAAGTTGATAGAAATTCTAGTTAAAAAACTAAATATATTTTGCCCATGGAAACAATTTAAAATATTCAATAATTTTAAATTGAATGTTTGGTTTACAGAAGACTTAATGGAAAAATTGAAATATAGAGATAGACTATACAGGCAAGCTAAATTTACAAAGACAGAAATTGATTGGAGTGAATATAGAAGGGTAAGAAACGAAGTTACAGGAAAAATAAGACAGGAAACAAGAAATTATTATGATCAACAGATTGATGAGAATAAAAGTGATACAAAGGCTTTATGGAAATCCTTGAAAGAATTGCTTAATGGGAAAAAACTTCAAAATCCTTCATCTATTCAATTTGAATTGAAGGTTGAAGAAAATTGCAAATGCATTAAATACATACTTTGTTCAAAGTATAAATGAAATTATACAAAAAATAAAACCGATAAATGACACTTGTTATACTGTAACGAACCTAGGCCGGACCTGTCGCCTCACATGTTGCCGTCGACAGCGATGAGATCATCCCCGGAGATGTTCGAGAACCATCCAGTGCGCTCTGCCGCGGAAGACAACGGTCAATATTGGAAACAATTGGAACACGCCGGTCGCCAACGGAAAGAATTCGAAACATCGAGAATGCTGTATCGGAGATAAATAGGCAACCCTCATGTCTCAGAGACACAGTCTGAACGAGCCCATACGATCGAGCTATTCAGTGGCGTAGTAATATAAATTAAGTTGTAGATTAAGTGTGAAATAAATTAGTAGAACCAAGTTAAGTTTATTTACGTTACAATTGGTGTCGGAAGTGAGATTTTGAAAATAAACAAGTGATCGTGGAGTGGATAGTCAGAAAAATAAATTGATAGACCTTTTTGTACGCCCAAAATAGACAGTGGCCCGGTTTTCACGAAGTGGACAATTGTGCGTGGGAATATAAACTGATACACTGTTCGCGTGAAACAGACAATAGACTGGTGGCCCGTGGAAAATAATTCGCGAAGTGAATTTTTAACAAACTGATAAACTTTTCGTGTAAAACAGACTGATACCTCGTCAAAGACAAAATGTGTTCAAGAAAAGTGCGCCTTGCGGATTTGAAGGTAGCGGAATTGAAACAGGAATTGGAGGAAAGGGAACTAGAAACAACGGGTAAAAAGCAAGTACTCCAGGAAAGACTTGCAGAAGGACTTATACAAGAAGGTGAGGACCCCGAAACATTTTTATTCGAAGTTCCCGGAGGTGATTTGAGTTTGGTAATGAATAAACTCGAAGAAACTACTAAATCCGTGAAAGAAGAACTGCAACAAAATTCGAGGACTTTGGAAGAAAATGTTAGAAATCTGGAAGAGAAACTTCAGGAAAATTCTATAAATCTGGAAGAGAAGCTTTCTAGAAATCTGGAAGAGAAGCTTCAAGAAAATTCTAGAAATCTGGAAGAGAAGCTTCTAGAAAATTCAAGAAGCCTGGAAGAAAATTCTAGAAATCTGGAAGAGAAGCTTCTAGAAAATTCAAGAAGCCTGGAAGAGAAGTTCCTGGAAAACACAGAAGGCCTAAAAAAGAATTGTGTGGTGTGGCTAATTTCCTAGAAGAAAGAATGGGAACCGTTGAGACAGAGATAGATAAAATTAGGGAGCAAATGAACACGGAGGTAGATAAAATCAAAGATGGGGTCGAGGCAGAGATGGACAAGATGAAGGAAATAATCAGCGATGGAATCAAAGACGGAATCGAGGCAGAAATGGACAAAATAAAGGAAACGATCAGTAAGCTGGAAAAACAAATTAATAGTGCGTCCTCCACAGAGATGGTTAACGAAAATGCAATGCTGGACTTGAGTTTGAACGTGGATAAAGTTCAAGAGGGTATAAACGATGTCAAGGTCATTTCAGAAATAGGAAGCTTTCCATGAAGCCGCCTCAGTTCGGAACCGACAAATATTCTACAAACTCTCACCGCCCAAGAACGAAAGAGCTGTAGCACTGACACTTGCATTACGTGGAGAAGCGACAAATATTCTACAAACTCTCACCGCCCAAGAACAGGAGGACTATGATCAGCTGATTAAACATCTAGAATTACGATATGGCCACGCCCATTTGGAACACGTATACCACTCCCAGCTGAAAAATCGCTGCCAAAAATCGGGCGAATCCTTACAAGAATTCGAAACTGACATTGCACGCTTGGTTCGTCTCGCATATCCAGCCATACCGGAAAATGTAATGGAGCGATTAGCGGTTCAGGCATTCTTGGATGGACTCCGTGACCAAGAAACCAGACAAGCGTTGATATTAGCTCGTCCAACACATCTCGTAGACGCACTGGCACGAGCTTTGGAATTTGAGGCAGCAAAACAATGCTGCAAAAGCCAAAGTAAAGTTCAAACGATTGAGGAAGACTCACAGGAGCCTGCTAACTTGGAAGCTGCCATAAGAAAAGTGATGAAGGAAGTGTTGCCTGAGAAAAGACATATAAGATGCCGGAATTGTCGCAAAATTGGACATGTGCGTAGCAAATGTCCAACATTAATCGACTCCGATGCAGGAAAACTAAGAAAGGTCGATGAGAAGGGGCAATCGTCGGCATGTGTCCGGCAAGCCCCGGTTAACAACGCATATGTCGCTATCCTTCAACGACAGAACAAGGGTGTCTTCGTAGACGGTCTCATCAATAACGAGCCTTGCACCATGCTGCTAGATACAGGTGCGACGAGGACAATTCTCGGCCTTCCTTTGCCAGAACACCGGAACGGATTGAACCGACAACTTGAAGCTACGCACAGCAACAGGGAGCCAGCTACTGTATATGGCGAGCTACCGATTGAAATAATTTTGGGCAACACTAAAGTGAAACATCAGGCACTTGTAGCGGACATCGAAGACGATGCAATCATCGGAATGGACATCATGAATTCCAGAGGGTTTGAATTGGATTTCAAAGACGGCGTCCTACGTGTCAACGGAGAAGAGCTGGTGCTTCATGGGAGAAGCGAGGAGTTGATCCGTGTATTGTTGGCTGAAGATGTAAGCGTACCTGAGAGGGCTGAAACCATTCTGGAGGCTCGCCTGGACGGGAATACGAGCAGTGGAAACGTGGTGATGTTCGAGCCCAAACTTCATGATGAGAAAATTGGACGAGGGATTGCACTAGGGAAGACCTTGTTGCGTGCTGACAAATTTGTGCCGGTAAGGGTCATGAACGTCAATTATTTTCCAGTGACCTTGAAGAAAGGAACAATATTGGGGCACTGCTCGTCAGTTTCCTCAGTGATCCGGAGCGTACGAGGTACGATTAGCCAACCCAACAACTTGCCCACAGAACTAGAAAAATTAGTTGCCATCTCTTCCAAAGACATAAAACCAGCTCAACAGCCCAAACTAAGGGATTTAGTCAAAAAGTACCAAGACATCTTCGATACCGGACAAGGAAAAGGGGGTCGAACTAATGTGGTCCAGCACAAGATTGATACTGGGGGTGCCCGACCGATCCGGCAATCAGCAAGAAGACTTCCTCTTGCCAAGAAGGAAGAGGCTGACAAAATAGTCAGCGATATGGGAAAAGAAGGAAGTTATCGAACCATCTGACAGTCCCTGGTCCTCTCCAGTCGTACTGGTGAAGAAAAAGGATGGATCGACACGCTTTTGTGTAGACTATCGCCAACTTAATAATGTCACGAAGAAGGACAGTTACCCTCTCCCGAGAATAGATGACGCCCTAGACACGTTGGCTGGTTCCACGATTTTCTCGACCCTTGATCTGAAGAGTGGATACTGGCAAGTAGAACTCGCTCAGGAAGATCGAGAAAAGACTGCTTTTACCATCGGCTCAGGATTGTGGCAGTTCACCGTTATGCCATTCGGGCTCTGTAATGCTCCCGCCACATTCGAAAGATTGATGGAGACAGTGCTGAAAGGACTCTCATGGAACACGTGTCTAGTGTATCTCGACGACATAATTGTGGTCGGCAGATCGTTTGAGGACCACGTGAAAAACTTGGAGGAAGTATTCCTGCGACTGAGGAACTCCGGATTGAAGCTGAGCCCTAAGAAATGCCATCTGTTCCAAAAAGAAGTACGATACCTCGGCCACGTTGTCTCTGGAGAAGGAGTAGCAGTGGATGACCAGAAGATCAAAGCTGTTAAGGATTGGCCCATCCCAAAAGACATTCACCAACTTCGAAGTTTCCTTGGTTTATGCACATACTATCGCCGATATGTGCTGGGATTCGCCAACATCGCTAAACCACTGACCAGGCTCACGGAAGGCCAAACAAAGTTCCAGTGGTCCGAAGAATGTCAAGATTCATTCAGGAAGCTGAAAGGAGCTTTGATCAACGCACCTATACTGAGCTATCCCTACCCAAAGGAAATTCATTTTGGATACGGACGCCAGCAACGTGGGACTTGGAGCTGTCCTATCTCAGATCCAGGAGGGACAGGAGAAGGTCATTGGTTATTTCAGCAAGACGCTTAGCAAACCAGAGCGCAATTACTGTGTCACCAGGCGAGAGCTGTTAGCTGTTGTAAAGGGAGTGGAACACTTCTACAAGTACGTGTATGGAAGAAGATTCCTGTTGAGAACTGACCATGCAGCTCTCAAATGGCTCTTACAGTTCAAAAATCCTGAGGGTCAAGTAGCACGTTGGATCGAGAGACTCCAAGAATTCGATTTCGAGATCGAACATCGAGCCGGAACTAGCCATAAGAATGCAGATGCCTTGTCGCGAAGACCATGTCCAGATGATTGCTCACATTGCCGACGAGCAGAAGAGAAAGAAGCAACACTTTGTAGAACCGCGGCAATGGATGACAACTGGAATGACAGCAAGATCCAGAAAGACCAAGAGAAAGACCCCGACCTTGGCTTAGTTGTCAGCTGGAAGAAGGGCAATCGAAGACCATCATGGCAGGAAGTCGCAGGTTACTCGCCGGCTGTTAAGTCCTATTGGGCACAATGGAACTCTCTTATTCTGGACAATGGGATCCTGAAACGGGTGTTGGAGGCCGATATTGGTGGGGAAGACAGACGCCAAATAATTGTTCCCAGGAACAGAAGAGAGGAAGTGCTGCGGGAAATCCATGATGGAGTCGCCGGAGGACATCTGGGAGTGACGAAGACCCTGCAGAAAGTGAGGCAACGGTTTTACTGGACCAATTGTCAAGCTGACGTCCAGGACTGGTGCAGAAAGTGCGCTGTATGCGCTGCTAGCAATGGACCTCGAATACGCCCCAAGGCCCCGATGCGTCAGTACAACGTAGGCAGCCCGTTCGAGAGAATCGCCATTGACATCGCCGGCCCGTTTCCCGTATCCGACCACGGGAATAAATACATCCTTGTGGCAATGGACTACTTCAGTAAGTGGGCGGAAGCCTATGCCCTGCCCAACCAGGAAGCCATCACCGTCGCCGACGTCTTGGTGAAAGAATGGATATGTCGATTCGGTATTCCAATGGAGCTGCACTCGGATCAAGGCAGAAATTTCGAATCCAACCTTTTCCAAGAAATATGTCTACTGCTGAACATCCGCAAGACAAGAACCACGGCCCTACATCCGCAGTCCGATGGAATGGTGTAACGGATGAACAGGACGATCAACCGCCACTTGTCCAAGGTTGTCTCTGACCATCAAAGAGACTGGGACCAGTATCTTCATTTGTTCCTGATGGCCTATCGATCCGCAGTACACGAGTCAACCGGTCAAACTCCTGCTAGTATTATAATGGGCCGAGAACTGCGACTGCCTTGTGACCTGAAGTTTGGGATACCGCCAGGACAAGACACTGCGGGAGAGGACTACGTCAGCAAACTTCGGCAGAGAATGGACGACATCCACGAACGAGTCCGGTTGAACATCCAGAGTGCCGAAAAAAGAAGAAGACCTATGACATCAAGGCCGACGCTGGAGGATTTAAGGTTGATGACCTGGTTTGGCTGTACAACCCCAAACGTCGTCGTGGACTATCACCAAAGTTGCGGAACTCGTGGGAAGGCCCGTATAAAATCGTGAAAAGGATAAACGACCTTGTGTACCGAATCCATAAGCCACCCGAGGGAAACAAGGTCTCCTTTCAACAGTTGCCTTACGCTGGAAACCATGACCAAGTTCGCACCCTCAAGCCACCGGAGGATGATATGACGTTCGAGAAGTTTATGTCCTTGTATTCAAACGGGCAGAAAGTTCTACATGGGATTACTAGAGAGGAGTCACGAGACCTTTTCGAGGTGCCTGCTGACTACGCACTAGCGCACTGTGTGGCAGAAGATCTTCGAATGTCCAGGGGCATCGCCGTAGTGTTCTCCAAGAAATTTGGTCAACTCCAAACACTGCGGGAGCAGAATCCAGAAGTTGGTGGGGTGCTACAGTTGAAGAAAGGCCAGAGAAACATCTACTACCTAGTTACCAAGAGGCATTCCCAAGATAAACCGTCCTATGAAGATGTCTGGAAGAGTCTCACCAAACTAAGAGATACTATGGTGGACCAGAATCTGGTGGATCTAGCAATTCCAAAATTGTCCTGTGGTATTGATGGGTTGGACTGGAGAGTCATAAGAAGTATGCTGGAGGCGATATTCAGATCCAGCGGCGTCAAGATTTTGGTTTGCTGTAACCCTCTTCCACGACCGATCATGAAGACCGTGGAGTGTTACTTCCATCGAACTTCACGGTGCAGATATGGGGAGTCATGCAGATATCGACACACTCCAAGGATGAAATTTCGGGACGAAATGTCTTTAAGAAGGGGGCAATGTAACGAACCTAGGCCGGACCTGTCGCCTCACATGTTGCCGTCGACAGCGATGAGATCATCCCCGGAGATGTTCGAGAACCATCCAGTGCGCTCTGCCGCGGAAGACAACGGTCAATATTGGAAACAATTGGAACACGCCGGTCGCCAACGGAAAGAATTCGAAACATCGAGAATGCTGTATCGGAGATAAATAGGCAACCCTCAAGTCTCAGAGACACAGTCTGAACGAGCCCATACGATCGAGCTATTCAGTGGCGTAGTAATATAAATTAAGTTGTAGATTAAGTGTGAAATAAATTAGTAGAACCAAGTTAAGTTTATTTACGTTACAATACTATAAGTTTTATCACAGAAATTCTGCCAAATTTCATTGAATTTGTGCCCTTAACAATGGCTGACCTGAAACGTATTTTGTTAACATTAAAAAAGAATACATCAGATAGAGATGGTATAAATTCAAATATAATTAAAATAGCTATGGAAGTAGTTGCAAATTAGTTCTTGGATGTTGTAAATTTATCTTTGAGTAAAGGGATATTTCCAAATGACTGGAAGACATCTACAGTCATTCCTATTCAGAAAATTAATAACACTGATATGTTCAGAATTTAGGCCAATTAATACATTGCCAGTGTATGAAAAAATAGTAGAAATGGCAGTTAAGGAACAATTATTAATATATATTAATAACAATAAGATACTAATCACACAACAGTCAGGTTTTAGACAATCACACTCATGCGAAACTGCATTACAATTATTAATATCATCGTGGAAAATTGATGTTTCTGATAAACAACTGATAGGTGTGGTGTTTTTGGACTTTCAAAGAGCTTTTGAAACAATCAATGTGGACTTGTTATTAAAACTAGAAAGATATGGTCTCTCCGGTAATGTGTTGAAATGGTTCACTAGTTTTTTGAAGGAAAGGAAACAAGTTGTTAGATATGATGAATATTCGGAAAAAAACGAAATAAACAATGGGGTTCCACAGGGCACAATTCTTGGTCCAATATTGTTTGTCCTATTTATAAATGACATAGCAGCACATGTAAAGAAGTGCAACATAAAACTTTTTGCTGATGACACTATATTATATTACTCGGGAACACCTGAAGATATAGAGCATAACATAAACTCTGATCTCTTAAGATTGGATACTTGGCTATGTGACAACAGTCTGAAAATCAATTTAAAAAAAAGTAAGTTCATGTTATTAGGTAATAGAATGCAAGTCAAGCAGCTAAATCAAAATAGCAACTTGTGTATACATATGAATAAGGAAAAAATATCAGTAAATGTATTCAAAAATGAATGCTCTAAATATGTTAGAACTATAGTTCATGGTTGAAAACTAGGATGTGTTATCTTTTTTATAAGTAGTTTTAGATATGTATTTTTTTTCTTCTTGTGTTAGTATTAGAATAGTATGAGAATTAGTCTTAGTGAAATGTGAAGAGCTTCTGCTAATAAAGGGTTTTATATATATATAAGCATCTAGTTTGTCGTGAATAAGTGAAACTTGAATCGACTGTTAAGTTCGTGTTGGAGCCCACTTCGTATTAGGACACTTGTTTTTTCAACCGTTTTTCGATTTTTTGAAAATATTTGAGGTAAATAAAAACAAGGGTTGGCATTATTACTTAGGAAGTGTTAGTTCAAGTTGTTTTTACTTCAGATCATGAATGGAAGAATATGTGCCATAGTTTCTTATAAGAAGCTCTCAAAAACTTCAACGCAAATTTTCAATCCATAAAAATATCGAGACAACTCATAAGTCTCTATTTATTAGAATAGGCCCAAAGTTTTCACAAATATTGTAAATAAATCGAAATAATGAAGTGACCTATCACAAAATGACGTTTAAAACGCGCTTAGCATCAGTTCAATTGGGTTATCCACAGAAAAAGTGGGCATCTAGAGTCCTAATGGAGCAAAAGTAAATTAACACACCAACCAGACACATCCAAATAATCAACAGGTACAAGTTATAAATATCAAGATTAAAGGTTTTAAAAATTGTGAAAAATGCATGGCTCTATAGAGCAGAGTACGATACATTCTGTCTTGCATCCTTGAATTTTGTTGATACTGTTTTTTTAAATTTTGACCACTGTATTTCATTATAAAATTGAACAGGCACAATTACATTGTTTCATGCGCTTCTTAGTCATGGTTGTGTAAACATAATTATTTGATGAAATTTTTAGATGACATACATTACCTGAACAATTTCAAGGTATTCAAACGTCACACGGAATTGGTGTATAAAAATAAATACATTCGATTTTAATAAAGTTTTAATAGAAAACATACTCATAAATAACTTTAAAAACAATGTGAATTGCACTGAATTTGTTTTATTAACAAAAATAAATCAAGTTTCTTTATCCTCCAAAATAGAATAAAATATTTTTGGATTCACAGTCTTTGTGCATAAGTAATTAATTTAGATACTGAAAATTTGGAAGAATTCAAATTTTTCATACTCCATTTATATTCATTTAACTTTCTTGGCATCTAACTTTGCTTGTTTTTCTTCCTTCTTCTTTTGTTCCGCTTTCTCTTCTTCTGAAGTATCTTCATACCTGCAAAGGAAAAGATAACACTTTTACAATGTAATTCTTGAAAAGGGAAACATTATACATAAAAATAAAGTAATTTTTGTGAACATCTAACAGAAAACAACTACTTCCCTGGCTTAAGCCACGCTAGACATTGAACGATGGAAGATAGTGACTGGAGTTTATCTTTGACTCTCAGATGATTCCACATCTGATTTTATTATCTCCCTGTTCATATTTTTAAACAAATCAATATAATTCTTCCTTTTCCCAAATTTTATATTCGTGAGTTTCTAAGTTTTTCATATGAATTTTTAAGAAATAAATTATGATCATAAACAATGAGTCCTGAAAATTTTTGATATTCTCGTACTCATTCAACACATAGATTGGTTCAAAACGTATATATGGATACAGATCTGAAGTTGATTAAATAAAAAAAGGGGATTAGAATCCATTTTGATTATTCTCAACAACGTTTCCCATATACAGTTCTTACAATCTGGCATACTAATATATTTTCACGACACAATGAATCCATGACGGTATCACTGAACTAGCTAAAACAGGGGGAATTATTGCTGGAGATAAATCAATACAATCCTAATGCGATACAAGAAAAAATAAGATATGTTCATTTTCGAAGTCTGTAGGGCAATTTTTGTTGAATAATAACCCCAATACAGGTTTGATTTATTTGCTCTACTCACTTGAACATGGCGGTCAGATCTCCTTTCAACAAAGCTAATCCAAGTGGGGTTCCAATGCAAGCCGGTACGAGATACAGAAGAGCAGGCTGCGCATGTTTGAACACATGCATAACAAAGATGGTCGCCATCAATCCTAGGAAATAGGCGATAACAGATGCATGGAAGTAAGTCTTGGTTTGACGCTTCAAACTGTGGTCGAATCTCAATAGGAGAGCGATGAAAATACCAGGGATCACAATGTCGCCCAAACCCAACATGGCAAAGTTATTAGCTGACATGCCGTTTTGCAGAAGATCTTGAGGAAATACAACTGAAAAATAATGTTTTACAAATTCAAATTCATGTTTTCTTTTTTTAGGTTTACAGTTTGGATTAGCAGGCAATTCCAGTTAACTAAATGGATGCGATTTCATATACAGTGTGAAATGGAAGCACCCCAATAGAAGCCTTATTTTACAACCAATTCCTTATGATAATATACTATAGCACTATGAATATTTTTCAATGTCAAAAGTTATATTAGAGATTGTTTTCGACAAAAAAATTACTGGATTCAGGTGTCAAAATGATGTCAACCAAAATGTCTTCGAGATGAATGAAGGTTTGTTGTACTTCATTCATTTCAATGTATTCATCATATTGCTTTACAATACATTTTATAGCATTTTGTAGTTGTTTAGCTGTGATTTCTGCACAAGCTTGCTGTATGTATTCTTGCAAATGGTTCTGCTCAATTGTTTCGACGGGATTTGTAGGCAGAAAATTGCACGAACATTATTTTAGGTGTGACTTTTAAAGTTGGTTACTACATAAATTGTCAATTGGTAATCAATGCATTTGTTATTATATTATCTTTTTTCCTGTAGATAGGTTACAAAGTACACTTTTTGGTTTACCTTCCTTGTTCAAAAAATAACCAAGTAATATGGATTTTATAGGGGTGTTTTCATTTTAAGTGTACAGCGCGATAATTATATATACAAGTTAGGATTTAGTTTTAGAATTGATGTCAATTTTGAACTATTGATGGAAATTTGATAAACGTAATAAATAGAAAACTAAACTTGTCCTCACAGCTCTAATGGCCGCCCTCTTGAAAACTGGTGGTTCAAAACATTTTTTCACGCTTACTCTTCAACCAATACGTACAACAAAAAATGGTCTTGTACAAAGTGAAAGAAATTATATTTTGGCATTTTGATGTGACCATGACTGTTTTTTGAGAAATCACAATCAAAATATCAGCTCTTACACTATAAACTAATGGATATTTAGATGTAAGTAGGCATTTCAAGTTCTTTATGAATATCTTCAGACATTTTTTTCTAATTTTAAAATTGAAGTTACTTCACTTAATGGCACTAAGTACACGCTATTTTTCTATAAGCTGATATTGGGTGTTTCACAAGGATCTGATTTGAGGTATTTAAATGACCACATTGGACCTTAGTGATTTTAAATGGGATTTAACATGGTAAATTCTCAGAGCTGTCCTAGCACCTTTACTATCAGGTTTTTGTGTTTTTTGCTAACCTTGTATCTTAAGAACGGTTGAATTCAAATAATTTTTGTAACTGTCATATTGGTGAATAAGGGCCGTTCAAGTATTACGTAAGCACCAAAGGGGGCTGGGGGTCTTTGCTTTGCTTATTTTTGATGACATGCGGGACAGGGTGATTACGTCAGCAATATCTATTTATTTAGTTTTCTAATTTTTTTGCAAAATTCAGTAGATTCTGATTTGAACACATATATGGCACCCCTACTTGTCTATGTTTGAAAGCAAAAAGCATGTTAAGGGAATCCCCGAAATAATTGTTCGCTCTCACATGGTGTTTTATGTTTAAGTAAGAAAGAACCGAAGTAGGGGAATTACCGCGTGCTATTCAATTTGTCCGGAATAATATCATTGATTTTTGACGTGTTCTAAGTTAATGTTTGTTAACTATTGATCGACTTTTGCCACCGTTGAAATAGTTTAAAATGTCATGTAGACAAATCAAAATTATACCAAAAATTATTAGAGTTTAAAAAAATTACAAGAACACAAAATTACAAAATGTACAGAAGTTAGTTGATGAAGTTTGGTGTGGTTATATAAGATACAAGCAAAGTCCGACAAGGAACTCAATATTATTGTGCCTAAGAGAATTGGAGAAGAATTGCAAGCAGCAACTAGGAACAAGTCGCATATATTAAGCTTTTTTCCAAGGTAACTTAGCCTTCTGTTTGTTCTGTATTGTTACGAAATGGCAAAAAAATGTGCATTAGTTGCTCATGAATAACAATAAAGAAACTTGCACAGATTTTGCTTACCTAATACTTGAACCTAGGTTTCTTTATGAATTAATTTTGAAATCTCTGGGAACTGTATATGAAAATCCCAAAATTCTCTTAAATTTATCCATTAACAAAGGTTTGCAGAAATATTCACAATAATTCCCTGTATGAATGAACCTACTAAGACACAGGCACAATTTCATGAAAGTTCTTCTCCAGGGTCTTTTCCATATTCAATTCCTTTCACAATGGAAAATAGTGTATATAAAAAATTATTCTACATTTGAAATTAACATGATAAATTTTTCAAAGATTAAAATCCTTTCCTAAAATTACTTATACTCACGTTTGATGGGTGCTTCGAAACTCTTAGCTACAGTAACCATCACATCTGTGCCAAACACCCAGAAAATGTCATAAAAGAACAACCCACAGAGTAAAATACAACCAGTTACGACATTGTTGAGGTGCAACAGTTCTACAGCATTTACAGCGAATGCCAATCCAAATAGATTGTTTGCTACCCAGTGTTTCTGTAGTAAGTACCATGCCCCGACGAGAGAGCAAGCAGCCAGTGAGACCACGTCATATGTAGAGAAACGGTAGTCGATCAGGTACTGGGCAGCCTCACCTTCGCCCTGCTTGAATGTTATGTGGAATGGAATGTTTGTGATTGCAGCTGGTACAAGTTTACTAACTAACGGACTAAAAAAAAAAAAATATATAAATATGTATGAGATGAAATCGTCACATATTCCAAAAATGAAAATCCTTCTTTCAGAAAATTATTTAATTATCATTTGGATCATAGGATGTTTTTAGAATGATCAACTTAAAATAATTAATGTTAGATATTTTCCCATCAGTACTATAATGCAGTTTGTTAGCTAAATGTTCTAGCAAAACTAGAAAAACATGTTTTTTCTCAAATAATATTTGAAACCTTAGTGCGTTTATACAGTACGTACAATAAAATAAGAAATAAACAAACTCCCTGTCATAGAAAGCATGTTCTTTTTGAGTAATGAAGGAAGTAAACAATATACGCTCTTGGTGTTATTTATTTTTTTGCAGTTAAGGCAGTCGATGTCCAGGTAACTAACCAGTCAAGGTCATGTGAAGTCTGCCCTTCTGGCTTCTAAAAGCTAGATTAACATAACGAACTCATTTCCTCCTATTTCTATTAAATTCCAATTTTAAATCGATGGTGCTTTGCTTTATTATATTAGAAAAGCCCCTGTTGACTACACTTATAATAGTATCCATCATCTAAAAGTGACATTTTTTAAATGGCAATGCAACACTTTTTTCCATGTTGAAATATCCACGATAAAAATGAAAATATTGAGAACTCATATAGATAAATGAGGCAAAGAAGAATGTTTTCCAAAAGAGAGTACTCACCAGAAATTATTTGTAACATTGACGCAAGAGAGGCATCGCATTCACTAGCCCTTCAATAAATTTTTGTCGACATATTTTCAAACAAATCAACTTTATGAAAACAAAATAATCAGTCCTATTATGGCATGTCATCTATCATTATGCATTGTCAATTAGTCAAAATTATACAATTTGTGCCTAACAACTATTCCAAATAAAATAAAAGATAATCATGTTTTATTTTACTTCTAATTTTGTATTGCTTCTAATTTTATTTTATTTTTGTACAAACACATTATGGATGTTGTGTAGTTTTAGCTTTTTAAATTACTTTATTTTATTTCTTATTTTATGTTACATAACATAACATAAACTCCCTATAATTTTGACTCACAGAAAATATTTTTTTATTTTGTAATTGTAAAAAGTTACCGTAATGAAAATTGTATTTTAAAAATTGTTTGACAATATAGCATCTCTTATTTGAATTATTGTAATTTTGTCACTTGACAACTGTGAAAATTTACATAAATACATTTTAATAACAAAATCTGTGATATGGGTAATGAGTACCAAATCTTAATCCAAATCATAACTTAAGAACCTTGTGATTTTGGAAAGAAGTGAAAGTTTATTTTTAACCGACGAAATCAATTAACAAAAAATTAAACCGAGGAAAAAATCAACTGAAAAAAGCAAGAAATAAAATAAACCTTCTTAGTCTTAATGATAATTCAGCTCCTAAACTAATGTAAGTAACTAATTTTGAGTCGGCGCCAAACAAACAATTATCGAATATCATTATATTAGTAATCAAAACGCCGATGTGCATCTCGCCATCATTTTATGATTTACCTAATTTAATTGCTAGTTTGTTTGGCGCCGACTCAAAATTAGTTACTCACATCAGTTTAGGAGTTCTATTATCATTAAGACTAAGGTTTATTTTATTTCTTGCTTTTCAGTTGATTTTTTCATCGGTTAAATTTTTTGTTGAATTTTTTTTATTTTTCAATTTTTTGTGGCTGAAATCTACTAATAACTACTTACTTAATTTTTGATTACTTCCAAAATACTTACCTAGCTTACTTCAACTATTTATTGATATATAATATAAATTATTTTTGAAAGTTCTGGTTAGTTGATTTCATCACTTTGTATATAATTCCATCCTTTCATAGAATGTAATTATTGTGAGGGATGTAGGAGGATCTGTCAATGTCAACTACATATGTGTCACAATGTTCCCAAAAGTGAAAAATCAATCATCCCCTATTTTTCTACCCATAGGGACGGATTATTTAATATCAATAGAAATATGATTAACTATGGGGTATACCCTATCTAATAAAAAAAGAATCATCCAAATCGGAAAACCCTCTACAAAGTTATGCCTGATAGAAACGGTTAACGGACCAAAATTCAGAGGGTGAACGATCAATAACCTCCACTTTGCTACCCTTAGGGATGGATTTTTTTGTTCGAATTCAAATGGGACCATCTTCGAAGTACACTCTAACCAATGAAAAAAAAAACATCGGAATCGAACTGAAGTTCGTCATACTCGAATTTGAAGAAGAACTATCCACCCCTAAGGGTAGAAAAATGGGGGATGATTGATTTTCCACGTGTGAAACTTGGCACACATATGTAGTTCTGATAACACTACAACATAATGGACACCTTAATTGTTAATTGAGTAAGTAGTAATCGGTAAATTTTTGCCACAAAAAATTAAGAAATAAAAACTATAAAAAAAAATTACCGACGAAAAAAGAAATTAAAAAGCAAAAAATAACCCTTCTTAGTCTTATTAACTAAGCTCCCAAACTAATTTAAGTAACTAATTTTGAGTCGGCGCCAATCAAACAATCAACAAAGATCATTAAATTTCTTTGAAAAAAAAATTATTATTTACGCCACCGTGCATCCCGCTGCCATCATTTTGCTTTACCTAAATTCATAGTTTGTTTGGCACCGACTCAAAATTAGTAACTTACATTAGTTTAGGAGCTTTGTTATTAAGACTAAGAAGAGTTATGATTCCTATCTAAAAAATGTATTTCGGTATCTAATTCCAATCTATTTTGGAAAACCGAAACTAAAATGAACATTTTATGTTCTACTTACTATTTACTGCATCCGAACTTACTAACAATTTCACATAAATGGCTTTATACATTTGCTCACGTGCTCACCCAACTTTCAACATTCATAATGGAAGACTATTTCAAACAGAAATTTTGCGGGAACATTATAGAACATGCGCAAAACCTGGTGGAGAGTGGAAGTGAAGTTTAATTTGCATGGTGTCCAACCATTTTCTTATTTTAGAGCATTTTATGCGTAAATGGTCGAAAACTGGCGCTGGTCAGCCAACCGGCACATTCACCCTAATTGAAATATCAAAAAAAACTCTTCGAACAGCATATTTTTTATTGTTTGAATCCATTATTTCTTATGGTATTGTCGCCTGGGGACATGCAACAGACTGTGATAGAATCATTCGCCACCAACGCAAAACCGTAAGATTATTGAATAATATAAATTACAGAGATGAGTGCCGTAACTCGTTTGTAACATTAAAAATACAAACTTTTCCTTCTCTGTATATCATGGAAAGTCTCATGTACATAAAAAACAACTTGTCCAGATTTGAAAGTCTTAAAAATGTGCACAATCATAACGCTAGACATAAAAATGATCTGAGTACAAACTACTGCCGCATAAAAAGATGTCAAACTGGACCAAGCTTGGGCTGTGAAATTCTATAATAAACTGCCACCAGAAATAAGATCTGTAGCTGATAATTTATTTAAGACGAGGATAAAATATTTTTTGATAAAAAATGCCTTCTATAGCACCGAAGAATTCCTACACTGTATTATAAGTTCTCTAACCATATAGGCTTTTGTTGAGTTATAATTTCCAATTTCAATTTTACTGCCTTGCTTATAAATATTTATGTTGACAAACTTTAATGGGTCTTGTATAAAATATAAGTAGGTATTTTTTATATATAAAGCCTAGTTTTGAATTTTTTTATTTATAAACACTTTTGCTTATGAAGATATGAATATAGGTATGTATAAGTATGACTTGTTTTTGTTTTTTGACATATAAACTTGACCTATGTTAATTAATTAATAAGTATGTACATATTGACTTGTGTAAATACTATTGAATGTATAAAACACCAATAAATTATCTATCTATCTATAAAGTCTGTAAGATCTCTGGTCGAACTATACGACTAATGCGCATCATGTGTCTGAATATTTTCAAACTTTCAGCTATTTGTGCCGAACTATATTGTTACAAATACGAATACCCTACGCCACTGCGTGTAGTTTGGTACCTGGCGCACAATGAGAGAGTGAGATAATTTACGTATTTTTAAATCCGTACCTGGAATCCCCAGACCCTTTTCTATTGATCCATACCCTGAACATTATGCCATTATTGGGCTATGGGATTACTATTTATAATGAGTCTCTTAAATCTGTGGCAGGAGTATACAAGTTTTGTCTCCAAGAGTGAAATTTGTTTTCCTGATTGGAACTTTGGGTACCCATCCATAATATTTTATGAATTATAAATCGTCACGTCCACGATTGGAAAGTTAATACGTAAAGATGAAAACTAACCTCAGAAGATGAGTAAGGGCTAAAACTCCTAGGAAGAAGAAATATCCAGTCAGTAGAAGATTAATATACTCTTTGGAAAACAACTTGAACACTATGTAGAGTGCAAAAAGAGCACAGGAAGCCATTATAGGAAATATTGCTGCATCTTTCTTAGTCATTTTCTCTGGTTTCTGGAAATATAAAACAGTACAAATTTGTGAGGGGGCCCCTTCCAGAACTTGGATTTTACCTTTTCCTTATGGTAGACAACAGATCTATAGGAACCAAAGAAAATTGGTAATAATGCCATTATCACAAGACTTCCATAAGCAACAGCCATTCCTTCGGGAGTACTAGGTATTTTTTCAGTCACATTTTTTGCCTTTTCGGTTACAGTTTCTGTAGCTTGTGCCACAATTACATTGAAAACGTTTGCCATGTTCAGCAAAGTAGAGAGAACTGGAACTGAAAGATATACGTCACGTCTTGACTGTCGAATGAAGTTAGGAACGTCAACGTCATCAATCTGAGATCGGATAACCTTCTTCGTTTTTATGAAAAGACACGTACGTTTTAAAATTTGGAATCGTCATCACCACTAGAGAGTGTCACCATTTCGTTACTTCGAAGCGAAAGTCTAGATGTCGCAACCACAAAAATCCCATCACTCCAAATATCTTGATTCAACATCGAGATACTCTTCAGGAAAAAATAAAATATACCGTGTGGTGTTTCTTCCCAATCTTCACAAACGGCAATTAATTTATTTATTTAGTCAACTAGTTTTTGAATTCGAAATTGAATACGCCAATTTTTTTATCACATTTAAAAATGTAGTCCTAGCGCCTCCGATGGACGGATGCATTGTTACTTCATACAGTTCAAACTTTTACCGCTAGTTGCTACGGACTGTCAGCTATCATTTCATCTGTCTTCGTTTATATGTTCTACTCATATTTTTATCATCAGAGTATTTTCAATTGTAACTGAGTGTTTGGGGGAAGTTATTCAACTGAAGGTCAAATCGAGTTTGAACTAAGGGGCACCTTTAAATTTAAAAATTTCGACAAAATTTTGGAATTTGAGAAGTTATTTTCACAAAATGTAATTTTTAAGGACCGAACTGATGAAAAAATAAATAATCACGCGTATTTCCTGTTGTTTGACTTTGTGACTTTGGTAATATGAAAAATTTGATATACTAATTCAATAGGGGAGTTACGCGGTTGAAAGAAATAGTATTGACCATTAATATTCCTGAAACAACCACAATTCGCGCAAGTATTTGGGGGAAGTTATTCAAGTGAAGGTCAAATCGAGTTTGAATGAGTCTTTTTCCTCAAGTACGAAAAATTCCCCACTAGCAGCGGTAGTAGTCCCGTAGGGTTCTTCGACATTTACACCTAACCTAACTTTTCACATGAACTAAATTTCTCGTGTCAAAGGTGAAAAGTTAGTATTATTTAGATAAAACCAGCTTTATTTTGTGCAAAGTTGTACCAAAAATGAGTGATTTGGTGTTTGTAGTTTGAGTTGGTAAAAAGAAGGAGGCATTGTGAGTGATATTTGTGCGCGAAAACGGTGCCTAAAAATGACCTCTTGAAGAAGGAGAAAGTCAATATATCTCGGAAACGGTATGAGACCGCGCGTTTTTTTCGGATTCGTGTTCAGGAGGCAAAAACACGTAAGAAAAGTCAAACAGCTATTTTCAGGGAGCATGAGCACGACCCCTTAACATTTAGCTAACCTACCTTACTAATCGTTGCAGAAACTGGATCAGGATTTTCTTCAGTTGGACCTTTACCACCAATAAAATGTTTACAGCCAACATCTGAATATTTATTTATTTTTTCTTTCGTTAAATCCACTCTCCCCGAGGCATGGATCCATTTATTACATCTAACCTCATCAATATGAGGTTTCACGAATGGTATAAAAAACCCGTTTTCCTCTAGATATCGATTATCCGAAGTGCAGTCCGCAAAACTACAATGTTTTAATAGCATTGTAGTTATTAAAAAAAATTATTTACCTAATTATTTTAAATAATTCAACTGTATCACTGTTGATTTGTTGAAAATATAAACAGGATGTTTATAAAATCAGATGTGAAATCATCTGCGACTGAAAGATAAACTTTAGTCACTATCTTCCATCGTCAAGATAACCTCTTGTGGGGTATTCATGTTGAAAAGGGAAACATTCTCAATTGAATATTGATAGAAATATTTTTCTGTGAATTGAAAAATCCACGATAAAAATGAAGTTATTTTTTGTGAATGTCTAACAGAAAACAACTACTTCCCCGGCTAAAGCCACGCTGGACATTGAACTACATTTGATAGATATTCTGAAAAGGCCTTAACTCAAAAGAAAAAATCTGAAATTGAAAATTTGCATTTTCATTCTGATAGTCATTTTTATCGTGGATTTTACAATTCACAGAAAAATATTTCTATCAATATTCAATTGAGAATGTTTCCCTTTTCAACATGTATCACTGTGTTATTTAAACACTATCTTAAATGGAGACGGTTTGATGTTTATCCCTACCACAAGTGCTGCCTCTCGTGACAAATTCGTATATAGAAAAGTTACATTAACAATAAATTTTGGGTCTATATCTCTAGTTGGTTGGACCTTTACCACCAATAAAATGTTTACAGCCAACATCTGAATATTTATTTATTTTTTCTTTCGTTAAATCCACTCTCCCCGAGGCATGGATCCATTTATTACATCTAACCTCATCAATATGAGGTTTCACGAATGGTATAAAAAACCCGTTTTCCTCTAGATATCGATTATCCGAAGTGCAGTCCGCAAAACTACAATGTTTTAATAGCATTGTAGTTATTAAAAAAAATTATTTACCTAATTATTTTAAATAATTCAACTGTATCACTGTTGATTTGTTGAAAATATAAACAGGATGTTTATAAAATCAGATGTGAAATCATCTGCGACTGAAAGATAAACTTTAGTCACTATCTTCCATCGTCAAGATAACCTCTTGTGGGGTATTCATGTTGAAAAGGGAAACATTCTCAATTGAATATTGATAGAAATATTTTTCTGTGAATTGAAAAATCCACGATAAAAATGAAGTTATTTTTTGTGAATGTCTAACAGAAAACAACTACTTCCCCGGCTAAAGCCACGCTGGACATTGAACTACATTTATAGATATTCTGAAAAGGCCTTAACTCAAAAGAAAAAATCTGAAATTGAAAATTTGCATTTTCATTCTGATAGTCATTTTTATCGTGGATTTTACAATTCACAGAAAAATATTTCTATCAATATTCAATTGAGAATGTTTCCCTTTTCAACATGTATCACTGTGTTATTTAAACACTATCTTAAATGGAGACGGTTTGATGTTTATCCCTACCACAAGTGCTGCCTCTCGTGACAAATTCGTATATAGAAAAGTTACATTAACAATAAATTTTGGGTCTATATCTCTAGTGTTTGGTGTCTGTCCCAATCTGATTCGTGCTGTTCGTGCATTATCGAGTGTCATCTGACACGATGTCATTTGAACCTTAACGCACAAGAACGCAACTTGATTCGACCTCTGACCATGGTAAGGTTAACATGTGGCATTAACTGGTTGGAGGTCAAGTAAATGTATATTGTGAATGTCTGCCGTTTTATAACGTGCAATACAAAAATACACTAAAAATTGTGAAAGTTGAAAAAAGTTTTGTGTATGAAATAGTCCCTTTCTTCTCTACGCCAGTAACCAGGCTGGATGACAACGGAATTGTCGGAAGAAGGGGCGCTCTGGCACTCGTGGTATCACTTCGAGTGAGACTTCCAGGGTGCCATACGAAGGGGGGCAAGTGAGGTATTACCGCACGAGGCCCTCGGATCTGTGTAGATGGTTATATAACCGAGCACAAAAAAATTAACTAGAAGAAGAAGAACGCAACTTCTTTCTCTTGTTGCTTGACTTCCGTTGTTATCAGTTGTTATCTTATTGTGTACTAGCTACCCAGACAGACGTTGCCCTGTCTAAATTTCTATATTCCTTAAAACTTTCGTCAGCGTAGAATTGTTTGAATTATAACTTTTGCAGTTTGTCCGAATTTTCCGGCTTCCCTTTGCCCCGACTTTTTTTCCTGGAAAATTTTCCAGGGCCATAACGAAATTACGCATATTCATCGCTCGAATCATAATAGACCAAGAGCCCGTGTCACTTTTCAAACGTATAAGTTTATTATTATAGTAATATGAGGAAGGCGCCTAAGGGTGGGTATTATAAAACTATTTCGACAGATAACTAGAAGTTAACTTGTGGATGACGTCACATGTTATAGTTAACTTCAAAATGTAGTAGTTAACTTTATCGGGTGGAACGGGTGTCGGTTAAAGTTAACTTTGTAGAAAATGGTGGTTTTCGATCATCGACAATTCTCCTGCTCCTGTCAATATTGCATGTGAGTCATATAACCTCAATTTTATTGTTTTGATTTTTCGTTTTCGCAAAATGTTAGCAAACGATATCCACGTTATTTTTGAGGAACTTTTAACCGATGATGAAGAAGATGCTGTGAATATTGTTGGAGCCCCTCGGCGACAAAGGATATTTAGGAATCGGTAGACCATTTCACCTTGTGGAACGAAACATAATTTAAAAACCGATTTCGACCATCAAGAGAGTCTGTACGCTTGTTAATGGGGCACATTGAAGCAAATTTACAAAGACCAACTAATAGGTCAGCATTTCTAGTACCTGCCTATTTTAATTATTGTAGAATTATAAATATTTTTATTTTTAGAAATCATCCTCTATCGCCAGTAACACAAGTGTTGATTACACTCAGATTTTATGCAACTGGTAGTTGCTGGAGATTTTGGGGGTATTCAGAAGTCAACTGCTAGCAGTGTTATTAGAAAGGTCACAGGAGAAATTGCATTGTTATCGTCGAATGTTTGAATTAAAAATAAAACTAACAAAAACAGTTTTTTTATTTCATTTAAAACAAACTAAGATGGTGTGAAAATGTGTCCTTATCACCTAGATAAACATATAGTCTTTTTCCATACTGTATGAATAATCTTCGGTATGTCGAATAATATCTCTTTTTTTCTCTTCTTAAGTCTCTTTTTTTTTTGTTCTCAACTCTCTTCGAAGGTTCTCTTTTTAACTTTTTTTCTTGGCCACACACACAATAGTCAACAGAATATTCACCAGGTAAAACAGAATTTCATTGAATGTCAACAATCACAAGAGATTCGACAAGTTTTAAGTGTACAATGGCTAAAATCATATAAACATCAATGTTTCGAAAAGTAAACAATGTGTCACCACCTAGATATACATTTAAAACCACCCTTTTTCCATACTGTATGAATAATTTTTGGTATATTGAATAATCTCTCTTTTTTCTCTTCTTGACTCCATTTTCTTTCCTCGCAACTCTCTTTGAAGGTTCTCTTTTTCACTTTTATCATGCCCACAGACGATACAGGAGGATTTTGGGACGTGACTGGATTCTTCTTTAAGAGCCCATCGTCTGTCTAAAAACGAGTAAAAACTCGCTCAATCCTAGATTAGTCTGCACCAGAACGTTACGTTAATTTTCTCATGGAAAATGATGAAAACTTATTCCAGTTCAACGGGATCGTTTTGCCAAGTGAAAAATTGTAAGTTACCTTGTTGCCTTCTTCTTCTTCTTATTTAAAAAATGGTACCTTTATAAAACTGACATTTTGAAGTTCAAGTTAACTTGACTGATAAAATTAAAGTTAACTTCAAAACATATTTATAATACCGGCCCTAAGGTGTATATGGGATATAGTACTAAAACCATAAAAAATAGGAAACCAAAATTGTTGCGTAGGTGGGGCTGTAATTACAAATCTGAATATTGTTTCTAATTCTGAACAACTTTTCTAAATAAACTTTTGTCGAAAATAAGGGTACTTTACTCCTGATCAAAAATCCTATTATTTGTTCTCCCCTGTACACCGTTTGGAAATTTAGAATTTTGAGTTTTCCGCAAATTTGAGTCAAAAATAAAAAAAATCGACAAATGTATAATAAAAAAGTTTCCCATATGGTGCAAACTTTTTAAAAGTCACTGTAGGTAATGCCATTTTACAGTGGTTAAAAATTCGAGAAAAATAAAATCGAAAAAAAAACTTTTTGTTAAATTCCGTGAAACTGCGAAGTTTTGGTAGATAGGTTGATTATACAGTGCGGCTTTTTTATAGCCCCCCCCCTGTTAACTTTTGAACGGTTCGGCGTAGAACAATGGGACAAAAACCGTTATCAATGATATCACCCATACTACTATTTGAAAAGGAAGACATTGTGATTGTTCGATAGATGGCGCGGGGAAGACATCAACTTGAAAAAAATAAATAGCATGGGGGATCAAGTAGCACATCGTTGAAAGATAATTTTTTGAATTTCGTTAATACGTTTCTTCACAATAGGCATTTGAAATGTCAAGTATAACAAAAAAGTTTTTTATTAAGTAGAATTTTTATTTATTGAGAACACGAATCAAAATTGTTGTCAATCGTGTTTACTCGTGTTTTTCCCCTCCCTACCTACCATTGTGTTGTCTCAATACTCAATTCACTAAATACAAATGCATAATTCGTTTTTAATATGAAGAGCAGGTAAGTAGTGTTATAATCATTTATACATTAGAAAGTCTTAAACATCGAAAAAATAATCCAACTTCATATTAGTAATTTCTAAGTAACTGATTAATGATCAGTTTACCAAATCCAATAAATGGTAGGGAAAGGCGGGGCACTTTTGACAATAATATAGACGCTTTCTTTTTGGGGCTTCGTGCACTGGAGCTGTACCGTGTTTGATGCACCTGAGCTGCTCCCAAATAAAACGGATTTTAGTGGTGTTTTCAGGATGAATACTTTGCACATGCGCATAAGATTTAGTAATTGACATGTACTGTTTCTTTTCTATTTATTGTTTTCGTTGAAGAGTTTGAATTGATTTGAAGGGTTTTAGAAAGCTTAATCGAAAATCTAACAATTATATTAGATATGTCAGATTCTGAAAATGAAATGTTGATAATGGTAAGTTAACAGCAAAAATCAGTATTAACTTTTCAAGGCACTAATGGATAGACCAGGTAACCATTTGAGTAGTTCAGACTCTACTAGCTCTTTGGACAGTTTGTTTGCTGATTCTGATGAAAGTGGGCCTAGGAGAAAACGTACCAGAATTGAAAATTATATTGAGGAAACTGTGAAGGAATATGACAACAATGAATTCAAATCCAATTTTCACGTATCATGAAAGACAACTTATAATATCATTGGTATACGTCCTTTTGTTTGATAAATTGAATATATTTTTACTCTAAAAATTTCAGGTCTCTTTGAACAATCAAAATATCATCCTGCGAACTCTGCTGGACGACCCAATGTTTCTGCCGAGAAAACAATTTTACTATCTCTGTGGTACCTTGCCAATTATCCTTAGGTATTGGTATATGTAAGCTGAAGTTGGAGAAAAAATCAACAGACAACAGCAAGTCCTCAAAAAATTTAATATAAACTTTTCAAATGTTAATAAAATTCAAAAAATTTTTAAAAACCAACAAAAATCTTAGAATATCACAGAATGGTGAAATTATCACAAAATTCCACTTCAAAAATGATATGAAGTTTAAATTGCCAACGAAAAGATAAAATATTTTGAAGAAAATATCAACACCTTAAAATGGAAAAATAAATTGTTGAAATATCACAAAAAAACCCTTACTCTAAACAGTAGTTGAACTCAAATTGGATAAATAAAAAACTTAATATTCAATAAGATAAGTTCGAAAAAAAAAAATATCTTTTAGAAAACATTAAAATAAAAATAAATAGTCAAAATATCACAAAAATCATTTATTTACAACTCTTTTTCATTTGCACTATTCCTATTGTTTTGATTACTCTTAGATAAAGTTTAATATTAATGTGAGGTATTTACTGCGCTACTAAAAAACAACAAACATTAAACATAACCAAAAAGAGCTTGTTACACCAAATTCCCGGTGAGTGCAAGAGGGGGCAGGGGAAGGTTGTTGGTGTTGCTCCGGAGCTTGAAGCTCGACCTAAAAAGAACGGGTCGGTGCCAGTGTTTCGTGCTCCTGAGTAGCTCCGGTGCTACTCACACGGCCAAAAAGAAAGCTGTTAATGGGGCACATTTAACTTTTTCAAATTTGCCGCTTAAACGGCAAGTTTCGTGATCCTCCCTCAAATATATATATATATATGTATATATATATATATATATATATATATATATATATATATATATATATATATAAATATATATATATATATATATATGTTTTGGTGGTTGGTGAGAGTTGACATTGATGAGGGTCATTTCACAGTTTTTGAGTTCTCCACAAGAATACTTACATAAAATATTTTTGGTGATTGCATCTATTACTTGAGGTGCGTTAAAATAATTGGGTTATATATGCTTCTGCATTGGTTTTACGTGGGTAATGAGATTATTTAGGAGTATTTTTCCCACGTCATACATCACACAAACTTCAGCCGCTTGATGTTGGAGATCTCTCAATAATTTTATGATTAACCACCCTGGCCAAAGAGCATCTATTTATGATATAGGAGAACTCACAACGTCCCCATTTTTAAAGGCATTCACGCCAAAAAATATTACATCAGGATTTTGTGCCACGGGCATTTACCCCTATAACTCAACTATATTTAAAGACTGCGACTTTATTGGCAATAAGCTAGATACTAGCTTGAATAACCCCCTACCCATTGTGACATCTGCAGATGTTGAGAAACTTCCTCTAGCTGGTCCCAGTAATGTTGAAAGTGGTGTTGACATTACACCTACAATGATGATGGAAGAACCAGAGGTTAACGACGGAACAAAAACTACACAATGAAGGGAAAGAAATGAGGCAATAAAGGAATCAAATAAAAAGGCACCTAAAACCCATAACTAAAGATTATTTACGCCTGAATATATAATACGACCTTTACCTGTTTTGAACAATAACGATAATGGTAAAAAAGTAAAGCTAAAATCTACACAGACTTGCCAGAAATGCAGAAAATAATGGAGAGAGCAGAAGTAAAAAAAGAAAAAAATTAATTGCAATAAGGGATGTCTTCAAACAATCCAAAGAAATGAAATCAGTTCAAGGCAATGAACAGGAGGTTACTAAGAAAAGTGGAACAATAAAAAAATACTAAAAGGAAATTCGAAGAATCTGACGAAGAAAGTGATGCAGATTCTTTTTTTCCACTACATTCTGAAAGTAGCATTGGAGCTAATTCAACAGTTGAGTTGATGGACGACCAAACACTGCAGATATTACGTAAGTAGAATTGAAGAAATTCCAGAGATCGACGAATTTAAAATAAATTTGATGAGAAAAAAGTTCGAAACGAATTAATTTTTTTACCCAGATATTCCTGATATTTCTGACGTGAACAGGAACAGGTAAACATTGTTTTGAATATTATTAGTGTTGCTGGAAATGAGCATAGATATTGCCAAATTCTATTATTTCATTTTTGTAACATAGTATTAGTAATAAATCTTATAATTTCGGAACCTTCTATTATGTGTTAAAACTGCCCCACCTGAATATTTCGCAAGTTAAAACTGCCCCACCATGGGGCACATTTGTCAAAATGCATTCAATTGTTTGTTTGGTTTGTTTTTGTTGAATTTCATAATGACAATGAGAGGGAACATGGTCAATGAATTCTTGAATCCCTTATAAGTCCAAGCCCCAGTTTTCAAGGAAAAATCTTGTTAATGACCATTTCTGATGACAATTTCTTTTTCTATGTCAAATGCGCCCCACCTTCCCCTACCCGTTATGATTATGGCCATTAAAAATAAATGAATGGGGTATTAGCTGGGTCGAAAATAGGATTATTGTATGGATTCAAAATCTGTACCTAATTAAGCATTGAAACGAATTCGAAAATGAAAAATTATTTAAGTCATGCATCTTCCTCTATTGACCGTATTTCGTTTTACTAATCGCAATTCTGATTCCGTAGAACTCGACCTCTATGTAGAAATTTTCAAGTTGATGTGCCCTCTGTCGAGTAATTGTAATGTATCTTCTCTCAGAAAGTAGGATCGGTAATACCATTCAAAATATTTTATGTTCCATTGTTTCTCATCAAACCGTTCAAAAGTTATCGGGGTAAGGGTACCATTCAGATCCGCATTTATGCGTGACATTTCAAATGCATATTGTGAAAAAACGTATTAACGAAGTTCGAAAAAAATAATATGGTTGAAAAGATAATTTAATTATCTTTTCAACGATGTGCCACTTGACCCCCCAAGCTATTTGAAATTTTTATGTTGATGTGCCCCCGCACGCCATCTATCAAGCAATCACAATGTCTTTCAGTTCAAACAGTAGTATCGGTGATACCATTCAAAACGGTTTTTGTCCTATTCAGGGCCGTAATTCTAAGGGTGGGTATTATAAAACTATTTCGACAGATAACTAGAAGTTAACTTGTGGATGACGTCACATGTCAAAGTTAACTTCAAAATGTAGCAGTTAACTTTATCGGGTGGAACGGGTGTCGGTTAAAGTTAACTTTGTAGAAAATGGTGGTTTTCGATCGTCGACAATTCTCCTGCTCCTGTCAATATTGCATATGAGTCATATAACCTCAATTTTATTGTTTTGATTTTTCGTTTTCGCAAAATGTTAGCAAACGATATCCACGTTATTTTTGAGGAACTTTTGACCGATGATGAAGAAGATGCTGTGAATATTGTTGAAGCCCCTCGGCGACAAAGGATATGTAGGAATCGGTTAGAAAATTTCACCTTGTGGAAGGAAACATAATTTAAAAACCGATTTCGACTATCAAGAGAGTCTGTACGCTTGGTAATGGGGCACATTGAAGCAAATTTACAAAGACCAACTAATAGGTCAGCATTTCTAGTACCTATTTTAATTCTTGTAGAATTATACATATTTTTAGAAATCATCCTATATAGCCAGTAACACAAGTGTTGATTACACTCAGATTTTATGCAACTGGTTCATTCTTGGTAGTTGCTGGAGATTTTGGAGGTATTCACAAGTCAACTGCTAGCAGTGTTATTAGAAAGGTCACATGGGAAATTGCATTGTTATCCTCTATTTACATAAAAATGCCAGAGACTTTTTGTGTAGTGTTATTCATTTCAAGACTCTAGTGAAGTGGTGTATTTAAATCTTAAGACAATATCATTTGCGAAAACTCTCTTTGAAGGAGACAAAGTATGCTCTAAATTGCTTGCAAAAAAATCTTTTTCAGAGTTTCTGTAAGCTTAGTGAAGTCATCGGGATTTATTTTGAAGAAATGTTACACATTATTACTTGTGAATGTTCGAATTAAAAATAAAACTAACAAAAACAGTTTTTTTATTTCATTTAAAACAAACAAGATGGTGTGAAAATGTGTCCTTATCACCTAGATAAACATATATAGTCACTCTTTTTCCATACTG
Source organism: Gonioctena quinquepunctata (assembly GCA_018342105.1). Taxonomy (NCBI): domain Eukaryota; kingdom Metazoa; phylum Arthropoda; class Insecta; order Coleoptera; family Chrysomelidae; genus Gonioctena; species Gonioctena quinquepunctata. The sequence continues at coordinate 351,415 of JAFIRS010000437.1, forward strand.
TATGAATAATCTTCGGTATGTCGAATAATATATCTTTTTTCTCTTCTTAAGTCTCTTTTTTTTTCTTCTCAACTCTCTTCAAAGGTTCTCTTTTTCACTTTTTTTCTTGGCCACACACACAATAGTCAACATAATATTCACCAGGTAAACCAGAATTTCATCGAATCAACAATCACAAGAGATTCGACAAGTTTTAAGTGTACAATGGCTAAAATCATATTAACATTAATGTTTCGAAAAGTAAACAATGTGTCATCACCTAGATATACATGTAGTGATATTCACTAAAATGACTTTTTAAAAATAAACTTTATTTTATACTTTGGTTACAAAAAATGATTTTGAATATGACAACTATTCGAAGTGCAAAATGGAAGTTTGAGATAGAAGTGACGTTCTTCGGTTCTTGGGATCCTCTTATAGATGCGGTGGTGCTGACTCAGAACTGAGCCTTGTTTACGGCTTATGGAGCGCAGGTGGATAAATGCTGACTTGGCTTTGTCCTATTTGCTCTTGCAACAATGTTGCAACTGCGTTGTGGAATTACTGCGTAGAATGCCTGGATTTTTGGATATAACATACATTCCATTCCATACTGTATGAATAATTTTCGGTATGTTGAATATATCCCTTTTTTCTCTTCTTAACTCTGTTTTCTTTCCTCACAACTCTCTATGAAGGTTCTGTTTTTCACTTTTATCTTGCCCACAGACGATACAGTAGGATTTTGGGAAGGGACTGGATTCTTCTTCAAGAGCCCATCGTCTGTCTAAAAACTCGCTCAATCCTAGATTAGTCTGCACCAGAACGTTACGTTAATTTTCTCATTGAAAATGATGAAAACTTATTCCAGTACAACTGGATCGTTTTGCCAAGAGAAAAATTGTAGGTTACCTTTTTGCCTTCTTCTTTTTATTTAAAAAATGGTACCTTTATAAAACTGACATTTTGAAGCTCAAGTTAACTTGACTGATAAAATTAAAGTTAACTTCAAAACATGTTTATAATACCGGCCCTTAATCGGCTAAGTAGACTGCAGCCTAGAGCGGCAAATTTTAGGGGCGGCAGTTTGGCAATTTATTTTAAAGTTAAAATGAAGTTATAATATTGAGGAGGTTTGTTAGGATTTGGATCAATTTTGTTTATGTATTATTTTAATTTACATCCAACTCGAAAAATTAATTTTTGGTGAGTTCCAAAATTTCGTATATGTTTTATGCGTGTACTGAATAGCCTACCACAAACTAGCATGAAAGGCGGGACTTCGCAACTAGTTATCACGTATCGAAATAAATCATTTGAGTAGATATTAATACACAACAATTGTTTTTCTTCATCAAAAACATGTTGATTGGATAATAGATAATTCAATCAGAAATGGCTTTGATAATGATACTCCAACATAAACTTCAACAAATTTTTTCGCAAAAATTATTTCAGACCTTAACTCTTATCTAAGTGGAGTATTATGAATTTGAGGTTGGGTTTGTTTGTCAAATGATCTGTCAAAACAATCATATGCAAGAAAGTATGGTAACATATCAGTGAATCCGCGACATCGATTCGATCAAATAATATGATGAGTGAAAAAATTGGGTTATCGGTCTCATTCTGACTCACCCGTACTATATTTCCGATTCTCCCAACATTAAACAATGTTCAGGAGGATTACACATATTCCGATTTGTTGTAAGAAATAAGCATTATGCACATTATGTCTCTACTAAGGACATATCTTCAGTTTTTCTCAATTATCTCAGGAACCTCCACTTTTAGGCACATGGAATGTTATGACTTTTAGGTTGAGTATCGATGAGCCATTTGTCCATTCACTTGTCCCAAGAAAATATGAAGGAACATATGACCACATACCATCGTAACTACGCCACTGGTTTACGAAAATAAAAAATTATAACTTCAAATCAGCACGTTGATAAACCTTGATTAGTGTACCAAGTTTCAAATTTTTTCCATTTGGAATTTTGGAGAAAACAAATGAAATCTTAATCTTTTTCGTACTTTCGACAACCTGTATCTCAGAAGGTAGGCATTTTAGGACATACCTTGATAGCAACTTTTCACCTCGAAATGAGGTGAGGAATCTGTAGTTCGAAACGAATGTTAGGGTTTTCGAAACTTCAACCCTAGAGGGGTTGAGAGTTGAGGTCATGAAAAATTATATTCGAGATCTTTGTTATAAATGAAGAAATACGTGTCTTACTGTTTTTGAAAATTTAACCCCTAAAGGGGTGAAATGGAAGGGCTAAATGGGGACTGGAAGTTTGTATAGGGATTCTATTAGTTTTCAAGTAAGGGTTAGAAAAATTATATAGGGGTTCCGTTAGTGTTCAACTTAGGGTCATACAAATTGGTATTTGAGGTCGTTGTTACAAAAAAAATAATACATGTTCCAGTGTTTTCAGAAATTCAACCCCAAAAGGGGTGAAAGTTTGTATGAGGTTTCCGTTAGTTTTTTGTTTGTCCCGTGCGTTTCTATACCATTCATCTGAATTAGTACAACCATTTCACAATAGGTGGCGCACAAGTAGTTTTAACAAATTAGTGTATTTCATATAGTTTAGTGGCAGTTCGTGTGTTTTCGTGACACTTCATGTGTGACAACAAGTAATCTTATTGTGAAATTCCAATTGTTGGTCGCCATTAGATAATGAATATCACATGGATTTCCTTTGCTTTTGGCAAATTAATTTCTAAAAGTCGTCACAAAGCATTATTTTCACTGTCAAATCAATTATGCCACACAAACGACAAGCGATTGGTCGATCTCCACCTCAAGCACTTAAGAAAAATACATTACGAGCTTCAGAAACAAACGAGCAACAAAAAGCAAGACTGGACCCCCTTCTCCTGGGTACGTCCTTGACCCGGGGGTATTTTGAAGATGGTGCACTAGTTGCTAGGCAACTAGTGTACAATGATAATAATAATGATAATATGTTTATTTTCTAATTTTCCTAGATACAATATGATAGACATGGATAACAAGATGTGGAAATATAAAATAAACATGACAGAAGAACAACCACTGAAGCTTCAGAAGCTTGTGTGTGGCATTTATAATTAGTAACATATAGAATACGCTATGTATATACATATATCCCTTGTGTGGTATGATGATACTTTTGCTTATTGTATTTATGTTATAGTTGAAAAAAATAGCAAATTTATGTACAATATATGATTACAAAAACTTAAAATTTAAAATTACGTAGCAAGGTGTGCAGTGCAATTACCCATGTTCAGCATGGAATGGGCAGAGTTTCTTAGGTAAGCAACTAGACAACTAAAACTAATTAAAATTGAAATTAACTTTAGAATTGAAATTAAAACCAAATTAATATTAGGATTTGGACTATTTACAGGTGTTTGGCTACAATGGATACTAATATGTATATGGAGACACATAGTGAGAGGATGTATAATAGTTATTTATGTAATAAGGATCATAAAGACGATCATTATGGTACAAGTCGTGAATGTTATTGGGCAAGGCGTAGCCGAGTCCGATAACACGACGTGTGCCATAATGATTGTTTATGATTCGTATTAGATACAAAATTTTATCTGATGGCCTTTATATTAATACATTTTCGAAAAATTAAAAAATTCATTTTTGACATGTCACAATGACAACTATTTTTAAAGGAGTAAGTATATGTGTAGTTTCAAATATTAGTAGGTTAGTGAGCTGTGCTTTGCCATTTCCTTGACAACGCCAGATTGTAACGGCAATATTTATTTATCTGCTGTCAAACACAATTGCCACGTAGAATTGATTATAATTTAAATAATAATGTGTGATTCTGAAACTGGTAGTTTACCTTCTGATTTTGAAGAAATGACGCGAAATATCGTGGACTCCCTTTTGTACATGAAATAGCGTTTAATCGGTACGAAGAATGGTGTTCTACTAAGAAAATCAAGAATATCACTCATGAAAAAGTATTGTTTGCTTACTTTGAATGCTTGTCTAAGGAAAGAAAACCATCTTCTCTCTGGCCGTATTACGTTTTTCATATAGAATTTCATTATGGTACTTAGTCCCATAATGAATTCATTATGGTACTAAGTACCATAATGAAATTCATTATGGGACTAAGTGCCATAATCAGCTTCCTTATGTCATCAAAATTGAGTGACATGACGTTGTCATTATGATATGCCATCAGATAAATAATATTACGTAATCAAAATAAAGCGTAATAACATAATTGGATAGGTGATAGTTTATAAAGCATTTCGATTAATGGGTTAAGTGGTAGATGAGTAATCATAGTTGGGTAATAATTTGGTTTATACATATTACATTCATATCTGGATGAGGGTTATTTAGTGGTTCTTTTAGACTTCTATTTGTCTATTTCTGTTCGAGGTGTGTCTTTAATAATTTTGTATAGTTTTTTTGGCCAACTGATTTATGCATTTGTAGTATGACGATTTTGTGATTTTGACGGGTAGCGTGTTCATGATTGGACATATTCAGTTTATTTTTGTTTTTGTGTTGTACTTCAATGACATTCATGAAGTACAGCTGTCGGGGATCTAATATCTCGGTTTTGGGATACAGGAGATCGCTAGGATAGTCATAACTTTTTTGTAGGATGCATTTCAGAAATATTTTTTTAACGACTTCGTAGGGTTGTAGGTGAGTTCTGGACACTCCACCCCAGCCAATTATGCCATAGTTCAGATGGGACTCTACTAGACTTTTACATAATGTAATTTTCTGTGTATAATTGAGTATATTTGTTATTCGTTTGTATTTATAGAGGATGCAACGTAGTTTTTTAACTAAATGGTCTATGTGGTGGTCCCATTTGGGGTGGCTATCTGGGAATATGTCAAGATATTTAATTTTTTTTGTGGGTTTGATAACAGCTCTATCAAATATTTTAATTTCATATTCCGGGTTGGCGATGTCATGGAGGGTCAATGGTAAATCGTATGTCTAGTCAAAATTAACAGATAGAAGGCTGTATTCGAACCACGAACTGATTTGATCAAGATCATGTTCTAGTTTCCGTTTCAGGTCAAACCAGTTATTGTCTTCACAAAACAATACTATATCATCCGCAAAACTCATGATGTTGGAATTAGTATTTAGTAAAAAAATATTATTCAAATATATGTTAAACAGTATGGGCCCTAACACCGTCCCTTGGGGTACACCGCATAAGATGGTTCTCTCCCTGCTTTCATGACCTCCTATTCTTACCTTTTGTTTCCTATTCAGTAAATGACTTTTAAAGAGTTCATTTGTTATGCCTCTTATTCCCACATCTTTGGAGGAGGTTCAACAGGATATTATGGTCAACGGTGTCAAAGGCTTTTCTCAAGTCTACGAATTGCTGGTTTTGACTTATCTAAGCAATTATAGATCTGTTGTGTAAGTTTTTTTATTGGATCTTCGGTTGACACACTTTTTCTGAAGCCATATTTTGAGTCTGACAGAAGCTGTTGTTTTTCAAGGAACTCATCTAGTCTTTTTTGTATGATCTTCTCTAGAACTATAGCAAGACTCGAAATGCGCGATATCGGTCTATAGTTTGCTACATCAGTTTTTCTCCATTTTTGTGTATGGGTGTTACAATTGTCGTTTTTAAGGCTGAGGGAAAAAGTCCCTGTTCTAATGACATGTTTACTAGATACGTGAGTGGTTTTGTTATGCAATCACTCACTAATTAACCGACGAAACCAAAAAGGAGGAGGTTCTCAAGACGACGCGTATATTTTTTTTGTGTATGTCCACGTATAACTTTTTACTTAGACGTCCGATTGCGATAATTCTTTTGAGTGGATAAGGTGTACTTCGAAGTTGGTCCCATTTGAATTTGAAAAATTAAATCCACCCCTAAGGGTAGCAAAATGAAGGATATTGATCACTTATCCTCTGAATTCTGGTCCGTTAACCGATTCTATCAGGCATAACTTTGTAGTGGGTTCTTCGATTTGGATGATTCTTTTTTAAGTAAAACTTCTTTACGCACGCTTGACTTGGGGAGTAAGCTGGTGAATGCGTGACGAGAGCGTTACGAAAAGTGTGATCGGGCGAGGCGAACGGTCTCGACAAGCGTATCTCATACTAGTTGCTGGCGTCGTAGCATTATATGCAGCGTTCCTTTTTCCTTGTCGTTTTCTCCCTCTACTAATACGCGGCATTCTATTCTCGACATTGGGGCGCGTTTGATTCTCTGTCCTTTTCTTGTCTCTCTCTCTCTCTCTTTCTACTTGTTACTCTTCCGCATTTCGGCCCCGCGTTTCTACAATTTACTTCAGCAAATTTTTAAAATAGGATAACATAAAATTTAACTAATACGTGAATAATAAAATACTTATTAATTGTAGAGATTCATCATTACAAATACACGGTGACATCGTGATTGAACATGACAATAATAAAATGGAAGTTGATGATGAAAATCCCACTATAGATCATGTACAAAAACCGAGACAAATTATTGGAGTTAGGAAAATTAATTTTTATTTTATTTCATTCATGACTCTAATAATAATTTACTAAATTTACCAAACTAAAATGATGAAATTATAGGTTAATAGAAAATTAATATATGTATATACATGTAGGTATATATTATACATATATACATATATAAACATATATATATATATATATATACATATAAATATACAGAGTGGCCACTTTTTTAATGGGATTGTATTGGTAACTTTTAAACCATAACAGTTAGAAGGTCGGTCAAATGGAGAAAAAGTTGCATTCATAGAAGCATTGTCAAGCAGTTCAAACAAATCAAAATTATCAGGGCCGGTTATTGAGATATCATAAGAAAAGTAAATTCTGTCATTTGATTTTTCTTTTTTTCCCACTTTATTTCGAATATTATCAAAAAATGTCACAGAAATTTTTTATTCGACAGTAAATTATCCTCAATTTGACATACTCAGATTTTGTATCCAACGTTTCGTACGCTCTGGGCCACCCTCAACCTCATTTTTTTCAATACGGACCTGCATATTTTATGACACTTTTCGAAATAACTTTTAACGCTGAATTCAACGATATATCATACAATGTCATTCAAAGTTGATTTTCAGGTGATCTTGACCCTTATCCAAATTTCTTTGGGTCGGATCTGTATTACATTTAGGTACCTTTAGTTTAATAACCAACATGCAATACATTTCGATAAGAAAATCAACTTACTCATCTTCAACTGAATGAAACGTAACAGAATCAAAGCAAGAAACAAGTAATAATTATTTACAAATTTCAAGAGGTGAAAAACTGAATTCATAATAATTAAACGAAACTATCATTTAATGAAAGAAAAATCAAATGATTATTCGAAAGTAAATGATGAACATTAATGAAGTAAGGGTTCGAAATGTCCACCATTTTGTAAAATGCACTTTGCGGTTCTGGAACCCATACTTCTTATACATTTGCTTATTTCGTCTCCTTGAATACCTTCCAATACATTCTCAATCTTCTCGCGAGGAATCATTATTGTTGGATTTGTCATTTGTTCCGTTGAAACAAATTACAGAATCAAACTTCGTTTTGAGATCATTACGATATAATTTTGGCAAGGCTTGGTATTCAAATTCAAAATCATTGTATTCGCGTCTCTTGACTATTTTATTAACAGCAGTTTTTGATAAATTGCATTCACTGGCCACAGTTCTCGAATTTTTTTCTGGGTTCAATTGAATTTGGGTCAGAACATTGATATCGTTGATAGACTTGTTTTTTCTTACATACACACAACTCTAGGTTTATTGAATGTATTATTTTCAAGTAGTAGGCCGTGGATAAAAAAGAACATAACAAGAAATGTCATATTATTTGTCACTTCGTTTATTATTGTGTCACAAGAACTTGTCATTAAATACTTTCCTGTGTAATTTCAATTTAACTTATTCGATATGGTAAGATACACAAATGAAGAGAAGAGAGATATGTACGAAGTGTACATAAAACTAGATAGAAATTTGTTCAAAGCACAACAAAGGTATGGTGAATTATATCCTGAAAAAACAACACCAAATATTAAAATGTTTCGACGTTTATCTACAACGTTACTTGCACATGATTCATTCATCAAACCTAGAGGTCCTTATGTACGACGAAACGAGCCTATCAATGACATCAATGTTCTGGCGCCTATCAATGACATCAATGTTCTGGCCCAAATTCGAATGAATCCAGGAATAGGAACGAGAACTATGGCCAGTGAATGCAATTCATCAAAAAGTGCTGTTAATAAAATAGTCAAGAGACACGGATACCATGACTATAAATACCAAGCCGTGCAAAAACTATATCGCAATGATCCTGAGGGAAGGTTTTAATTTTGTAATTGGTTTCAACGGAAGGTGCGGAATAACAACAATTTTGCACACAATATCATTTGGGGAGACGAAACGACATTCACAAATTCTGGCATGTTCAATCGAAGGAACAAACATTTTCATGCCACAGAAAATCCTCACTTAATTCATGAAGTTAGACATCAATATCGTTTTTCTTTGAACATATGGTGCGATTTGTTGAATAATAAATTACTGGGACCCTATTTTATTGACGGCAACCTAACCGGAGCAAAATATGTAGAAATTATAGAAGAAATGTTGGATGATCTTCCGATATATACGGTATCGGCGTAATAGTCCATGGTTCCAACAAGACGGATGTGGTCCACACAACTCGAGAATAGTCACAGACTATCTAAATCGAACTTTTTCCGATACATGGATTGGAACAAGAGGTCCAGTAGCATGGCCTGCCAGATATCCGGATTTTAATCCGTTGGATTTTCATTTGTGGGGATATCTCAAAAATAAAATTGATGATACTACGAACCCGACAATAGAGATTCTTCGCGAGAAGATTGAGAATGTATTGGAAGGTATTCAAGGAGACGAAATAAGCAAATGTATAAGAAGTATGAGTTCCAGAACCGCAAAGTGCATTTTACAAAATGGTGGACATTTCGAACACTCACTTCATTAATGTTCATCATTTACTTTCGAATAATCATTTGATTTTTCTTCCATTAAATGATAGTTTCGTTTAATTATTATGAATTCGGTTTTTCACCTCTTGAAATTTGTAAATAATTATTACTTGTTTCTTGCTTTGATTCTGTTACGTTCCATTCAGTTGGAGATGAGTAAGTTGATTTTCTTATCGAAATGTATTGCATGTTGTTGATTAAACTAAAGGTACCTAAATGTAATACAGATCCGACCCAAAGAAATTTGGATAAGGGTCGAAATCACCTGAAAATCAACTTTGAATGACATTGTATGATATATCGTTGAATTCAGCGTCAAAAGTTATTTCGAAAAGTGTCATAAAATATGCAGGTCCGTATTGAAAAAAATGAGGTTGAGGTTGGCCCAGAGCGTACGAAACGTTGGATACGAAATCTGATTATGTCAAATTGAGGATAATCTACTGTCGAATAAAAAACTCCTGTGACATTTTTTGATAATATTCGAAATAAAGTGAAAAAAAAGAAAAATCAAAATGACAGAGTTTACTTTTCTTATGATATCTCAATAACCGGCCCTGATAATCTCGATTTGTTTGAACTGTTTGACAATGCTTCTATGAATGCAACTTTTTCTCCATTTGACCGACCTTCTAACTCTTATGATTTAAAAGTTACCAGTACAATCCCATCAAAAAAGTGGCCACTCTGTATATATATATATATATATATATATATATATATATATATATATATATATATATATATAGATGGAGCTAAAGAAGTATTCAATGAATGTGGTTTTTTGTGGAGGAACAACGTTTCTTGACATGTTTTTTGGGTAACCTAAAGAAGTTTTTACTTCAGTCGTGTGGTCTAAAGCACACTCGTTTTTTATTAGATAGGGTATACCTCATAGTTGATCATATTTGGATTTTGAATGGAATTATCTACCCTTAAGGGTAGAAAAATAGGGGATTATTAATTTTCCACTTGTGAACATTGGCACACGTTTGTAGTTGACAATGACAGATCGCTATTGTCATCATATTTGTTCTCCTACATCCGTCACAATCATTAGATTCTGCGAGAGAACGGAATTATATACAAAGTAATGAAATAAACTAACCAGAACAACAAAAATAATTTATATTACAACGAATAGTAAAAGTAGATAATCATATTATTTAACTGGTAATAGTTGAAGTGAGGTGGGTAAGTAGTATTTTGGAAGTAATAAAGAAACAAGTAGGTAGTAATTAGATTTCAGCTACAAAAAATTGAAAAATAAACCTTTTTTACAAAAAATTAAACCGACGTAATACGGAACTGAAAAGTAAAAAATAAAATAAACCTTCTTAGTCTCAATAACAAAGCTCCTAAACTAATGTAAGTAACTAATTTTAAGTCGGCGCCAAACGAATAATCAACGAAGATCATTAAATTACTTCAAAAAAATTATCATAATGTCACCGCGCAACTCGATGCCATCATTTTTCGCCTTACCTGATTCATTTGCTTGTTTGTTTGACGCCGACTCAAAATTAGTTACTTACATTAGTTTAGGAGCTTAGTTATTCAGACTAAGAAGGTATATTTTATTTTTTACTTTTCAGTTCCGTATTTCGTTGGTTCAATTTTTTGTAAAAAAGTTTTTATTTTAGGGTTTCTGCTCTGAGATCATCAGAGCCCGGTGCCTTTTTGTTCTTAAGTTGGGATATAATATTTTTTATTTTGTTTTCAGTGGCTGGTTTCAGAAATATTGAGTGATTACATTTGTTTACTTTTTCAGAGAAATCTGGGTTTCTATTTATGTTGCGTGCTTGGTTTTTGCCTATAGAGATAAAATAATTGTTGAAATTTCAGTCAGTCGCTGCTTGTTTCGTTGTTTTCCGTTTTTATCTGATTTATGGTTTTTGGATCTTTTTTGGTTAATATTTCATTGACAGTTTGCCATATAAATTTCTGTAAGTAGTTTGTCTAGGTTTTTTTGTATGTCCGATATTTTTCTTGTAGATCGGTATTTTTTGGATTTTTTTGTAGTTCTCGGTATATATAATTTTTTTGTTGACAGAGTTGACCAAGCTTCTAGTTATCCATTTCTTTTTTTTTTTGGCTGTTTTTTATTTTGATATATTTTGTTGATTCCATTGAATTTGTTTTTATGATATCAATGAAATTGTTCACTGCAAGATCAAGATCATTGCAGTGGAAGATACTGTTACAGTCAACGCTCCCCATTTTAGTTTTGAACGTACGAATGAAGAAGTATATTTCATTACCAGTCCGGAAATAAGGATTTTTCCGTGCGCGCGTGACAAATTCACCTCACCTCACACGGGAAGTCATGCAAGCGCGGAAAAATCAATTTCTGGAAGTGTAATGAAATATTTTTTTTATTATACATACATAAACTGTTGTTTGCTCGGAAAATACCATTTTACTTCATTGTAAAGACAGACAAAAATAAGGTGTTTTCAAAGAAGTATAATAACAAGGATATTACAATGTACTATGCGTTTTAAAATTATTATTGAACATATAATGAAGCTTTTATTGAGAGTCGTAGAAAATCAATTGAGAAATTGACCAGTACATCCGTTGTAATCTGGCTGAATTACACTTAAATAGAAAATAATGACGATAAACGATTAGAACAACAATTTCTCTATTTATTGACCGAACGTTCTACCAGGTAGGTTCTTCAACGTGCAGGAATTGGGTATCCCCACCTCAACGAACAATTGATAGCGCTAAACGGCTCGGACTCGGAGAGACCAGGTAAAGGTGAAGAAGGTAGTGGAAAGTCGTGCACAGCTCACAGTGCTACCTTCTTCAAAGTGTTACATGGCCTCCATACGTGCGTGACACTTCCGCCATCTTACTATGTGACTTACGCGAAAAACACATTTCGGAAAAACAACCCACCAAAATGGGTTCTAAAATTGAGTACGTTGATTCGTCCCAGATCTACGCGACAAAATACGTGCGGAATTCCAAGGCTATAGGGGTGCTCTGGGCCATTTTCACCATCTGTTACGCCATAATAGGGGTTGTGGCCCTCATAACACCTGAGTGGATAGGGGTTACGGACGGGGAAAACCCCGGAAAACTAGGGTTATGGTCGGTGTGCTATGCTGGAGGAAAAGGGGAACAGTGCAGCGGAAATATCTTCGAGAATTTCCTCAACATTCCTTATGCGTTTGAAGCTGCAACTCTTTTAGTGGGCGTAGGAGTTTTTACGGCATTGCTGACTATTTGTGTTATGATTTTGTTTTTCTTCTGTCGTTCCACCACCGTTTATCATATCTCGGCTTGGTTGCAGTTGACCTCAGGTGAGTTAAGTTTAGTTTGACAGGTGAGGTGAAGAGCATGTGTGAGATTAAATAACAATGATAGTTTCGGGACGTTTTACCGATAACTCACAACCAGTTATCGACTAACAATGAATGTTTTGGATACACTAATTAATTAATAATGAAAAGTTCACCATCCTTCGATTTCCGTTTTTTATTAGTGAGGCCAGAGCATGTCGCTGAAGTTAGCTTCGGATTTAAATCTCATGCATGGATTTATATAGTCGACCATGTGAATAATGCTCATGAATTGATAATGTGTGAAAACGGCGATCGGAAAAAATGATTTTTCAACCACTTTCAGTAATCAAGAATACTGGGTCAACTTGAGGTATATATACCCATTTTGCATGGGGTATTTCTACCCCCCGGCTCGGTGATTATATTTTGAAAAGTAGATGGGATCGGATGAAAAATAACGTTTCGAGCAATAAATATACCTAATTACTTCATTCGCCACAAAAATAGCGATTCATGAAAATTAACCCTCAGGGTGATGGTTCCACCCCTAACATCTCCATATTTAGCAAATCAGACGAGATCAGGTAAAATATGGAGTGTCCCTAGATCAAGAGTATTACTACTGTCACTGCAAACGACACCTGCGACTCAATCGTCGGGAGGGTGGTTTTACCCCCAACTCCTCAGGTACAATTTCTTAATATTTTGAAAAGGTGACAAAGTATTGATACTGTCACTGCAAGCATAGTGACACATGCGATTCAATCGTTGATAGGGTGGTTTTACCCCTACACTTAACATACAATGTTCTCAATATTTCGAATTGTAGATGAGATCAGATAAAATGCAATATATCAGGCAACGGATATCATCACTGTTCGCATAATCAGAATAGCGATTCATGCAAAATAACAGTCAGAGTGGTGGTTTCATCCCCAACTCTCTTAGTACAATACTCTCCATTATCAGAAAACTAGACGAGATCAGATAAAAGAGGAAGTGTCATGTGATCAATAATATTTATACTGTAAGTGCAAGCAAAGATGCACATGCGATGCAACCGTCTGGCGGGTGGTTTTACCCCTTACGTTTCACATACAATATTCTGAATATTTCGAAAAGTAGATGAGATCAGATAAAATACGATATCTCAGGCAACGAATATCATCACTGTTCGCATAATCAGAATAGCGATTCATTAAAAATAACAGTCAGAGTGGTGGTTTCATCCCCAACTCTCTCATTACAATACTCTCCATAATCAGAAAACTAGACGAGATCAGATGAAAAAAGAAGTGTCATGTGATCAATAGTATTCATACTGTTAGTTCAAGCAAAGATGCACATGCGATGCAATCGTCGGAAGGGTGGTTTACCCCCTCACGTTTCACATACAATATTCTGAATATTTCGAAAAGTAGATGAGATCAGATAAAATAAGTAAATATGCTATGCCATTATGGGGCCACCCCCAAGTGGCCCCGTAGTGGCATAGCTCCACACGCTCTCCGGTTACTCCCGCCACATGGTCCCGCACTGCCACTGGTTTGGGGCCTGTCACTGAGGTCTGAGACAGCTGGGAACGTTATGGAGGTTGTTTTGGGGGCCCAACCATATATAGAAAAAAATATGGCTGCCGTAGGTTGAGTGAGAAAAAATATTGAGTCTGGGGGGCCTCGTCTGAGATGTTTATCGGTCTCTGAGTGTTGTCACTGAAGTTGAAGATATCTGGAGGCATTATGGGGGCCCCAGCCATGTATAGAAAAAATAGGGCGGTTGTAGGTTAAGAATTCCAAGATTTCCGTTATGGGGGTAACGACTGGGTTCTTCAGCGGTATCTGGAGGTTGCCACGGAGGTATGTGACAACTGGAAGCCGCATTGGGGGTCAACCATATATAGAAAAAATATGGCGACTATAGGTTAGGAATTTCAAGATTGCTGTTATGGGGGCCGACTCTCTTGAGGTATTTATCGGTATCGAGAGTGTCCTACGGAGGTCTGAGGTATGTGTGGAAGCAGCATTGGGGCTCAATCATTCATAGAAAATAAAATATAGGGGTTGTAGATTGGGTGTGAAAAAAATGTCTGTTCGGCACAAAATTCATAGTTGATAGATAATTGCATTTAAATCTTCATATGGTCTCGAGTGGGTTGAGTCAGAAGTCCAATATATGACTATCCAATTTGGGGAGAGAATTCATTGATGTTTACACCCAAGTTGACAATTTTCTGTAATGCCCACCCGCTTTCTTTCCCGCAGAATTCTTATAGTTCAATCAATATAGGTTTCATCACTTCATCATCAAACCATAAATCCAAGTCAGTGTTATGGAATATAGGAGAATTGGCTGCTGTTGAGTATACGTAAATATGTTAATGATTATTGGAATCAACCCACTCGAAACCATGTGTAGATTTAAATACAAATCTCTATCAACTATGAATTTTTCTGTTTTTTCGGAGTGGTTCAGCGCACCATAGTCGGTTTTCAATGTTTGCAGAACTTATTCTTTTGTTTAATAGCATTGGACGCAAAAATTTGGTTAGGTTGGGTTAATTTGAAAAAAAAGTACACTCTACAACTTTTACACTTTTCTATATTTCAACAATACTTTCCATTTATCCATAATGATTATTCTTCATTTATCATCCATAATGTGATACGTTGACATATGTCGCAGCGCTGAATTTTGGTTTTCCTATATCCCCATCTGAGAGTAATTTCATTGAAATAACATAACGATCTCCAACATCCTGTACATGTATAGGAAACATACATTTTGTGATATTTCTTGATCACACAGTTGCTCTGAAGTGAAACGTCTTATCTCTTCAACGTCCGGAACAATAATGAACCAATTGAACAGGGCAAAAGACTTAAATAATGTTTCACGAGCGCTTCCATATGACAAGTAATACAAGATGGAAAAATGATGCTTTTCTCAAAAAAACACAAATCGGCAGGGTGTAAGGTTGAACGATAGTGACGCCACCTAGTGAATAATACTATAACTAAATTTAGATAAAATGGAAAATAAAAAATCCAACCTCTTTGACATTGGGAAAATTTTTTTTTTGGAAATTCGGCTGCGTCAAATGTCTGAGATTGACTGTACTATGAAAATTTCGAATGATGATGCCATTATTGCCGTTCACAGAAACATAAAACTACGACGCAATTAATTTCTCAGAATCAGTGGCGAGACATAATTCTCGGAATTGATTGTTTATTCAGGTGTTGGTGTTGGTCAGACATGGATTTCTGAGAAATTTGCATTATCAGTTCTTGGAATTTTAATCGTTAGCTTATTCCGAGAAGCAATAAAGATGGGGAATTCTCAGAATCGGCACGCTCGAACCGTGGGAATATTTTGTATAGTCAAGGTCAAATTATAATGCAATCATTTGCCGCGAAAAGTATATTCAAACATATCAAACGACAGTGACGTATCTATGGAGAGACTGGCTGCAATCGGATGAACATTTTTTCCTTGTCAACGTTGAGCAGTAATTTTTTTTTCTTCATATATGGTTGAGTCTCAGACCCCCATGAATGCGTCAGACATCAGTGACATGCTCCAAAGACCGTTAAACGCCCTCAGGCGGGTCGGTCTTCAATATGAACATTAGTGAAATTCTTAACCTCAAACCGTAATTTTTCTATGGATGATTGGGCCCCAATGCGGCTTTCTCACACGCTAACCTCACATATCTCAGAGCTCCGTAGTAGTCAACTGAGACCGTTATATATTCTAGGCGGGTCGCCCCCCATAACGGATATATAATGAAATTCTAAACCTAAAACCGTCATACTTTTTCTTCTCTATGACTGCGAGCTCCAATACGGCCCCATGCCCATGCCTTCATAACGTACGCCAGCTGTTTCAGACCTTAGTGGCAAGCTCCAGAGGCTGATGAACATCCTACAGGCGGGGGTCCCTCTGCCCCCCAAAACAGAAATTTTTTTCACACCTAATCTACAACCCCTATATTTTATTTTCTATAAATGATTGAGCCCCAATGCGGCTTCCACACATACCTCAGACCTCCGTAGGAGACTCTCGATACCGATAAATACCCCAAGAGAGTCAGCCCCCATAACAGACATCTTGAAATTCCTAACCTATAGTCGCCATATTTTTTCTATATATGGTTGACCCCCAATGCGGCTTCCAGTTGTCACATACCTCCGTGGCAACCTCCAGATACTGCTGAAGAACCCAGTCGTTACCCCCATAACGGACATCTTGGAATTCTTAACCTACAACCGCCCTATGTGTTTCTATACATGGATGGGGCCCCCAGAATGCCTCCAGATATCTTCAACTTCAGTGACAACACTCAGAGACCGATAAACATCTCAGGCAAGGCCCCCCTATAACGGACATCTTGAAATTCCTCACCTACGGCCGCCATTTTTTGTTCTTTATATGGATGGCCCCCAAAACAACCCCCATAATATCTCAAGACCTCTCACACCTCCGTGACACACCTAGAGATCCTTAACAGCCCAGACGAGGCCCCCAGACTCAATATTTTTCTCACTCAACCTACGGCAGCCATATTTTTTCTATATATGGTTGGGCCCCAAAACAACCTCCATAACGTTCCCAGCTGTCTCAGACCTCAGTGACGGGCCCCAAACAGTGGCAGCGGACCATGTGGCGGAGTAACGTGAGCATGCTACGGGGCCACTGGTGGCCCTAATGGCATAGCATATTTACTTATTTATCTGATCTCATCTACTTTTCGAAATATTCAGAATATTGTATGTGAAACGTGAGGGGTGAAACCACCCTTCCGACGGTTGCATCGCATGTGCATCTTTGCCTGCACTAACAGTTAAAATACTATTGATCACATGACACTTCCTCTTTTATCTGATCTCGTCTAGTTTTCTGATTATGGAGAGTATTGTAATGAGAGAGTTGGGGATGAAACCACCACTCTGACTGTTATTTTGAATGAATCGCTATTCTGATTATGCAAACATTGATGATATTTGTTGCCTGATATATTGTATTTTATCTGATCTCATCTACTTTTCGGAATATTGAGAATATTGTGTGTGAAATGTAGGGGGTAAAACCACCCTTCCGACGATTGCATCGCATGTGCATCTTTGCTTGAACTAACAGTATGAATACTATTGATCACATGACACTTCTTTTTTTATCTGATCTCGTCTAGTTTTCTGATAATGGAGAGTATTGTAATGAGAGAGTTGGGGATGAAACCACCACCGACGTTATTTTGAATGATCCTCTGATTAGAAATACTATTGATCTGAACTTCTCTTTTATCTGATCTCATCTAGTTTTCTGATATTGAGAGTATTGTATGAGAGAGTTGGGGATGAAACCACCCTCTGACTGATTCTTCGAATGAATGCTATTCTGATTATGCAAACATGATGAATATTTGTCCTGATATATTTATTTTATCTGATCTCATCTAGCTTTTCGAATATTGGAGATATTGTAATGTGAAAGTGGGGTGAAACCACCACTCCGACGATTTGATGAATGCATTCGTTGCACTAGTATTTGTTCTGATATATTTATTTTATCTGATCTCATCTACTTTTCGATATTGAGATATTGTTTGAAATGGGGGAAACCACCCTTCGACGTTGATATGATCTTTGTTGCAACATATGATATTTGTCAATATTTTTATCTGATCTCTCTATTTCGAATGGAATATTGTTGATGAGGTGGATAAACCACCCTCCGACGATTGATCGCATTGCATTTGCAAACAGTTGACTGTTGCATTCTTTTTTATCTGATCTCGTCTAGTTTTCTGATATGGAAGTATTGTAATGAGAGAGTTGGGGATGAAACCACCACTCTGACTGTTATTTGAATGAATCGCTATTCTGATTATGCAACATGATGAATTTGTTGCCTGATATATGTATTTATCTGATCTCATCACTTTCAATATTGAGAATATTGTGTGAATGGGAAACCCCCTCGAGTATCGCATGCATCTTGTTGAACAACAGTATGAATACTATTGATCACATGACACTTCTTTTATCTGATCTCGTCTAGTTTCTGATTATGGAGTGTAATGGGAGTTGGGATGAACCAGATGTTTTTGAATAATCGCTATCTGATTATTCAAATGATGATATTTTCGAATATTGTATTTTTGATCTCATCACTTTTGGATATTGAGAATTTGTGAAATGAGGGTAAAACCCCTCGACGTTCATCGCATGTGCATCTTTAACAAAAGATACTTGATCCTGAACTTCTTTATCTGATCTCGTCTAGTTCTGATATGGAGTATTGTGAGAGGTTGGATGAAACCACCCTTGACTGTTTTGAATGAATGCATCTATTATGACATTAGAATTTTTATATTTATCATCTATCTACTTTCGGAATGAGAATATTTGTGTGAAAGTAGGTAACCTCCATTCATCATGATCTTGAACTACAGTATGATACTTGATCCACACTTTTTTTTGATCTCGTCTAGTTTTCGATTGGTATTGTGAGGTTGGATAAACCACATACTGTTATTTTGGATCCTATTCTGATTATGCAACATATATTTGTTCCTGATATATTGTTTATCTGTCATCCTTTTCGAATTTGGATTTGTGTGAATGTAAAACACCCGACGTGCATCGGCATCTTTGCTTGCTAAGTAAATGATCATGACTTCTTTTTATCTGATCTCGTCTAGTTTTCTGATATGGAAGTATTGTAATAGAGAGTTGGGGATGAAACCACCACTCTGACTGTTATTTTGAATGAATCGCTATTCTGATTATGCAAACATTGATGATATTCGTTGCCTGATATATTGTATTTTATCTGATCTCATCTACTTTTCGGAATATTGAGAATATTGTGTGTGAAATGTAGGGGTAAAACCACCCTTCCGACGATTGCATCGCATGTGCAACTCTGCTTGAACTAACAGTAGGAATACTATTGATCACATGACACTTCTTTTATCTGATCTCGTCTAGTTTTCTGATATGGAGAGTATTGTAATGAGAGAGTTGGGGATGAAACCACCACTTGACTGTTATTTTGAATGAATCGCTATTCTGATTATGCAAACAGTGATGATATTTGTTGCCTGATATATTGTATTTTATCTGATCTCATCTACTTTTCGGAATATTGAGAATATTGTGTGTGAAATGTAGGGGTAAAACCACCCTCGACGGTTGCATCGCATGTGCATCTTTGCTTGAACTAACAGTATGAATACTATTGATCACTGACACTTCTTTTTATCTGATCTCGTCTAGTTTCTGATAATGGAAGTATTGTAATGAGAGGTTGGGGATGAAACCACCACTCTGACTGTTATTTTGAATGAATCGCTATTCTGATTATGCAACAGTGATGATATTCGTTGCCTGATATATTGTATTTTATCTGATCTCATCTACTTTTCGGAATATTGAGAAATTGTTGTGAAATGTAGGGGTAAAACCACCCTTCCGACGATTGCATCGCATGTGCATTTGCTTGAACTAACAGTAAAAAAAAAAAAAAAAAAAAAAAAAAAAAAAAAAAAAAAAAAAAAAAAAAAAAAAAAAAAAAAAAAAAAAAAAAAACACATGACCTTCTTTTATCTGATCTCGCTAGTTTTCTGATATGGAAGTTTGTAATGAGAGTTGGGGATGAAACCACCACTCTGACTGTTATTTTGAATGAATCGCTATTCTGATTATGCAAACATTGATGATATTCGTTGCCTGATATATTGTATTTTATCTGATCTCATCTACTTTTCGGAATATTGAGAATATTGTGTGTGAAATGTAGGGGTAAAACCACCCTATCGACGATTGAATCGCATGTGTCACTATGCTTGCAGTGACAGTATCAATACTTCTGATCACATGACACTTCGTATTTCATTTGATCTCGTCCAGTTTTGCAATAATTGAGAGTATTGCAAAAGGATATTTGGGGATGAAACCACTACCCTGACTGCTAATTTCCATGAATCGCTATTCTGATTTTGCATAAGGTGATGATACTGGTTGCCTGAGATAATGTATTTCATCTGATCTCATCTACTTTTCAAAATATTAAGAATATTGTACCTGAGGAGTTGGGGGTAAAACCACCCTCCCGACGATTGAGTCGCAGGTGTCGTTCAGTGACAGTAGTAATACTCTTGATCTAGGGACACTCAATATTTTACCTGATCTCGTCTGATTTGCTAAATATGGAGATGTTAGGGGTGGAACCATCACCCTGGGGTTAATTTTCATGAATCGCTATTTTTGTGGCGAATGAAGTAATTAGGTATATTTATTGCTCGAAACGTTATTTTTCATCCGATCCCATCTACTTTTCAAAATATAATCACCGAGCCGGGGGGTAGAAATACCCCATGCAAAATGGGTATATATACCTCAAGTTGACCCAGTATTCTTGATTACTGAAAGTGGTTAAAAAATAATTTTTTCCAATCGCCGTTTTCACACATTATTAATTCATGAGCATTATTCACATGGTCGACTATATAAATCCATGCATGAGATTTAAATCCGAAGCTAACTTCAGCGACATGGCCAGAGACGCGCCAAGCTATGCGGCCGTCTGGGTGCAAAATATTAATACATATTTAGGTACACATAAATATAATTTCAAACTGCCCAACAACTTATAAATGATATAAAAAAAATTGAATAAAGAAGTGCAAAACTAAATAAATAACAAAACAATACAACAGGTAAAAAATAGTCTAGTCAACAAGTGCGTTTTTGGTCAACTTTTTTCAGCAGTCTCGGAAAAATATGAACAAGGTGTCATTCGATTTGGAATAGCATGTAGATGATTTTTGAAAGAAATAAAGTTTCGCTCGCAAAAATTGCAGAAGTTATAAACAATTGACTGAAAAAAAAGGGGTTGGTTTTTTGCAAATATCTCAAAAACTAATTAATATTTTGGAAATCTAAAAAAAGATTCAAAAAGAAGAGGAAATTTCCTGAAAGAAAGTCCAACCTGCCGGAACTGTAGGACCAATATTTATAATTTTCCCAGAGGGGTGAAAAACGGCCAAAAACGGGTACTCTGGCTTGCGCAAGCCACGCCCACTTCGGACACTTTATCAATAAACATTATTTAAACATTTTAAATATAAAAATTGAGAAAGACAGCTTAGTGAAGTCCTCGAGAATTATTGTTATGAATTATTTTGAAGAAATATTACACAGTATTATTTGTGAATGTTCGAATTGAAAATAAAACTAACAAAAATAGTTTTTTTCAATTTCATCTAAAACAAACAAGATAGTGTGAAAATGTGTCCTTATCACCTAGATATACAAATAAAGTCACTTTTTTTCCATACTTTATGAATAATCTTCGGTATGTTAAATAATATCTCTTTTTTTTTCTCAACTGTCTTTAAATGTTCTCTTTTTCACCCTTTTTATTGGTCACACACAATACAGGAACATTTTGGGAAGGAACTGTATTCTTCTTCAAGATCCCAAGAGCCCGTCGCCTGTCTATAGACTCACTCAATCCTAGATTAGTCTGCTCCAGTATATTACATTCATTTTCTCAGGGAAAATGATAAAAACTTATTCCAGTAAAACGGGATCGTTTTATACAAGAGTCACATTGAGGTACACAACAATAATGATTTGAACTAGAATCACTCATTTTTTCACTCGAGGACATAGTCCCTAGTCAACAATATTCACCAGGTAAACCAGAATCTCATTGAATGTCATCAATTACACGGGATTCGACAAGTTTTGAGTGTACAATGGCTAAAATCATATAAACATTAATGTTTCAAAAAGTAAACAATGTGTCCTTATGAGCTAGATATACATATATAGTCACTCTTTTTCCATACTGTATGAATAAATTTCGGTATGTAGAATAATATATCTTTTTTCTTTTCTTAACTCTCTTTTCTTTCCTCTCAACTCTCTTTAAAGGACCTTTTTCACTTTTTTTCTTGGCCACAGACGAGGAAGATTTTGGGAAGGGACTGTATTCTTCTTCAAGAGGCCATCGTCTGTCTAGACTCGCTCAATCCAAGATTAGTCTACACCAGAACGTTATGTTCATTTTCTCACGGAAAATTATGAAAACTTATTCTAATACAATGGTATCGTTTTGCCAAGAGTCACATTGAGGTACACAACAATAATGATTTAAAGTTGAATCACTAATTTTTTCACTCGAGGACGTACAATAGTCAACAGAACATTCACTAGATAAAGCACAATTTCATTAAATGTCAACAATCACAAGGGATTCGACAAGTTTCAAGTATACAATGGCTAAAATCATATAAACAATAATTTTTGCAAAAGTAAACAATGTATAGTTTCAAAAATGGACACCAGAGGGAGTATCCGTTATTTTGAATTCCCAATAGTGTGTATGATTGCCCCTCAAAATATTAAAATGTGATATATCTGGAAGTATGGAAAGAGATTATGTAGAGTCAATATTGGAACTTCTGCAAACGTTAATTAAACAAGAAAAGGTAGTTATTTCTAGTTTGTTTACAGAATGAATCAATCATTAGAATTCCGCAGCGTTTGACGCTACCTTGGAATGTACACATTTATGAGTCATGTATATCGTTTGTTATTCATTGATGGAAAAACAATGTCAACTCAACTTTCTAGACAAGGACATTTCACTTGATTGTGCTTAAAAACGAAAACAAAAGAAACCATTTTATCTGATATAATAAAAAAACCTTTCACCCATTCAGTTAATACAATCTGCTATTCATTGCTATAATTTACCAAAATAATGTTCCACGTTTCTAGAGAGTAAAGAAATATTATTTGTTAGTCATAAATTATCATTTTCATATTTCAAAAATATTAGTCAAATTATAGATAATTGGCCGATGATGAGAACAAAATACTATTTCTTCAGAGAAATTGAATTATTATCAAATTGTAGGGGCCAAGCGCAATAAATTCGGGAATTGTATTGATAATATGAAATTGATAATTGTCACAAGATTTCATTGAATTTGATTCCATGATTTTACATCACTCTAAATACTTCCAATGTCACATCATTCAAAGGAATCGCAACATGAATTTGTTCAAGGAAAACAATATATTTTTTCATTTACGATCATCAAAACTATTTACTATTTCTCATTAATAATTAATTTTCATTTCTAAAAAATGTATATAATCTCCAGAAGTCCCGTGAAGAATACGTTATTTATTACAGAAACATTCTTTTTTTAAATTTAAAATGCGTGAGAAAACATCTGTCGTTCTCACCTGGAAATGAAATCTTCTCAGTTAATCGAACTTTTCTCCATAATGATTTGATGTTGTTGGTGAATGCTGAATCTTTTCAGCTTGAATATTCATTTTTACCTGGAGAAAGTAAATGAAAAAATAATAATATGGTAATCCCCTGAATTGATTTCCTGTGAGTTGTCAAAAATCGTGAAGAGTACGCACAACGATGATAATAATAATGTCAAGAATAAAAATAATGTCGAACCAAACTGAAATTTCTAAGGCTTCAAGTGACTTTATCATGGACCAAACCAGAGACGGATAAACTGAAACTAGCCCCGTATTATGAACATAGCTTTCTTTTTTGTCCTACCACCAGTTGGGATATTGAAGAAAATATTATGAAAACAACCAAGAAATATGCTTCTGTAATAGATGACATATGTGGAAAAGCTGTGCGTCATGCCATAGAAAGGATAAGCTTATCATTGTCTCATACAGTGCTTTCGTAAAGTACTAAATAAATTCATTTTTAGACAAACTATCCATTTCCGAGGATTCTTCTGAAACGGGTCGATTTTTAATCTCAATTTGCCACATTTATAAGGGAAAATTAAATAAATTGATCCACGTTTTTCAAATAGAACACCCCATATATTATTCAATTTTTGGAATCTCTATGGAAAGCTGATTTTAAAAATATATCACACATAGGGTTTGTGTGCGTCCGTTGAATTCAGTGCTCTCGTAAAGTAGTGAAAAAATTCGTAAAAAATTAAAGAAATAATTTTTGGAAAGAACGCTCGAAGCCGTCGAATTTTATTTTCATTTGGGCATTCTCTCAAATTTAATTAATACATACATAATGATTCGTGAAATGACGTCATCGGTATTTTTTCGATGGCAATTCCATTTTTCATTACGGAATGTGAAAAGGTGATTATGAGTATGGGTGAAATGAAAATGAAATAAGAAAAACTATTTTGAAATATGAAAATAACGATCAAATCAATTGTTCAGATTTTGTGCACCGTTTGCTTGCTATCTGTCAGTAGCCAAGACGATGAATAAATTCAGGAGGTATACATACATTGTATCTCGTGACGAATTCTTGCTTTTAAATCTTCTAAATTCTCCGGCCTATTAACATACACTTCACTCTTTGAGTATCCCCACAAGAAGGTGTCAAATCCCACTAGGGGTGTCAAATCCGGATATCTAGCTGGCCCCTCAATCGGTCCCCCTTCTCCCTATCCGACGATTCGGAAACATCTAAATAGTCGCGGACTTCTGCTGCATAATGGGGAGATGCACCATCTTGTTTGTCCTCTAGAACTGGATACAAAGCTATTAGTGCAGGAATAGGGTCGAATCGAAGAAAATCCAAATATATTGCACCAGTCTTTTGTCGACTATGCCACACCATACATTCACTTTTTGTGGATTTTGAGTGTGATACTCCATCATCCATCGGGGATTTTCGGTAGCCCAATAACGGCAATTTTGCCTATTGACGTGGCCGTTCAAAACAAACGTAGCCTAGTCAGAAAAAAATTTATTTTTTACAAAATTGTTATAATTATTGCAGTTGTTCGCAGAATTGATTTCGCCGATCAAAGTCGTCTTCATTCAGCTCATGGATGAGGCGTACCTATAAGGATGGTGCTGCTTTTCTCAGAATTTTGTGGTCTCTAGACGCTGCCATATTGGAATCAGAACCAATTGTTTGAGTGTTGGGTGATGATTTTCATGCACTGCCAACACAACATTAAGCTGAGCGACTTCTGGTGGTGAGGGTCGACTAGACATTCCCAAATTCACGGTATTTTGACTCAACTTTGCTCACCATACTTTGGTTAATAGGTTGCCGATCAGGATGAGTTGCATTGAACAATTCAGCTACTTCTCTTTGGGTGCGCATTCGGTTTCCAAATCCTATCATGCAAATAATTTCAATTCTTTCTCGTTCGTTTAATTTAATCATTTTCCATGAAATTACAAAGTTAATACTCAATAATTTATCGACCAACGATAAGATATGTTATTCTTTAAAGAAATAACTTCACAAAAACTATTCAGCAATAAAAACAAAATTCTGGTCACTATCGCTACTGTCAAGTAATTGAAATAGTCAGATAGCAAACGGTGCACAATTTGAACAATTAATTCGATCATTGTTTGAAGATATCATTGCCATTAAATTTAGTATTTTCATACCTATTTCAAAATAGTTTTTATTATTTTATTTTCATTTTACCCATACTCATAATCACCTTCTCATAGTTGCCATTAAAAAAATACCGATGACGGTGTAGGACCACAAATTATTCTGTATGTATTAATTAAATTTGAAAGAATGCCCAAATAAAAATGAAATTTGACGGCTTCGAGCGTTCTTTCCAAAAATTATTCCTTTAATTTTTTACGAATTTATTTACTACTTTACGAGAGCACTGAATTTAACGGATGCACTTTATACAAACCCTATGTGTGATACATTTTTGAAATCAGCTTTCCATGGAGATTCCAGAAATTGAATAATATATACAGTGTTCCATTTGAAAAAATTATCTGGGACGTCATTAGTCAAACGTGGATCATCCTGTGTATTTAATTTTCCCTTATAAATGTGGCAAACTGAGATTAGAAATCGACCTGTTTCAGGAGATTCCTCAGAAATGGATAGTTTGGCTAAAAATGAGTTTATTCAGTACTTTAGGAAAGCACTGTATAGTAGAGGAATATTTCATCTCAGGACAGTTTTTGAAAATAATGGATCAAAATATGATGTAACCAAATATCGTAATGTTTCTCTGCAGGGTCAAATAGCAAAAAACAATGATATGACACATTAATGTACGCCCCAAAAAATTCTTAATGAATGAATTGTCAAAATGGTTTTAAACCAAATAAATCACCATCAACTGCAATAGGAGATTTTTTGTACAGATATATATGACTCTCTAGACAACAAACCAAACCCCGTTGCACTTTACTTTGTCTTGAGTAAAGCATTCGATACAGATGAACGTAGTCTTCTATTGGACAAACTATATCGAATTGCTGTAATGGCAAACGAATGGGTTGCATCCTATCTCAGAGACAATCAACAAATTATAGTGATGGATGGATTTTTTTAATATTGGTGTACCACAAAGCTCTATCCTGGGACTTGTTCTCTTTATCATTTTAATAAACGATATGGTTTTGTCATACCCCAAAGTTCAGAAAATTATCACGTATGCTGATGACATCAGCATGACATTAGAAAATGCTGTTAACAAAGCAATCATTTGCGGAAATGATTTCCATGAATGGCTTTCGTTCAATGTACTACTAGACAATTCATCAAAAAAGTTGGTATTCACAACAAATAATATACATCGTGCATCATTTTTTTCAATACAAGTGAATCATAAATGAATAGAGCAGATATGCAGAAATGACATAGGCAACCTCACATAAATGATTAAACAAATATATTGAGTGAAATTGGCTTTCTCATCAAGAAACTTAAGACAATATCTTAGGACACAATCGAACTGGCTTAGTACTGGGCTGTGGACTGGTTTTCGGGGGAACTCAATACTTATAAATGAAGTATTCATCATGCAAAACAGATAATCAGGTGTATGGCTGGTATGCGGTATGCATCCTAGAACCTCCTGTAGAAAGTTATTCACATAACTATCAATTTTAACAATCATTTGACTTTACATAATTTTGAGCATCATTAATGAAAAAGATGTTATATAAATAAATATAGTATGAGAAACATTGAGAGTTTCCATCAGCCATACCACCAATGAACATCGAACAATCGAATTCTAAGTATATTTCCCCACTTAAGCACAGTGAGATCAAATGTTTTGTAGGATAATATGACTTGATATCTAAAAAATAAAGCTTTTTACAATACTCAAGAGTTTAAAACGCTGAATCTTACATGATTCTACTTCATGATTTTTTTTTTAAATCATAGTAATTTATTATAAAATAGCATTATACACCCGTCATTCAAGTTAGCTTACACTCTGTATATATATATATATATATATATATTTTTATATATTTATTTATTTATATATATATATATATATTTATATATATAAATATATATATAAATTGATTCTCGTGCACATCGCGAACTATTAATAAAAAAACACTAGTGGAATCTAACAAACTTTCGTTCGTAGACAGCTTTGTAAACCGTGCATGCGAGAATCTTGCTTGGCAACAGTGTTCAGTTCACGTGTTCTGAATGTCTGAATCACTACAATGGTGGTGATATTATTTTTCGAAACAATATTCAATTGCGAATGTTTCCCTTTTCAGTACTGTTTGTTTCTTACACGTAACTGCGATAATTATGGTAAGTGCCTCAAAGCAGACTAAGAAGTTAACTAGTTCTGACTTTATCACCAGTTTGGATATAACAAGGTTAGTTGTTTTCTTCACTTTGAAATTGAATATCTATGTCAGGTAGCCCGCAATGTGTACATTTTCCACACAATCAGATCGATATTCTACCTTATTCAAATGTCAACTTAAATGTTTATTGCATTCGGCATTTGCCAAAGTTTTCCTCTGGATAGAAGACCTGAAATTGGGCGGGTGACGTTACCCAAAATTTGGTCGAATTTTACAAAGAACAAAACATGTTTTCAATTTGATTAAATCAGGAAAGCTCACTGTAAACTTACCCCAAACTATAGGGAGTTAGTGAAGTGGGTCAATTATCCATCAGAAAACAGAAAACAACTACTTTCCTGAAACGACTTTGTGGCATGCCTCTCCGAAATTTAGTTTGCGACACTAACGACGCGATAGTTGTTGTTCCCAAGAAAGCATTTTTATCTAGTGGAGACCTCAAAATTATTCAAAAAGTTGGGGGGACATCTTGTATTCTCCGCTAATAAACTGGAATGGAACTTCAAATCTACTAGAAGTTTCGATCTTGACCGTTTTTCACACGAAGCAGATCGCCACCAACGCCGAAGTTTTCATTTACTTCATATAAATTAAATCGAATAATTGAAGGATGTTGCGCAAATTAAATCAAATGTATATACTATTGATTACGTGGAAAACTTCCCACAATTCTCTTTTCAATAGGTATCGCACAATGTACAATTTGTTTCGTATAAAACAGTTACAATACGCATACAAGTACAGTTGAGGAACCGTTAATTATTATTCGTCATATCACATTTCCTGTATGTAAAATGAATGATAACAGAACATGACCCTGAACCCTGAAAAACACTGTATGACTATAATATACACAAAGGTACGTTTCTGAGATACCTTGTCGATATGTAGCGTGTGTCCACTAGTAGGTGATATTTGATTTATCATAACATAGCCATAACAAATAGAGATAAACTTGGAACTAATTAATTTTTCAATTATTAAAGTTGCTTTTTTCAAAACTATTCTCAACTGTACATGTTGTTTCACAAAAACCGGACAACTGCAAGTCAATTTTTTCAAATAATTTTTACTCGTAATTGATTCTCCTTCCTTTTGTCTTTTCGTCGATGTGAAGGAAACTAGAATACGTTGTGACGTTGTCAAGTTTTAATTTATTTTCCTATTTTTACCATTATTGCAGGGTCATTATAACTTTAATCAAACTCTCAAAAAAATAATTAACAATTTTATCTTGAAAAGTAGTACTTACCCTTCACTATGGAAACTCTTAAAAAAAATTCCAATATTCAGCAATGACATTAAGGAGGATATACAAAATTATCTACCAGTAGCACTGATTTGTGCATCCAGTGAGCTTTTCTAATCTATTCTTCATGATCCACGATAACTAAACCCACATGTCACGTTAAGTCTTCGACAAAGTCGATCGTAAGGATATGCTGTAAAATGTTTGGATTTTCAGATGGACTTTTGAAGTTATCAGCATCGGATCTAACAAAAAGGAAACATTATGTTGTTTATGAGGGAGGGAATCTGGGGATTTCTTCACAAGATCCGGTGTACCATAATGATCCAACCTTGGTCCTTATTATTTCTATTACTAATAGACGATCTGCCAGCGGTTATTCAGGACTCACAATGTGCACTATTCGCGAATGATTTCAAATTATTTCAGGAAATAAGAAATCAAGAAGATTTTATTGTACTGCAGAAAGATCTAAATAGAGTTTACGAGTGGTCCCAGGCAAGTGGTCTGTCATTTAATGTTGACAATTACGTCATAAGAAAAACCAAAAACATCAATTTTGATATACAATAAATGACACATATTTAATTAAAAAAGCAGAATGTGGAGATTTAAGGGTATCGCTAGATGAAAAATTCAATTTTGAGCAGCATACAACGAACATTACAAACAGATCATATAAAATGCTTGGCTTTATCATTCATCATCATACCCTCATTTAAATTCACCGAAATATCCACATCAGTAACACTTTATAATGCAATTGTCCGCAGTATCCTGGAATATTCTGGACTATGGACAGTCCATAGAAATGAAATTGGAAAAGTTATCACACTTCTCTAATTGAATTTGAATTCCAGAAGTTAGGAAAAAAGTGCCTGTATAATTTTTCTATAACTTACTACACAATGAAGTAGATGATTCCCACTTAGCATAAATTTGTGTGAACTGCAGTATATATTTCAATAATAGAAGAAAGAATATTTTTGTTTCTAAACTTCGAACCAACCTACGTTTAAATTATACACTGTACATAATGTTTTCCCTTGCATTTTTTTCAAGGAATATAGATTTTTATGTTGAAATTAATGTAAAAACAAACAAAGGAAAAAGCGAAAATGTTATGCCTAGAATTTATGCATTGTAACAGAGAATAAATAAATGAACATATAAAAGCTCAATTCACCATAATTCATTTTTAATAGAGTAGTCATGCGTCTTTCAAGGTGAATTAGTTCAATATGGAGTTCTTAATGTTATTATTATTATTTTAGTTTTACTGATAATGTTATTTCAAGAATGATTATTCAGTTGTTGATATTGCAATTGCTTATTGAAACTGCTGTTCAATAAACAAATATCAAATAAATATCAGATATAAATGTCAAATATCATGATAAGCAGAGTAGAGTTTATTCATTTATTTTTATTTTTTTGTAATTATTTTCTGCAGACAGTTGTACCAAGGTTTCATGTACACCAATCCAGTGTTTTTATTTTTTTGGAATTATTTTCTGCTGACAGTTGTACCAAGGTTTCACGTACACCAATCTAGTGTTTTTGCAATAGTTTCGTTGTTTTTTTAAATTCAGATGGAATTTGATGTTTTTTTTCCAAATGGAACAACCCGTATTTTTAAACTGGAATTGATTCCTGTTTCTTTTGCCTCTCTACCGATCTTTAAAAAAATTCGTTGCAGCGTTTCCAAGTTCTCGGTTATATTCCTATGCCTAAAGGAATGGGAATCAATTTCGGGTAAAAAATACAGGTTGTTCTATTTGAAAAAAGTCGGCTTGAAATTGAGCTTCACAAATAAGCAACTTCATTATCTATAAAGGCATGTTCGACAAAATGATCCCCATCAAATTTTGAGTAACTTTTTATGAGAAAATGTCCATGGTCTATCTACCATAGAGAGATATATAGTTTATTTCCTGTCTGCCATATTACATGTAGGTTCGTCAGATAAGTACAAAATCATTAAGAAATATTCATATTTTGATAATACAATACTGTGTGGAGTTTGCCAGGCTTGTTAAAGATAGATGCGTGAGATATAAGATCATTTACGGCTTGCACAAGATCATTTACGGCTTGGACAAGATCGCAGTCAAATTCTTTTCCTCCTATCTTGCCGATAGAACACAGCAAGTTCGTACAAATAAAGGCATATCTTTTGTAGGTCATGTTAGGTCGGAGGTACCACAGGGTTCCATTCTGTGACCACTACTTTTTCTTGTATACACTGCCGATATATATATAGAAATATTGAGTTTTCAGAAATGCAATATTATGCTGATGCCAAATAAAATATAGTTTCGATATAGAAAATATTCCAGTGGCAGTTCAGAGGTTGAACAGTGATTTGGAACACTTAAGCAACTATTGTGAAAAACATGCTCTGTAACTGAATCCTAAGAAATCACTAGCTAAAATGTTTACGAAATAATTAGACCTGAAATTATCCTTCATATTGACAATGTTCTCATACCTCTGGTTACCGAGGCTAAGTATCTTGGATTAATATTGGATATTGACTTCAAGTTTATGAGTCAAATAAATAATTTAGTAAAAAAATCATATCTGTCTCTGAAACTCTTATTCGCAAATAAAAGTACCTTAAATTTTTCCTTGAGAAAGAAACTATGTGAAACCATCGTCTGGCCGATACTACAGTATTGTCTTATAATTTTTTAACCTTATTTAGACATGGTAACCAAAACAAGATTGCCAAGAATACAAAATACCTGTTGTCGTTTCGTCTATGGTCTCAGAAAATTTGATCATATCAGTCACTGTTTTCGTGCACTCAGATGGTTGAATATTGATTATTTGTGGAAATATCATTGTCTTATTTTTGTTCATCGTTTGCTGAGAACGTCAATTCCAATCTATCTGAGGAACAAATTAATATTCCGTAACCAGCAACACAATGTGAATGTAAGAGTGAACAACTCATTGGATATTCCGCGCTATTCAACAGCTTTGTACCAGAAATCCTTTTCCTACAATGCTGTGAAATTGTATAATTCAATTGATTCCACTTTCAAAATTAATGTTACGTATTCTTTCAAAAAACGCCTTAAATTACATTTATTACTTGAAAAAAATGCTATTTGAAATTATTACTATATTTAATTTCAATCAATTACTATAGAATAATTGCAAGCTATTTTCATTAGTGATTAACATATGTTTATGTTGATAGAAAGATTTTTCTGAGAATTGAAAAATCCACGATTAAAATGAAGTTATTTTTTCTGAATGTCTAACAGAAAACAACTACTTTCCCGGCTAAAGCCACGCTGGACATTGAACTACATCTGATAGATATTCTGAAAAGGCCCTAACTCAAAGAAAATCTGGAATTGAAAATTTGCATTTTATTCAGATAGTTATTTGATTTTCTATTCCAGTCTTAATTAAGAACTCATAAGATGAATGAGGCAGGAAGAATGTTTCAAATTCAGAAATCATTCATAACATTGACCAGGAGACATGCATTCACTAGGTCTTCAATCATTTTGTCGACGAATTATTCACGCTTCCACGATCATCAGGAAGACCGGAAGAAATGGGAAACACATTTTCAAGAAGCAATCTCACTTTGCAAAGATGGAAAAAGTTAGAATCATTTCTTTGCAAAGTGAGATTGCTTCTTGAAAATGTGTTTCCCATTTCTTCCGGTCTTCCTGATGATCGTGGAAGCGTGAAATAGATTTTCGTCGACAAAAATGTATTGAAGACCTAGTGAATGCGATGTCTCTCCTGCGTCAATGTTATGAATGATTTCTGGTGAGTACTCTCTTTTGGAAAACATACTTCCTTGCCTCATTCATCTTTATGAGTTCTTAATTAAGACTGGAATAGAAAATCGAATAACTATCTGAATAAAAATGCTAATTTTCAATTCCAGATTTTTCTTTGAGTTAGGCCTTTCAGAATATCTATCAGATGTAGTTCAATGTCCAGCGTGGCTTTAGCGGAAAGAATGTTACTTTTCAACATAATTACAAATTTTGTTGTTTCTGTTAGACATTCACAAAAAATAACTTCATTTTAATCGTGGATTTTTCAATTCACAGAAAAATCTTTCTATCAATATTCAATTGAGAATGTTTCCCTTTTCAACATGAATACCCCACAAGAGGTTATCTTGACGATGGAAGACAGTGACTAAAGTTTATCTTTCAGTCGCAGATGATTCCACATCTGATTTTATGAACATCCTGTTTATATTTTCAACAAATCAATATGTTTATGTATTACGTATTATCAATGTGCAGGGTTAGGTGTAAGAGTAGCAATTATGGCTAAACTTCGCTCTGCCATATGTTTGTATAAACATTAAAACAAATAAAGACGTTTATTATTATTATTTTAAGGATATCAAGTTTGTTTGAAATTCTGATACTACGTAAAAATTATTCCAAAAAGTAAATACAGGTTACTGTCAATATTCGATGTTTCTTGAAATTATTTCTGCAGGTATCTTGATAATTTAGGTTGAAAATGAAGCGGATACTGCGCTTCTGTAGATTAAAGATTCTGGTTACCTCAGTAGCTTGGTCCCAAGAGATTATGTAACTGATTGTTGAGAATGCTAGAGGATAGTAGACCTTTCTCATGGATATATTTTTTGAGGGAGACTATAGCAAAATACGTGTTTTGGAGCTTGTTACAAAGGTGATTTATTTGGTCGTTCCAAGATAATTTCGAATCAACAATGGTGCCCATAAAGTTGAGAGAGTTGACTGCCTGTATGTTTGAATTACCAAATGGTATACTCGGGTCAATGGTAGGTGATTTATATTTACCTGTGAATTCCATATAACTGGTTATTTGCAGGTTAACTACAAGGTGGTTTATTTCACACCATAGCGAAAACTGACTGATTGCTATTTCAACTCAACGGGTCACTTTCTCATGATAGTTTTCTGAGACTACCACCGCCGTGTCATCAGCATATATAAATGGCCTGCCCTCCTAAAAAAATCAGGCATGTCATTTATATACACCAAAAAGAGCAGGGGCCCCAGAACACTGCCTTGAGGTGTTCCTAGTTCAGTGGTTGGTTCGTTCAAAAACGATACGACGATTTTGTGTGAAAGATATCAACCAGTCATTGATAGAGTCTCTCACACCCATTGCATGAAGCTTCGTCTTCGAAAAACGTGGATTAATGGTATCAAAGGCTCTTGACATAACGAAAAATATAGCAACTGCGAGAGAGTCTCTATCTAGGATTTCGTGAATATTTCATATACATCTTAAATTAAAATAACCCTTCCGCATATGACTTGAAACTTAGCCATTATCATATTCTATCCAAAACAATATTAAATTATGAAAGAAATCGTTTAAAGTCTAGAAAAGTTTTTCAATTTCAAGCTCAATAGTTGTCATTTATCCTTAGTGAACGTAAAAATGGATGTACCTCAATGATCCCGCTTCGGCCTCTTCTATTCCTGGGTTTCATTACGGATATTGGAAAATGATTTTATTCTTCATGAAAATATTGAATGTAATAAGGAGTCCAACGGATTGTCACCTTCGGCAGGTTGTTATATTGTTCGTATTGAAAGAGTATATTATAGAAATTTTATATCGAAATTAAATGGGAGAACCAATAACAACCGACTTCAGTTATCCTAAGCTGGAATATTTTCAGTGGAATTGTATGTTTGTTGGATTTGCAGCAACTTTTTGTCTCTTTGGCTTTCTACGTATACATTTTGTACGAATGAACTGACTGATTGTGATTTCCACAACAGAAGGTTTTTTCATATTCACATAAAATTGAAAACGATATAGCTGAAAATTTCCCTCAAACAGAATATTTTCCAATTTATATATTTCTGCATTTTTTTTACAAAATAGGGTCTTAAAATGTTCACACAATCTTGATTTTGATAATCCCAATTATGATACCAGAACTGAAAGCCTATTCTATAATCGAAAGCACCACACTAATTATTTCAAGTTTTCTCCTCTTAATTCTTAATTTCCAGTCAGATTGACATATTCCAATGTTCACTCAATGCTCTTATAAGAGAGTCTGTATGAGTTTTTGAGATTTATTCAGCAAATCCTTTGTTTTTACGGCAATAAAAAATAAACAGACAAATACAGAGCGGTCCATAGGGATTTTCATTCTCTGTTCAACAATATTAAGTTTATCAAATTTGGTGCAATCATAACTGAGTAAATTTATTTTGAAAATGTAAAATTTTGATACATTACGTGAATGGAGGATATAATGTCACATAATGTTTAGGAAGTATTTTTCAATTTATTTTACAATTAAATTAAATGTTCAAAATGACCACCATTCACTTCTTGACAACAAGCAAGTCTCGTACAACATTTTGAAGGACCTCAGGGGTTATGTTGTTAATTTCTTTCGTTATCCTAACTTTTAAATCTGAAATATTGGCTGGTCTATTGAAATATACTTTCGATTTTAAATTGCCACATAAGAAGTAATTGAGAGGAGTCAAATCGGGGGATCTAGGGGAACATTCAATCGTTCCACGTCTTCCAATCCACCTATTGGGAAAAACTTCGTTCAAATAATCTCTAACAATACGTTTGTCTTTTTTATCTATTGAATTTGGATCATTAACAACAGGAAAAAGTCTTTTCAATGTAGACTGTGAAAAGTTCATAAACAAATCTAGATAAACCTCACCATTAAATGTGCCTTCAAAAAAATAAGGCCCAATAATTTTGTTGTTGATGATACCAGCCCAAACGTTCACTTTTTTAGGATATTATGTGTGAGCCTCATACATCCAATGAGGATTTTCTCTGCTCTAATATCTACTATCTATTACCCGTTCCATTTAAATGAATAGTAGCTTCATCAGAAAAAACAATTTTGTTTATGAACTGCAAATCTGCTTCCATTCTGTCCATCATCAGTTCACATAATTGTTGCTTTCTATCATTTAACTCCTGAACCAACTGAACTTTAGGATGGTATTTTTGTTTTTGCGAAGCTCTCAATATCGATGATTTACTTACATCATTGTCGGCGGCAAGTCGTCTACTTGTCATATGCGGATTTTCCTTAATCGCTAACAGTACATCTAACTTTTTTTCCTCATCCAATTTAACATTTCGACCTGGTTCTTGAATAGTTTTTACATGTCCAGTTTCACGAAATTTTGTTTCTATTTTGCTAACTGTAGAGTGTGAGACGTGTTGACCAGGGTATTTATTATTAAACATTTCACAAACTTCCTTTTGAGTAATTGTTTTATAACCGCATCCAATCATAATTAAAATGTCTATTCTTTGAGTTTCGGATAAACGAGTCATAGTTAAATCAAATACACACACAAATATTTTTCAATACACTGACGTAAATATCAAAATAACAGTAGTCTTCTAGATTGACATTACATTATTTATGTGGGTTTTGTGAATAACTTTTTGGTGTCTTGAACGACTTTTTCCTGACGTTTAGCAAAACAGATAAGAAAATACCTGATGATTTCTCATGGAGTTATTTAAAATCAAAAGTATATTTCAAAAGACCAGACAATATTGCAGATTTAAAAGTTAGGATAACGGAAGAAATTAACAACATAACCCCTGAGGTCCTACAAAATGTTGTACGAGAACACCAAGAGCGACTTGCTTATCGTCAAGAATTGAATGGTGGCCAATTTGCACATTTAATTTAATTGTAAAATGAATTGAAATATACGTCCTAAACATTATGTGACATTATTTCCTTCATTCTGCGTAAAGTAAAAAAAAATAACATTTTCAAAATAAATTTGTTCAGTTATGATTGCACCAAATTTGAAAAACTTAATATTGCTGAACAGAGAATGAAAATCTCTTTCGAACAAGGTGCCACACAACCCCCCTTCTTATTCAAAATTTTTGATGGGGTGCTCATAATTCAGAGGGGGTGCAAGAAAGGGGAATAACTTCATACTGTAAATTGTCAAATTGACAATAAGAATCGACCTGTTTCAGGTTTTTTTAAACAAATACATAACGCTATAAATTAATTTATTCCATACCTATGGACCGCACTGTATACACAAAATGTATCTTTCGAGTGAAACTCTGTAACTGGATATAATTTCTGTTGGGCTACCTTAAATCGAATAAATAAATTCATATAAGAATTATTTTTACAGCTGCCATCTGATGTGTTATAGAAACATGCGTTTATAACTGAAATACCTAACAGTACTGATGCACAATTTGCAATGAACAATTATAGGAAGTTCCCATGTAACGTTATTACGTTAACAGCTAATCGTAGGCACACAATCACATAAACTTCATATGTAACTGTTAGTATAAAGACCGTTCTACTGTTCGAAAACATTACTGATATAAGATATAAGAAAATACTTTTAAGTTTCAATCTAGATGGAACACGAGCATAAATGAAAATCCAGTTTATTATTCATCTATCTATACTATTATAAAATTCTAATTTCCTGTTTGTTTGATTGTTTTTTTTGTTTGTTCGAGCATCATGCAAAAACTACTCTACTGATTCTGATGAAAGCTTATGATTAGACTTAAAAACTGGTATGTATTTCATCTCGTTACGATGACACGGGAACCGGAGATATCCCAATAAAACCCCATTTATTTCACAACCAAGTGCAACCAATGTAAGGTGAGCTCCCATTTCAAGATTATCTTCCCTTTGTATCTATAACAGGAAACGGGATAACGGGATAACAGGATAAGAGATAACGGGATAATAATAATAATACTTTATTTTCTTAATGACATGGTGAAACATGTATAGAATTTGTCAAAAAGTAATTAACAAAAATTTAGGAAGTAGGACTAAAACAACTAAGACTAACATTTTTAAAATCGTCCAGAGAATAAAAACTAGCCTCCAGTAGGTATTTCCTAAGACATTGCTTGAATGATTTCACTGTTACACATGATTTAATGTTGGCCGGAAGTTTATTGAACAACCTTTGCCCTGTCACAGTGGGTGATCTATATAGAAGATTAGTTCTTGAAAATGGTACATGTGAGTGATTTTGCTGTCTTGTATTAATAGAGTGAATTTGTTTATTTGTCTTAAAAGTGGTTAGGTTACAAAATACACACATACTTCGAAAATATACAAACACGGTAAGGTTAAAATTTCAAAGGTTTTAAAGAAATTTCGACAACTAGTGGTACGAGAGACACCAGCGGTACAACGAATCATTTTTTTTGCGAGATAAATACATCATTTAAACAGGTGGATAGCCCCCAGAAACATATCCCGTATCTTAGTCGTGATTCGGCCTGAGCATAGTATAACATTATCAATGTTTTTCCGTCAGAACTGTTCTCATGTTTTTGAATAGATAGCTGACAGAGTTAAGTTTCGAAATTACTGTTTCGCAGTGTCTTCTCCAGTCAAGACACTCATCAATGTATAGGCCTATAAACTTTATACATGGCACATTTTCCAAAACTTTATTATTAATATTTACATGAATGGTAGGCACTTGTTCTTGCCTTTTATGAAAATGCATTGACTGAGCTTTTTCTGCATTAAGGTGTAGTAAGTTCATGCAGAACCAGTCATACAGACTAGAAATAACTCCATTACATCTTTTTTCCAAGGAATAGTCAGATTTTTCCGAGATCGTCCGCATACAACGTGAAATGTGTAGATGGGCTCGTTCTAACGATGTCATTTACATAGATTAAAACCAATTTTGGGCCCACTACTGACCCTTGAGGGACACCTACACTGATGTCAAGATAATCCGAGTTACAGGTAGTCACTGATCGCTCAGTCAGCAGCCTTGGAAGACTAACGTACTGGCGACGTGCGTACAGATATGATTTTATCCATTCCAGGGCTAGTCCCTGAACACCAATTTTAATTAATTTATTTGTTAGGATGTTATGGTTTACGCAGTCAAACGCCCTGCTGAGATCACAGAAGATCCCAACAGGGCACTCGCCTGCATCAACCAGATTAGTCAGGTTTTCATAAAAAGAGTGTTTGCTTGAAATCCATGCTGGTTATCGATTATTATACGATTCTGCTTCAAGTGAAGATTCAATATCTCTAAATACGCATTATCAAATATTTTTGAAAATATGGAGGAAATAGTTATGGGACGATAATCAGTAACCTGCTTTGGATCACCTTTTTTCAGAATTGGGGAAACGCGGAGCCGAATAACGGGATAATGGGATA
Organism: Gonioctena quinquepunctata; assembly: GCA_018342105.1. Classification (NCBI taxonomy): domain Eukaryota; kingdom Metazoa; phylum Arthropoda; class Insecta; order Coleoptera; family Chrysomelidae; genus Gonioctena; species Gonioctena quinquepunctata. The sequence goes on from JAFIRS010000437.1 coordinate 390,837, forward strand.
AACGGTTAACGAGAAATGGAATAAAGAAAAAAATAACGAGTAGTATAACAACATACATATAATATCAATGAGCCCTCGCTATTGTTGTGTAGTCTATTGCAAACATAGTATGAGTAAATTTTAAACATTTCCAACTGCATCACATGAACTGCAGCAAAGAGATAAGTGTTCTGTTATTCCACGATATTTCAATCTCTAATTCCGGGACGCGAGGTTTTCATTCGATAAATATTTGAGATGTTTTCCGTTTTCTATTTGATCGTCTAGAAGAGGATAGTAAAAGTATTAACCAAATTCCGTGGGAATCGGCCTTATGAACAGGGGACAGAGATACTTTTGATGTCTTTCCGAGTTGTCTATCATACACGGCATTCTATCAGGACAAAGTACGTGCAGAGGATTATTTGTGTTTTAATTTTCACGAACTGGTTGCGGTTACAAAAGCAATTGGCCTTACATGTGAACTAATGTTAAATGTAATGCAGTTCAAGCACTAAGAGTAAACATCGTTACTTGTACTGTATAAGCAATACGCAATATTTTGTTGACAATTTTACGTGTTAGAGAGTGTTGAACGTGTTTGTATTATTTAGGGATCGTTCAACGTTCTTACATCCTTGCAAGGGTGGAAGTGGGATCCCATATTCAGGTAAAATTCCTTTTCTGATTATTATATTATTCCAGAATTTCATTAAATAGTTTTGCGTTGAATCTGATGTTATTTAGTGGTTTCCCGTCAGGTTAAAGCTAGCCAGGGTTATATGGGTACTTTTTTTAATTTGTTAAACTACTTGGCTCCCTCACTTTTTTATGTTCTCCAGACCTAAAAGTACACAGAAGTAGCATTACTTTATGATATTCAAAATATCATAACTTGACATGGATAACCTCCAAATGCGGTGAACTATCGTATCAATACAAATATTTTTTATCATTTACTTACTTTTTTCTTTGACAGAAAAAAACTTCTATTCATCTGGAACTAGTAGAGAGCACAAAATTGTTACATCGTGGTAGATTATTTAGAAATTGTTAAAAAATGTAAATTGTTACATAATGAGTATGGGAAATAAAACAGGAAAACTTCAGCAATCAAGTCACTAGAGGACACTACCAGTCTTGCACACAGCGAATAAAATACAACCTCTTTTCCAGATTATGGTATACATTTCATTAAAATACTTTGACTATTGAAATTTAAAGAAGTTAATTGACTTTTAAACATTTTGTGATGGCAAAAATAATTTTTAGGCGAATGCTCCTATAATATGCTTTTCTATGATACCAGCCCAAACATTCACGTTGAATTTCTGTTGGTGTTTAGTTTGTAGTTTGCAAATATCTTAAAAAGTATTGGAGGAATCGTTTCACACTCAATGAAAATTCTGTAGAGAATTCAAAAACCTACAAAATAGTTTTGGCGATTTTTCCACTGAGGAAATCTTAGAAAACCTCTAAAAAATACCATTTTTCAAAAATTCATATTTTTTCTAAATTTGAAGCTGGACAAACAATCTTGCGAAAAATGATAGATAATGATATGTAGTTCGACAGTGCGCAAGATAGTTTTTGTCCGATGTGTAGTTTTTGCACAATCGCGTTATAAACAATTTAAGGGCTTATCTTGTAAAATGCGCTGATTTAAGGGAAATTGTCCTATTCAAATTCTGTAAATGGCATCTGGATGTAGAGATCAATATCTACAACTTGTATATTTTGGATTTCCACCTGAGGGGTAGGAAATGTGTTGAAAATGTCACTGAAAGTTGCTCCAACGCTTGAAAGTGCGCTCGAGGCAAAATCGAGTAGCAGTACTGGGGGAACGAGTCAGCGGAGGAGAGTGTATCAAGCGTTTGGAGCAACATTCAGTGACATTTTCAACACATTTCCCACCTCTCAGGTGAAAATCCAATGCCGTTTGCAGAATTTGAATGCGATGATTTCTCTTAAATCGGTGCATTTTGCAATATAAGCTCTTAAATTGTTTATAACACGATTGTGCAAAAACTACATAACGGACAGAAACCATCTTGTGCACAGTTGAACTACATGTCATTACCTATCATTTCCCAAAAAATTGTTTGTCCAGTTTTGAATTTATATAAAAGATGAATTTTTTAAAAATTGCCTTTTTTTGAGGTTTTTCCGGATTTTCTCAGTGAAAAATACACCGATCCGGTCGCACAAAAAAACCATTTGGTAGGTTTTTGAATTTTCTACAAAAGTTTCATTCAATGTGAAACGATTCCTCCAATACTTTTTAAGTTATTTCTAATAACAAAAAAAGTGAGCATTTTTGACAATATTTCTTGTTAAAAAAATTCCACAAAGCGATATTGCTGGGGCCGACATCTACGAACTATCTGCCAAAAGGTGGTTTGGGCTATTTGCGTCTTTATTTAAGTGGGAAAACAAACCCCTATTGGTTGGCCTAATAACTCCATCTCTACTGAAACCTGCTTCATCAGTGAATAAAACTCTTAACAAAAGTCAAATCTTCTCTTTGTTCACCCATGAGCCGATTGGCATATTCCAGTCTTGCTGGAAAATCTTGAGGTGTCATCGCATGTACCTTCTGGATGTGATATGAGTGAATAGTGGATTTGGATGTATGGAACTGTTCTGATAGATTTCTAATGCCCATGAAAAAATTATCAGTGACAGCTTCAAAAATATTTTAACTATCACTAATTTTTTGCATATATCTACTATACTAGGAAGTTGGTAGATGAATCCACACCCAAGATTATTTCAGAAACCACGTTCATGCGAATTTATGTAACAATTTGGAGCGATTTGTGTGAGAACAAATTATTTAAAAACGGTGAAAATCATCATGCTTCAATGGTTGTATTACAAAGCATGTATCACCTTAACCGAATTGAGTGTAGTTCAGTTAAAACAAATATTAATAATTCAGTATTGCGGCAAATTATTGCTCTACTTATTATTCTTCTTATTGTGACAAATGTAAATATGATTTTTTGAGAAGCAGTATCTGGAATGTGGTTTCGTAAACGTTACCTCAGCTATATTATCTCATTTCGTGTTATACGCTGTACAAGAAACAGTAAAAAGTATGTTGGTTCGGTTTTATTGAGTTCGTTTGAAAGAAGGTGGGAAAAATGAATTAGGTGGTACAAAAAAATAATAGGGATTTATAAGGTAATGAAAAATTTTGTTTGGAAATAAGACCTGGATGGTTTACTTAAAATAGCATGTGGGAATTAAAATCCGTTGTTATGTAATTTATAGAACCAAAAAACAAGTAATGCTATAAAAACTATTTAACAAAAAATTAAACCGACGAAAAAATCAACTGAAAAGCAAAAAATAAAATGAACCTTCTTTGTCTTAATGATAACTGAGCTCCTAAACTGATGTGTGTAACAAATTTTGAGTCGGCGCCAAACAAACAATTATTGAAGATCATTATATTACTTTGAAGAAGTAATCAACACGCCGCTGTGCATCTCGCTGCCATCCCATCATTTTACGCTTTACTAATTCAATTGCTGGTTTGTTTGGCGCCGACTCAAAATTAGTTACTCACATTAGTTTAGGAGCTCAGTTATCATTAAGACTAAGAAGGTTTATTTAATTTTTTGCTTTTCAGTTGATTTTTTCGTCGGTTTAATTTTTTGTCAAAAAGTTTTTATTTTTCAATTTTTTGTGACTGAAATCTACTAATTACTACCTACTTAATTTTTGATTACTTCCAAAATACTTACCTAGCTTACTTCAACTATTAACTGTTAAATAATATGATTTTATACTTTAACTATTTATTGTTATATAATATAAATTATTTTTGAAAGTTCTGGTGAGTTGCTTTCCTCACTTTGTATATAATTCCATCCTTTCATAGAATGTCATTATTTTGACGGATGTAGGAGGATCTGTCAATGTCAACTACATATGTGTGCCAATGTTCACAAGTGAAAAATCAATCATCCCCTATGTTTCTACCCATAGGGGTGGATCATTTCATTTCAAATTGTAATATGAACAACTATGAGGTATACCCTATCTAATAAAAAAGAATCATCCAAATCAGAAAACCCACTACAAAGTTATGCCTGATAGAATCGGTTAACGGACCAAAATTCAGAGGGTGAACTATCAATATCCTTCATTATGCTACCCTGAGGCGTGCTTTAAATGGGTAAAAAGGGGCACCAATAAAAAAAAAATATTTTTATCAATACAGTGTTGCCGCGTGTATCAGAAAGTAGTAGCTACTTTGTTATTTCAAATGGAATACCCCGTATATTATATCATTTTTGGAATTCTTATGGGATTCCTACGAAGACGTAGAAGGGCCAACAACAAAATCGTTTTTTAAACTTTTGAAATTGCCACTTTGAACTGACAATTGTCACTTTCAAGTGACAATTGTCAATTTGAAGTGACATTTGTCACTTTGAACTGACAATTGTCACCTACAAAAACATTTGGAATTGCCACTTTGAACTGACAATTGTCACTTCAGTTTGAAGTAACAATTGTCACTTCAAAATGACAATTGTCACTCAAAAGGGGCAATTGTCAATTCAAAGTGACAATTGTAACCTCAAAATGAGAATTGTCACTTCAAATTGACAATTGTCACCTCAAAGTGACAACTGTCACTTCAGAGTGACAATTGTCAGTTCAAAGTGACAATTATTACTTCAAAGTGACGTAGATTCCTCATAACTTTTTCTGATAATTATCTATACCTATCTGTGACAGTTTTCGCGATAAAAATTATTTTGACAAATTTTTGGGCAAAACCTGACCATTGAAAACTGACGATTTTTTCACAGTGCAAATTTACAAAATATTGCAATTTGGGTCATAGCTGTATAAGACCATTACATATTCTGCCGATGAACATACAGGGAGGCTCAAAAGTGAATTCCTTTAGTTTTACATAAACGACTCATAAGCAAATGAGGAGTGTAATCCATATTTTTTGGTAAACCAATAATGAAGACTGAATATCCCCATTTTCCTAAATGCACTTCTTGATAATGATTTTACCTAAAGACACACCTTTTCTCAGCCAAACCATTCGCAGATAATAAGGGCTTCTCGTTTTTATTTCAAAATTCCATTCTATTGCGAATTGCTTAAAAACATAACTGTTGAATGGGACATTATCACAAACCACAATATCAGGGCTACCAAATCTAGAGAATAATGATTTCAGGTTCGCGTTAGCCGATTTATTTTCTAATTGAACAAGTTCCAACCACTTGGAATAAGAATCGTACACTACCAAAAAACTTTTGTTTCCATATGAAAATATATCAGTTGTTTAGGAACTTCAAATGGGATGAATTCCTCTTTTTCCTAGCAAATTTTTCACACACTCTACACTTTTAAATGTATTTTTCTATATCAGAATCTAAATTTGGCCAATAAAATATTTTCCGAGCTCTAGACTTCGATTTTTCTATACCAAAATGCCCCTCATGAATTAAACGTATCATAACTTCACGTAAACACGCTGGAACAATCAACTTTTTATCTAAGAATAGGAGCCCATTGCTGAATGAAATATTCTCTTTCAGTTTGAAGTAATGCTTGATGTTGTTTGATATATCTTTTTTATCAGGCCATCCCCTGTCATGAAAATCAGCAATTTCTTTCAAATCTGACTCAGTAGCACGTATGATCTGATTTTTTCGTTCAGAAGACATGGGCAAATTATTAGACAAGGAGTGTACAGCATATTTAAATGCGGAATCTGATTTGAGCCTGTTCTTTGAGATAAGCTCTTGAAAGTGTATCCGAAATATATATGTTTGCTATAACTCAAGGGCCTAAGCCACATTGTTTGTATACGGGGTAATATTGAATGTAAGTCTTTTCGAAAAATTGATTCTAATGGCTTATGATCGGAATTTATTTGTATTTTGACTGAACTACTGCAACTAAACATTACCAACTGAAATGTTATCCCGAGTCTCAGGATAGAAATCTGCAATAATATATATCCATTTCGCAACAAACCTTCGCAAAGTACCTTGTAGGACTTCGCTCGTTTATCCATTGGATATAATTCAACGTCTGTCGAGGCATTAGACAGGAAAGTAGTAGTTTTTTTTATGGATATTCGACCAACATACACCTATTGTACAGGTATTTGTAGTCAGCAGTCTTGAGAAATAAGATGTTTTTCATTTTTGATGAAATTATCTGAAAGTATAACAGCCAATTATTAGAAATTGCAAGGCGGCAGAAATTGTAATAAAAAAATGGTTTAACCATTTACATTTCCGAACATACTTAATAGAATAGACTGAATCAGCCGGAACAGTTTCAATAATTGTTAAAGGGCATACATTGAAGTAATTCGATAATATAATAATTATTATCATGATATTTTTCAACTGTTACTTGCGAGCTTCTTGGAGAAAACTTCTTCTCAAGATTTCCCGAAAAATAACTCAATTTTCTCAATATAGGTAGATGTTTCATTTTGAAATTCTTAATCGGATGTTTTTCACGATGGCAGATGGTATAATTGAAGGTTTTTTTTCTGTCCCCAAGAATTCACATCTATTTAATTAGTTCATCGAAAGAAATCAGTTCATCAAAAGAAATCAATAATTGATTATCGAATTGTTCCTGAAACCCATTTATTTGAAATTATTTTGTTTGATAACTTTGTGATCTATATTATTATTCTTTCAGCTATCTGCTTAATAGCCGGGTGTTCCACTTTCCCCGCAGGATGGAATTCCGAAAATGTTCACAAAATATGTGGTCCGACAGCCGAAAATTTCGTCCTTGGAGACTGCGGTATCCGCTGGGCCTACTTACTGGCTGCCATTGGTTGCTTGGATGCAGTCATCCTGTCAACGTTGGCGTTCATTCTGGCTACCAGGCACATATCGCTGCAAGCCGATCCTCATTATTCGGCATCACCTAGTTTGTTCAAAGGTAAGATATTTTGATGCGATATTTTCATCCATAGTTGGTAAGATTGAAGATTGTAGGGGGGTCGATATAGCTCTTCAGCCTCTCCGTACTTCGACCTATGATCTATTCAAGGTCCGGGATTCCGAGACTCCTTGCGAAGCGTATTATCTCCCTGGTAGAAGTTCCTGATATCTGAGTGCGTTAATGAAACCCCTTTGAGAAACTTAAGTCGTAAAGCAGGTGTTCTGCGTTTCAGCGAAGTTGTTCTCGCAGTAACGGCACAGTTCCCTGTCTGATCTATGAATTTTTTTTGAGGTGACAATGTCCAGTGAGCGGTCCGTTACCAGTTTCAAGTCTTTCTTGTCCAACTCGAGAAGCTGTTCAGCTTTCTTTGGCGACGGGCTGAGGAGCCTTTTCGCTTGTCTTTGTCCTGGAATCTTATTTCAGTGGATTTTGATTTGGTCAGCTTCTCAGCGCCAGAACTCTTCCGCAATATGGGCTTTGGAAAGACCACAGAAGGGTTTTGGGTCAGAAAATTGGGTGTTTGTCCCTTCCCTGGCAAGGCAAGGCTTGATCCCCTGATTGACCAAATCAGAGAGACCTCTTTGTTCGTAGCCAGTTGTCTTAGAGAGAGTTTGCAGTCCCAGGTCAGTCTAGACTCACAAGTGTGTGACTTCAGAGCTTATAATGCTGCTTAGATATCTAGCGCGCGCCGAGCAGCTCGCAAGTTTGTACGTAGCTTTATATGTAACAATGACCCCCAAAAAACTAACTATACAGATTTTCAACCCCTATTTTACCCCTTTAAGGTTGAATTTTGGAAAACCCTAAAACACACGTATTTTCATTCGTGAAAAAGAGCCCAAATACTCATTTCCATGGCTCTAATTTCAAAACCAACTGTACTTTCACTTTCACCCACCTTTTCACCCCTTTAGGGATGGAAAATGCTGTCAAAATTTTAGCTCTTAGGACCAGCGGTTTGGTCTGGGCGTTGATCGTATATCGGTCAATCAGTGATTCAGTTAGTCATGACATGTAATTATGTTTGAACATATTACGAAGTAGCTGCTATGAACCGTTGAGGAGATCCCACGACTGTCTTCCGTCTCCATCATCAAATTAACACCTTGCTTCCATTATATTGTAGTGTCATCAGAACTACAATGTGTGCCAAGTTTTAAAAGAATCGGTTCACAGGTGTAAAATCAATTAATCAGCCCCTATTTTTCCTTAGGGGTGTAAATTTTTTTCCAGATGGGACCAACTACAATAAAAAAAGAATAATCTAAATCAGATAACCTAGTACAAAGTTATGCTTGGTAGAATCGGTTAAGGAGTAAAAATTCAGTGGGTGAACCAACAATCATCCCCCATTTTCCTACCTTTAGGAGGGTTTTCTTTTCAAATCCAAATGAGACCAACTTCGAGGTATATCCTATACATTCAAAAAAGAATAATCAAAATCGGACTACTCTGTAAAAAGTTATGCGTGGTCATACATACAAAAAATACGCGTCGACTAGAGAACCTCCTGCTTTTTTTTCGTAGGTTAAAAATGGCAGGATTCCAAACAAATAAAAAAATTGCTAATGCTCATCCGCCCCCCTACGCCTGGAAATTTGGATCTGAGTCTTTATTACTGTCCGACAAAAGTTTCATATTTTCGCTGCCCAATCTTTCTCGTTCGAAAACTAGTTTGTTTATGGATTTCATCCTTGTGGGTGTTTGGATGCTGGATTTGAGGGACTACCTCATGGTTGGATGTACCTCTGGTGTGGGCGTACTCCTGGATTTTGACGAATTTCCTCGTAGTTTGAGGGGCAACTGAACTGTCTCGTGGATGGATGTTTAAAAAAGTATTTCAAAAGTGTTTTTAACTGCGTCCTCAGTTGTTTCACCACTCAGAAGTTAAAAACTGTACTGTTGTACTGTTAAGATCACGGGGGCCTTACCTTCCATAGAGGGATCCAAAACCACTCTTGAGGCCTTGAAAAATGTTTCACCGGCAGTGTCGAACCCGCGTCGGGTGGAATGGGTACAAGACTAACACTCATACCTCATACCTCTGAGCCAATGGTCTCGTTGCGTTGTACCGACGTACTCCTGGATTTTTGAGGAAGATCCCCGTAGTTTGAGGTCTGCTGCCTCGTGAATGGATGTACCTCTGCTGGGAGCGTACTCCTGATTTTTGAGGAGATCCTCGTAGTTTAGAGTCTCTGCCTCGTGAATGGATGTACCTCTGCTGGGGACGTACTCCTGGATTTCAGAGGATCTCGTAGTTTGGGGCGCATGTATGGATGAACCTCTGCTGGGGACGTACTCCTGGATTTTTTAAGAAGGTTCCCGTAGTTTGCGGGTCTGTCTAGAGGATGGCTATACCTCTGCTGTGGACGTACTCCTGGATGTTTGAGGGAGATCCTCGTAGTTTGAGGGTCTGCTGCCTCGTGGATGGCTATACCTCTGCTGTGGACGTACTCCTAGACCTTACTTGTTGATGCTTGGTTATCTACTGGATAGCTGAATGCTGTTTTGTTTCTTTGGGCTGGCCGGTATGTTGTGTGATCTTCTTCACCAAATATCGCCGTTTTTTTGCTCGAAGGACCATGTTGAAGGGATGATCCGACTCAGAGGACCATGTTCAAGGGAGGTTTGTGTATACTTTCCTCTAGGATTGTAAGCGAAAATATCGATTTGACCCTTGTGAATGCGACTGTTAGTATAGTGTCCTGTTAGGCCGTTGAAATGAGTGCTACCATTGTTTTGATGATAATAGTGTATTTCATTCAGAGCTGCTTTTTTTATTTGTGAACATAATCATGAACTTCCCCTGATGCTGTTGTTATAATTGAACAACAAATCTAATTTTTTGGTTGTGGTTTAGTTGGGATTGGGATCAATATGGATTGAAGAAAAAACTGTTTTCTCGCCGAAGTTTCGAATTGATTCAATTCATCCTGTGGTCTCTGTAACAATAGTTCCTCAAATAGTGAAAACAGTTTAATTTTTTAACTTTTTAAATATCATACTTGTCAAGATGTATCATTGTACTTAAAATGTATGTTGAAATGTTAAGAAAATTACTCTTCAAAAGATATGTTGATGATATTAAATGTATTTTGCTTGTCAGTAAAAATATAGATTCACTAACACATAATCGTGATCATAATTATAAAACTAGGCATGGCAATTTGTTACAAATTCCTCACCACAGAACTTCCTTATATGAAAAAAGTCCTCAATACAGTGGTATAAAGTTTTTCAATATACTCCCGGAATCAATAAAAAGTGAAAGAAATGAAATACGTTTCAAAAAACAACTAAAAAGTTATTTGATTGAGAAATGCATATATAGCCCAAGCGAGTTTCTGACTTCTTAACTATAATAAAATTGTATTGACTGTTAAATGATACTGAACATTGTGTGTCTAAATGTCTATATGTAAACAATAACTGAAATTGTGTAACTGTTATTTATGTGCCTGTAAGTCTTCGAGTCTTCTTTACGGTCTCGTAGAATGAAATTTTATGTATATATGATTATAAGTGTATATATTTTTATATTTATATTTTTGACATGTCCAATACCATGTAATATGGTCTTAATGGAATAAAATATTATTATTATTATTATTATAATCACAGCCATCCTTAGAGACAAAATAGACGAAATTCTAAATATATTCCAAAGTTTCCACATTAATTTAAAATTCCCTTTGGAAGTTGAAAATAATAATAGCATCGCATTCCTTAACACCAAAGTCATAAAAACTACCGAAAATATTTTTAAGGTACCATAAACGTAGCTTCCCAGATATATTTTTGAACTATTTCTCACATCACAATTTTCAGCATAAAATCAATATCATAAGGAATTTAAAAATGAGATCACTTTCTATTTGGAATCCAGAATTCCATAAGAAGAACTTAGAACTGATAAAACAATATAAGTTAAGAATAATTATCCAATTTCTTTGGTTAATAGAATCGTTCATATAAACCATCCATCGCATCCCATAATTTATTAATAACAAACTATAACTCAATACCATATGACAAAGATCTTTCCGAAAGAATAGCAACAGTTTTAACGACGAACAATCAAAAATTGCTTTCACAAATGACAACACCATTGGAAAACGGTTTTTCTCATGATGAAAGAGAAACTCCTTTAGTACATTCAAATGTAATTTAAAAATCAATTGCAAAGATTGCAATATGTGTTATGTTGGACAAACAGGAAGGTATTTAAAGAAACGTTTGTCTGAACATGAGAGGGACACCAAAAAGCTAAACACTATCAATCCTACTGCTCTCGTTGAAAATATCAGAGAAAAGAATCATAATTATGATTTCACAAACTTTCTAGATGTTCAACCATACCTCTCGATGTTCAACCATACCTCTAGAAAAGACCTCTAAGCGAAATTATTCAAATCTTCAAACATGACAGTGTAAACACCACGAGAGACATTGATGGTTTAAATACAGCTTTTTTCAACTTGATTAATCAAATGCCCAGATGAATTACCATTACTATTTTTTTCTGTTTCGCCTACACCTGGCCTCCTTATCAATGATAAAAACATCGGCATTGTTTCTTTATTTAAGGTATATTTTTAATGTATTGTTTCTTTCAATCTTAGTTTCTTATCTCAGTATTTAATTTTCGTCCCGTTAGTATACAAGCAACATTGGGCCCGTTTGGAATTTTGTTTCTGTGTATCTATCACGTCTGAATATGTTTTAAAATTTTAAGGATTTTAACTCGGAAATAACTACTTTTTGGTGAATACTTTTCTTTACATTTTAACATAGATTTAGTACAATGATACATCGTGACAAGTATAATAATTAAAAAATAAAACCTTTTTCACTATTTGAGGAACCATTGTTACGGAACCCTGCAAATGAATTAAATTAATTCGAAACGAAACGAATATTGATCCCAATCCCAACTAAACTACAACCAAAACATTGATACTGGATCACTAACCATTAGCTTTTGAACGTGTCTAATGTTAACATAACAAGGTCAGTTACTGTTTATCATGTATTAACATACGTTATTATTCATAATGTCACATTGTATTGATATGAAGTGTGAATGAAATGGTTCTTTGGTGAAATTAGAAAAAAAAAGATTTTTCTTTACAATGTTGGTTAACCAGTTATGACAATTGAGATATTGGATAATTATGCACTAAATGCACACTATTTAAATTCTTTCAGTTCCCGTTTTTCAAAAATTCCAATTAAACATATTTGATGCCAGAGTAAATACATCTTATTCTTGTTTCAGGTGAAATGAACAGTGCTTTCATGGGGGATTCAGCCAGCGTAGCAGGATCAAGAAAATCCATGAACATCCACCCCATCTTGATGGTCCATCCCCCTCAGGACGACACATACTCACAATTTTCTCAAAGGACCGTGCCTAGGTCCATCCACTCTGGCCATTACTCACACCCGCATTCGCTTCATAGGAATTTTCAATTATAAATACGTGGAAGAAATGTGAAACAATCGTCAAAAACGATCAAAAACCTGAAAAGATAAAAACAATTTTTTCTTTCAGTATGACAAACTGACCAGTTTTTTTGATTTCAGAATGAATTATCTAACCATTTATATGATTTGAGTAAATTATTGTCGAATTTACCATATATAAAAACTTTTTTATAGAATTCTAATAGCCTAAACAGTGAACATCAAACCAACTAACAGCGTTATCTGTATGAATTCCAATGTTATGTTTATTTTTGTTATTATTCTAATATGTTATAAGCCTTCAACACGGGTTTTCATGGGGATACGTGAAAAAGGCCATAATATCTATTTCCTTGCCAAATTTTGAATCATTCCTCGCGAATGCTAATACAAAAACTTAATTTGATCTTTGTCCAGTTATCAATCAATATTTTATTTCTAAGTTTCAATTTTATGAACTACAAAATAACGGCATTATAGCTAGATTCCCTGGACTCGATTTATCATGCCAATTGTGTTATTTGCATACAATAATCCTGTTACTTTTAATGAGTGCGAAAGTTTCTGTATTAAGAGCCAAGGAAGTTCAGAAATAGTTTTCACAATGAATTAACGTTAAGATAATTAACTGCATTGGGTAATGAGACTATTGTTTATTGTCGGATCTCTTATATCCTGGGAAATCAAATCTACTTATACAATTCCGTTTAAATCCGTGCTATGGTGTTGACATGGTAAATAGTTTTGTAATCAAATATAAGTAATGATTATTTATATAGACTGATTGTTTTATTTATTTAATTCGCACGTCGATTGTTGTATAGATGAAAACAATTTCTATTTTTTGTAAGCCAAGACCTAACCACAACATTCTACAAATAAATATTTTCAGAATAATACTTTTTTCTTTAAAATATTACCGGTTCTTGGCGTTAACATATTTACGATTCGAATTATATACATGGTTTTTCAATTGCCTAGTGATACTTATTAATCTTTCTAATGATTCAAAAGAAAAGAGTTCATATCAACATTCCCTTCAATTTTGAAATATAAGTTATTGAAAATTGGGCGATTTTCTTTAACGAGACAATTTCAGATAAAAGTCTTCTGGATAGATATGGTTGTCATCAAAAACAAACATATTTTACAATGCCGCTAAATTCATTTGATTCCCTACTTTTGTTCAATAAAGAATAATGACCTTGTTGTCATTAAAAAAATAATAGTTTAAAAAAACTAAAAAACACGCTTTAATAGAAAACCAGACTAAAAAAATAGAAAATAAGAAAAAAATTTATTTTATTTTAAAAAAAGCGTGGGGTGCATGGTATTGCCTTGGTGTGTAATGTACTATATAATTATTGATACCATGCACCCCACGCTTTTTTTAAATAAAATATAAGTTTTTTTTTAAACTATTTTTAAACTATTTTTATTTTTGGTGTTTTTTAAAAATTTTTAAGTTTTTTTTTAAACTATTATTTTTATTAATTTTTTGCAAATTGAAAAACGGAATAATCTTATCAAATTAGATAATCATAATCTCCGACCCCAAAAACCCCCACACACCAATTTTGAATAGGCTCAGACCATAATCACAAAACTCGGCCGCCATTTTAAAGCCGCCATCTTGAATTTTCCAATTTTTTCAAAAGAATCATAATATTCGACCCCGAAAACCCCCACATACCAATTTTGAATAGAATCAGACCATAATCACAAAACTCGTCCACCATTTTGGAGCCGCCATCCTGAATTTTTCAATTTTAACAAAAGAATCGTAATTTCCGACCACGAAAACCCTCAGATACCAAATTTGAAGCGAATCGGACCATAATCACAAAACTCGGCCGCCATTTTAAAGCCGCCATCTTGAATTTTCAAATTTTTCACAAAAGAATCATAATATTTGACCCCAAAAACCTTCACATACCAATTTTGAATAGAATCAGACCATAATAACAAAATTTGTCCACCATTTTGGAGCCGCCATCTTGAATTTTTCAATTTTGACCAATGAATCACAATCTCCGACCACAAAAACTTTCGGATACCAATTTTGAAGCGAATCGGACCATCATCACAAAACTCGTACGCCATATTGGAGCCGCCATTCTGTTTTTTCTTCACACAAAAATTTCTTAATGCATTGTCACCGGGATTATGTACATCTGGCAATTTTCAAATCATTCGGACGTCTGGAAGTGGGTCAAAATCGCGCCCAAAGGAGTCGGTTACAAACAAACAAACAAACAAACATACAAGTGAAGCTAATATAAAGCGTGTAAAAATATGAGATTTGCAGGATCACATATGCTTGAAACATAAATAATCTTAGTAAAAATATTTATTGTGAGATGTCAAGTATAATAATTGAGAAAAAAACCTATACATTGATGGAATATTATTTGGACACCATAGGTTTCACATTCAGCTTCTTAGCCAGCTTCGAATTGGTTTCATGTTGATTCCGCACATATTTCAACCCGCCTTCCTTGTCCACTTTTTCCATGTGTATCCTTTCGGGATCTCCAGCTACCAACACTGGCTTATTCGGGTCAACCTGAAGAAGGAGATTTAATGCAGTTGCAGATCAAAATGGAAACAAGAATAATACAACAACAAAGTTGTTGTTCAGCTACCGTTAACTTGCAAAATCTCTTTTTTGCTTTAACAAGAAGGCAACGATAATTCTGACGGAGAATACAAAAAACATTAAATTTAATTCAATTTATTTGTCAATAATATATAGCAAGGATTGAATAACAGCATTTTTTACAATTTAGTTTCTAATAATAATAGCTAAGCATCATTGACAAATAATGAGCTACTGCTCAAAAGAAGGTAAACCTTGAACATGGGCTTTTGGTAGTCATTATTTGATTACGATTGTACGAAAACATAAACAAGGTATTTATAATGCAACTGAAATTTGATTATGACTATATAAAAACAAATTTACATATGAGGCAATCTCAAAATTCAATAATCTACCCGATGATCTGAAAAAATGTAACAATATATTTCAATTCAAAATTAAAGTGAAAACATACATTCTATCACAAAGAAATAACTGATTCCATTCATTTTACAACCTCCATTTCTTCTTTTTATTATTATCCTATGTTCATTAATTTCAAATGTATTATTCATTTTTTTTCATTATTTAATTCTATTAATAATGTCTGAATAGTTGTTATTACGTTAATATATTATTATTTTCCAATAAATTTAATTCGATTACAAATTATTCTAAAACCATGTATAATCTTATACCAGTTAATAACTGTCTGGTTATACATAATATTCTATTTTTTTTTTTAATTTATATGTTCCATTTCAATTGTATGCACAATTATTGTAAACTCAAATATGAAAATAAATAAAAATAATACGAATAGGTTATTTGATTATGACAATATGGAGACATAATATGAACAAGTATAAGCATATATAAATAAGATTAATTAAATAGGGACAAATGAATATAATTTCTTGTAATAATTTTTGTTTCAATGTCGGGTTCATCTAAGAGATTCTGTTGATAAGTAGATGTACATTTTCTCGGGGTATCTCATGGATCCATATCTTGAATTTTCTTTTGAAAGCTTTATAGGGAAGAGTATCTCTCAAGGTATCGGGTAATTCACAGTATAGTACAGGGCAGAGGTAAGTGAGGGATCTTTTATTTTTTGTTGTTGTAACTTTGGTATTTTTGTGGTTTTAGCTTTAAAACGAGTCTCGTATTGGGGTTCAATCTGGTGGCAGATATTTTTGTGTATGTAGTGGTGGAGAATTAGAGATTGGAAGTAGAGTTTTCGGATATCTAGCAGTTGTGTATCTATGAATAGATTATTTGTTGGGTATCTGTATGTTTTTCCATATATTATTTTTTAAATCCATTTCTGCGTGTTTTGTAGAGTTTTTAGATGATTATCATTGATCCCCCCTCATATTTTTATTCCATAGTTAGGATGGGTTTCTATTAAGGATGTATAAAGTATTTTATGTCAAATATGTTTTTATATAGTTTGAATTTGTTGATCATGCATCTTAGTTTCTTAGTGACATACTCTGCATTAGTCTACTCGACAAGTTGAAAATGGTCTAAAATAGAGATACTGCTCTTAAAATCATGTGTGATAGCTCATTGGATCCGGAATAACGCCTAGAAAAATGTGCCAAAAGCATGTATTAGCACATACAAAATTGCAAAAGTTATAAACAATTGAAGATGAAAAAAAATGGCATTTCGTTTTTGCCAATATTTTATAAACTATTAATATTAAGGAAATTTCAAAAAAAGATTCTGAAAGAGGAGAAAATCCTCCCTCCCTAGTTCACATGCAAGAAGGAAATTTTCAAGAGCGATTTGGTTCCAATTGCTGGATGGGTATTATCGGAGGAAAACTTTTGGGGCCAATAATTTTCGACGGACAACTTACTGCGGAAAGATATCTACAGTTCCTTAGAAACCAAATTAATGATTTCATTGAAGATTTGCCACTGGCTAACCAAGTTGATATCTATTTTCAACAAGATGGAGCGCCTCCTCACAATTTTCAAGTCGTAAGAGAACATCTGAATGACACCTTTCCAGAAAAGTGGATGGGGATGGACCTATTCAGTGGCCTGCGAAGTATAGTTTTCCCAATATCAATTGCAGAAGCATGAAAAAGTCTTGCGGCGAAATCCTGTGAGCAGCAGTGGCGGAGATAACTAATTTTATTTAGATATTTTAATATCCTAAAACGTATTTCGATCGGCACACACCAAGACCACAGACGCTACTGGTTTTTAATCTTTCAGAGCTATTAAAACACAAATATAACGCGTGATTTATGACCTCCCATCGTAGACACACCTGCCAGCATCGATGTCCAACTCGATTGGCCCAGACGAATCGGGTGTACAATAGACAGCCGCCACTCGAGTCCACATTGACTATCGGCTCTTTTGATCTACCATTTGCCGACGGAAAATGTTTACGAGTAGTACAGATTATTTTTCGTTATGTTTCTTCTCATATACGCTCGTGTTAGCGAAGTGAGTTTTCATTTGCTCCCTATAGAAACAGCTTCTGCAATTGATATTGGATGGCCTTTACCTATTAATTTCAGTGGACAATGATTGATTGGTAAATAACAACTTGTCAAAGTATTAATTTTATTACAATTCGCGCGACAAACTTTTTGAAACCAAATAATTCAATACAAAATATCTAAATCATTGTCAGCAATGACTTAAACTTATTTTATATCTTTTAGTACACGGCTTGAATAAAAGCTTGTCTTTAAAAAGGTTTTTTATTAGTTATTTTATTTTTTGCTTTTTAGTTAGTTCCCCTTAATCTCTTCCCGATAAGTTTTGAGCTGAAAGAAATTATGATCTCCGACTCCAAAAACTCCCACACAGCAATTTTGAATAGAATCTGACCATAACCACAAAACTCGTCCATTTTAAATTTATAGATTTGACAAAAAATTCATAATCTCCGAACCTGAAAACCCCCACATCCAAATTTTGAATAAAATATGACCATAATCAGAAAACTTATCCTCCATCTTGGGGCCGCCATCCTGAATTTATAAATTTTGACCAAAAATTCAAAATCTCCGACCGTGAAAGCCGCCGCAAACCAATTTTGAATCGAATCGGACCATAATCACAAAAATCGTCCACAATCTTGGGGCCGCCATCTTAAATCTATGATTTCAGACAAAACATTCATAATCCCAAAATTCATAATCTCCGAAATCTTTCGCATACCAATTTTGAATCGAATTGGACCCTAATCACAAAACTCGTCCTCCATCTTGGGGCCCTCAGCTTGAATTTATGAATTTTGACAGAAATTCCATAATCTCCGCCCCGAAAACCTTCACATACCAATTTTTAATCGAATCGGACCATACTCACAAAACTTGTCCTTCATCTTGGAACCGCCATCTTAAATTTATGAATTTTGACAAAAATTTCATAATCCGACCCCGAAAATCCTCACATACCAATTTTGAAATGAATCGGACCATAATACAAAATCCCCTTTGGCCCCATTTAAATTTTCCGACTCCGAAAACACCCACATTACAAATTCCGAATCAAATTATGAAAACCTGCCAAATTTCAAATCAATCGGACGACTAGAAGTCGGTCAAAATTCACTTGCAAGATTTGACCCTAACGAACTAGCCAACGAACGAACTAACATGTGAAATTAAATAAAAGCTTGTACAGATATCGAATATCTCAGTAGAATATACAACGACATTATTGACTCATCAATTACTTGAACGTTCGGGAAACTGGAAGTGAATTTGTGAGATCTGTTTATAGTGGACAAGAACCTGATTTAGTTTGAAAGGTTATTTGAAGTTAAAAACGAATTTATTGTATATGTATATTTTTCATTTGTAATGTTTTTCTATCCCTATTTTTATCATTGTCGTTACCGATAACTTTTTTTCACACTTGAATGTTAATCGTTAGTCAAATATTTTATTCCATTGATCCATATCTATCATTGTCACAATGCACATCAACACAGACTAAGTACTATGTACCGTTAATTACGCCTGTGGTTAGTTTACCCGTATTTACAGTTGGGGTGGATTGTGTCAGTGTTTTTGTGAAATATTATGTTATTGTTTTCCCTTTCGATTATTTTAGCTCTGAAGAAGCGAGAAATAAATCGCGAAACGTTAGCATAGACGTAGAATGATTGCTGGCGTCATCAAACCAACTCCCACGCAATGGCTTCCAGTCCTAAGCCACATCCCACCCCCTCAACTGCGACGAATAAATGCCCTTACGAACGAGTATAAAAAGATTGTGGACAATAGAAATCTACCCACCCAACAGGATATTGTAGACGCCAACCTTAACCGACTCCGGTCTAGACGACCACCAACAAGAACGGCAAGGGTGGCTGTGGAAGATGAGTTCAATCTTACTAATACATGGACTCAAGAATGGACTGCACAACAAAACAATGACATGCCATGCATCACTCACAAGCCACCGGGTTTCAATCTACCACGAAAAACATGGTCCACGCTTAATAGAATCAGAACCCAACATGGCAGATGTGCATACTCCTTACACAAATGGGGCAAGCAATCATCTCCTCTCTGTGCATAGACAAGAGTTCTATACTGTCTCTGTGACTGCGGAGAAACCATAGAATTGTAATTATAATATACTGACTAGAACGCGCTTAGTCTACTGCGCACCCGAATTTCGTGGCACCCTTATGCGATAGGCAAGGAGGACACCAAACAATGAAGAAAAGTATGAATTCATAAGCATATTACATGCGTGCGACGAAGATAATCAACTGAACGTATGACGGTAGTAGGTATTGATATCATCTATTTGTAAACATAACGGCGTTGTCGGTTGGCACTCATAAGCGTTGCCAAATCATTCCAATTTTCTTTAATTTCTTTGTGTTCGGTTTGGATGTCTTTGTACTTTGTTGTCTTTTTTGTTATAGTGATCATAGTGGATAATTAAAAATGTTATATTAATGAAGTGTTACATTAGTTTGTAGTAGTAGGTAATGATATGTGGCCATGCTTATTTTATACATATCGCCTTTTCAGTGTGTCCATAAAGTAACGCATACATTCATTATTAGCTAAATAAACAATATCATTAAAAATTCCCGAAACAGGTCAATTTTTTATTTTAATTTACTGTTTTAAAAAATAATAATCCAATATACAGGGTGATCCAACCTATTAAATAAACACCCTAATTTCTTTAATTTATGAGTTAACTTGCTGAGCTGATTCCAAAAATATATCATAGGCTGCGTCAAATTGGTAGAGGGTGGGCAACAATACAAAAGGTGTTTTCAAAATTTTATTAGAAAGTTATACGATACTGTATTTTCACAAAAAACGAAATGAAGAATAAACGTATTAAGAATTATTATATGAAATTACGTAGTTATGCAGCTACTGGATACACTACCAAAGTTGCATCAAAATGTTGCCGTGCGCCTTCTGCGGTCTAAATTATTGGCTATCTGAATATCAGGAAAAATCTGGGTCAAATCAGGAATTAATGTATTTTGTAAGAAATCCAGATGCCGACAAAATTACGTCTCGTCTTGTTGATTATTTTCATTAACTGTAGGTCTACCTTGGTTTGGTGCATCCATCACGTGTCCTAATTCTCTGTATTTTCACTCTATTCTGCTTACAGTAGATTGTGAAATAGGTTTACTATCTGGGTGCATTTCATGGAATAATCTGCATACCTCTTGTTGAGTCCGCATCATATCGCCAACACCAATCATCATTAAAATTTCAATCCTTTCCCTTTCAGATGAAGGCATTTTCAAAAAACTGTTTTAATATGATACATTTTGAAGCGTCAACAATACAGAATTGAACAAATGGCAAAAAATATTCTCAAACAATGAAAATATACGGTATAGTCGAGAGGCAAAGATCACTATTATAAAAACTTTTTAACAAAAAATTAAACCGACGAAAAACGGAACTGAAAAGCAAAAAATAAAATAAACCTCCTTAGTCCTAATAACTAAGCTCCTAAACTAATGTAAGTAACTGATTTTGAGTCGGCGCCTAACAAACAAGCTAGGTAAAGCGTAAAATGATGACATCGAGATGCACGGTGACATTCTGATAATTTTTTTGAAGTAATTTAATGATCTTCGTTGATTATTCGTTTGGCGCCGACTCGAAATTAGTTACTTACATTAGTTTAGGAGCTTAGTTATCAAGACTAAGGAAGTTTATTTTATTTTTTATTTTCAGTTCCGATTTCGTCGGTTTAATTTTTTGTTAAAAAGTTTTTAGTTTTCAATTTTTTGTGGCTGAAATATACTAATTACTACCTACTTAACTTTTGATTGATTCCAAAATACTTACTTACCCACCTTACTTCAACTAATAACAGATAAATAATACGATTATCTACTTCAACTATTTATTGTTATATAATATAAATTATTTTTGATAGTTCTGGTGAGTTCATTTCATCACTTTGTATATAATTCCATCTTTCCATAGAATGTTATTATTGTGACGGATGTAGGAGAACAAAAATTATGACAATAGCGATCTGTCAATGTCAACTACATATGTGTGCCAATGTTCACAAGTGAAAAATCAATCATCCCCTATTTTTCTACCCATAGGGGTGGATTAATTCATTCCGAACCCAAATATGATCAACTATGAGGTATACCCTAGGTAATAAAAAAAATCATCCAAATCGGAAAACCCAGTACAAAGTTATGCCTGATAGAATCGGTTGACGGATCAGAATTCAGAGGGTGAACAATAACTATTTTCCATGTTGCTACCCTTAGGAGTGGATTTTTTTTCTAATTCAAATGGGACCAACTTCGGAGTACCTATGCCCTATCCAATGGAAGAAGAATAATCGGAATCGGACTCTTCTGTAAAAAGTTATGCGTGGTCATACATGAAAAAAATATACGCGTCGACTAGAGAACCTCCTTCTTTTTGGTTTCGTCGGTTGAAAAATGGATAAATACAATGTTAAAAATATACCTCAGAGGGCAGTGTCCAGTGAGAGTCCCGTTACCAATTTCAAGTATTTCTTGTCCAACTCGAGAAGCTGTTCAACTTTCTTTGGCGATAGGCTCACTAGCCTTTTCGCTTATTGTCTTTATCCTGGCACTTTAAATCCAGTGAGATTTCATTTCATGTTTCCCAGCCTCGAAACTCTTCTCTCTTATGGACTTAAGAGATTCCACAGAAGGGTTCTGAGTCAGGAAATTGTTATTCTTTGGCGAGGTAATCTGTTTCTTTGTTATCTCTGAACCCCCTATGATCTGGCACCCACATCAAATGTGACCTTATAACTTACTCATTTTTCAAATATTGATGTAATAGAGCAATAAAAAATCTTGATAGAAATACCTATTCAATTATAAGGATATGTAAAACATGTCTCATATATCTTCATATAATAGATGGGTGGAAGAGTAAACATTTTTGACATAGGTATATCACATTTATATTCACAATTCTCTGTACCTTTGATGCATCATTTATTAAAAAAAAAAAACATTTCATTATGATACCTATACCCTATTTTCCATTACAAGCAATGCCACTGGAATTGTTCCGCTACTGCGAGGAGGACATAAACAACAATGGCGGCCACCATGCATGGAACATTTCGCGCAGCTTGAAACGCATTCTAGTCAGTACATTATGATTACAATTCTATGAGAGAAACCCAAACCATCAGACCACAGAACTTAAAAACACAGAGGAGAACGGAAGAAGGATTCGTTTTATGGTCCTGAAAACGTTCCAACAAGGAGAAATGGATAAGCGGTATAGAAAGAGATGAAATATCATTTGTGAGTCATCGTGACGTATATGGACATGTCATGACCACCATTCTCTCTGGACAGTGGCGGACTAGCACAATCCGCACTAGGGTATCTGAGAGTTACAGGTTCTTGAATGTATATTGGATCACTCTGTATGTTACGTGGACCACCTGAACTCATGTCCATGTACGTCACTATGACGGGTTAATGCTACAAGATTCTGATTGGCTAGAGCTTATTAGGACCTCCTATTCAGATAACATTTACTTTCTTTGGGTGAGTCTGCGTATTGGCAGGAGGGGCTAGAGACGTACACAAAGTACTTTGGCGTTGACAAATGTCATTTTTAGAAAAGTGTTTAGATTCGACCTCTGACCATGGTTTGGTGAGCATGTGGCGCTCCTGGGTTGGAGGTCAAGTAAATGTAATTTGTAAATGTCCGCCGTTTATAACGTGCAGTGAAAAATACATGTTAATTTGTGAAGTTTAACAAACATTTTGTGTAGAAATCAGTCCCTTTCTTCTCTACGCCAGTAACCAGGCTGGATGACAACGGACTTGTCGGAAGAAGGGGCGCTCGGGCACTCGTGGTATCACTTCGAGTGAGACTTCCAGGGTGCCATACGAAGGGGCAAGTGAGGTATTACCGCACGAGGCCCTCGGATCTGTGTAGATGGTTATATAACCGAGCACAAAAAAATGAACTAGAAGAAGAAGAAGAAAAGTGTTTATGCAATTGCATTTTATGTGCGTTCTCATTGTTTTACTTTTATGTCGCCTCAACTCGAGTGTTTTCGAGACTATTGGAATAATGCCTGATAGTTGTTTCATCGGGTCCTGTAGCAGCAGGAGTAATATTCCTGGAATTCATTATTTTAGGTGAAAGTGAGTTTATACAGCAAGTAAAATAAAATAAGAAATAAAATAAAGTAATTTAAAAAGTTAAAACTACCCAACATCCATAATAAGTTTATACAGAAATAAAAAAAATAAGAAGTAAGATAAAATAAGAAGTAAAATAAAACATGGTTAACTTTTATCTTTTATTTTATTTTAAAGTGAGTTTATACAGAAAGTAAAATAAAATAAGAAATAAAATAAAGTAAAATAAGAAGTAATAATTTTCAGAGTGTTTATAGAGCTGAGTAAATTAATGTAAGAAGTAAGAAAGCTGTCAATCTAAATTTGGGATTTTATGTTGTTACCTCAAACTTCAATGATGAATACTAGAAAATTTGGTCCCCGTTATTGTTTATTGAGTAAAATATGAGCCATTGTTGACAACACTACCAATATTATAAAATCTAGTCATTCAAAGACAAAAAGAAATAAAAAAAATGCCAGTGAACACACCGTTTTCCGGTTATGAAAACAAAAATATGATGACGACTGCTATTTATATCATGTCATGTATCATCCTATCTCGTCAATTTGTCTAAATTATTCAATATGTACATATGCCTAACAACTTGTCAAGTAAAATAAAATAAAAGATAAAAGTTTACCATCTTTTATTTTACTTCTTATTTTATATTACTTCTTATTTTATTTTATTTCTGTATAAACCTGTTATGGATGTTGTGTAGTTTTAACTTTTTAAATTACTTTATTTTATTTCTTATTTTAATTTACTTGCTTCACTATCAATTTGACTAGTTGTTAGGCACATGTACATACGGAATAATTTGAACAAATTGACGAAAGTTGATGATAGATGGACATGATATAATAGCTATTCAGCCTAGTATATGTTTTTGTTTTCATAACTGGAAAATGGTGTGATCAGTACCATTTTTTAAAATTTCGTTTTTGCCCAATAATGTCTTAGTATGACGAAAATTTTATAATATTGTTAGTGTTGTCAACAGTAGCTTATTTTTTATTTAATAAACAATAACAGGGACCAATTTACAAGTATACATCATTTAAATTGAGGTAACCTCAACATAAAATCCCTAATTTCGATTGACAGCTTCTTACTTTTTACATTAATTTACTCAGCTCTATAAACACTCTGAAAATTATTATTTCTTATTTTACTTTATATTGTTTCTTATTTTATTTTACGTGCTGTATAAACTCACTTTAAGTTAAAGTGTTTCAAGGTCAAATATCAGGCTCGGCCTGAACAAATCCGAAAATAATTGACGAGAATAATGGTTGACAATTTTTGTTACATTTCAGTTTTGGGTCCAGGAAAAAGCAATAGTTGGAGATTTTGGGAATGTCAGGTGTGGACAATATGAGTCCGAGAACAAATCTGTTTGCCAGGCATTTTGATAGCTCTGATATCTGTTTTTGATATTGGAATACAATAGGCTTTTTCATTTAGATGCCAAATGACTAACTTTGTTTACCTGTCAGACCCAACGGCATTGACGGCGATTTTTTTTTAAGGAAATAAAATATTTCCGAGTTTTCCTATGGATAGTTTACTTGAATTTACATAGAGAAGAAAACTCACCATTAGAAAATATTCGTGTACATTATTTTATCTACGAATGAAACGTTTTTGGCGGTATAAAATAGGTAATAAGTACTTAACCTACAAAGAAAGTTACGAACGCCAATGTATGCAGGTGCATTTGTCATGAAGTTGACTGTTGACATAATGTGAAAATACCGCTAATTTTGAACTAAGCCAATCTCAAATTGTTATTTCAAAATTAACTAATGGGTATTCACTTTCCCAATAGCCAATCAGACTTTGGGTCTCAAAACGAGCGCATGCGCCTTAAAAAATCATCTAAATGAAAAGGCATATTCCAATCAATTTATATATGTGTGTCAAAACATGATTTTTGTTTTCCTTTATTTGTAATTATCAACTTGAAATAAATTACTTTTTATTATTAATAGTTTTATTGACATATTTCAAAAGTTCAAAACTTCCATGTTAGTTTACAGATTTACATCAGATTTACTTTGCCTTGGTTTTGTAACGTTTTTCAATAATATTTTTTATTAATGGTTAACGCTGTTATTATTTTCTCATGAATGTTCTTCAGTGAACGTATTTCTTCACATCTTATGGAAGTTTCTCATTGTTTCATTAAATGATATCGTGTAATAATAATATTTGTTTATTTTTGCAATAGTAAAAATAATTACATATACATGAAGCAAATAATCAAAATAGTCTGTTTTGGCAATTTTGTCGAGAATACGGAAAACCAGTTACATAATGGGTTAATTCACAAAGAAAAACACTTTAAGTTCGGTAAGTGTACATTAGATTTAGGATTTTCCTTAAAGTTTTACATCTAACAGTAATTGAGTGTATACGTATCAGTAACAAGTTGCACAGCCTGGAGGCTGTACTTGAGAAAATTTGTTACCTGTACAGATTTCACCTAGAGTAATGGAACTATCAAGTGTCAAATTTGAGTTTTAATATCAGTGAGACGATCAACAAGCAGAACTCGAATATGAAGTTTTGAATGCTACCCTATAAAACAAAAATGGACAAATGTACAAATATGCTGTTGTATCAAACATATTTTCGGATTCTATAAAGTGGGCTAGAAATAATCTGAAACCGTCTCCGAATACGCGTTATGCGCATGCGTTCCTACTGCATAATTTTCTCCTTGTAGGAACACTATTACAGAACGATAGTTCCCTTCTCCTCTATGTTTAAGTTGTGTGCATCAGACACATCACAGAAGAGTGTACCATACGATCATATAATGGCAGACCCGAAAAAAAAACTGCCCTCGGTTATTTTTTTCGTTGTTTAAAAAATTTATGCTTTGCAACAATGAAAAAAATAAACTCGTGCAGTTTTTATAAAAAAAACCGTTTTTTTCAGACTTATCAGTAATTTTTAAAGCACTTATGGTATTATCCCCGATAATATTATTTTTCTTGCGTTGTTTCCGGCAAAAATACATTTCATTCCACCATTGTGGTAATGATTGAATGTGAGAAATAATTCACTAAACTGAGAAAGGGATAAATTATCGAAACTTACCAGCCAGCATCCCACAAAATATCTCCACCAGCATCCCTAGACCGTAGCCCTTATAGCCAGAGTGCACTTCTTCTCCTCCGAGAGGCATGAGTTTTCCAGCTTTGTAAGCAATATCAGCATCAGTTTCAACCTGGCCTTCTTCGTTCAGAGCCCAACCTTTAGGAATCGGATCGCCTTTTCTTACTTGAAGCTCTATCTGATTAAAGTCTCTTGAAAGAAGTATGATAAAGAAGGCGTCAAAATGAATGTATGGTGCATTGATGATGAAATGACCAAAGGGAAATGATGACATGGAGAATTATTTTTATAGAGGAAGGTTGCTTAGTCTAGATCAGCCTATATGTCCAGAATAATGATTGTATAGAACCCAATGTACACACGTACGTTATTTAAATGTTTCATCAACGTGGGATTGTTTAAAGTTTAACGTTGATATTTGGTTGAGATTTTCAACGATAAAAGTAGTAGCTCTGAGAATAAATTCCAATGGTGGTTTTCAACATTTCGTTTTAAACTGACAATATCGAATACGTCTCACGTTCAAAACAAACGTTTCTTCAACGTAGATCTCACTGATATTCCTGAAACCAAGAAAACAGTTTCTCGAAATCGTTTCAGAAAGTTTATAGCTTAACGTTTATCAAACATTATTTCGAAAATATATTTTTTTGATTTGGAAGTGACTTAACCTGAAAACAATCGAATATCGAATATCCTGTTGCAATATGAAAAAATCCGATTCTATACTATATTATACCCATCGAAAATAAGTAAAAATACAAATACTATCATTGTAATACAGATACACGCTAGATTAGATCTGTTTTTTCTTCTCCTGATATTTCAGATTAAGCGTTTTGTTCCAAGACTATCTTTTGTACTAAAATGACAGACGAAAATATTTGCTTCTGATTGGTATTGGACATCACCAGTGAAATCATTGGAATACAACCATAGTTGATTTGTTGAAAATATGAACAGGATGTTCATAAAATCAGATGTGGAATCATCTGCGACTGAAATAGAAACTCAAATAACTATCTGAATGAAAATGCAAATTTCCAATTTCAGTTTTTTTCTTTTTAGTTAGGGACTTTTCAGAATATCTAGCAGATGTAGTTCAATGTCCAGCGTGGCTTTAGCCGGGGAAGTAATGGTTTTCTGTTAGACATTCACAAAAAATAACTTCATTTTTATCGTGGATTTTTCAATTCACAGAAAAATCTTTCTATTCAATATTCAATTGAGAATGTTTCCCTTTTCAACAACCATAGTTGTTATCGATTGCAGTTAATAGCGATGGACGTGAAAATATTAGTAATTTCAGCAGCGGTTAAGTTAATAATGTCTTGGTGAACACTGAAAAAATGCATTGTGTTTGGCATCATACAGTGAATAAGGTTTTGAATCACTGTTGAAAACACTGCATTTTATTTTCCAAAGTTTTGCTGCACTAGGGTTAGGGCTAATCTATAATTGATTTTTCAGTCTCTAATGTCTTTATGCGTTATGAGCGTTATCAGCTAGAGCTTCCTCATTATTTTGTTTGCTCTGGGAAGGCGCTTTGACTACACATCGAATACAATTAACTCACAAAATTGATTTGGAATTCAGAAGAAGTTTTCAATCACAGTTTGTATTTCAGGTTTAATTCTAATAGGTATACATATTTTCTTGGGAAAGAAAATATTAATGAAAGAAATTATTGTTGCTGAAATAATTTTTGTTGATTTCTACCGTGAAAAACTGTTTTTTGTTCAAACTGAATAGGAAATAAAACTTAAAAAGATTTCTACCCTTTTATGTTCTCATCTTGATATTGGAATACTTTTTCGTAGTCAATGCCTAGCAATATGGTGATATTTGCACATTCATTTGCAGTGAAATAATTTCTGATGCTTCTAGGGGTAAGGTGCTTCAAAAACGAACAGCAAACTTTTTTCGCAATGAAATATATAAAAAAAACTTATTTTACCATTTATGTTCACTTTAACTCCTAATGCAATTCCTACCTTAATTTCGAACTAACAAATATTACTTCATCGAGAATTTGCCTATTGAATATGCATTAATCATTTAGCTTTCATTCAAATGCAAATAACAATAACCTGGACAACTTCTCACAAATATAACATAGCAAGATACCTGCAGCATTCAGTGATATAATATGAAAATTAAGAATATATTGCACTCACTAATTTAATAAAACAATAATTATAACATTATGTAGTTTAATGTGAATTTGTTTTTGCCTCGTCGAGTTACTCGTCAGAAAATATATTCAGATAAGTGCAACTTCCATTGTAATAACAATAATTGCAGCGTAGACAGACAGGCTGTTCTTATTTTTAGCACTATACATGGCCATTCCACTAAATGAATATGATCTCACTAATAATTCAGAAACCCTTGATATGAGCCATCCTTCACAACCGCAGAATAGCAAATCTAATTAAAATTCACATTGGTAGGTTACACGTGAAGACAACAAAATTAGTTTCCTAGAAGTGAAACAAATTAAAAAATGGTATGAAATTTACCGTTTTCCAATTGTTAATACAAAATGTATCAATTTCCAATAGATAATTAATAGATTGATGGGTTTTCCATAGTATAAATCTACAGAATTTTGCTGTCAAAATGTCAAATAAATATTAAAACCGTTGTATGTAACATCTTTGTGTACTTCCATCTAGATTATGCCTGTGGCTTTGCCGGCTTCCCGTTTTCCATTATCCCGTTAACCCGTTTCCTGTTGTACCATTTCCCGTTACCCCATTATACCGTTATGCCAGTTATAGCATAAGGGAATTATTATATATATATATATATATATATATATATATATATACTGAAAATATTTCCCGTGTTCAAATATCTGAGTATACCAATTTTCATGACGATTGGTTGAACGGTAGAGAAGTTGATGCGTTGCAGCGCCATCTAGTGGCGAGTTAAAATAAAATGGATAGCATAAAAACCTTCTCAATGAAAAACACTTAGATGTGACAACTTTCATGATGATCGGATCGGAGTTTATCAATCTCATACATATATACCAACATCCATTATATATATATATATATATATATATATATATATATATATATATATATATATATATATATTTAGAAGAGGGTAGTCTCTTGACTGGACTAGTTGAAAAAAACTGAGTTTAGGAAACACAAAAAACCAATTTTATGTTTTTTTAGGAAGGTTCCTTACTGCAATATATATATATATATATATATATATTTATATATATATATATATATATGTCATGTGCAGGAATTCAAAATTTGCGCATGTGCAGTGGTTTTTAGGCACCCGTTTGGATGAGGGTAGACTGATTTTCGTGACTCCACATTGTTTAAGTAGGGTCTTAGGGAGGGTTATCCATATTGGTAGTTAATCAATACATGTTTAAATCTCGGACAGCTGAATTCATATCTCACTTCACTACACTTTACATGTTGTGGATGGCGCTGCAATCAACTCGGAAAGTAATTACTTCTGACATGCTATATTTCTAACACTGTCAAAATATCCGAAAATATTGTCGGTTCCGCTGTCTGGAAAGCGAACTTTCATCTCTATGCATTCACAATGATTAGTCTCAAGCATAGTATTTGTTCTGACACCGTGGACAAGCGTTATCAATTTCATTTGAGGTAGTTATCGTGCTACAAACAGTGTCAAAAATTAGGCTCGATTATAGCGCGACGCGATACATGTTCAAACGCTGAATTAGTGGGTTCTTTTTCAAGGGAACTGTACACTGAGAAGCGCAACTAGCATGCGTGACACAGCAAATGAGCCATGACTGGACTGTTGGCAACGTCGCAATTCAACGATCGCTCGCATTTATTTGTTCAAGATACAGTGCAGTTTGCTCTAAAATCATTGGCGAGGTATCGTTATTGAATATAAGAAAAAAATTGAATTTGGAATGTAGTCATATATATGCTCAAAGATACGATTCTGACAAGAAAAAAAGAAGAGAAAAAAAAATGCGCAGAGTTGATTTGACCAAAAATATGGAAATGTTAACAAAGGAAAAGTCAGAAGGGTAAAATATCAACCAAACGTTGGAATTAACGAGTTAAGAGCATCATCACTATTATTAAAAAACATCGAATCAATATCAATAAATTATTCTATAGTTCATTTTGATTTAGAAACATCTGGATTGAGCATGACTGATGACATTTTACAAATCGCCGCCAAATCTGAAAATAGAGAATTTTATATATATGTTAGCCCTACGATACAGATCAATCCTGTGGTGACAAAAATTACGGGATTGAGTACAATTTCTGGTAAATTATATTTGAATGATGTACAAGTCGATTCAATAAATTCAGTAGATTGTTCGGTGGCATTCAAAGAATTTTTAAATTTATCTACAACTCCAAAATTACTCGTTGTGCATAATGCGAGATTCGATGATTAATAATAATTTAATAGAAGATTTAACCATGATAGCAGGATTTGTGGATAGCTTAGTTATTTTTAGAAAAACGTTCCTAGATTGAAAAGGGCCAGGAATGTTCGAGCTATCAAAATTTGCCAAAGATTCAATACCAAACGAAACATCAGAAAATTTCCACAAAGCGATGTATGATGTTCACATTTTGCAAAAAATATTTCGCTTCATTGGTAAAGAGTCTGAATGAGAACGAAATAATATTTTGTAATTTACGTAATTTAAGTGCCTTAAAAAATGTTATATCACGGGAATTATTGAAAAAAATTGCGCTACAAAATATAACATACGATTTTTTGAAACACGATGGAGGAGCAGTGATTAATCACCTAACTGAAAAATTGGAGAATAGAAAACATAGAGTCACTAAAAATAGGAAAGCATTTACTAAAATCATTAATGATTTAAAAATAAATGTTTAGTCAATCAAGTGATTATTTAATATAATAGTTAGGAAAATAAATAATATTAAATTCATTGTTGTTTATATTTTGTGTAGATTTATACGTTATATTTATTAGACTTTTGGAAATCTGAATCATTTTTGTTTATGTTTAAAATGCATCAGTATATATTAAGCAATTATTCACAATTATTATTCATAAATATATGCGTTCTATTCAAACCCCTAAGACCCTCGCGCTTTCGCTCATTTGAATCACGAGCGCTCGCTTGAGGCGTTGCCACGATTCTCAGACTTCCCTCTCTTGCACTTCTCATACGCAATAATTAGGAAACTTCTTATGGCAATAACTAACTGTATGGCTACGTGTGTTTAATTTTTTCTATAAAATTTGTTACTAACTCTTTAATAATATACTAGTTTTTCAAAAAGATCGGAATGGAGGGTTTTTAGTTATGCCTTAAAATGTGGTGTTCGCGGTAGCTCACTATAGGGATTACGTGTTAAACGTTGCAACTTTGAAGCCTTATATCTCGCTTTCGGTGTGGTAAATGATTCCAAAAATTTAATATGACACAGGTAATAATGTTAACTGAAAGTGGTATGAATATAAACGGAATCTGATTGGTAGTGGATTTTACGACAACTACCTTAAAATAACGTTGATACTACGACTGAGGTAATGACTAAAATAAAAAGTAACTAAGGACTTAGGCTGTTACTTTTTGACATAGAATTGCTGTAATAAACAATTTGGTCCAAATAAAAAAGAAGTTTTTGTATTTTTGTGTTGATCACGTCGAATTGAATCCAGAACAGCAATGGAAACAGAATAATAATGTGAAATGCAATGCTTTGCTCCGTATGATATATTATTTATGAGTGTGATGTTTGGCATTGAATAAACTAGTGTGGTGGAATAAATACGACTCGCACGCTAGTGTACTTCAAAATGAAAACTCCATTCGTATAATATCCAATATTTTGAAGCTGTCTGCCGACCCCACATACTAATTTTCATTGAAATCGAAAAATAAATAAAAATCTCGTCCGCCATATCAGATCCTCTATCTTGAATTTTGACATTAAAATCATAGTCTGCGTTCCCAAAAACCTCCAGATAGCAATTTTGAATAGATTCGGACCATCAATGATAGAACACACGTTATCGATTACGGAGCAGCCATCTTGAATTCCTTAGTTTTTTTAACAAAATAATCTCCGATACCAAAAACTCCCACATTATTATAAATTGAATCGGACCCTAGACAAACTAAAATCTTCTGAAAGTATTTCGAAAAAAATCTGCATGTTCGTCAAAAATCACCTGCAGTTCAGCACATAGAGCTCCGCCAAAATCATAGTAAAACATAATTGAAATTGCTGTCACTTTGACGACTGGTCCGGTCAGAAAGCCCTCCCAGTCACAGGAATTCATACGAATATTAATTTTTTACTGTTCTAAAGATTTCTCAATAGAATAACGTGTGTAGGAATTCTATTCATTAAGTTTCTGCATTCAGAGAAAAATAGTTAAGCACTAAACTCACTCCGCAACGCAAAACATTAAAAACAATATTTATATCAACACTGCAATCTCACACGGACGCGTATAGTAGTAGGGGGTGCCGCTGGCCGCGTTTTCAAGTCTAGAAAACATTTATAGATTCATAGGTAAGGGAAGGCTTAGTGCTTAGTTATCCCGAAAGCAGTAAGCAAGCACTCCGGAGCACCTTGATTAGGAGCACAAAGGTGATTTGAGTGCTTTCACGAGCACTAGGCACAGTGCTTTGCTTGACGTAACCTCGAAAATTTTCCGATTTAATTTTTTTTACTATGCTTACGAACGAGGGCATGTTTATTTCGTAGTTATCCTTAATGGTGAAAAATTTAAAGCCGCTGGCGTTTTGTAAATTAATTAATATATATCTTCGTAGCCACCAGACACCTTCACCCTCACGGGCTAGATAACTTTGTTGAACAAAGATTAGCATCAACCAAAGCTCTATTCGAAAATAGTATGTGGCATATCAGACAAGAAAATGAAAATTAGAACTGAATTAACAAATTTCATTAGGTGTGTATGAGTGAATGTTTTCATAGTCACATTAACCCTCATCATCTTCGCATACTAATACAGAGCTGAATTTAAATGTGAATCGCCGGTTTCCGAATGAGGACCAACAGCACAGTTGGAAGTGCGTTCGACTAGAAATCGAGAGGTCCCAGGTTCGAATCCTGGTTGGTCCACATTTTTCAATTCAGTTCCTCTTTTTCATTTTCTTGTCTGATATGCCACAAACTATTTTCGAATAATATTCAATTACAGACGCTATCCACCACCCCTAAAGCTTTGGAACGGAGATGGTTTCACATAATTCAATCACATTTTAAATGGTTTCTTCAGATATCCCTCAAAATACCTAGGATTCCTTTCCTTGTTATTATTTTATCATAAAAAATACTGCTGTGTACACGACGATTCCAAATCACATAAAAATTCTGTTTCTTATGTATAAAATTTTTGTATATTGAAACGAATCGCTTTCGGCCAGCCGCCATCTTCGGTGCTTACCTGCCATGAGAATAAAAACACATTTTGATAAAAACAAAGCTAGTGAATATTTTCACTCATTTTATATGTGCCTGTTACAAAGAATCAAAATTATAATATTGGTTCTAACAATAAAATTTCCCAACTTTGGTATATTTTACAAGATTTTATATTTAGTTTCACCTGTCCCGGTGTCTGTCTGTCTGTGTGTCTGTCTGTCTCTCTGTAATCAAATCTTGCAAGATAAATTTGACCCACTTCCAATCGTCCGATTGATTTAAAATTTGGCAGGTGTACATAATTCCGGTGGCAAGGCATTATGAAATTTTTGTAAAGAGAAAAAAAAATGGCGGCTTCAAAATGGCGGACGAGTTTTGTGATAATGGTCCGATTCTATTCAAAATTGGTATATGGGGGTTTTTGGAATCGAATATTTCTTTACAATCTTTTATTTTTAGTTTCACCTGTCCCGGTGACTGTCTGTCTGTCTGTGTCTGTCTGTCTATAATCAAATCTTGAAAGTTAAATTTGACCCACTTCAAATCGTCCGATTGATTTGAAATTTGACAGGTGTACATGATTCCAGTGACAATGCATTGTGAAATTTTTATGAAAAAAAACAAAATGGCGGCTCCAAAAAGACGGACCATTTTTGTGATTATGGTCGGATTCTATTCAAAATTGGTATCTAGGGTTTTCGGGATCGGAGATTATGATTTTTTTCTTGGGATTCAAAAATAAATTAGATATAAATTACTAAACTAGTTATTTAATATCATAAATATTAAAATATAAAAAATAAGTAAACGAAAAAAAAATTAAAAACAAGCTTTTATTAGTTTTCAATAAAAACAAAACTAAAAAGTCAAAAATAAAAATTAAATTAAAAAAAACATTTTTGAAGATAAGCTTTTATACAAATGCACTAAAAAGGAAAAAATAATTTATTTCATTGTTTGATCTAGGTTATTCTGTGACTATTGCCGCGCAAGATTACCTACCTATTTTGTATCCGCGGCAAGATTTTGAATCTGTTACTCACATAATAAACTAGATCAAACAATGAAAGAAATTATTTTTTCCTTTTTAGTGCATTTGTATAAAAACTTATCGTTAAAAATATTTTTTTTAATATTATTTTTATTTTTAACCTTTTAGTTCTGTTTTTATTAACAACTAATAAAAGCATGTTTTTTTTTCGATCACTTATTTTTTATTTTTCAATATTTATGATATTAAATAATTAGTTTAGTAATTTCTATCGAATTTATTTTTGAATTTTAAGAAACTACTGTACGCGTCCGTGTGAGATAACAGTGTTGATATAACTATTGTTTTTAATGTTTTGCGTTGCGGAGTGAGTTTAGTGCTTAACTATTTTTCTCTGAATGCAGAAACTTAATGAATAGACACAAGACACAAGATATTCTATCAAAAAATCTTTGGAAAAAGTAAAAAATCAATATTTGTATGACTCTCTGTGACTGGAGGGGCTTTCTGACCAGACCAGTCAAAGTGACAGCAATTTCAATTGTTTTAGTATGATTTTGGCGGAGCCCAATGTGCTGAACTCTCTGCTGGCGATTTTTTACGATCATGGAGATTTTTTTCCTGCACATGACATATATATATATATATATATATAAATATATATATATATATATATATATAAATATATATATATATATAAATATATATATAAATATATATATATATATAAATATATAATAAATATATAATAAATATATAATAAATATATATATATAAATATATATATATATGTATATATAAATGGATCTTGGTATATATGTATGAGATTGATAAACTCCGATCCGATCACCATGAAAGTTGTCACATCTAAGTGTTTTTTCATTGAGAAGGGTTTTGCATTTTACTTCAACTCGCCACTAGATGGCGCTGCAACGCATCAACTTCTCTACCGTTCAACAAATCGCTATGAAAATTGGTATACACAGATATTTTCGCTATCTATAATAATTCCATTCTGCTATAACTTGCATAACGGTATAATGGGATAACGGGAAACGGTCTAACAGGAAATGAATTAACGGTTGTGAAGGAAGGCTCATATCAAGGGTTTCTGAATTATTCATAATATTCATTTAGTGGAGTGGCCATGTACAGTGCTAAAAATAAGAATAGCCTGCCAGTTAACGCTGTAATTATTTTCATCAGAATGGAAGTTACACTTTTCTGAATATATTTTCTGACGAGTAACTCGACGAGGCAGACAAAATTCATTTTAAACTACATGATGTTATAATTATTGTTTTGTTGAATTGGTGAGTGCAATATATTAACAATGTTCATATTATATCACTGAATGCTATGTTATATTTCTGAGAAGTTGTCCAGGTTATTGTTATTTGCATTTGAATGAAAGCTAAATGATTAATGCAAATCCATTCAACAGGCAAATTCTCGATGAAGTAATATTTGTTAGTCCGAAATTTAGGTAGGAGTTGCATTAGGAGTTAAAGTGAACATAAATGGTAAAATTGGTTTTGTATATATTTCATTGCGCAAAAAAGTAAGTACTTCTCTTCGTTTTTGAAGCACCTAACCCCTAGAAACATTAGAAATTCTTTCACGGCAAATGGATGTGCAAATATCACCAAATTGCTAGGCATTGACTATGAAAAAGTACTCCATTATTAAGAAGAGAACACAAAAGGATAGATCGTTTTAAGTTTTTTTTCCTCTTTATTTCGTACAAAAAAAATTTTTTTTCAAAGTAGAAATCAACAACAATTATTTTAGCAACAGAAATTTTTTCCATTAATATTTTCCCGAGCAAATATCTATTGGAATTAAACCTGAAATTGAAACTCCTTCTGAATTCCAAATCAATTTTGTTAGTTAATTGTATTGTAATACATTTGTTGTATTCGATTTGTAGTCAAAGCAGCCTTCCCAGAGCAAACAAAATAATGAGGAAGCTCTAGCAGATAACGCTCATAACGCATAAAGACATTAGAGACTGAAACAACAATTATAGATTAGCCCTAACCCTAGTGTAGCAAAACTTTGGAAAATAAAAGGCAGTGTATTCAAAAGTGATTCAAACCCTCATTCACTGTATGATGTCAAATACAATGCATTTTTTCAGTGTTCACTAAGACATTATTAACTTAACCGCTACTGAAATTACTAATATTTTCACGTCCATCGCTATTAACTGCAATCGATAACAACTATATTGTTGAAAAGGGAAACATTCTCAATCGAATATTGAATAGAAAGATTTTTGCGCGGCAAGATTTGAATCTGTTAGTCACAGAATAACCTAGATCAAACAATGAAATAAATTATATTTTCCTTTATAGTGCATTTGTATGAAAGCCTGACTTTAAAAATGTTTCTTTTTGTTAACTTTTTAAGTTTCGAAAATTCAGCCAATTGCTGGACTGCCGTGCTGAACAACGTTTGCCGCAAGCCAAAAACGCATCAATATACAAAAATTTTAGACGAAATACGGAATTATAATTTTATAATAAATCAGGGACATGAATAAGGAGAGTCTCCTCAATAAATATTTCAAATCAGAGCTTTTATATAAATTAATTTCATTTGGCTCAATTTGATAATATGTTAAAAAAGTTTGTCAACAAAAATTAATGGTAGATATTCGAGGATTACCTATCCGGTGGCTAAATACGTCGTATGAAGTATAAAATATGGATTGAAAACAGGAGCAGTATACTATTAAGTCGCGGATTCATTCGAAAATGTTCAATACAATTTAACTCTAATCGAAAGTGTGTTATGACAAAATATTGACAAAACATCACGATTAAAAACATATTGTGAACAAAACGCATTCCAATATCTTCATCTATCATCAACAATTAATGTTCTTCAAATGAGGCCGCCAGCTACAGGATGAAGAGATGCGACGAAGAATCCGATTAAATGATCTATTTCACGCTTCCACGATCATCAGGAAGACCGGAAGAAATGGGAAACACATTTTCAAGAAGCAATCTCACTTCGCAAAGATGGAAAAAGTTAGAATCGTTTCTTTTGGAGAGACACTTTGAAATTAGTGTTTTCTGGAAGCGTGAAATAGATTTTCGTCGACAAAAATGTATTGAAGACCTAGTGAATGCGATGCCTCTCTTGCGTCAATGTTACGAATTATTTCTGGTGAGTACTCTCTTTTGGAAAACATTCTTCTTTGCCTCATTCATCTTTATGAGTTCTCAATTAGGACTGGAATAGAAAATCAAATAACTATCTGAATGAAAATTTTCAATTACATATTTTTCATCATCAGATGTAGTTCAATGTCTAGCGTGGCTTTAGCCGGGGAAGTAGTTCTTTCTGTTAGACATTCACAAAAAATAACTTCATTTATCGTGGATTTCTCAATTTATAGAAAAATATTTCTATTCAATATTCAATTGAGAATGTTTCCCTCTTCAACATGAATACCCCACAAGAGGTTATCTTGACGATGGAAGATAGCGACTAAAGTTTATCTTTCAGTCGCAGATGATTCCACATCTGATTTTATGAACATCCTGTTCATATTTTCAACAAATCAATAAAGTTTTCTATTTGAAATAAGGGAGTTGTTATATGTTTTTAGTAGTATACCGCAAGATGAACCAGAAATTGTAATTATTTCAGTTGAAAGAATCATATCCGAAAATACGAATCCATTAATTTTCCATTCTGTATGGTACTTCCGATACTCCTAACCAACGCACGTCAAGTATGTTCTTTTTGAAGTAATAAATGCAGTAAATCGCCACGACAGTCCAATCTAATCAGAAACCTCTCGAAACACAAGTCAAACTGGACAATCGAATAAGGTTGAAAATAAAAGGATAAAAGTAAATTACCTTTCCAACAGCGACTGCCGTGGTGGCCATGTCCAGCACGAAGCTATCTCCATTTAGTCCTGGTGCACCGAGGGATATCGGGTTAGTTCCCAGGGCGGCCTGTAACACGTAATTTGCGGTAAATGATGACCTGACCAGTTACGTGTTACTCGTAATCGGGGACATTGGATATAGGATAATTCCGAGGGGGAAACAACTACCCAAAATATGTACACCATAATTGAATATCTGATAATGAACAATATTTAAAATATATTTAAAAAAACGCACCAATGAAATATTTAAAATATATTTAGGATTAAGATAATATTTAATGTACTGAAAATGTATTTAAATAATTAAAGTATACTGAAGCTATTTAAATTACTAGATATGTATTGGGAATAATCAAAATATACCGAGGGTATTGAAAATGTAATGAAAATAAATGGAACATAGTGAATATAATATTTGGGGTAATTAGGTAATAATAACGTGATGGAACTATTGAACTGAAGGAATCAACGATTTTGGTATAATTTACCCATAGAATTGTAATTATAATATACTGACTAGAACGCGCTTAGTCTACTGCGCACCCGAATTTCGTGGCACCCTTATGCGATAGGCAAGGAGGACACCAAACAATGAAGAAGAGTAAAACAATCAACTGAACGTATGACGGTAGTATTTATATCATCTATTTGTAAACATAACGGCGTTGTAGGTTGGCACTTATAAGCGTTGCCAAGTCATTTCATATTTCTTTAATTTCTTTGTGTTCGGTTTGGATGTGTCTTTGAGCTTTGTTGTCTTTTTTGTTATAGTGATCATAGTGGATAAATTAAAGACTTTAGTAGGTAATGATATGTGGCCATGCTTATTATACATATCGCCTTTTCAGTGTGCCCATAAAGTAACGCATACATTCATTATTAGCTGAATAAACAATATCATTAAAAATTTCCGAAACAGGTCGATTTTTTATTTTAATTTACTGTGTTTTTAAATAATAATCCAATACACAGGGTGATATCTACCTTCGAGTGATGACGTCATCAGCGAGTTTATTAAATGAACAACCTCATTTTTTTATTTATGAGTTAACTTGCTGAGCTGATTCCAAAAATATATCACAAGCCTCGTCAAATTGGTAGAGGGTGGGCAACAACACAAAAGGTGTTTTGAAAATTTTATTAGAAAGTTATACGATACTCTATTTTTACGAAAAACTAAATGAAGAATAAATGTATTAAGAATTATTATATGAAATAACGTAGTTATGCAGCTACTGGATACACTACCAAAGTTGCATCAAAATGTTGCGGTGCGCCTTCTGCGGTCTAAATTATTGGCTATTTGAATAACAGGAAGAAGCTGGGTCAAATCAGGAACCAATGTATTTTGTAAGAAATCCAGATGCCGACAAAATTACGTCTCGTCTTGTTGATTATTTTCATTAACTGTAGGTCTACCTTGGTTTGGTGCATCCCTCACGTGTCCTAATTCTCTGTATTTTCGCTCTATTCTGCTTACAGTAGATTGTGAAATAGGTTCACTATCTGGGAGCATTTCATGGAATAATCTGCATACCTCTTGTTGAGTCCGCATCATATTGCCAACACCAATAATAATTAAAATTTCAATCCTTTCCCTTTCAGATAAAGGCATTTTCAAAAAACAGTTTTAATATGATACATTTTGAAGCGTCAACAATACAGAATTAAACAAATGGCAAAAAATATTCTCAAACAATGAAAGTATACGGTATAGTCGAGAGGCAAAGATCACTAATATAAAAACTTTTTAACAAAAAATTAAACCGACGAAAAATGGAACTGAAAAGCAAAAAATAAAATAAACCTCCTTTCTCCTAATAACTTAGCTCCTAAACTAATGTGAGTAACTAATTTTGAGTCGGTGCCAAACAAACAAGCTAGGTAAAGCGTAAAATGATGGCATCGAGATGCACGGTGACATTCTGATAATTTTTTTGAAGTAATTTAATGATCTTCGTTGATTATTCGTTTGGCGCCGACTCGAA
Organism: Gonioctena quinquepunctata; assembly: GCA_018342105.1. Lineage (NCBI taxonomy): Eukaryota > Metazoa > Arthropoda > Insecta > Coleoptera > Chrysomelidae > Gonioctena > Gonioctena quinquepunctata. The sequence continues at coordinate 431,894 of JAFIRS010000437.1, forward strand.
ATTAGTTACTTACATTAGTTTAGGAGCTTAGTTATCAAGACTAAAAAAGTTTATTTTATTTTTTGATTTTCAGTTCCGTTTTTCGTCGGTTTAATATTTTGTTAAAAAGTTTTCATTTTTCAATTTTTTGTGGCTGAAATATACTAATTACTATGTACTTAACTTTTGAATAATTCCAAAATACTTACTTACCCACTTTACTTCAACTATTAACAGTAAAATAATACGATTATCTACTTCAACTATTTATTGTTATATAATATAAATTATTTTTGATACTTCTGGTAAGTTCATTTCATCACTTTGTATATAATTCCATCCTTCCATAGAATGTTATTATTGTGACGGATGTAGGAGAACAAAAATAATGACAATAGCGATCTGTCAAGTCAACTGCATATGTGTGCCAATGTTCACAAGTGAAAAATCAATCATCCCCTATTTTTCTACCCATAGGGTTGGATTAATTCATTCCGAACCCAAATATGATCAACTATGTAATAAAAAAAATCATCCGAATCGGAAAACCCAGTACAAAGTTATGCCTGATAGAATCGGTTATCGGATCAAAATTCAGAGGGTGAACGATAAATATTTTCCATTTTGCTACCCTTAGGAGTGGATATTTTTTCAAACTCAAATGGGACCAACTTCGGAGTATGTCCTATCCAATGAAAAAAGAATCATCGGAATCGGACTCCTCTGTAAAAAGTTATGCGTGATCATACATAAAAAAAAATATATGCGTCGACTAGAGAACCTCCTCCTTTTTGGTTTCGTCGGTTGAAAAATGGATGAATACAATGTTAAGAATATACCTCAGAGGGCAGTGTCCAGTGAGAGTCCCGTTACCAATTTCAAGTATTTCTTGTCCAACTCGAAAAGCTGTTTAACTTTCTTTGGCGATAGGCTCACTAGCATTTTCGCTTATTGTCTTTGTCCTGGCACTTTATTCCAGTGAGATTTCATTTCATGTTTCCCAGCCTCGAAACTCTTCTCTCTTATGGACTTAGGAGATTCCACAGAAAGTGGAAATTGTGTGTTTGTTATTCTTTGGCTAGGCAATCTGTTTCTTTGTTATCTCTGAACCTCATATGATCTGGCACCCACATCAAATGTGACCTTATAACTTACTAAATTTTTTTCAAATATTGATGTAATAGTGCAATAAAAAATCTCGATAGAAATACCTATTCAATTATAAGGATATGTAAAACATGTCTCATATATCTTCATATAGTAGATGGGTGGAAGAGTAAACATTTTTTACACAGGTATACAACATTTATATTCACAATTCTCTGTACCTTTGATGCATCATTTATAAAAAAAAAAAAACGTTTTATTATGATATACCCTATTTTCCATTACAAGCAATGCCACTGGAATTGTTCCGCTACTGCGAGGAGGACATAAACAACAATGGCGGCCATTATGCATGGGACATTTCGCACAGGTTGAAACGCATTCTAGTCAGTATATTATAATTACAATTCTATGAATTTACCCCGTGTTTTTACAAAAGTACCTAAAGTGTTGGTGAGAAATTAAAATGAAAGTTTTCAAGTTATTGGGAGATATTAGTATATTTCATTCAAAAATCCTTTATTTGAGGATCAGGGCAAATAACTGAAAAATGAAAAGTATTCCAAATGAATATTTTTTAATAAATAAAATAAATAATATAATAAATAAAGGTTTAAATGTCAAACTAAAAACAAAAAGATGCTGATAAAAAAAACAGTACAAATATTTTTTTAATAATTTTCGTAAAAATCCTTTCTTTCCTAAAAGCCTTATTCGGAGTAATACGAACATTAAAAAAAATAGCCAAATCGGTCCAGCCGCTGTTTTTATATAAAAAAAAAAATCAATGTTACCCCGACCGGGATTTGTTCTTGTGATCTTCTGCTTGGTAATACATGAGTCGATAGTCTTTTTCTTCGCCAAATTTCTTATATATTTTCCAATTTCCGGGCAACTTTCCTAATTTTTCCGTATCAACCAGCTGTTCTCACGTTTTGCGCTTAGAAAAAATCTAGATTTATTTTTATTCTATAGAAGATTATATATTCCTGAAAACTTTCCAGGAGAAATAGATTTCCAATAACTTTTCTAAAAACCGTGGTGCGCATGACTTAGGTGAACTATCCATGCTGTATAGTTTTCCCAATATCAATTGCAGAAGCATAAAAAAGTCTTGCGGCGAAATCGTGTGAGCAGCAGTGGCGGAGATAACTAATTTTATTTAGATATTTTAAGATTTTAAAAATACTTCATAAATAATGAAAAATGAAAAAAAAATTAAGACAGGCTTTTATTTATACAAATACATTAAGAAAGAAAAATAATTTCTTTCATTGTTTGATGTAGGTTATTATTATATCCTAAAACGTATTTCGATCGGCACACACCAAGACCATAGACGCTACTGGTTTTTAATCTTTCAGAGCTATTAAAACACAAATATAACGCGTGATTTATGACCTCCCATCATAGAGACACACCTGCCAGCATCATGTCAAACTTGACGAATCGGTTGTACAACTGACAGCCCTCACTCGAGTCCACGTTGACTATTGGCTCTTTTGATGTACCGTTTGCCGACGGAAAATGTTTACGAGTAGTACAGATTATTTTTCGTTCCGTTTCTTCGCATATACGCTCGTGTTAGCGAAGTAAGTTTTCATTTGCTCCCTGTAGAAACAGCTTCTGCAATTGATATTGGATGGACTATAATTATCAATTGCATGTGCCCCATGTTTATTGTTTCAAAGCTATTGAAAATTCACAAAGAACAATTTTCACTTATAATCTCCCTAGAGCATGAATTATTGCCGGACATTTTTTGAGTACATGAATTTTCTTTAAAAATTCATGTACGAGACAAACTTCCCGCAATTAATTCAAGCACGTGGGGGATTCGGTAAGAAAATTTCATACCGGAATTATATTTAAATAGAAAACATTAAGTAAATATTTATTTTGACGTTATTCACAAATGAATAGAAGGCTGTGTGTAATGGGAGTTTTGGGGGAGATTTTTTTCTGATTTTCCCCGTTCCCTAGTAAAACAAAATATATAATATCAGATGAACTTATTATGTAAAATTAATTGATTTTCACACAATTTTCTTACTAGGTTTCAGGGAAATGTTAATATTGACTAAAAATGTAAGTGGATACGTTGGTATTGCTGGAGATATTTTTTTTTTATTTTTCCCCGTGCCCTAGTAAAATAAAATATATAATATCAGATACATTTTTATATAAAATTGATTGTTTTCATACAATTTTCTTACTGGGTTTCAGGGAAATGTCAATATTGAATAAAAATAAAAGTGGATGTTCGTATTGCGGGATATTTTTTTTTTATTTTTCCCGTGCCCTAGTAAAATAGAATTAAGATTATCAGATACATTATTATATAAAAATAATTAATTTCATATAATTTTCTTACTAGGTTTCAGGGAAGTGTCAATATTGACTACAAACAAAGGTGATATACAGCAAAAAATATATAACTATACCTATACATATATACTTAAATATTTTTCATATTCTTTTAGGTTTAATTCTAAGAAAAATTAATATTAGCGGTAATAATTTGTTTTTCAAATAATTCAGGAAATCGGGATATTTTATTCTTTATTCTGAATAGAATGTTGTTGGCGTATGTTGCCGGTTAAAAAAATATTTTGTAAAGTTAGCCATGGATTTGACATTCACTACTCCTGTCAATTGATATTTTATTTGTGGCATTATAAGTTCCTCATAACATTGTATACAATCATAAGTTAGTAAAAAAGTGATAATAAAATGAACTTTCAATCGTATGAATTGTGTTCAGAATCACAGCACATTAAAATGTACCATAAACATGTAAAATATCTAACATACCTAGTGGAAGAATCTGAATTAAATCATGAGCAAGAAAACTTATTTAAAGTGATTGGCAACATTCTGCGTGATATCGTGCCTTCCTTTGGACACAAATCTAATACTCAAAGAAATAAACTGGTGTCCCAGTATTATTTTTATTTTATGAAACACAGGCATATTGTTGAAAAAAACACCGGTTCTGTGTTTTATTCACCACTCAGAAAAGAGGAGGTAGAAGAGGAATTTTTGAAGAATTTAAAATTAATTAATGATAATATAGAATGTACACCTTAATAAATTGTTGTAATATTTTCAACTTATAAAGTAAGTAAATAAAAAATATTGTCAATATTATTTCAATATTTTATGATAGCTGTCATGTGCAGGGAAATTTCCAGTTATTAATTTTACGTCTACATGCTAATGTGGATGAAACATTTTCAGAAAATTTGCTGGTTACCATAGTAACAATGTCGAAATAAAGCATCTGATTGGTTGAAAATGACTGGTATACAATTTTCAGGATAATCTCAATGGGGTTAGGAATCTGTATGGGGATATAAATCTGTATGGGGCTAGGATAAATTATTTTACACTTTTTAGTCCGTTTTATAAACGTGGTATATTGAAAAAATATTTACATAATCATTTTATACTTTTTAATCCGTTTTTAAAATGATTATTTAATACTATTTAGTGCGTTTTATGAATGTGATATATTAAAGAAATTACTTAAATAATTATTCATTTTATTCAACTCATTGTCGCTCATTGTCTCTATAAATTTTTCCTTCTGGGTATCCGGATTTTTTGGGAGTGTTCTTCGGTTCTATTTGCCTATTGCCTATCTTCATTTTTTCCATTTTGATTTCCATGGGTTACTGGATTTTTCTCGTTGGTATTTTAGGCTCGTTTGGTTTGTTTTTTGGGATTTTTCAGGGTTTTTTGATTTTTTTAGACTTCTATTTTTCATATTTTCCTCTTTATTTTTGATTTTTTGTGTGTCTTTATCTGTTATTTATATACTTCATTCTTGGCCGGTATGTTCTCAATTTAAATTTTTTGTTGCAGAATTTCTGTTATTTTGGCAAGTGTTGAGAATAGGTTTTTTTTTTCGGGGGTTTTCTGATGGTGTTTCCTCATTCCCCTTTCCAATCCGCACATTGTGAATGGTTGGACTCACCAGTTTCTTTTCACTACATTTTCCACTTTGCGTTTTTTCGTATGTTTTTGCGTTAACCTCGACAAGGTCGGATTTCTCATCCTCGGACCCAATGCCGGGCTCTCTGGCGTCTGTATTAGGTTTAGTGATGTTATTATTCATTATATTGAACATTTTTTCACTGTTAGCATGTTTGGAAATGCAGAAATTCGCTTTTTCTTGCCTCATCTGGGGAAAGTAGTATACAATTTCGCAGATTTTCAGCTTCCGCAACTGTGCAACTAGAAATTACACTTACCTAATAAACTGTTTTTATCTATTTCACTTGTCTTCCCGCGTTTTAAAACGTATTTTTTGGGTTTCCATCAGGTATTACTTTGTAGAATTTTGTTTTAACTTTTGTGTTACACTTGGCACTTCCCCCGCTGGATTTCCATATCGGGGGATGATTCAATGTATTGTTTTGCTCAAATAGTCGTGGTTTTTGTGTCTTTTCACTGTCTTAAGAGAAAATAATTGTTACCTTCACATATTTTTTTGGTTTTCTAACCTCACTTTCTCCCTTGCGCGATGCCTTTAAGGTGTGATTCTAACCTCATTTTTTGTGGTCTATAAAAAAAACAGATAGGCAAAAAACCGAGTTAATATTGTATTGTCACCAGTTAAGATTCAAGTCTCTAGCTCATCGGGAAGTTAGTTTAAAATCGATTGCAAGATTTGTACTGGACAGACACAAAAGCGAGCTAATAAAAACGTGGTAAATATAATAGTAGTTTATGTAACAAGTTCGCAAAGTGAGGCTTTAACGGACGAATCGGAATATGAAGATGATGTCCGCTAAAGCCATTTGCGTATGTGTTGCGTACAACATTTTTTAGCTTTCCTAATAAACAGAACATAAATGCTACACATATTTCCTGGCCGTGCATACATTTTCAATCATCATCTATACGCTAGTGTAAGGAAGTTGTGCAAAAATCTGGCAAGCGATTGTTTATCAATGACACATTTGTCAAATACTAGTCAAATATTAGTGTTAATTTTTTATGAATAAGCATTCTGACAAACAAATATTTAAATATTTCAAATATATTGTAGATATTTTGATAGTGAAAATATTATTTGAAGTATGGAGAGGATATTTTTGGAATAAAAGTAATATTTAAAGTATGAAGTGGTAATCGTTGATACTGAATTACTGAAACTGATATTGAAATAATTTAAATATATTTAAGATATTTTGGTACTGAAAGTCGTATTGAAATATTTAATTTTCTGTATGTACATCTATTTAAAGAGTTATTTCCCCTTCCGATAATTCCTTTTTTTGCTTTGCTGTTTTGCTTTGTTATCGAGGATTGGCTTATATTAAAGTTTCATTCCATGAAACATTTCCTTATAGAAGGAATTCAAAGGAATGTACCCTACCCTGCAAATTTCCCCAACTCTTGCTCCCAATCGATTTAGTTTTTTGTGGCAATAACCAGGTTGATATCGTGAAAATTTTCAATGTGTTTTAGATTACGTTAGTCTTCCTGATCACTTTTCCATATAGAAATAGAAATAGAATAATATTTATTCATCTGTTAAAGTAGCAATACAAATATGTTGTAACAAGTATCAATACACAGATGTAACTACTTTATTAGACTAGTCATACAGGTAGATCGAAGATTAGTAAAAGATCGGGATGAATAAAATCATTCACCTGACAATCATACATTCACATTTGTGGTATATCTAATTTATCATATTATATCTTAGATTAAAATTCAACAACACATTGAACACATTAAAAAAAACATTAACATTTTCATAAAAAAGTGTTTGGTCTTTTTTTTTCTTCATCTGCCTGTTGAGATTGATGTGGATTGTCCAGAAAATGTTGTCCCAGGTTGAAATTGAAACGACTGTATATGACATTTCTTGGCCAAAAACTGTTTTCATAGATTTGTTCTCTGAGATGAGGTTCTACTCCGACCATGAAGGATTGGTTGTCCTGCCTGGAGCTTCTGGTTGGTAGTTTTTTTACACTTATTTTTGTGGAGTTGGTGCGGCTTCTTATATATTTTTCTATGTTCTCTTCCTTAATTATGTCTGGAATTCTGGTTAGGAACAGCCATATTTTCTTATCGTTATCATCCCTTCCATGGAACTTATTATCTCCGTTTCCGCTTCCTTCCATGACTCTCCTCCTACGTCTGGTTACTTTTGTGAAATTATCCTCATCATCCATGTCGTAATTTTCTAGGTTGATGATTTCATCCATTTTTTGTTGGTTTCGGCTAAAAAAGTATTTGTGGAAGTTTGTTTATTGATATTTTCTGAGTCCCTTTGTGTTTTGATCATTTGGGTACTATTTCATTGTCACTTGGATCACCCTGTATTTGTGGACGACCTACTGAGATATGATCTTTTTCAGAGTGAAAGAAAGAGTAGTGATTTTTATTTTTTGTATGGGATTCCTTTTGGTTGTAAACATAGGTGTTTTTATTTCCTATCTTAGTTTTATCAGCTTCATTTTTTGTTTCCAGCTCTTTTTTTAACTGTTTCACTTTTTCTTCAAGGAGTGATTTGTTTTCTTGGAGCAATCTGATATTGTCTTCTAATAATTTATAATTAAGTTCTTTACCTTCCAGGAGCCTTTTGAGGCATTCATTTTCAATTATCAGTCTTTCCATCTTTATTTTTATTTCTAAGCTGGAATCCATAGCCATACTGACATTATCATTAGATTCCTTCTGATCCCCATATACGGGAGTATTTGTTGTGTTCTCTTCTTCCATCAGTTTATTTTAACAGCAAACTACACGTGATGCACAGCTTTTATGGTACACGTTGTCACATTTTATACATTTTATTTTTCTCAATACATTTTTCTTACAGTAATTGCAGAGATCTTTACTCGCGTCTTCACTTTCGGCCATCTATATTTATAGTTGAATCTGAAATTCCTTGCTACGTTTACAAAGAAAACTGATCATTAAGTTATGAGACTGGGTAGACCGTATAATAAAAATCCAGCACCGTTAAATGTTCAATTTTCTTCTAAAAAGAAATCTTCGTTATACTTAAAAATTAGAAAAAGCTGAGAGATATAAATATAAACATTTCCACCTCTACGGATCAAACAAAAATTCAACAAGAATATGAAACAACTTAGGATACTAAGAAGAAAAACGGTTAGGAAAATATATTCATTAAATATGTGAAAGTAACCTTAAAACTGAGTTTTTTTTCCACTTTATCAAAAATTCACTCAAACCTGAATCTAATTTGAGCAGGGTGGGTCATTGATACTCTGAAAAAACAGTTTATTCATAGTTAACTAAATTTATTAATACCTAATAAATCATTCATTTGTATATTGCGGAATAAACGTTTATTCATTAGAAACAAATCATGCATTTGAATCATTCGAATATACCTTATTAATACCAAATTCATATTTATTTCCAATAAATAGAGATCTCGCTATAGATTTATTAGATGTAAATAAAACATTAGGTATAGTTTTCCCCATATCAATTGCAGAAGCATAAAAAAGTCTTGCGGCGAAATCCTGTGAGCAGCAGTGGCGGAGATAACTAATTTTATTTAGATATTTTAAGATTTAAAAAATACTTCATAATTAATGAAAAATGAAAAAATATTAAAGACACGCTTTTATTTATACAAATACATTGAGAAAAAAAAAACTAAAATATCCTACAAAACTAGAATATTCTAAAACGTATTTCGATCGGCACACACCAAGACCACAGACGCTACTGGTTTTTAATCTTTCAGAGCTATTGAAACACAAATATAACGCGTGATTTATGACCTCCCATCGTATAGCCACACCTGCAAGCATTGATGTCCGACTTGATTGGCCCAGACGAATCGGTTGTAGAATAGGCAGCAGTCACTCAAGTCCACGTTTACTATCGGCTCTTTTGATCTACCGTTTGCCGACGGAGAATGTTTACGAGTAGTACAGATTACTTTTCGTTCCGTTTCTTCGCATATACGCTCGTGTTAGCGAAGTGAGTTTTTATTTGCTCCCTATAGAAACAGCTTCTGCAATTGATATTGGATGGACTATACCTACTTATAATAAATAAAGAATGCTTATTAATATTATATATTTAATTGGCAATTAATGAACACATTTTTATTATCAATATGTTTTATGTATTGAAAATAAACGTTTGTTATCTGGTCCACAATCTGGTCCTCCTCCATTACGGCAAGACGAAAGCCTTGATGATAGAAAAGATTCACAAACCATGCATATAATAATTATAAAACTAGTTTCATTGTGTACTTGTCTTCTATGAATAGATTGTTTGATTGTGAATTTCCCTTCATTCACATAAAAATAAATACAACACGCAATTTGACCGACACAAAACAACCGGCACCACACGACTACTTTTCTCAACCAGTAACCAGATATCCTTGAACAAAACTATATACAATTTGGGAATGAACATTCACGAGATCCAAATATATATATATATATATATATATATATTTATATATATTTTACTTAATTTCTTGACCACATATGTTTATATTCTTTATTTTCTCGGAATAAGGGCCTTAGTCAGACTATATATTTGTATTTCATTCGACGTTTCGACATTGTTTATGTCATCTTCAGGTAAAAATATAATTCAACTATTATTCCTTCATTTCATTTCATGTTTCTGATTGAATGAACGTTGTTGAATGTCCTGAATGTCAACAACGTTCATTCAACATGAAATGAAAGAGTAATAGTTGAATTATATTTTTACCTGAAGATGACATAAACAATGTCGAAACGTCGAATGAAATAAAAAGTATATAGACTGACTAAGGCCCTTATTCCGAGAAAATAAAGAATATATATATATATATATATATATATATGTCCGTCATAAAGTTGGCTGCATAGGGGAAACACATTTGTTATTGAAATTTCTGAAAAACTCTGATGGCGGTTCGTTTCTGCATGTCTGGCAACTAAAAAACCCATTGCGACCTATATCACGTGACCTCAGATTTGGCGGGAATTTTGAAAAAGTTTTCTGTGGTGCCGAAAAATGGGTTAAATTGACAAGATTTAGTCTTGTCACTAGATATAGTCATGCCCTGTATTTTGATGCACATGAGCTTATTCAATATTCTCAACCCGTAAATAAAATTTAAACCAACTAATATTTGTAATTAAAACTTAATTATATATTATTCATCCTAATTCAATTTGGTATTGTTTAGGTGGATGTGGAAAAAAAAACTCAATAAACAAACAATGTACTAATTTTCAATATTCTACGTGACCACCTTCGCGCTCCATACATAGAATTGTTCTGGAAAACATTTCGCGGCGAACATTTCTCAACACAGTTCTATTGATCAGTGCTGCACAATTCATTATACAAATTTCTAAATGTTCTACAATTCGAAATGGGCGTTGTTTATGAACATTGCTTTTTAGGTAACCAAATTTTGCAATCGAATCAAGCAATGACAAAAAACTATTATGATAGGAACAAAAAACCATTATCAGAAGCAGTAGTTGACGAACCAGTGATGGTTCAAAAATCTACAAGGAACTGGATACCTGGAGAAGTTATGAGCAGAGATGGAAATCCCGAGAGCTACATAGTTCGAACAGATGATGGGGGAATATATCGTAGAAATAGGATTCATTTGAGACCCATACCCACTTCAAAGTCATTGAATTTAAATGGTGAACAAGAACAATCTTCTGCTATACCGCCAGAATCTTCTGCTATAGAGCCGCCGATAGCCACTGATTCATCACTACCAGACTCTTTATCGAATTAAGGATCATCCCCAGTGTTTCAATCTCCAGTTTCTCATGCAGAAGGAAGCACAGAAGATATCTCAATATCAAGGTTTTCTACCTGTTCCTCTCCCTCTTCTATGTTTCTGAATCCCACCGATTATCAAGAAATTCAAGAAATAATTGACGAACTAGACGACAAGAAAGCAGCAGGAGTTGATGGAATTAATGTTAAGATTATCAAAGAAGTCAAAGATGAAATAATACCATTATTAAATAGATTGATTAATACATCTTTTGAAACAGGTATATTGCCAGACAAATTAAAAACAGCTAAAGTAAAACCAATATTCAAATGTGGAAAAAAAAATTACATAGGAAATTACCGTCCAATTTCAATTCTGCCAATATTTTCGAAAATTATTGAAAAGATAATGGATAGAAGATTGAGGAAATATCTGAAAAAATCAAAATATGGATTTCGGAAATCTAGTGATACTGAGTCTGCAGCAGTAGACATGATATCAAAAATCAAATTGGAAATAGATTCGACTGAAAAATGCGGCTTATTATCACTGGATTTACGGAAAGCATTCGATATGGTTACCAAACAAAATTCTTTTGAGAAAATTATATGATATTGGAATAAGGGGAAATACTTACTTTTGATTTAAAAATTATTTGAGAGACCGAAAACAACTAGTATATATCGAAAATACACTTGGTTCAATTAAAAGTATCAAATGTGGGGTACCACAGGGATCTATACTTGCTCCAGTTCTATTTTTGATATATATAAACTCGATATCAGAACTTAAATTGAAAGGTCAAATTAAACTTTTTGCTGATGATACAACAATAATATATTTTGCAGAGAACGAATTCGGAATTCTATTTAATATTGAACACGATCTTGAAATCTTATTTCATTGGCTCATCGCTCACAAACTGTTGTTAAATTTAAGAAATCATCAATTATGTTTATTTCTAAACGAAGTATTGTAACTGATTCACTAAGACCAATAATATTCAAAAATTCTCAAATTCAGTATACCAACAATACAAAATTCTTGGGTTTAAATATCGACACAACACTCTCTTGGTTCAATCATATCAACAATCTGAGAAAACAGCTTTCACCTTTGATTGGAATATTATTCAGAATAAGACAATATACCCCACTAAAATATTTGAAAATCATATATTTCAGTTTAATTTATTCAAAATTGCAATACCGTACCCCTATCTAGGGCTCAGCCAAAATTTCTATTTTGAAACCACTACAAACTTTGCAAAATAAAGTTATAAAATGCATATACAAATTGCTATTTTTAGAACCCTCAAAAAAATTATATAAACCTAATAATTTACTAAATCTTCGTTCTTTATATGAATTTAAAATTTCAATTTTCATCCACTATGTTGATACAGGAAAAAAACATTCGGATCTTACTTTTGATCATATTTCAAATATCCATTATCATAAAACAAGAAATGTAAATAAAATAAACACATTACGTTTTAGATCAAACTTTGGAAAAACATCTATTTTTTACGAGGGAATTGAGATATATAATAAAATACCACAGCCTTTAAAAGAAATAAAGACTAAAACTAAGTTCAAAAAAGAACTTAAAAAATGTATACTCGACAAGTAACAATTCCTATAGTATTTCACCTTTGACTGCTTTCCTTTTCTTTTCTTTCTATTAATCGTTTGATGTATTCATTAATTTATGTTTCATATGTATTGCCGTTATTCAATTTATGTTAAAAGTAATCCCTCTATAAACAGCAATGTTTCTTGGGATCAATAAATAAATACAAATATTAAATTTAGCAATGATAAATAATGTATTATTAAGTTTTAATTACAAATATTAGTTGGTTTAAATTTTATTTACGGGTTGAGAATATTGAATAAGCTCATGTGCATCAATATACAGGGCATGACTACACCTATTGAAAAGACTAAATCGTGTTTTCATAATTAATCTCCCGCAAAATGTATATTCCACAAATATTTGATTAGTTTTGACCCAAACGTATGTGATTTAGGTTATTTAGCTGTTTCCAGATAAAACAAGAATGTATAATGTTTCTTAGTAAGGGGTAGAGGAATAAAATGGTATTTTAGATTCTTTTCCAATTTGGTTCACAATTGGCAAACACGGTCCTCGTTGAATTCCAAACACATTTTCTCAATAAATTTTTTCGATATCTTGTCAATTTGACCTATTTTTCGGCACCACACATAACTTTTTTAAAATTCCCGCCAAATCTGAGGTCACGTGATATAAGTCGCAACGGATTTTTCAGTTGTCAGACATGCAGAAACGAACCGCCATTAGAGTTTTTCAGAAATTTCAATAACAATTTTTTTCCCATATGTAGCCAACTTTATGATGGACACTGTGTATACCTATATAACAAATAACGTTGAAAAAGCAAAAAGCTAAAATATTTATCATCTGTCAATATGACTTATTACCTTTAAATAAATTTAAAATTAATAATGAATACATTTTTGGTAATATCACCCAACAAATTATTTTATTAGGAATAAATTTACAAACTATTTATTTTTGATTAGTAAATTATATTATCGAGATTATTGATATTAAATAAAATTACTCAATAACAAATAAAATTTTATTTTCTTTATTTATTTATTGTAAATAAAAATATTTATTGACTATAAGCCCTATCTTTCTCAAGACATAAAGAAGTGAAAAATTTTGCAGGGCAGATTTTTAATGATATGTCGTCATAGTTGTTTGGGTCAGTTTCAATCCCTTTTCATGCAACATTTTCAACATAGTATAACCCATAGACAAATTAAAAATAAAGAGACTGTTTGAAACATTGGCGATCTTGACCACCAAGTTTTTGGTACGGCCAGTCGCGCATGGAGGCGCTGCCCGCAATCAACAGACGACTGACATGATAATTTTCCAATTTCGACATTTGTCAGAAAATGACAAACCACGTAATAATTTCAGAATAATTCTACTGTTAATTGTCATCGAAAAATTAATTATAGAAATTATACTATGGACTTGAATTATGAACCCAACGTCGAAAATGGAATGTTTTGTTATTCGAGTTGACGCTGAAATTCCTCGAAATATTCTTTCACAAGGTAAAATATAAGCTGCTTTTCACAAACTGATAGTTATTTCCATCCATCAGTTGCAGAAATTTTTTCACAAACTGATATTTATTTCCGTCCATCAGTTTCCATTTCCTATCACCATTTGAGGAAGTACGAAGATTATCATCAAACTGGAGTATTTGTTAAGTATACCTACTCGTTCTACTTTGTGCTAATAAATGAACAAAATTATTGAAGGTTTGTTGTAAATGTAATTTGTTTTTATTTTGGTTGATTTGATGAAGACTGAATAATATTTTTAATTTTGTTGTTTTTCGGAGTTTTATTATTGTTTTGTCTGTAGTTGTACCTTGTCCTAGAAACAATAAAATGTGTTTTTATAGTGTTCAACTTATTATTCTTGTTTTATAAGATCTTTAATTTTGTTCTTGATATCATGAAATAAAGATTTACTTTGAAACTTTATTTTAACCACGAACGAACTAACAGATTCTACGAATCGATTACTGTATATATTTTATTAGTGATCGATTTGCCATTCCTGTATTTCATATGATGCAACCATTCATATGGAATACAAGAATGGCAAATCGATCACTTATAAAATATATACCATATCAATCATATAAAAGTAACACATTTGAAAAACCCGCCATCTCAATCGGTTTTACCAACTGTACTTAGTTCGGCCAGTTGCGAGATATGTCGCCACTGTCTAAACGTGGTGCCAACTTTTACAGCAGGTTTGACAACTCTCTTTATTTTTAGTTTCTCTATGGTATAACCCACATATTTTGGGTATCGTTTCATAATAAGAGTGAACATTTCAGCAGGGCATATTTATTATCAATGATATTTCGCCATAGTTGAGTCTGTTTTGGATCTTTCTTTATGCAACATAATTGAAACAGTATAACTCCATTAATTGGGTATCGTTTCATTACTCAAAATGTAGTTGAAAAGGCAGCAAACATTCAGTTTTTAATTCTGAGGTACATTTCTTATGAATTCATTAGTGATTACAATATTTGCCTGGGGATTTTATGTTTTTACATTTCGAGAGCTTTCAAGTAGCTCGATAGCAATGGAAGAATCTAGCTATTCATGCCAGCATCAGAAATTTTATTTTCGAAATGATTTTCAGTGTAACTGCCGTTGTTTATGTTGGAAGCGACGGAAAAACCACGAGCAGCGTGACTAGTTGACGTCACGCCAAACAATCAAGAATTATCCAGTGAGCACGAGGCGAGAGTATTCTAGCACTGATGATCTTTTATGAACGAGCGGAAGCAGCGAGTCAGTCAGTTCTTTGTTTATTCAGTTGGAGTACAAGTACAGTTGTAAAGAAAGATTTATTCAGATTAGTAGTGCAGTGTCAAGCGCGGTGTTTTGAACAGCAAAGTGTGATTCATTTATTTAGTTCTCAGAGTATATTATTGTGTTATAATTGAAGTGTAATAAATTAGCATTAGTCAAATATTTTAATGACTACGAATCCCAGATACGTAACAATATCATTAGATCGAAATTATTTATCAAACATTAAACATAAAAAAAAGAATGGAAGGTTGAATAAATCACTGAGCTATTGAATTATGTTGGCGTGATAAAATTACTGAACATCCATAATCCATTTTGGAATTCATGGGTATCTAGATAATGAGATTATGGAAGAGTTTGATTCATCCTTAAAAAAATAGTAAATATTTGAGAAAATCAAAATATAAGGTTATACTATGATTTCTATTTCTTAATTGTTTTCTATAACTCAGTTTTTGAAAGCTAAATTTGTTTTATGAATTAGAAAATGGATGGTAAAGCTTTCATAAGCTCCACACCAAACTAACCAATAAAAACTAAAATATTCAATTCAAAATTATTCCAAAGAAATGGCAACTACATAGTAACTATATTTTTCTTTATTATTGTTGGTAAAATAATTCCTCGATAACTGCTTTCAACGTCAGAAGCTATGGATTCATAGAGTGATAAGGTCGTTCATTTCGCAAACCGCTTACCTTCTTTGCCCTAGTTGGAACCATAAATGGCGAGGTATTAGTGAAGCTCATGCCCAATAAACCTCTTTCAATAGCTTGGAGACTATAAATTCCTGCTATTCCAAAATGATTTGAATCTGAAAAAAAAAACAACAACATTACCAAATCTATTATATAAATTGCTGCTATTTCTGAAAATCAGTAGATTCGTCACTCTCGATGTAAATTTCCTTAATGTGTATAGTTCATAAGCAGTTGTTACATTTTCTGACATAAATTAATTTTGTTTGTGTTAATATTTTTTATTTTGCTAGGTAAACTGTTATAATACATTATTCTATGATAATGAAACGAATTTTTTACAAACTGTGTTTTTATTTGCAAAATTTTCAAATTATTTCATTATATAGTGTAATATTTATAGCAATACGAAATAATACTGAATGTGAGATTAGAATGCTTATTTTTATTTTTTGTGAGATGGATAAAACTACATATTTTCTATTTGAATAGAGAGTCAAGCAGATCCCTCGGTTTTTAAAATGATTTTTCCCAATATGGAGATTTGAAAAAACATTTAGTTTCTTTATTTTACAGGGATTTCAGAGGTTTTAAAACAGATTTCGATGCAGTACCCCAAACTGATATTGAATCTTGGAGTTTTTATTATATTAAACATGATTTTCGAATAATTAAGGGCAATAAATGATCTTATGTTATATAAAATGCCAATATGATATTTTTTTGTTAGAATTTGTATATGTGTTGAGTATGGAAGAGTTTGATCAATGGTTGACCCTAATATTTTTTATTTGTTGCAAAAATTATTTCTTGCAAAAATTATTAAATGTTAGTGGATCAATTCTATCAGGAATGATACTTTTTCAGATGTACATGAATAAATATTTCTCCCAATTTCGCGTTAATTTATGATTCTTACATTCTCTTATGTATTTTTGCATAATAAATAAAATTAGTATTATCAGCAAATGATTTTAAAGGTCCGTGCAAGTTCAAATTTGAAACAGAATTCATATAGATGAGAAACAAAATAGGTCTCTAAGGATTGATCCCTGTGATACCACAAGATATGCTTCCTGTGGAAGATTTCGAGGCTCCTATTTAAACGAATTGCTTTCTATTGAATAAATAGTTTCTTTACGAAGAATATAGATTTTCTCTTATGCCTACCTGTCTCGGTTCATTAAGAATTTCACAGTTAACCGTATCAGTCCACTCTTGTAGCCTGCATCTAATTTCAACTGAAAATATTAGTAAAGAGTTCCAGTGTGGGGTACTCTGTATTACTAGATTTTTGGTAGCGATACTGGCCATCAAAAAGACATTTAATTTTTGTCGAGTAACCCCATAATCTTTTATGCATCACTTTTTCCAGAATCTTTGATAACATTGGAAGCAGCTGAACCGGCCTGTAATTGCTCTTTAAATATTTTTGTCCATTTTTGTAGATGGCTATTACTTTGGCATTTTTACAGTTTTTTTTTGGAACCAGGCCAGTTCCGAATGAAAAATTAATTAATGTAATCAGTACCGGTGCCAATTCTAACTTGACAATATACATATTTATTTCATCAACCCCTGGTGCTTTTTCATTATCCAATTGATTGATAAATTCTTCAACTTCTTGAAAATAAGTTGATTGCAGAAAAATGTAACCTACGCAGGAATGTTAAGGGATTCCTGAATCAGGTGTACCACTGTCGGGAATAACTTCAGAAAAACGAGATCCTAGGTTGAGAAAATATTCCTTATTTTTTTCAAAAATTTCTGACGGGTTCGCAACTATTTTGCCATCACTAATAATGAAATGTATCAAATTGTTTTTCAAATCTGATTTATTATGAAGAAGAAAATAAATAGTTTTCCTCATGGATTTGGAAGAAGTTTTCGAAAATTGATTTTTGAAGTAATTTTCTTGGGCCATTCGAATGAACTGTTTAATGAATTTGTTGTAATAATTATAGTGTTCAAAAAAAATTACATCATTTTCACTTTTCTTCTTCTGATAAAAGGAATTCGACTCTGAACTTGATCAGGAATGCTATTTCATGATTAAACCATGTCTTTCAGTTCTTATGGTTTATTCAGAAGAGATACGTTAGAATATCTCAGTGTAGTTCCTACCCTGTATAAAACCCATCGTTAGGAATAATTTTGGTTGATAAAAACAAAAATTATATAAAATCAAATTGTAACTGGAATCTGTCCGAGGGCAAATTATAATAATATCTTTCAAAGCTTCATAACTGGAAAGAAATAAGAAATACCATCCAGAGGAAGACTAATTGAAAATAATCATGAATTTGGACGTGACACCTTCTACTAAATGCCTCACTACGTATTGAGCTAATAATTACCAGAGTAATATCTCATTAAAAATGTCAGATTCAAGTTGATCTTTGCAGTGGTAGACCATAAAATTGGTATTTCACCTTCAGTTATTTTGAAAATCAACATATGATAAACATTTCAGGACGTCCCTAATTAACTTTTTTCCACAGACAGACAGCTATAAAAATAATATGCACTTAAATGAAGGGTAGAGTTTACTATATGAGAAAAATACCAACAACAGAAGATAATCATTATCAGAATTCAAGTTGAACTCTTCAAAGCCCCAGTAGCCATTCAAAATTACATGTTTGTGCACGATTATATACAAGTAAATATGTAACAAATCATACGGACGATAAATCTTTAGAACTTAATCAGATCTCAACTCTTGTACACGTTCAAAGTGAGCAAATATCTATTTATTAAATTAAACTAGTGTGAATCGCCGTTCATTCAAAACGAATATACTGTGAATCATGTGCTAAATCATCTATAAAAACAATAAGACAACTTTGAAGTAATATAAATTAAATATGATACAACTATGACTCAATCGGTAATGCTTAATGAACATTTACTCCAAGATATTTAGTTTAATCAAAGTCGGACCATAAATTACCAGTGCGGTTGATAATATTCTCAAGCGGAAAAAGGTTGTCCCCAAGATAGGGTTCTATCGCCTTTGCTGTGGTCACTGACCGTGCATAACCTGATAGTGAAGCTATAAGAATCTGGAATTACGACTCAAGGTTACGCGGATGACTTGGTCGTCACTATTAGGGGCAAACATGACGGGATAATATCCAATCGCATGAAGATGGCCCTAAATATAAACAGAAGCTGGTGCGCAAAGGAGGTACTAAATGTAAATCTTAGCAAAGCAGGTGTAAGTATGAACTGAAAGCCCCAACCCTGAATGGAACTCAGCTAAGTTTTCCAAAAAAGTCAAATACCTGGGCGTCATAATCTACCAGAGACTAACATGGAACAGTCATATTAAAAATATTATTTTCAAGGCTACAGCACAGTATATAGCTAAAGAAACAGTAAGCTCACTTGGCGTCGCCACTTTGATCTTTATGTTCCCGTTTGTACACTGCGCAACTCTGATTTTTATCCCTCGCGCATTCCGCGTGTTACTGTGTTACTAATACTGACATTTTTCGTATACTTCGAAGAGCGATAATCGCGTACAGTCTTTTCCTCATCCTGAATTCTTTCCCTGGAGTGAATGTTGCCTTGGAACATGCATTTGGGCCAAGTGAGCTAACTGCTTCTTTAGCTATAAACTGTGGCTACAGCGGCAACCTGGACGTGCCGCAGAGGGTTTGAAGCCGAAAATGATATACTGGTTATATCAAACGATTATCAAACCGAAGGTCACTTATGCCTCATTAGTATGGTGGCCAAAAACCCAACAGCACTCGGAACAAATCAAGCTGCAGAAAGTGCAGTGGTTAGCCTGTCTGGGAATCACGGGGGCAATATTCACGTGCCCTACTGCAGCACTAGAGGTGATGCTGACTCTTCCGCCACTTGTATGTAATGAAAGAAGAGGCAAAAAGTGCCTTCAGACTGCACCAGGCATCAAACTTGAAGGTTGGAAATCTGATTGGACATGGGAAGATTCTGGAAAAAATTCCCCTAGAATCCAGGTACAAGCCATCAGATATTATGCCAGCTAGACAGGACTTTGAAGTGAATTTTTAAGTGGTTATAAACAACCACTATACAGGGTGTAACTTGAATGATGTCATTAATTTCAGGGGGTGATTCCTTGTCATATTTTATGAAAAAAAATTCATATAAACGTGTGCCCTAACTTGCTCCGTTTCCGAATTCCAAAGTTTAATGAAAAATCGGTTTTTCATGAATTACTCAAAATTATTTTCGCAGATTTTGATTAAACTTCGTGTGTGTTTTATTTGTAATACGATGCTTCTTGTCATGAAATTAGGTTTTAAATTTTGTTTCCAGTGGTGTCGCAGAGGGTAACCAGATTGATATTTACGATAATAAATATTGTACGCTAATGTTTTCGCTGAGTTTGATATTATTTGAAATTGATGGCTAAACAGTGGCGTAGAAATGGGGGGTTACGATCATTTGAGTGTAAAAATGTGTCTTGCTATTCGTCGCCATTTGAACATACTGTGGAATGAAAATCTGTTTGGTTTGGCAAGTAGATGGAAGAAGTATTCGAACTGCTAGTTTATGTCTAATTTATTCGGAAAACAGCTTAGGTAATAATGAAAAATAATTAAAGCAGATGCTCAAAATGGGAACCTCCACTTACAATACAAGCATCTAGTATCCTTCTCATTGACTGCCGCACACGTTCAAAAAGTCCTGGGGTGTTGCGTATGACATTAGAATTATGCATAATTCTATTCCTCAAGTCATTGTCATCGACAACTGGTGTCGCATAAACAAGCGATTTCAGATATCCCCAAAAGAAATAATCCAGAGAGTTCAAGTCTGGAGATCGTGGTGGCCACGGTTAAGGTCCCCCACGACCTATCCACTGGTGAGCAAAAGTATCATTGAGATATTCACGAGCGGTTACACTGAAATGAGCAGTTGCCCCGTCGTGCATAAACCACATATTTCGCCTTACTAGCAAAGGTACATCCTGTAACAATTCTGGCAATGTTCTTTCTAGAAATTGTCTGTACGTCACACCATTGAGTCGAGGAGGAAGAAAATGCGGCCCTATTAGATGATCGCCACAAATTCCCGCTTAGACGTTGACCGAAAACTCCTGCTGAAATCCACTTTCTACAATGGCATGAGGATTCTCGTAGTCCCAAGAATGATTGTTGTGAAAATTTATGATGGCATCCCGTGAAAAACTTGCCTCATCTGTGAATGAAATTTCAGACGTAAAATTGCGATTGTTTACGATTTGTTGACGAAACCACTGACAAAACTCCAATCGTCTGGGAAAATCTCTTGGTATGGATATAATAAATTCGTATGCAGAACCTTCCAAACACTTTGATGACTGACATGGAACTGTAACGCTAATTTTCGGGTACTTAATGATGAATTGTTGTCAACTTCTTGGAGAGAATTGCTTCCTCTAACTGTGGTGACATTATTGTCCTCGGTCTACCAGGACGCTCAGCCTGTTTAGTTACAGATCCAGTTTTACACAGTCTAGCATGTAACCTGGTGGAAGTTCTTTCTGCTGGAATATCTATGTTCGGATATCGTTCTCGATAGAGTCAACGGGCTTCTGCAGCATTTCCATCTGCAAGTCCATACACAAAATGCATCTGCGCTAATTCG
The DNA here is from genome assembly GCA_018342105.1 of Gonioctena quinquepunctata. Lineage (NCBI taxonomy): Eukaryota > Metazoa > Arthropoda > Insecta > Coleoptera > Chrysomelidae > Gonioctena > Gonioctena quinquepunctata. The sequence goes on from JAFIRS010000437.1 coordinate 453,475, forward strand.
CGGGTGTTCATATTTAGTTGATAGTATGTAAACAATCGTGTTTGCATGCACGCTCAAACAATTTCACGATACTTGTGACTTGTACCTACTGTGTAAAATAATCAGAATCTTCTTATCGCTGGTGTAAGTTTTAAATTCTACGAAAAAACTAAAAAAGAAACTTTTTTTTTTTATGTTCTGGTTCCCACGAAAAGGGATATCCTGTAATGTTCAGAGAACATCGTGGGAACCTAGGGAAAGAAGGTAGGAGTTGATGTTCTTCTTAAATTTCTGAAGGTTGTATGCCTCGGGGAACACCTCCCTAGGCAATGAGTTCCAAAGCCTCGCTGTTCGTTGGATGAACGAGTCTTTGGAAAGTGATGTTCTGCAGGTCTCCAAAGTGACCACGAAGGGGTGTGATGACTGAACTTGACGGGTTAATCTCGAAGAGACTGCCAAAGCAGGAACGATTGTTGATATTTCAGAAGAGCATCGCCCATGAAAATATCTATAAAATAGAGACAAATCGCCAACTTTTCTACGGTGTTCCAGACAAGTGAGCGAGTTTGTAAGCGAGGCATCACCGACGAGACGAATTGCCCTTTTTTGGACAGAATCCAATAGCCTCAGGATATGTTTAGGTGCCGCGCTCCAAATATGGGAACAGTATTCCAGGACAGGTCGGATCTGTGCCTTATAGATCATAAGCAGCTGACTGGGGGTGGAATAGCTCTTGGCACGAAACAGAAAACCAAGTTTTTGGGATGCACTTTTGGCAATGGACCTCACGTGATTTTCCCAGGAAAGGTTATTGCTGATAGTAATACTAAGCATCGATATGGATGGCTTCAGTGGTATGGTTACTCCTGACAAAGTTATGTTAGGCACAGTGAGATCGGCTTTTCTAGAGAAAAGACATGCTTGTGTTTTGTTTGCATTGAATTCTACCAAGTTATTAGATCCCCATTCGAGAATTCTTGCTAAGTCCATATTTATATTATTAACATTTCTTCCTCGTTCATTTCTGGTTTCACGGGCTGATATAGGGGCCCTGGAAGAGAAAGCGGTATGGAGGGTACTATCATCGGCAAAGCTGTGTACTGGACATGAAGTTTCTTTCAACAGGTCGTTGATGTGAAGTAGAAATAGTGTTGGTGAGAGAATAGATCCTTGCGGAACACCAGCATTTATGAGTAGAGTGTCGGATGAAACTCCATCGACCACTACATGGAGAGACCTGTTTGAGAGAAAACTAGCAAGCAGAGAACACAGCTGAGGGGGCAAGCCATAAGACGGAAGCTTGGCGAGGAGTCCCTGGTGCCAAACTCGATCGAACGCCTTGGAGATATCTAATGCCACAGCTAAAGTTTCTCCATACTTTTCAATAGATAGCTGCCATATATGTGAGACGTAAGCGAGCAGGTCACCAGTTGATCTCTGATGGCGGAAGCCATATTGCCTATCGTTGACAATTCCTGAGTCTTCCAGATATTTCATGAGCTCGATGTTGATGGCTTTTTCCATGACCTTTGAAATAATAGATAGCAGTGCGATAGGTCTGTAGTTGCTAGGTAGGGCCTTTTGCCTTTTTTAGGGACTGGCAGTACTCTCGCAATTTTCCAATTGGACGGAAATACCCCAAATTGTAAGAGTGGTTGAACAACTTGCAAAGAACAGGTGTTAGTTCGGGGGCACATTTCTTGAGAACAATCGGCGGGATTCCGTCAGATCCACAGGCTTTGTTGGTGTTGAGACCCAGCAAAATCTTTCTGATAGTACGTTGGCGAAAGGTGATCTCGGGCATGTGACTGTCAATAGGTGTAATGTTCGGGGGTTGTTTTCCCGATGAATCCAGAGTGGAATTTCCAGCAAATAGGTGCGCAAAGATATTGGCTTTTTCCTGGGCAGTTGTTGCTAGTGTTCCATCTTCTTTGGTTAGAGGAGGAAATGAGCTGGAAGTGAAGTTTCTTCCCACAGCTTTGGCGAAAGACCAAAATGAACGGGATCCGTTAGGACATTCAGCAAGTTTTGATCTTATTTTGGCATTGTGGGCATCTTTTGAGCATTCTATTGTCTCTTTGCATATGCCTCTAGCCTCGACATATGCTGCTCTGGTCTCAGGGCCCGGATTTTTTAGCCATCGATGGTATGCTACCTGTTTGGAAGCCACAGCTCTAGAGCAGTTTCTGTTAAACCAGGTCTTATCGGATGATGTTCTTCTTTCGGTTTTCGGTATGTAGGTTTGCATCCCCAACATGATGATTTCAGAAATTGTCTCAGCACATCGTGTTGGATCTACTGAAGAGAAACAAACTCTCTTCCATGGAAACGCTGAGAAAAACATACGAAGACCTTCCCAGTCGGCCGAATTGTAATGCCACATGAGACGGGGTGGTATTGTGTAGCTCGATGGTAAATGGAAAGAGCATGTTGTGGAGAAAGAACTATAAACATCATGTCAAACAATACACAGCTTTGCCGATGATAGTACCCTCCATACCGCTTTCTCTTCCAGGGCCCCTATATCAGCCCGTGAAACCAGAAATGAACGAGGAAGAAATGTTAATAATATAAATATGGACTTAGCAACAATTCTCGAGTGGGGATCTAATAACTTGGTAGAATTCAATGCAAACAAAACACAAGCATGTCTTTTCTCTAGAAAAGCCGATCTCACTGTGCCTAACATAACTTTGTCAGGAGTAACCATACCACTGAAGTCATCCATATCGATGCTTGGTATTACTATCAGCAATAACCTTTCCTGGGAAAATCACGTGAGGTCCATTGCCAAAAGTGCATCCCAAAAACTTGGTTTTTTGTTTCGTGCCAAGAGCTATTTCACCTCCACTCAGCTGCTTATGATCTACAAGGCACAGATCCGACCTGTCCTGGAATACTGTTCCCATATTTGGAGCGCGGCACCTAAACATATCCTGAGGCTATTGGATTCTGTCCAAAAAAGGGCAATTCGTCTCGTCGGTGATGCCTCGCTCACAAACTCGCTCACTTGTCTGGAACACCGTAGAAAAGTTGGCGATTTGTCTCTATTTTATAGATATTTTCATGGGCGATGCTCTTCTGAAATATCAACAATCGTTCCTGCTTTGGCAGTCTCTTCGAGACTAACCCGTCAAGTTCAGTCATCACACCCCTTCGTGGTCACTTTGGAGACCTGCAGAACATCACTTTCCAAAGACTCGTTCATCCAACCAACAGCGAGGCTTTGGAACTCATTGCCTAGGGAGGTGTTCCCCGAGGCATACAACCTCCAGAAATTTAAGAAGAACACCAACTCCTACCTTCTTTCCCTTGGTTCCCACGATGTTCTCTGAACATTACAGGATATCCCTTTTCGTGGGAACCAGAACATAAAAAAAAAACAAGAATTTCGTACAACCAGTGTCGTGGGTAAATAATTTTTCACTTCAAAAATTAATGTCATTCCGGTAAAAATGTCACAAGTTATGTCAACCTTGTCGGGTTTGAGATGTATTTAATTCAAAAGTAAATAATTTTTATCCCTTATTTTACTACATAATCAATTTTTACTTTGATTCGATAATGTTTAAAAATTAAGAAACTTTTATACAAATGCACTAAAAAGAACAAAAGGATTTCTTTCATTTTTTGGTCTAGGTTATTCTGTAACAGGCTTACCGTGGATACACAATTGGTAATCTTGCACGGCACGATTTTGAATCGATTACAGAATGTCCTAGATCAAACAATGAAAGAAATATGTTTTTCCATTTCAGTGCATTTCCATGGAAGAATGTATTTGAAGATGTTTTTTTGATAATTTTTCTTAATTGTTCAATTTAATAAAAATATCAAAGTTATAGAAAAACAGTGGCTGACATGATTTTTACCATAAATATCATTGAGGTAACCCTCTGTGACGACACTGGAATTTTAATCCGTAAACTGATTTCATGAAAAGAAGCCCCTTGTTACTGCTAACAAACATACCTAGTGTCATCAAAATCGGCGCAAAGACTTTTGAGTTATTAATAAAAAACCTATTTTATAGTAACACTTTGACACCTCGTTACTCGGAAACGAAGCAAGTTAGGACACACGTTTATATGAACTTTTTTCCAAGACATATGACATGGAATCACTCCCTGAAATTATTGACATCATTTAGGTTACACCCTGTATATCCATAACGAACGGGCCTCAATTAGAAAGGAATGCATCTTATGGTATACTGATGGTTCCATAATGGACAAAAGGGCTGGAGTAGGAGTAACGGGTCCTGATTTTGGGCTCTCAGAATCCCCAGGCAAAGCCTCAACAATTTTTCAAGCATGCTATAGAAATTTGAGCCCAAGAGTGCCTTGGAAGAGGCTTCAGGGGGGCAGAGATCTATATCCTATCAGAAAGTCACATACTTGTGAGTCTGGACTGACTTGGGACCGCAAACTCTCCCATAGAGGTTACTCTGATGTGACTGCCAGGTCACAAGAAGCGGACTGCCATGCCAAGGAAGGAGCAAATATTCAATTTCCCGGACCGGAACCCTTTTATGGCCTTTCCAAAGCCCACATCAACGAAGAGTTTCGGCGCTGGGAAGGCTTCGGAGCCCATCGCTTAAGAAAGCTGAACAGCTTCTCGAGTTGGACAAGAAAGACTCGAAACAGGTAACGGGACTGCTCACTGGACATTGTCCTCTGAGGTATCACCTCAAAAAAATGGATAGATCAGTCAGTGAACTGTGCCGTTACTGCGAGAACTTCGCTGAAACTGCAGAACATTTGCTTTGCGACTGTCAAGTGCTGTTCTGCAAAAGGCTTAAGTTCCTCGAAGGGGTTTCACTAACGCACTCAGACATCAGGAACTAAGCTCCCAGGAAACTGATACGCTTCACAAGGAGTCGCGGCATCCCGGGTCTTGAATAGATGAAGGGTAATGTTCAAAAATCCTTACAGGTCGAGGTATGGAGAGGCTGAAGAGTCATATCGACCCCCCTACAATGTACAAGATTGTATTGAACTTCATCTGACAACTGATTTTAGTAACTACACACTTAGTATCTATATAAGTGTAAGTAGAATTTTATTATGTTTTCAAATTGGCTATTCAATTTAATTTATGAAGTCTTATCAATGTATTTTTATTTTCCAATTGTTAAAATTTATTATTGATGGATCTAGCAATCACATAAAAATGGCTCAGAAATATATGGAGCATCTGATCTAGAATTCTGCCATTAGTCTCATCGATACCTTCCGTAGGTTTGGATGTGGATATATAAAAAAAATAGTATCTTCAGAAGTGATTGGAAAAAGAAAGGAACTTCTGGGAGGTGTATCAATTTTCAATAATTACAATAATATTATTTTGATTTGTTTTCATGAGATTAGCTTCACATGGAGGTGTTTAGTTTCCAATTATAAGTACCTTAATTACTTTGTAATTTTGCCATCGCTACCGTTTATTATATTCCACGATTCTTTTATTATGTTACTGCTATTCTGAGTCTGCAAACTAATAGACTATGGAATTGATAGATTCGGGTAAAATGCGTTCATTTCAATATCATTTTATTCTAGACTAGATTTCAGGAACAGTAATCATAACAAATGAATTTTGTTAATTTCGCCTTTTGGATAACATACACATTAATGTTGTGAATGCTTATTAGGGACTTTGAATTCGACTTAGAGTGGGTTCAACTTCAGTTTCATATTGTTTCAGGATTTTTTCTCCCTCACGAGTATATGATGGATCGAACATTTTTCCTTCTGGATTTTCTCTGAACAAAAACTCGGCCAGGAAATCCACGGGATCTTCAGGTTTCATTTTGGCAACCTCGATCAAACCCTTGGACAGTGTTGGGAATACATATTTTATCAGATAAGTTCGCTGTGGCTCACTTTGAGCTACTAATATTTTCTCTTCTTCTTTTTGGAGCAACTCGAAGGTATCTGCCCACTTTTCCATTTTCTCTTGGTGCTCACTGGTGGCTTTCTTTTCTAGGAGTTCTCGCTGGATTCGATCTTCCTCTTCCAAGAGTCTTCGTTGCTCTCGTTCCAGTTTTCTGATAGCCTCTTCATCTTCAGGTGATAAGCCAAATCCGGGTATGGGTGGCCCGAATATAGTACAAACAGCTTCGAATATGCAGTCCAAATCCCTTTCGTCCCCGGATACTTCATCTATAGAGTTGATCAGAATGGGATGGATTCCAACCCCATCGAAAAAGTTCAAGACTGTGTTGTCTTCGGTGTTCTTTTCACGGAACTCTGCCAGTCTTCTTAGCATATTTTTCTCATCATAGTGGGTACCCTGTATCAGCTTCTGGGGAAGCTTCATGACACGCTCGCATAGGAAATCCTCAGTCGCCTCCAAGCTCACAACAAAGTCAGGCATGATAATATCGCTTGCATTACCTACAAGTGCACCAACTCGATCAGTTTCTCCGGCTTCACCTTCTTCTGGAAGCATCAATCCCATGTTGGCCCCTTCTTCATGTTCTCCAGTCTCGGCTGCTTGACCAAAAATCTCTCTAGCTTGCTCAGTGGTCTTCGGAAATCCATCTAGAACGTATCCGCGAGTTTGACATATTTCTCTGGCTAGAAATGTTTTCATCAGTCGAACGACAACCTCATCAGGAAGGCGGTTGTTTTCACTTTTAGCCATGAGCATGGTGATATCTTTGATTTGTTCTTCCCAGTCTTCGACATCAGCGTCCACCTCATCTTCCTCTTCCATTTCTTCCTCTTCTTCATCTTCAGTTTCCTCCTCCACATCTTCTCTCTTCTCCTTCTCGGCTTTTCTCTCCCTTATTCTATCTTTTTTCTCTTTCACTCGATTGATATTCTGCTGTAGCTCTTGGAGGATTTCATTTATCATTGTTTTGACTGATACGTAGTGGGCCCCATAACGCTGACAGAGTCTTTCGGCAAGTTTTGTTTTACCAGAGGCTGGCGCTCCATGGATGATGGCTTTCAGCGGTTTCAGAGATTTGTCAACTGGTTGGAAATTCTCCATTTGCTTATATGATGAGTTGTTATATTTTTATCGATGTCAGTTTTTTGACAGGTTCATAGTCATACATATTATACAGGTTGATACCATAAAACAGTGACTGGACACGAACATGGAGCTAAGATGCCAAAAAAATAAATTGGTACGGTTCATAATTAGAATTATTTCGGAACGCCTCTCGAAAATTCTAGATAACACTGACATAAGTACATGGAATAGTTTGTTCTAAAATATGTTACATCGATCGATCAACCTCAAAATATTTCACAGCGAATTGACATAACCTTAAAGGCGACAAAAGCACAATCACAGAACGGATCAGAGACACAAATCACAAAAACATCCTGTGTGGTGTGTAATTGCAGTTTACTGAATTATGACAAGAAACGACGTGGGCGCCATCTGAAACTCGAGATAACTCTCTTCATCAAGTGGGCTGGTGTCCCCCAGTTTGTCCCAATATTTTACAGGTATAAGTGAATACACCATGGTTTTTAGACATCTTAAATGGAGCTTATGATTAGAAAGTTTTGAAAAAAAAAGGAAAATATTTAAAGACGGTTGTTAGTATATATAATTCATTTAACTTTTTTTCTTATACCTTGTACATTTTAATTTTCTTATGTTTCCGGGGATATTCAATAATAGATAGTGGTTGACAAGTAATTTTGAAAATTCAATATCCTTATTGTAAAAAACTAAATAAAACTTAATTTTGACCTCCAATTTTCTGGAAAATTTACTTTTTTGTTTCGTTAATAGATTTGGAACATTATTGCAGAAAATAATAATAATGATAATAATAATAACGTTTATTTGCCAGAATGAAAATTACACAATGTAATGCAGAGAAATACAGCGATTGAACGTGTGTTAGTCACTGAAGTTGTATAGCAGCTGTAAGATAACGGCTTACAGGCTGCTTGTTTGTGACTGTCACCCCATTAACACAGTTCATTAAAAAGAATGTGGTTGAATGTGTAAAATATATTGAAATTAAGACGATAACATTTAGTGCAAATAGTGTCCGATACATTTGGAATAATATAATCAATGAAGAATTAATTATTAATTATTAATACGACTAGCACATACTGGCGAGTTAGAATACGTCTCACTCACGTGTTTAAACTTTGATTCATAAAATCTCCGAAGAATAATCTTTGTTATCCACGTTTTTACTTTTTTTAAACTACTGATTCCGATACTCCTTATAGAAACGGATCGAGGATCCAGGTAAGACGCATTTCGCTGACCTATTGCTTTAACACTACGAGATAACACTATATTACTCTCTTTGATTCTAGTATTATGATGATGAATTTTTATAATTCCCAAACAAAAACGTTGTCTCATGTGCATCAAACAAGATTCTTCAAACAAGTTATGCGTGGAGAAAGTGGGGACTTTTATAAATTATTTTGATTATATGCTTTTACAATATTAATTTTAATTTACCCCTCCCCATCTTATTATGCCATATTGCAATTGGGAAGCCACTAATGCATGATATAAAATTCTCAAATGTTGAATGTCTAGAAAATATCTTAGGTGTTTAAATTTGTGAAGCAAGCCTCTTATTTTTCTGACCACATTATCAATTTGCATATCCCGTCGAAGATGACGATCTATTACCAAGCCTATATATTTCATTGTCCTATCCTCAGGGATTTCAAAACTATCTTCAGTGGACTCATATTTGGTAGTCTGTTGGAATAGGAAGGAACAGGTGAGTATAACGTTTTGTTGAAATTTTATTTTCAGGAAGTCCTTTTCTACTAGCGTTTTCAGTTCCTGCCATGTATTCGTTCATAGACAATAGCTGTGTCGTCGGCAAAACTCAGAATTATTCCTTCGGTATCAATTTCGAGAAGGCCATTTTTATATATTGTGAATAATAGTGGTCCCATTACTGTTCCCTGTGGGACTCCGTATGAAAGATTTTTCTATAGTATCGCATAGAAATTTGAGAGATATTTCTTGGATAGCTTTCTCCAAACCAAATATAAAGGAATGATTTTTTCTATTATTTCTATCTAAATACTTAATCTTTTTCACAGATCAAGTTCACAGTTTTATTTTTCTGATTTTTTCAGTATTTTTTCAGAAATGCAATTTCTATCATGGCTAATGACCTACCTAGAAAATAAGAAATATTCATTGGAATGAATGGCATCGAAACAAAAACGTATGTTGTGAATCTTGGAGTTCCACAGGGATCAATACTAGGCCATTGTTATTCCTCATTTTCATCAATGATCTTTCAAACTACATATGAATACTGATTGCTAAAGATTATTCGCAAGTGATTATCACAAAGGAGTCCTCCTTTTTCAAAGATCCCGAAAACAACTGGAAATGACGTATTTTCAAAACATATCAGCCGGTCTAGATCAGTGGCGATATGTTTGTCTGTCATCCTAACTTTCCCAATATTTTTTGTGTTTATTCGATAATGAAAGATATCCTACGGTCGGCGCTCCAACTGTTTTTGCCAATTCAAAAAAGGAATATTCTTTGTTTTCGATAAGTGTAACTCACGATGTGCTACGACCAGTCCAATTCCAGCTTGTGATGCTTTTTCGATGGCGAGATCCATACAGAATTTTCCAACAACTGCTCCGAATCCATTTTTTCCATTGACGAGAGCAGTGGCAACCGTTTCATTTTCCACAACGCATTTTTCATTAGGTAGCGTATATCCACCCTGCACGTCACTCAAATACATCTCTGAAAATAGAAATTGATAAAGGAAAATAAAACATTTTCTCCGTGCGTGTTGACAACGCACTAGCTTAGAAGACACACAACGGTCACATTTAGACTTCAATCGATATGAAATGATTTCTCATGGAAATAATGATTATGATTATTCCGTACGTTTTAGAGACATACTGAATATTATGCTTGCATTTTATATTTTCCAATTCATTTCTCAGAGTTTGGAAATAAGTGAAACTTCATGATAGAATCAAATATTTCAATAATCACCCCAATTTCATAGGATAATGGATTCTGAACTTGCTCTTGCTCTGACCAGTTAGTACAATGAATACAGTTCAAAAAAAACTATTTATATCATAACACGTTCGTGTCAAGAAGGTTACATAGGTGGAACACCAAGACTTCTGATAGTGAATGAACATGAAAACTATGTTCAAAATCGTCAAACAACTGTACCAAGAATTTCAGAACAAATCCTTGCAACCAGTGGCGATTAAATGATGTAGTGGAATAATACAAAAATCCTGATGGAAGAACCACACCAAAAAAGGGTTGAATTCTTATTGCGCAATGACTGCTTTCTAATAAATTCTGTAACGATGGACCGCACTTGGTTATCTTTACTCAGATATGTTGAGAAATAAACTGATACTGAGATACCACTATATGTATTAAGAAAGCTGCTGAACCATCTCATATTTTAAGGCAGATTTCAATTTCACGAAGAATAACGTTCGAAATAACAAAGCAATCTCAAAATACAATGAGTCATCTCATCGAGGCAGACTCATTTGTTTGCCTTCTACATATGTATTAATTTTATATGATTTCCCATTTTTAGATTGTGAAATGTTCCAACCGAAAATAATTTATTTGTCTACGCCTGTATGCATTTCATTGATTTTCTATTTTCAGGCCTTGAAATATTCCAACTCATGTTCAATTCATACAGGAATATTCAGTTCATATTTCAATGTTTTGTCGACAGTCATATAGATGATTGCTTGCAAAGCAAACAAGTGCACTGTTTTTACCTTGCTATGTTGTATCCAATCATTCTCATAGGTACGTGAAAAATGTATTAGGAACATTGGGCTCAACGTTTTTCTTTCTGAAGAAGTTCGAATTATAATTTTTTTGCTCCGAGAAATTTCATTATTACCTAATCTATTCATTCCATGACTATAATGCCCCCTATAATCGGCTGCCAGAAGATTGTCCGCTACTATTCGAGCATGATCATCGTCCACACAAACTGCTTTGAAACAGTCCACCATGAAACGATGAGCTTCTTCAATGGGTGTGATTGGTTGATCACCTGAAAAAAAAAATATGTGCATTCAATACCTTAAAAAACAAAGCGGCAACAGCACTTGGGCCATACACGTCTCCGAGAGCGAATGTTGGTTGTTCGCTGGTCGCTAGGCGACAACCGTAATTATTTAGCGATTGTAGAATAAAAAGGCCATTTTGAACTTGGCCTAACAGTGGTGTGTTAAGATGAATATTACTACAGAAAAAGAAAACATGCCTGAAAATTTGAAACAACAGATCGAAATGGCAAGAGATTTACTTTTGCCGAGTAAATATTGTATGATACTACTGCTGTTGCTGATATTGACAGATGACAATGACAGACGACTTTATCATTGTCGGATTAGTACTTCAAAGTGCTTGCACATCGAATATTAATAATATTATAAGGAAATACTTTACACATCACTAAAAACGTAAGATTCATTAAAAAAATTGTCGACGATACATGAAAATTAGTCACAATAAGAGTTGCTTTTTTGTCTGCAACTGTACTATGGTTTATGGAATATAAATTCAGTCTCATACTATAATATGTCGAATTTAGTTCAGTAGAATTGAACCTAACATTGCGATTAAACAGAAAATGATTATTTGCATAACTAAATATTTCACCTCTCCTCACAAACTTATACCTGTAGAATTTTTAAACTGCTATGTACGTATACATCGTTACTTCACACAATTCAACGTTTTACCTATAGTTGCTTCAAACTGTCAACTATAATTTAATCTGTCTTCGTTTATATGTTGTATTAATATTTTTATTATCTTTGTATTTTCAATTGTTACTGAAATATCATATTAAAATTGAGGTTGAATTCATGTTTGGGTTGTACAATATAGTATTATCTATCAATATTCTTGAAACAACCACAATTGGCGCTGGTGTTTGCGGGAAGTTATTCAAGTGAGGGAGTTTGAATTGAGGAGCACTTTAAATTTGAAAATTTCGACAAAACTGTAATTTTTTCAAAAAAATCATGCGTGTTCCCTATTGTCCTGGTTATACTTGGTGGAGAAACGTCTTCAGAGTTATCTCATTGAATTTGTAGCAACGTTCTGTTTTCGATCAAGGAGGTACGACTGAAATCAATTCAAGACAGGTCCTCTGACACCATATATCACCAACTTTAACAAAATTATAATGTGGTGTATGCAAATATATTCTTTGGGCAAATAAACGAAACCATAATATACATCAAGGTAAATCTTCCTCATTTCTTGTATTTCTCATGCATAAAAAACTTACACTGTTCTTCCTTTGTTGTTGCCATGTTTCGACAGGTAAGTCCAGATATTCTCGAAGGCCTCAGTCGTCCACTGGCTGGCAAATTGTGTAGAGCTCTGCGAAAAACAAACTGAAACTGTCTGGCATTCCTCCCAAAATCCATTGTCATCCCGTACAAGGTCATTGCGATTTGCGACGATAATTTGAATAAACAACTGCGAAGACAATATAATATATCAGTTCTATAATAACTTTTTAAATATTCTGGGATAACGCCAGATCCGGCTTGACCTGTATTCGCGTCGCCCGGCATTTTGTTGGGTCACATGGGGAATTCATGAGGACAGAAATCAACTGTGGACTAAAACTCCACTCAGAACGTTGGAAACTAGGGGTACCAGAAAATGGGGAAGGAGGCTGTCAATTTGATATTTGATTTGATTTGATATATTTTAAAGTTTAGCCATCTTATTACAAGCTTTTATTTAACTTGCTTCGTTCGTATGTCATTCTGTAATTCTTTCCGGTTCAAAATTTGTAATCAATTTTTGGAGCATTTGCCGACATCCGATTGAGCTTAAATTTGGCAGGTGTTCATAATTTCGGTGACAATGCATTATTAAATTTTATATTTGAGAAATTGTTATGTGTGGGTTTTCGGGGACGAATATTGTGAATTTTTGGTCAAAATTCAAAAATTCAAGATGGCGGACCAGTTTTATGATTATGGTCCGATTCGATTCAAAATTGGTATGTGGGGATTATGAATTTATAAATTTAAGATGGCGGCCCCAAAATGGCGGAGGAGTGTTGTGATTATGGTTCGACTCTATTCAAAATTTGTACGTGGCGGTTTTCAGAGTCGGAGATAATGAATTTTTTGTGAAAATTTATGAAATTGAAATGGTGGATAAAATTTTGTTATAGAAAAAACAAAATGGCGCTCCAAGATGGGCGAGATTTGGTTTATGGTCCGATTCGATTCAAAATTGGTATGTGGGGGTTTTCAGGGTCGAAGAATACTAATTTTTCTTCAAAATTCATAAAATCAAAATGGCGACTCCAAGATGGCCGATGATCTCTGTGTTTATGGTCCGATTTTATTCAAAATTGCTATGTGGGAGTTTTGGGGTCAAAGATTATGAATTTTTTATCAAAATTCCCAAACTCAAGATGGCGGACGAGTTTTGTAGCTATGACCCGATTCGATTCAAAATTGATTATGAATTTAGTCGAAGATTATTGTTTTTTATTTAAAATTCATAAATTGAAGATGGCAACTCCAAGATGGCGGATGAGTTAATCTCTAGATGGTCTCCTCATTGAAGGGCTAGATAGCTCAGAACTTACAGGAAAATGTCCTCATAATAACGATGCTTTAACAAAAATGCAAAGATTAAGGCGTACTTAAGTACTAAAAACCACAAAATAAAATAATTAAGAAAAAACCTTTTTAAAGACAAGTTTTATTCAAACGCACTAAAAAGTAAAAAAAAATGGAATGGATGTGTGACGTAGGTTATATTCCGTGAGTTATAGATTCAAAAGCTTGTCGGTTTTGTATTCGAACTGAAAACTTTGCGCGACAAACTTTTGAATCTATAACTCACGGAATAACCTACGTCACACATCCAAAGCAATTATTTTTTACTTTTTGTGCATTTGAATAAAAGCTTATCTTCAAAAAGGTTTTTTATGAATAATTTTTAATAGAAAAAATCACACACAAGGCCACTGAATTACACAAAATGAGTTCGCAACCAGCAGCCATTATATACAATGAGCTCAGGCTGTCATATGCCTCATTTGTCATACAGCCGCACAATCGGGTTCGTACAAGAAAACAATTCACTTACAGACTTTTGATTCCCAAAGTGCCTTCCTTAGCAACTCTCTCAATGATAGATATATAGAACATTTATTGCATAAAAACAAATTACAATTCTTAATGCAAGGGTTGGAGTGGAACAAAGAATACGGGTATGAGAATATATCTAAGCGAAACGGATACAAATCGAAAATACATATAATTAAATACATAAGTAGCGATAGGTATAAGTAAGGATGAGCATATTTTTTACAGAAGTTCATTGAGAAAAATAGGTAGATATTCAAAATCACAGTTAATCGCAGATAACTACTAGAAAAACTGAAGTTCCGCCACACTCAGTATGTTTGTAGCATAGCAGTACATAGCAAGACAGTTGGTTAGTCAAAAATGAGTATATGTAGCGGTTGATAAGTGTGCCATTCATTTAAGATGAAGGATCTCAGTTTGAGCATGTTCATCACCTAGTGAACCAGAGTTTTTGCTCTATTATTGTTCCATAGTTCAATAGTCGGGGGATATCAACATTGCTGTTTAATTGTCTGAAAAGATCATTTTCCCGTATTCCCTTGTATATTGGGCAAGCCAGCATGACATGTTCTAGCGATTCGAGTTCGTGGAGATTACACATTGAACAAGTTACCTCGGTATCTATCATGTAAACTAGGCCACTCTATGTGAATCTCAGGGATTTTTGCTGCAGGTCTGTAATTGGAAGATCAGTCTAACAAGGAGGCTTTTAGGTGAGTCTGAATGTTGATTCCCAGGTAAATAAGTGGATCGACTGGAAAAAAGTTGTTTGAGTTATCTTGAATTATTCCGGAGTTATGAATTTTTTGGCGGGTCTATGCACGACGCTATTTTGACACATAAATTGACATAAGTCATAAACTATTACAGATAAGTCTGAGAAACCTGGGTGCGTTATATCAACAATTAGTGGCGAATCCAAAAATTTTACAAAAACGGGGAGTTGCCATAAAAAACCTGAATATAAATATTTTGGAATGTGAATTATTGTGAGACCTATTATTTGAAAAAAAAAAATGTCGATAGCTTAGACAGAAAAAAAGTCATGGAGCTTGAACGCAACCCTGGGTCACCCTGTATATACCAGGACGTAATCAGACCAGTTTCAACGGTAAGTTTTGTGAATTCGACATTTTTCAACTTTTATGTATGCCATTTTTGGTGGAATGATCCATTTTCAAAAGTCCTACATCCTGTTTTTCCTGCTCTCAACTTTAGACCTCTATAAAAATGATAAACAATTTTGTATCACTAGTTGATGGAATGAAAAGGGTTAATTAGTTGTTCACAGCGTCTTTCTCAGAGCTATTTTTTTGAAATGAAGAAATATTTGGGATGAGCCCACTTTTGATTTTAAAGTGATATCGAAGCCTCCTCTGATATCTATAAAAACAGTTTGTCAGCTGGAATGATTTGAATTCGCTTTTCATGGCCAACTTTGTTTGTATTTGAACAACATCTGTATCTCCGGCATGTGTGAACATTTTTAATTTTTGACAAGGATGTTAAGAACGCGAGCTCACCTGGAAAAATCTACAGGGTGTCGTTTGAAAAATTAAATTTTGTGACATTTTTAATGTAGTGTCAAAGTAGTTATTTAAGCACCATCATATTTATATCCTATATATCTAGATCTTCAAACCTGCATATGCAGAAAGAGATGATCCTCCCTCGCTAAACAAATAGTTACTTTATCAATTAGCCTTCTAAGGTCCCATTTGCCTTTACATTATATCTACATTTTTTAGTGGCTAGAACAACCCTTTTCAGCTTTCCGAGTGTTTTGTCTTTTTTAATTATTTTCATATATAATAGAGTTCCACATTTCAAGTTCATCAACTCTCTATCAATAATAATAAACTTTATTCACCAAAATATCATTATTTAATCAAGATTGTTGAATTATTCCATATCAAATAAACATGGAGCTATGATAAATGTCCTAATCAATGAGTCAGTGAACTAGAGCTTTATTTAATCTAGGATCCGGCAGCATATTCCTGCAGATATCTGTTTTTTGGAACGTAGTTCCTTATCGCGCGTTGCGAACGGGGGCTAGACGGAATAAATTAAGACCAAAAGTTGTAACGAGACTTTCGCTATGGTTATAAGCCGTGCGGCGTGCGCGTGTTTCTCTGTCTGTCTCTCTCTCTCTCTCATAGAAAGCAAGCCAGTCATTTTCGTTTCGTCTTTCTATTTCACATTGAACAGTGTGGTGTCGCGACGATTATTTTTGTTGAGAGTATACAGGTTTTTTGTACATGATAAATAATAAAAAATAATAACAATAATGAATCCTGACAGTGTTTCTGCACAAGTTCCGGATATTACTGATGAAGTTAGGTAAGTAGAGATTTTATACAGACAATAATAAATGCTTATGTATTTTTAGCAAGTACGCATTATAACCTCTCTTTACTATTGTGCTAACCAAGTCATACGCGTTATAATCTCTCCATTATTGTGTGTTTAGCAAGTGTATGCGTCATAACTTTAATAAATTTAAAAGCAAATTATATTTTAATATTACAATATCAATGCGTATGTATTTAGCAAGCCGTGCGTGTTCTAACCTATACACTCTTGTGTTTACGAAGTCGAGAGAGTATATATATATATATATATATATATATATATATACACACTCTGTTGTGTTTACAAAGTCCCGCGCATCTATGACGTGTACGAAAGAATAGACAGACATAGTGCATATATATATATATAAATATATATATATATATATATATATATATATATATAAAATATTATTATAACTTAAAAAAAAATATTACAATTCCTTTACTAATTAATCGAAAGGAACTTCGTTCCATCCGGGTGTCCCTTGACACCTCTCAAGTTTTTTTTCAATGAAACTTAATTCAAATGAATGATTAATGACAATGTAATACAGTGCTGTGGGGTTGCCTATAAAAAATTATCCGCGATTACCTTTAATTAAATGTACTGTAATTAATTTATTTTGATGGATTGCAGCTATATGTTTTTCAAGTGAATTGAACGTCAATTGAAAGAACATGATGTGAAGAATAAAAAAAAATGGATATTATTTCGTATTTGGTTTTTACACATAGTTTTCATTCCCAAATGCAGATAAATGCCTATAAGAATGGAAATCCGTAAATATTTTGAACCTGGCTTCGTTGTGAACGTTAGAACAATGATTCAGAATCATTCATATATTTTAGTTGGACAGGTAAACAGCAGGATTTTTCTGATGGTGGATACATGTACAGTAGCAAATCTTTAATCTTAAGCCATCGAAGTGGATTTTTCATTTCAAACAGGACTATTATAAATGAATAATAATTCATAAGAGACAATTTATGACTTCTGATCTATTATATTTATTGCCAACTTTGCTTATTATAAGAGACATTGCTATTTCAGAATTTCACTTCTCAACTTTCATACTAGTTCTAATCAGCATAACTTTTTCTTCAGGTCAATTCACAAAAGGCAATGAAAAACCTTCAGATATTTGTTGTATAATCTCAAAGGATGGAAGCATTTGTACAGTACATATATATATATATATATATATATATATATTATATATATATATATATATGCAGTGAGTCTGCTTATGTTGGCTACATATGGGAAACTTTTTTATTATTAATTTTACGAAAAAAAGTTATTCTTCATAAAAAGTTCTGCATGGTCTGAAAGCCAAGATGCATCCATCATATATCAAATTATATCAATCTTATACGAGGTATGTAAAAAAATATGAATTTTACTCAGAAGTAAAGTAACTTTATATTTCACAATAACGAAAATTGTTATGATGAAAAGTTGTTCGGAAGTAAAAACTATGTTTCAATATGCAATTACATCCTTCTAATTGAAAACATTCTTTTTTTATAAATTTTTCTCAAATTATCAATACCGAACATTTATCATTTTTATTTATTACAAACATGTTAACCTTTCCGTTCCGTTTAGAAATTGATCAACAAATTTTCACAAAACAAAATCTATTAAAAATCTGATGAACATTGTCTCATTCAAATGTGATATCAATGAAATCCCATTGGAGGATGGAAAAATTACAAATGTTTCAGAGAACATGTTTTTAGGGTTGCATATTGATGGAAAATTAAGATTTGAAAGCCCTATCAATAAATTGTGCAGACGGTTGGCAGCAGGCTGCTATGCTGTACGAGTTGTCTCTAACGAGCTAGATCTGACCAATGCTAGAAAGGTCTACTCATAGACAAATTAAAAATAAAGAGACTGTTTGAAACATTGGCGATCTTGACCACCAAGTTTTTGGTACGGCCAGTCGCGCATGGAGGCGCTGCCCGCAATCAACAGACGACTGACGACATGATAATTTTCCAATTTCGACATTTGTCAGAAAATGACAAACTACGTAATAATTTCAGAATAATTCTACTGTTAATTGTCATCGAAAAATTAATTATAGAAATTATACCATGAACTTGAATTATGAACCCAACGTCGAAAATGGAATGTTTTGTTATTCGAGTTGACGCTGAAATTCCTCGAAATATTCTTTCACAAGGTAAAATATAAGCTGCTTTTCACAAACTGATACTTATTTCCATCCATCAGTTGCAGAAATCTTTTCACAAACTGTTACTTATTTCCATCCATCAGTTTCCAGTTCCTATCACCATTTGAGGAAGTACGAAGCACATGGTCTCCTTTGTGCTAATAAATTAACAAAATTATTGAAGGTTTGTTGTAAATATAATTTGTTTTTATTTTGGTTGATTTGATGATGAGCGACTGAAGAATATTTTCAATTTTGTTGTTTTTCGGAGTTTTATTATTGTTTTGTATGTAGTTGTACCTTGTCCTAGATACAATAAAATGTGTTCTTATAGTGTTCAACTTATTATTCTTGTTTTATAACATGTTTAATTTTGTTCTTGATATCATGAAATAAAGATTTACTTTGAAACTTTATTTTAACCACGAACGAACTAACAGATTCTACGAATCGATTACTGTATATATTTTATTAGTGATCGATTTGCCATTCCTGTATTTCATATGATACAACCATTCATATGGAATACGAGAATGACAAATCGATCACTTATAAAATATATACCATATCAATCATATAAAAGTAACACATTTGAAAAACCCGCCTTATCTCAATCGGTTTTACCAACTGTACTTAGTTCGGCCAGTTGCGAGATATGTCGCCACTGTCTAAACGTGGTGCCAACTTTTACTGCAGGTTCGACAACTCTCTTTATTTTTAGTTTCTCTATGGGTCTACTACTCATTGATTGAGGCAAAGCCAATTATCGCGATTCGTGTCGTATAGTATTTTTGGAGCAGATAATTTTAACCCTGGCATGTCTTTTCATTCTAGAGACAGTATGTATCAGACACAAAAAGTATAAAGATAAAGCAAAATCTACCTCAACATATAAAACACGATTATCACTCCATGTCTCACTTCCAACGCCTATATCCTCCCTAACACAAAATTCACTAATATTTAAATGCAGAAAATTATTCAATCAACTTCCTAGCACCATAAAAGAAATACAAAACGGTATTCACTTCAGAAAAAAAGTAAAAAATCTCTTGGTTACAAAAGCCTATCATACGTTGGATGAATTCTACTACCTGATCTTAAACTATATATATATATATATATATATATATATATAAATATATTTATATAACCCTTTATCATATTGGATCACTGGGAACTCTGTAATAGTTTTTTTGTTATATGCAAGGAGTAATTTTTATTCGCTAACAGAACGTTTTTATACATATATACATAAACTCATTTATTTATTTGTAATGTTGAATTGACTCGGCCGTTGCTGTAATTTAGGTCCTTGTCTAGTATTAATGTTAAATCTTACAACTTATTTTTATTATATCTTATTTTATATTGTATACATTTCAAATTACCTATTGTAGTTGTATCCTTAAGCTTTGTCAACGAGTATTGTATTCTTCCGATATTAAAGCATATTTTGATTGATTGATTGAACAGTTGATAACCTTTTAATTAGTTAATGTCTGTCTTGTAACATTTCAGCGATGCATTTAAATTAATAATACCATAATAATTCATTTTATAGTAATAATTTAACGAACATTAATAGCTCCCTCAATTCACTAACGCCTCAACATATCCGCCTTCTCTTTCAATTCAGGGAATTGTTCTATCACGAAAGTTTTTCAATACCCTTCTAACCATAGCCGGATTGATAAAAATTCGTACTACAAACAAAAACTACTCGAAAACGGTAATAATTACAAAAAAACGTGGCAAATAATCAATGAAGCAACAAATTCAGCACCAAAAAACACAATAACAAATAAAAGTCCATTAACAGATCACAATGGGACGGAAATAACTGAAAACCAATCCAAAGCTGACTTTTTCAATGATCATTTCGCGAAAATAGGACAAAGGATGGCAGAAGATATAGAAAACAATTTCCTATTAGACACAGACATGAATAAACTTCCACAAATCACGTCCTTTTACCTATCACCAGTGACAAAAAATAACATCACTCTGGCCATTTCAAACTTGAAAAACAGCTCTCCCGGTCCTGACGGAATCAGCGCGAAAATAATTAAAAACGCACACCTTAACCTACTGAAACCACTTGCCTATCTTGTTAACCTGGCTTTCACCAAGGGCGAACTACCGAAGCAGTGGGAAGAATCTATCATAACACCAATTTACAAATCAGGCAAACATAATCTAGTAACGAATTTCAGACCAATATCGGTGATAAATAACTTTGCTTAAGTCTTCGAATACTGTCTCAAGGAAAAGGTTCTAAATTATTTCAACAAGAATGGCACAATAACGGAGAATCAGTTTGGATTCCAAAAAAACCTTAGTACCGAGAATGCTGTAATCAAGCTATCTGAACAAATCATAAAGTCATTGGATACTTCGAAGAAATGTATAGCAGTATTCTTAGACTTAGCCAACGCATTCGATACAGTATCACACTCAATCTTATTGGACAAACTACATGAAAATGGAATAAGAGGACCAGCTCTCGACTTATTTCAGAATTACAGTAAGGTCAGAACACAAAGGGTAAAGATGCTTCATATGCTGACGACACTGCTATTGTTTTCACACATGATACATGGACGGAACTATACAGTCTCACCAAGAAAAACCTCATAAATTTGAAGAAATGGCTAAATGAAAATCATCTGAGCCTAAATATCAGTAAAACCAAATTCATGACATTCACACTCACTCAAACCGACCAACCTAAAATCGAAAACATATACATACATAAAAAAAATTGCTTAGCAAGAAACAACTGCGACTGCCCCAATATAGAGAAAGCCCAAAAAATCAAATATCTAGGGGTGATAATAGATCAGCCATGAGATGGGATGAACACGTTAACTATGTGGTCAAAAGATCCGAAACTTTACAAATTTTACCAATGAACATTCTGAGAAAACAACTCTTACTTATAGTCTACAACTCATTAATAGAATCAGTCATAAGATATTGCATCATAGCCTGGGGTGGAGTGTTTAAAAACGTAATCAACAAACTTCAAACAACACAAAACTCCATTTTAAAGATTATTCTCAGGAAAGATAGATTATTCTCTACACAACAACTTTATTCAGAAACTCGAGTCCTAAATGTAAGAAGTCTTCACACGCTGCAAAGCCTTACCTGGATTTACAAACAAAAAAATAAACTACGTCCCCAACAATCTAGAACTACGCGATTCACTACCAATCTTACAATAGATATCCCTAGATTCCACAAATCTCATACACAAAGAACTATATTTTATTTAGGCCCCAAAATATTTAATTCACTGCCCACAGAAATGAGAGAATGCGAGAGTCTCAAGAAATTCAAATCATCGACTAAATTATATATCTCTGGAAACCAGCACATACTAAATATATTTCAGTAAAAATAAAATATTGTGTCATATATCTCAGTAAAAAGAAAATATTGTGTGATTCCATTGATCCCTCTTCTCCCTCCAACTATAAGAAACCTTAAAAAACTTTTTAGGCTTAGGTTAGTTTTTATATATGTGTATATATAGGTTAGTGATAATCAATTTGAAAATACCAGCTACATTGAAAACGGTTAGCTAGAATGTTAGGAATGCACCACAAGCCTTCCAGGCTTAGGCATTCACTCCAGACTAGCTAACCATGCAACTTAATTTAAGAAAATTATTAATATGTTCGAATGTAATACTTACCTCATCACCTCACTGAATAAAGAATCTGAATCTGAATACTCCGAACGCATTCTGTAATGACTCTTTCCAAATGAGCAACATCTGTAAATGGCCTTTGAAGATCCACCTTTTTCTTTAGATAACCCCACAAGAAAACATCTAGTGGCGTCAAATCGGGAGACCGAGGAGGCCGAAAAATTTCAGAAAACCGATGAATAACTCTTCTATTAAAACGATTTTCAAGGTATTGCCTTATATCTAACCTACTGTGGCAAGGGGCACCATCCTGTTGGAACCATATTTGTTGACGTTGAAGGAGGGGAACATTATAAAGAAAATCGTATAATTCATTCTCTAAAAAGAGCAAATAATGGTCCCCATTCAAAGATTCATTAAAAAAAAAGGTCCAATTATTTTATTTCGGTAAATTCCACACCACACATTTGTTTTGAATGGATACTGATCCCGAGTTTTGATGGTAAAATTTGAATTAGTATCACTCCACCAACGGCAGTTTTGGCTAGAGACTGTTCCATTTGATGTAAATGTTGATTCATCCGAGAAAAGAATATGTCTTGCCATAAATGGGTTATCATCTAACATTCCTTGGATATTACAACAGAATTCAAATCGTCTATCATGATTTCCTGGTCATAACGTATGAATAAATCAGGGCTTGTATCGGTGAAACTTGTTCTTTTAAAAAAAAATTGAAACCGTATCTTTGTTAATAGGATTTTGCATCGAAGCTGCCCTTTCTCGCAAGGATATTTTAGTATGTTCGATTGCTGAAATCATTACTTCAATTTCCATGTCATCATTAGCAATCCGTTGTTGGCGTTTGTTGCTAAATTTACATTTCCAGAAGTTTGTTGATAATTTCCTTACTGTGACATAGTGAAGATTTTGCTCTGGGTGTCTGTTATTAAACATTTCTGCAGCTTCACGATAAGTTTTATCATTCTCACCCACAATTAACACAATTTCAATTTTATCTTCAGTACTTAATGTTGCTGGCATTTCTACCAAATTTTATAATAGGTACTTTCTACCAAATTTCGCTAAATACAACTGATGTTTTGAATGTCACTGTCAAACATTTTACTGTCTGACATTTCTTGTCAGAGCATCCTAGATTACATGTAGAATAATTACAGTTAAATTTTCGTTGTTAGTGTATTAGAGATGTTTCCAGAAATAAAAAAAATACTATAAATTAATGCAACTACATATCTGAACGTGATTTTTAATTTCGAACAACTTTTCACAATAACAATTTTCGACATTGTGAAATATAAAGTTACTTTACTCTTGAGTAAAATTCATATTTTTTTACATACCTCGTATAAGATTGCTAGAATTTGATATCTGATGGTTGCATCATGGCTTTCAGACCATGCAGAACTTTTTATGAAGAATAACTTTTTTTCGTAAAATTAATAACAAAAAAGTTTCCCATATGTAGCCAACTTAAGCAGACTCACTGTATATATACATATATATATATATATATATACAGGGTGTTCCAAATTTCATAAAATGATATTTCTTTCAATGGAACACCCTATATTTTTTCATGCATTTCGATTCGTAATAACATTCTCAACAACAAAGCTCATTTGACTTTTTTTCGTGAAGGTGAAAATAAGACAGTTGTATTAATAGGAAACATTTATCGTTTTGTACATTAATACCAAATAGCTTAGTGGTGTCAATTGAGTGGTGCGACATGATGATCACGGGTTTCACGAGTTCACATCCCAGCGCAATTTTTTCTTTTTACTGTCTTATTTTGCTATTAGTAACAAAATAGTGTCATTTGTATAAGTACAAAAAATGGGTGTTTGAACAATCATGAGGTTTTATTCGCCAAAACAAAGAAATTTTTTGTACTAGTGAAAGAAATAAATATTTCTACATAAGTCGCTCATTTTCCACTTTAGGAAGAAAAGTGATATGAGCTTTGTTGTTGAGAATGGATGAAAAATTAATGGGTGTTCCATTGAAAAAAATATCATTTTATGAAATATTATGACAACGCGACTGTCAATTTTTTTTTGTTCTCGGCATCGAGAAGGCCACTAAAAATGCTACCAGTTTGCCCATTCAACCGAAATCGTAGCATCAATAATAACGGAGTTGGCAATGGTGCCGACTTAATTTGGAACACCCTGTATATATATATATATCAAAAATAAGGATACAGGGTGTTTCCTAACTACGGTACGAAACTTCAGGGGGTGATTCGTTAGGTCATTTGACAAAAAAAAGGTCCCATGAACATATGTCCGGAGTTGCTTCGTTTCTGAGATACAGGGCGTTGAAGTAAAAAAAAAGGTATTTATAAAATATCCTGAATATCCTGAAACCGATGTGGTTGAAATGTGGTACAGCTATTTGAAGTAATAAGGCAATTATTTGGCCCCAAGTAGGTCCAGGGGCGTCTCAGTGGGCACCACAGCCAACAATACTGAGAAAAAAAAAGTACTTCTTTTTGTAGTATTTTATTTTTTCAGATTAAACAACTGAAAATACAACTCTTTGGTCCCTTGTGTTTTATTCATATCAAGCTTCGTTTTCGAGAAAAAAATACTTTAACTTATTCTACAAATTATCCATGGACAACATAAAATAAAAACCTAAAGTAAAAAATAAACAATTTCGACCTTAAAGTAAATGAGCAACATGTCCACCTTCTGATAAAATACACGATTGCAATCGATGTGTCATTGATTGTCTGACACGTTCAAAAATACATGGAGTATTCCTTATGACATTGCAATTGTCACTTATTCGATTCCTCAAGTCATTCACATCTAGTATAGGGGTTTTATAAACGAGAGCCTTCAGATGATTCATATCAGGACTGCGAGCGTGCCAATGTTGAGGTCCTGCACGTCCAATCCAGCGATTAGGGTAGGTGATGTCGAAGATGCTGACGAGCAAGAACACTAAAATGAGCTGGAGCTCCGTCGTGCATAAACCACATGTTGCCTCTTACAAGTACGGGTACTTCTTCCAACAAAATGGGTAAATGATTTCGCAAAAAAGCCGTGTAGGATCGACCTGATAATCTTGCTGGTAAAAAAAGGGGTCCAATTAGGTAGTCACCAATAATTCCTACCCAAACGTTCAGCGAAAATCGTTGCTGAAAATGACTTTCTCTAATAATGTGGGGATTTTCGTCGGCCCAGAAATGGTTATTGTGAAAGTTCATAATAGAATCTCGTGAAAAACCACCTGCAAAACATTAATCTTTGGTGAAAATCCCTAGGCAGTAGAGCTTGGACCCGCTGTATGTGATATGGGTATTGGAGGTTTCTTTTTAGAACTTTCCAAACGGTTTTTGGGCTTACTTCAAGCTGCAGTGCAATCTTCCTGGTACTATTTGAAGGATCTTCTCCTATCGCATCAAGTATAGCTTCTTCTAGTTCAGGCGTTGTTACAGTTTCTGGTCTTCCACCACTTACATTTTTATTAAAACTTCCAGTTTCACATAATCTTGCATGTAGCGTTCTAAATGTTTTAGCACATGGAATTACTCTGTTAAGATATCTATCCTGGTAGATTCTCCGAGCTTCTTCCGCATTTCCATTTGCTAATCCATAAATAAAGTGCATGTCAGCCATTTCAGCGTTAGTAAAAGTATTCATGATGGAATCACTGCTAATTGACAACTCTGACTTTTACTGATATGACAATACTATCACTGTCAGCTGGTCTCCATAGCAGGTAATCATGATTGTAGAGTGCCTTCATTTTTTTTGTTCTCGAAAACTGAGCTAAATATGAAAAAAAACACAGGAGGCCAAAAAGTTGTATTTTTACCACGCTTATAAAAAATTTTTCAGAACCCACGTTTATATTCAAATGCACTGAAAAGGAGAAAATAATTTTTTTCTCAGTATTGTTGGCTGTGGTGCCCACTGAGACGCCACTGGACCTACTTAGGGCCAAATAATTGCCTTATTACTTCAAATAGCTGTACCACATTTCAACCACATCGGTTTCAGGATATTCAGGATATTTTATGAATACCTTTTTTTTATACTCCAACGCCTTGTATCTCAGAAACGAAGCAACTCCGGACATATGTTCATGGGAACTTTTTTTTGTCAAATGACCTAACGAAACACCCCCTGAAGTTTCGTACCGTAGTTAGGAAACACCCTGTATATATATATATATATATATATATATATATATATATATATATATATATACTTTCTGTAGTGTTAGCGTCCTTCAATTAGAAATAAGTTTCGAGGTAGCGGGAATAGGACACAATGGGTAGTCTGAATTTCAAATTGCCGACGTTTCGACGTTTATTTGGCAGCCTTGATAAAGACGCCAAATAAACGTTGAAACGTCGGCAATTTGAAACCTATATATATATATATATATATATATATATACAGAGTGGCCACTTTTTTAATGGGATTGTATTGGTAACTTTTAAACCATAAGAGTTAGAAGGTCGGTCAAATGGAGAAAAATTTGCATTCATAGAAGCATTGTCGAGCAGTTCAAACAAATCGAGATTATCAGGGCCGGTTATTGAGATATCATAAGAAAAGTAAATTCTGTTATTTTGATTTTTCATTTTTTCCCACTTTATTTCGAATATTGTCAAAAAATTTAACGAGAGTTTTTTATTCGACAGTAAATTATCCTCATTTTGACATAATCAGATTTTGTATCCAACGTTTCGTACGATCTGGGCCACCCTCAACCTAATTTTTTTCAATACGGACCTGCATATTTAATGACACTTTTCGAAATAACTTTTAACGCTAAATTCAACGATATATCATACAATGTCATTCAAAGTTGATTTTCAGGTGATTTTGACCCTTATCCAAATTTCTTTGGGTCGGATCTGTATTACATTTAGGTACCTTTAGTTTAATTAACAACATGCAATACATTTCGATAAGAAAATCAACTTACTCCTCTTCAACTGAATGGAACGTAACAGAATCAAAGCAAGAAACAAGTAATAATTATTTACAAATTTCAAGAGGTGAAAAACCTAATTCATAATAATTAAACGAAACTATTATTTAATGAAAGAAAAATCAAATGATTATTCGAAAGTAAATGATGAACATTAAAGAAGTAAGTGTTCGAAATGTCCACCATTTTGTAAAATGCACTTTGCGGTTCTGGAACCCATACTTCTTATACATTTGCTTATTTCGTCTCCTTGAATACCTTCCAATACATTCTCAATCTTCTCGCGAGGAATCATTATTGTTGGATTTGTCATTTGTTCCGTTGAAACAAATTACAGAATCGAACTTTATTTTGAGATCATAACGATATAATTTTTGCAGAGCTTGGTATTCAAATTTAAAATCATTGTATTCGCGTCTCTTGACTATTTTATTAACAGCAGTTTTTGATAAATTGCATTCACTGGCCACAGTTCTCGATTTTTTTTCTGGGTTCAATTGAATTTGGGTCAGAACATTGATATCGTTGATAGACTTGTTTTTTCTTACATACACACAACTCTAGGTTTATTGAATGTATTATTTTCAAGTAGTAGGCCGTGGATAAAAAAGAACATAACAAGAAATGTCATATTATTTGTCACTTCGTTTATTATTGTGTCACAAAGAACTTGTCATTAAATACTTTTCTGAGTAATTTCAATTTAACTTATTCGATATTGTAAGATACTGTAACGTAAATAAACTTAACTTGGTTTTACTAATTTATTTAACACTTAAATATACAACTTAATTTATATTACTAACTACGCCACTGTATAGCTCGATCGTATGGGCTCGTTCAGACTGTCCGACTCCACTTGAGGGTTGCCTATTTATCTCCGATACAGCATTCTCGATGTTACGAATTCTGTCAGTTGGCGACCGGCGTGTTCCAATTGTTTCCAATATTGACCGTTGTTTTCCGCGGCAGAGCGTCTGGATGGTTCTCGAATATCTCCGGGGATGACCTCATCGCTGTCGACGGCAACGCGCGAGGCGACAGGTCCGGCCTAGGTTCGTTACATTGCCCCTTCTTAAAGACATTTCGTCCCGAAATTTCATCCTTGGAGTGTGACGATATCTGCATGACTCCCCATATCTGCACCGTGAAGTTCGATGGAAGTAACACTCCACGGTCTTCATGATCGGTCGTGGAAGAGGGTTACAGCAAACCAAAATCTTGACGCCGCTGGATCTGAATATCGCCTTTAGCATACTTCTTATGACTCTCCAGTCCAACCCATCAATACCACAGGACAATTTTGGAATTGCTAGATCCACCAGATTCTGGTCCACCATAGTATCTCTTAGTCTGGTGAGACTCTTCCAGACATCTTCATAGGACGGTTTATCTTGGGAATGCCTCTTGGTAACTAGGTAGTAGATGTCTCTCTGGCCTTTCTTCAACTGTAGCACCCCACCAACTTCTGGATTCTGCCCCCGCAGTGTTTGGAGTTGACCAAATTTCTTGGAGAACACTACGGCGATGCCCCTGGACATTCGAAGATCTTCTGCCACACAGTGCGCTAGTGCGTAGTCAGCAGGCACTTCGAAAAGGTCTCGTGACTCCTCTCTAGTAACCCCATGTAGAACTTTCTGCCCGTTTGAATACAAGGACATAAACTTCTCGAACGTCATATCATCCTCCGGTGGCTTGAGGGTGCGAACTTGGTCATGGTTTCCAGCGTAAGGGCCAACCTGTGGAAATGGACGACACTTGGTTTCCCTCGGGGTGTATTATGGATTCGGAACACAAGGTCGTTTATCCTTTTCACGATTTTATACGGGCCTTCCCACGAGTTCCGCAACTTTGGTGATAGTCCACGACGACGTTTGGGGTTGTACAGCCAAACCAGGTCATCAACCTTAAATCCTCCAGCGTCGGCCTTGATGTCATAGGTCTTCTTCATTTTATCGCTGGCACTCTGGATGTTCAACCGACTCGTTCGTGGATGTCGTCCATTCTCTGCCGAAGTTTGCTGACGTAGTCCTCTCCCGCAGTGTCTTGTCCTGGCGGTATCCCAAACTTCAGGTCACAAGGCAGTCGCAGTTCTCGGCCCATTATAATACTAGCAGGAGTTTGACCGGTTGACTCGTGTACTGCGGATCGATAGGCCATCAGGAACAAATGAAGATACTGGTCCCAGTCTCTTTGATGGTCAGAGACAACCTTGGACAAGTGGCGGTTGATCGTCCTGTTCATCCGTTCCACCATTCCATCGGACTGCGGATGTAGGGCCGTGGTTCTTGTCTTGCGGATGTTCAGCAGTAGACATATTTCTTGGAAAAGGTTGGATTCGAAATTTCTGCCTTGATCCGAGTGCAGCTCCATTGGAATACCGAATCGACATATCCACTCTTTCACCAAGACGTCGGCGACGGTGATGGCTTCCTGGTTGGGCAGGGCATAGGCTTCCGCCCACTTACTGAAGTAGTCCATTGCCACAAGGATGTATTTATTCCCGTGGTCGGATACGGGAAACGGGCCGGCGATGTCAATGGCGATTCTCTCGAACGGGCTGCCTACGTTGTACTGACGCATCGGGGCCTTGGGTCGTATTCGAGGTCCATTGCTAGCAGCGCATACAGCGCACTTCCTGCACCAGTCCTGGACGTCAGCTTGACAATTGGCCCAGTAAAACCGTTGCCTCACTTTCTGCAGGGCCTTCGTCACTCCCAGATGTCCTCCGGCGACTCCATCATGGATTTTCCGCAGCACTTCCTCTCTTCTGTTCCTGGGAACAATTATTTGGCGTCTGTCTTCCCCACCAATATCGGCCTCCAACACACGTTTCAGGATCCCATTGTCCAGAATAAGAGAGTTCCATTGTGCCCAATAGGACTTAACAGCCGGCGAGTAACCTGCGACTTCCTGCCATGATGGTCTTCGATTGCCCTTCTTCCAGCTGACGACTAAGCCAAGGTCGGGGTCTCTCTCTTGGTCTTTCTGGATCTTGCTGTCATTCCAGTTGTCATCCATTGCCGCGGTTCTACAAATTGTTGCTTCTTTCTCTTCTGCTCGTCGGCAATGTTAGCAATCATCTGGACATGGTCTTCGCGACGAGGCATCTGCATTCTTATGGCTAGTTCCGGCTCGATGTTCGATCTCGAAATCGAATTCTTGGAGTCTCTCGATCCAACGTGCTACTTGACCCTCAGGATTTTTGAACTGTAAGAGCCATTTGAGAGCTGCATGGTCAGTTCTCAACAGGAATCTTCTTCCATACACGTACTTGTAGAAGTATTCCACTCCCTTTACAACAGCTAACAGCTCTCGCCTGGTGACACAGTAATTGCGCTCTGGTTTGCTAAGCGTCTTGCTGAAATAACCAATGACCTTCTCCTGTCCCTCCTGGATCTGAGATAGGACAGCTCCAAGTCCCACGTTGCTGGCGTCCGTATCCAAAATGAATTTCCCTTTGGGTAGGGGATAGCTCAGTATAGGTGCGTTGATCAAAGCTCCTTTCAGCTTCCTGAATGAGTCTTGACATTCTTCGGACCACTGGAACTTTGTTTGGCCTTCCGTGAGCTTGGTCAGTGGTTTAGCGATGTTGGCGAATCCCAGCACATATCGGCGATAGTATGTGCATAAACCAAGGAAACTTCGAATGCCCAATTTTGCCACAATTCCAGCATCTTATCTGTCTTTTCTCAGGCAACACTTCCTTAATCACTTTTCTTATGGCAGCTTCCAAGTTAGCAGGCTCCTGTGAGTCTTCCTCAATCGTTCGAACTTTATTTTGGCTTTCGCAGCATTGTTTTGCTGCTTCGAATTCCAAAGCGCGTGCCAGTGCGTCTACGAGATGTGTTGGACGAGCTGATATCAACGCTTGTCTGGTTTCTTGGTCACGGAGTCCATCCAAGAATGCCTGAACCGCTAATCGCTCCATTACATTTTCCGGTGTGGCTGGATATGCGAGACGAACCAAGCGTGCAATGTCAGCTTCGAATTCTTGTAAGGATTCGCCCGAGTGGCATACGTGTTCCAAATGGGCGTGGCCATATCGTAATTCTAGATGTTTAATCAGCTGATCATAGTCCTCCTTTTCTTGGGCGGTGAGAGTTTGTAGAATATTTGTCGCTTCTCCACGTAATGCAAGTGTCAGTGCTACAGCTCTTTCCCCTGCATTCCATCCGTTTGCTTTGGCCGCTGCTTCAAACTGCCGGCGGTAATTTGCCCATGGAGTTTTTCCGTCGAACTGAGGCGGCTTCATGGAAAGCTTCCCTATTTCAGAAATGACCTTGACATCTTGTATACCCTCTTGAACTTTATCTAAGTTCAAACTCAAGTCCAGCATCGCATTTTTGTTAACCATCTCTGTGGAGGGCGCACTATCAATTCGTTTTTCCAGCTTACTGATCGTTTCCTTTATTTTGTCCATTTCTGCCTCGATTCCGTCATTAATTTCATCGCTGATTATTTCCTTCATCTTGTCCATCTCTGCCTCGACGGTTCCTATTCTTTTTTCTAGACGATTCGCCACACCACAGAGTTCTTTTTTTAGGCCTTCTGTGTTTTCAAGGAGCTTATCTTCCAGGCTTCTTGAATTTTCTTGAAGCTTCTCTTCCAGATTTCTGGAAAGCTTCTCTTCCAGATTTCTAGAATTTTGTTGCAGTTCTTCTTTCACGGATTTAGTAGTTTCTTCGAGTTTATTCATTACCAAACTTAAATCACCTCCGGGAACTTCGAATAAAAATGTTTCGGGGTCCTCACCTTCTTGTATAAGTCCTTCTGCAAGTCTTTCCTGGAGTACTTGCTTCTTACCCGTTGTTTCCAGTTCCCTTTCCTCCAATTCCTGTTTCAATTCCGCTACCTTCAAGTCCGCAAGGCGCACTTTTCTTGAACACATTTTGTCTTTGACGAGGTATCAGTCTGTTTCACACGAAAAAGTTTATCAGTTTGTTAAAAATTCACTTCGCGAATTCTTTTCCACAGGCCACCAGTCTATTGTCTGTTTCACGCGAAGAGTGTATCAGTTTATATTCCCACGCACAATTGTCCACTTCGCGAAAACCGGGCCACTGTCTATTTTCTGTTTCACGCGAACAGTGTATCAGTTTATATTCCCGACTATCCACTCCACGATCACTTGTTTATTTTCAAAATCTCACTTCCGACACCAATTGTAACGTAAATAAACTTAACTTGGTTTTACTAATTTATTTAACACTTAAATATACAACTTAATTTATATTACTAACTACGCCACTGTATAGCTCGATCGTATGGGCTCGTTCAGACTGTCCGACTCCACTTGAGGGTTGCCTATTTATCTCCGATACAGCATTCTCGATGTTTCGAATTCTGTCAGTTGGCGACCGGCGTGTTCCAATTGTTTCCAATATTGACCGTTGTTTTCCGCGGCAGAGCGTCTGGATGGTTTTCGAATATCTCCGGGGATGACCTCATCGCTGTCGACGGCAACGCGCGAGGCGACAGGTCCGGCCTAGGTTCGTTACAATACACAAATGAAGAGAAGAGAGATATGTACGAAGTGTACATAAAACTAGATAGAAATTCGTTCAAAGCACAACAAAGGTATTGTGAATTATATCCTGAAAGAACAACACCAAATATTAAAATGTTTCGACGTTTATCTACAACGTTACTTGCACATAATTCATTCATCAAACCTAGAGGTCCTTATGTACGACGAAACGAGCCTATCAATGACATCAATGTTCTGGCCCAAATTCGAATGAATCCAGGAATAGGATCGAGAACTATGGCCAGTGAATGCAATTTCTCAAAAAGTGCTGTTAATAAAATACTCAAGAGACCATACCATGACTATAAATACCAAGCCGTGCAAAAACTATATCGCAATGATCCTGAGATATGGTTGCAATTCTGTAATTGGTTTCAACGGAAGGTGCGGAATAACAACAATTTTGCGCACAATATCATTTGGGGAGACGAAACGACATTCACAAATTCTGGCATGTTCAATCGAAGGAACAAACATTTTTATGCCACAGAAAATCCTCACTTAATTCATGAAGTTAGACATCAATATCGTTTTTCTTTGAACATATGGTGCGGTTTGTTGAATAATAAATTACTGGGACCCTATTTTATTTACGGCAACCTAACCGGAGCAAAATATGTAGAAATTATAGAAGAAATGTTGGATGATCTTCCTATACGGTATCGGCGTAATAGTCCATGGTTCCAACAAGACGGATGTGGTCCACACAACTCAAGAATAGTCACAGACTATCTAAATCGAACTTTTCCCGATTCATGGATTGGAACAAGAGGTCCAGTAGCATGGCCTGCCAGACCTCCGGATTTGAATCCCCTGGATTTTTATTCGTGGGGATATCTCAAAAATAAAATTCATGATACTACGAACCCGACAGTAGAGATTCTTCGCGAGAAGATTGAGAATGTATTGGAAGGTATTCAAGGAGACGAAATAAGCAAATGTATAAGAAGTATAGGTTCCAGAACCGCAAAGTGCATTTTACAAAATGGTGGACATTTCGAACACTTACTTCATTAATGTTCATCATTTACTTTCGAATAATCATTTGATTTTTCTTTCATTAAATGATAGTTTCGTTTAATTATTATGAATTAGGTTTCTCACCTCTTGAAATTTGTAAATAATTATTACTTGTTTCTTGCTTTGATTCTGTTACGTTCCATTCAGTCGAAGATGAGTAAGTTGATTTTCTTATCGAAATGTATTGCATGTTGTTAATTAAACTAAAGGTACCTAAATGTAATACAGATCCGACCCAAAGAAATTTGGATAAGGCTCAAAATCACCAGAAAATAAACTTTGAATGACATTGTATGATACATCGTTGAATTTAGCGTTAAAAGTTATTTCGAAAAGTGTCATAAAATATGCAGGTCCGTATTGAAAAAAATGAGGTTGAGGGTGGCCCAGAGCGTACGAAACGTTGGATACAAAATCTGATTATGTCAAAATGAGGATAATTTACTGTCGAATAAAAAACTCCTGTGACATGTTTCGATAATATTCGAAGTAAAGTGGGAAAAAAAGAAAAATCAAAATGACAGAATTTACTTTTCTTATGATATCTCAATAACCGGCCCTGATAATCTCGATTTGTTTGAACTGCTTGACAATGCTTCTATGAAAGCAACTTTTTCTCCATTTGACCGACCTTCTAACTCTTATGGTTTAAAAGTTACCAATACAATCCCATTAAAAAAGTGGCCACTCTGTATATATATATATATATATATATATATATACTGTTTGGGTTTGATAATAATACTATTTTTATTTAATTTTAGAATTGAAATAAAAGTTTGAAGTAATATCGTAATATCCATGAATGAATTATGTATATTTTCATGAGTGCACCGATTCATGTCTGCTGCAGACTCGATACTTAATTTTTGAATCCGTAAGATCATCCCGCTTGATTGCAGCTAACCACAAAGCTCTTCTCTTCCTCGATAAGTAATTTTTACTAGTCAAAAACTTGTTATTTTAAACTGTAGCCACCGAGTAAAACCCGACTCTATCCCTGTCCGACATACAGTCAACTACAATGCAAGTAACTGGCATTTTCCTTCATTTGAAGCACGAATTATAATACAAAATTAAAAAAACTACTCAAATTCGCATAGAAAATCACAAAATAAATACTTTTACCACTATGGTATCGCTTCCGTTTTGACAGATCGCTGGCTGAACACTTGAAAAGAAATGTCACGATTTTGTGGTTATGTTACCATAATGAGAATTTGCAACAAATGAAATAAGCTTGTCATACTCCATACATTTTTCCACGTGAAATAATGGCTACTAGTACGAGATGGAAGAACAAAATCGCGTCTTTGATAAAAAACGTGTTTATTTCTTGGCGCATGCGTATTAACTTTTAGCGCCCGATTTTGAAAATCGATGTTTAATTGTTTTGGCTTCACATAGGCTATCCTTATAATCAATATTTGAAGTTGATAAATATATGGCAAACATGTATGTTATTGTTAATTATTTATGCTCATCTTGTTTTTCAACAAAATTCAATACTAAATCGATTAGAAATAATTACTTTCGCTCTAGATGAGTGTGAGCGCCAGAGCGAAGTGATGCGCTTGCTGCTTCGTGTTGTGAACAAGCATACAATGTGTTGTAGTTAAAGTAATATTGTTTTCTGACTTTTTACCTGTGAAGAAATGTTTCCCATATAAATAAGGAATCTCCAGATTTGGCGACTAGACATTTCAAGTAGTGGGCACTCTTGACTGAATCCTGACATTTTCATGACATCAATTTTCAAGAAGTTGCCTCAAATTGAAATTAATAAGAATAGGTAAAATCAATAAAGTTCCTATAATGCCACTCTGTATTCGAAAGTAAAAGGTTTAGGGTTTTTCATCACTTCATACTTTACGTTGACATTGATTCTCGGGATATTGTGTTCGCTGAAGCTGAGATGGAACCCCTGTTTCTGTTATACGCCAAACTTCGTTAATAAGTTGATAACTAACTTCATCTCGAGTTGAACGATCCTGACACTGACATTATTACATTTCAGTCAGAATGAATGTAAGTGCAAGTTCCCCGAATTAAACTTTACTGGCGTAAAACTTCATGTGTCATGTAAACGTTTCGGTGACACAGAACGAACATGTTTATGGACCTTATTCACGAATGCGCCCTGTTGAAATCGAAATATGGTTGGAGACTTCATCTGAGCTTTTCATAGAAGCATCATTACCTAGGAGTAAAAATAAGCGTTACAATTGAATTTCCTACTACTTGTAATATATTGTTGCTTTGTCACTGAATATGTTTGTATAGAAATAGATAAGTTGAAAGCCCATAATTATCCTTATTAACATGAATTTTAGTATTGATAATGTATAGTTAGGCATCAAAACACCGCCCGTTTAGTTCCCGAATTATCGAAGTTCATATATACTAGAAAAATCGAATTTAAACGGTTTTCTTCACATTAAAGATTCAATATAAATTGAACCAGAAAATGGTAGATCTCAGGTGAAAAACAACTACTTTCCTAGCAAATACCACGAAGAACATTGAATGATATTCACCTGAAAATCCATGCATACCTCCATATAAATGGACATTGAATATCATTCAACGTTCTGCGTGGTATTTGCTAGGAAAGTAGTTGTTTTCCACCTGAGATCTACCATTTTCTGGTTCAATTTATATTGAATCTTTTATGTGAAGAAAACCGTTTAAATTCGATTTTTCTGTTTATTCCACTTCACATGGCGTTTATCTTTCACTATATGCTGTCGGGCTTGCCACTCCTACTGAGAAGGAATCTTTTATTTAGAAACCTATCGAGGTGGGAGATTTTCGGAGTGTTTCTTTCTGTCACTAGGTACCGCCAGTTAAAAGTTTTCTTTTCCGGCATACCTATAGGTGTTATAGACTCGATGATGGTTTTGGTTATGTTGTGTCTCGCTTCAGCCAGAGATCTTCGGACCTTTGGCTGGTTGACTACTCCGTACTGATGAGGGCCAAAAAAGCCTGAAACCGGTATGCGGATTGTTAGGTGAACACGACATAAATTAAACATAATCGAGCTTATCAGAAAGAAACATTTGCATTCAATGTCCATTTATATGGAGGTATACATGGATTTTCAGGTGAATATCATTCAACGTTCTGCGTGGTATTTGCTAGGAAAGTAGTTGTTTTTCACCTGAGATCTACCATTTTCTGGTTCAATTTATATTGAATCTTTTATGTGAAGAAAACAGTTTAAATTCGATTTTTCTATTTATTCCACTTCACATGGCGTTTATCTTTCACTATATGCTAGTCGGGCTTGCCACTCCTACTGAGAAGGAATCTTTTATTTAGAAACCTATCGAGGTGGGAGATTTTCGGAGTGTTTCTTTCTGTCACTAGGTACCCCCAGTTAAAAGTTTTCTTTTCCGGCGTACCTATAGGTGTTATAGACTCGATGATGGTTTTGGTTATGTTGTGTCTCGCTTCAGCCAGAGATCTTCGGACCTTTGGCTGGTTGACTACTCCGTACTGATGAGGGCCAAAAAAGCCTGAAACCGGTATGCGGATTGTTAGGTGAACACGACATAAATTAAACATAATCGAGCTTATCAGAAAGAAACATTTGCATTCAATGTCCATTTATATGGAGGTATGCATGGATTTTCAGGTGAATATCATTCAACGTTCTGCGTGGTATTTGCTAGGAAAGTAGTTGTTTATCACCTGAGATCTACCATTTTCTGGTTCAATTTATATTGAATCTTTTATGTGAAGAAAACCGTTTAAATTCGATTTTTCTATTTATTCCACTTCACATGGCGTTTATCTTTCATATATACTACTTATAGATATGTGTAAATAGAGGATGTAATCTTATAATGCCATTTTATAAGGAATTACAGTGGTTAAAAATCTGTTTTTAAGCATGTTTTATTTTCGACAAAATTTTGGCTAGCGCCACCCGCCTAATTTCAGGTGACCTACTCAAAGGAAATCTATGGCAATTTCCGAATGCAATGAACATTTAACTCGACATTTAAATAATGTAGAATATTGAACTGATTGTGTGGTGAATGTACATACACATGGCAGGCTGCCTGAGATATATATATATATATATATATATATATATATATATAATATATATATATATATATATAAATATATACATAATATATATATATATATATATATATATATATATATATAATGTATGCATTTTTATTAGAGCATCGTTATTATGAGAGTTTCTTTCTGAGCTGTCTAGTTTTTCAATAAGGAGACAATCTAAAGATTGACTCGTCCGCCATCCTGGAGCTGCCATCTTTAAATTATGAATTTTGACAATAAAATTAATAATCTTCGCCTAAATTCATAATCTCCTACCCCAAAAACACCGACATACCAATTTGGAATGGAACGGTCCATAATCACAAAACTCTTCCAACACCTTGGAGCCGCCGTCTTGAATTTACGAATTTTGACAATAAATTCATAGTCTCCGACGCCAAAAACCCCCCACATACCATTTTCGAATAGAATCGGACTCAAAATTAGTTACTTACATTAGTTTAGGAGCTCAGTTATTGAGACTAAGGTTTATTTTATTTTTTACTTTTCAGTTCCGTATTTCGTCGGTTTAATTTTTTGTTTAAAAGTTTTTATCTTATTACAATTCAACTTATACTACTATTTACAACTTAGAAACGTTCGAATCATATTGGTCCAAAGATATAGTGGAAGTTTTGTAAGATTTATTAGACTTCCTATATTATTTAACTTTTGCGTATAACTTTTTAAATTTTAGATTAGTAGCGAATGACAAGTTCATCCATCTAAGATACATGGTACGTTCATTCTACGAGTACATTCTGTCGTTACCATAGAATCGGGTAAAAAGTAGCGATTGTTAACTCAACAAAGCAGAATTACGGTACCCTAAAGTTATATTCAAATTCAATCTTCAATTTGATATAAAAAATGAACAATTCAGAATATTAATTAAGTAACATTCCATCAAAAATTTTGGAGGCTGCCGATTCTTTAAGTAGCCAGTTAGTTCCAGAAAAGTCTCGATGGCGTTACGAGAAAGAATTTGCAGCATTTGAGTAGTGGTGTAAGTAGAAAATACACTATCACTGAATGAAGAGTTATTTATAGTATACTTTCACCACTTATCAAGAAATCTTTTTCCGTTAACCTTGAGGTCGAAGTACTCAATGATTAAGCTTATTGTAAAATTGAAGAAAGACATTGATGTAAGCAAACATTTTTTATCAACGGCATATCTAAAAAGACTGAACAAAGGTTTTAAACCCAAGGATACCATTTTTGGAATCGCTGGTGCGTGCCGTCGCGAAGAATTGATGAATATGGCGATATAGATAATATATTGAAATTTCTTGTTATTACCATCCCGAACACAAAAACCAACATTTAGAGAAAATTTGTGGTTTGCGGCCCCGAAAATGAAAGAACAAGCTACCTAGAATTATACAAAAAGTATGACAGTCTGCGTCCTGCTGACACTCATCATCGTCGTTTTTTTCTCTTCGTCAAATCAGGAAAATGCACTAAACAATGTGTGGGAATTAATACTTTTGGCAAAATGCCATCAAACATTGCTATGTACTTGGGCCTCCCAAATCCTGAGAATTACACCGGTCATTGTTTCCGACGGTCGTCAGCCACAATGTTGGCCGACTCTGGGGCCAACATTAAAACGCACGGTGGATGGAAATCTACGTCTGTGGGAGAATCATACATTGAGAATTTGCTCAAAAATAAGAAGAAAATTGTCCATCATTTTCTAAAAAAACCTTCAAACACTCCAATACCAAACTCCAGCTCCCCATCGACATCAGTTTCTCGCGAAGCAGCATCCTCACCTGTCGATAATTCAGCGAAAATTCAACAAGCTTTCATTCATGACACATCTAAGGAGAGACGATCGCCGTTAAATTTGCATAATGCCACCGATTGTACATTTAATTTCATTATTATTCATAATTAGTTTGAATTGAAAATAAATAAACATTATATAAGGTATCCTTTTTTTTCATAAAAATTGTAGATATAATATATTATTTAAAAATGTTGTACCTAACACATGCGGAAATGGTCTTTTCCTACGACCTAATAGGAAAGTAACACATATCGCACTCTCTACTCCCATGGAAAGTGACCTTTATTCTCACGCGTGCGGAAAGTACTTTCCGCACTAGTGCGGAAAGTAACTTTCCGCACGGCTGTCAATAAGCCGTCAAACCCGTGGATCCTGTAAGATTTACAGACGCAATTATTAATTCTCACACCAACAGAATGAACACCGCCACTAAAATTGTCAGCGCTGTGCGTAGAACTTCGGAAGACACTGATGCTCAATCAGCCATATTAGAAAACATAAATTCAAAACCCTCAACTTCTTCGATGAGCTCAATAATTACAAGCAGCATCCGAGAAAATATTGAAACGAATCTTTCGCAAACACCGTTACAATTTACAAATTGTGACAATAACCAATTTACTTTTAATTTTTATGGTTCCAAATAATTCAATTTGTTCCCCAGTTGTATCTAATAAGTACTTACTTATTGTAATTTTTTCAAATAAACGTTAATTATCGTTATTTTTTCATTTCACTATAAAAGTAATTCTAAATTCATGTGCACTTTTTATAGAAACAATATTCAAACATAGACTGTCACATATAAAACGTAAGGTTAGTCAGGCAACTCAATATACACGATCTAATATTTACATATTGTTTAATGAAATAGGTGGTCGTAGGAAAAATAGCGTACATTACTCGCGCGAAAGTGATTTTTCACACTCGTGTGATTGCCGCACTCGGCTTACGCCTCGTGCCACAATATTTCCCACTCGTGTGAAAAATGTTACTTTCCGCACTAGTAATGTAATATACTATTTCCGCACTTAACATTTGCCGTCACGTGCGGAAAAGTACCATTTTCCGCACTTATTAGGTAAATAACTATTATCGTGTTGGAGGATATTATAATAGTGGCGCTTTCAATAAAGGCAGCGCTTATTTCTTAGTTGTAGAAACTCTACTATCTTCGTATTCTCTTTAAACTAAGCTCAATGGTTATTACTGACCCGTTATAAACTTGAATGAATTATCAAACATTGCTCATTTCAAATTCATCACATATTACGTTCTATGTGTAAAAATGATAAGGAGATGAGATATACTTATTTTTTGCCTGAAAAATGTAGAGATTTCGTGTAAATATACACTCACTATAAATGTGGTAATGCTAGGTTAATGGTGTTGCTTGTTGAAAAGTGAGGTGCATTGATTTAATTTAGAATAAATACACGTCCGAAGTCAAATAGGTAGTAGCTAATTCGTTGAAAAGAGACCACAATGATGGATATGAGGAGATAGTAAGACAAATATCACTAGGTTTCTTAGGTACATACCAAAACGTAAATAAAAATTAAGTCACGCAACCACTACCTACATATTGCCAACGCACTACCTTTATCTACATCAACCGTCAGACTATGATAATATTCTCCACAACACATTTTCATTCGTGAATACAAGGTGCTATCAATACAAGGTGCTATCATCCATCGAATAAACAAACAGTAATATGTCACTCAATCGAACTTTCCACAATAAAGCGCAGTCGCAGTTTCCATCGATTGGAAATACAGAGAATGACCATGACCTACCCAGTTCCTAACCTCACCATTTTTTAAGAGTTTTAGTTTTGTTCCAATTATATTTAATGCAGTGTGTCATGTTTACGGAGTGGACTTTTGTTTTCTATTGAGCAGCGTAGGCAACCGTGAATGGTATGAGCAGTATCATTAGTTGTTGTTATATCATTCTCGGCAAGACCGAATTTTTCCGAATCGTTCAGGTTTTGTTGGTGGATGTACAGGGCGTGGAAAAATTAGTGAATTAGTATTGAAAGCCCATATACCAGGTGGTCAAATAGTGTGGCATAATTCGATATCTCCTTTGTTTCGGAAAGCTAAAAAATCCCGTTCTGGGAGTTCATGAGAGAACTCTGGGTGAAACCCTTATTACACTATGCCTTTTTCGTGCCTATTTGTCTGCCTGACTGCCGGTGGCTGAAATTTTAAACAAATACGCATGCGCGCGAGGCTATTTTGTTGATTGTTTCAGGCGTGAAAATAAATAGGATTGGTTCTTTTTTTTCCGCCTTAATCGAGGGGATTCCAAGGACGTTTGTGGAAATGTCAGGTTTGCCAGAACAGTAATTAACTATTGGACTTGACATAACCAACAAATAAATGAAATTAATCACATAGTTTTCGTTTTGTTCAGTATGACTGCAAAGAAGAAAATCTTGTACCAGGTAAGGAAAAAGTTGAAACAAATAGTCCAGGTATACTTAATTACTTAATCATTTAAGGTAAATGTCAATTTTCCTTAGGTTTGCAGCTCTGAAATTAGCGCCTGAAACAATCATCAAAAAGGCACGGTGTAATAGTGCCAGTTATTTGGGGAAATTTACCCAATAAATAGCCATGAAAATAAGCACAAAAATAGGCACGAAAAAGGCATAGTGTAATAAGGGTTTTAAGGTGGCGAATATGGAACTAAGGGGGATTTCGATGAAACTTGAAAAAATCAAAAGTTTCAAAAAATTTGCCATTAAGACGTCACTAATATATACTGGGTGTCAACGTATTCTTTAGACAAGCCATGGTTTCCAGAGTTCCGAGGGTATAATAATAATAATAAATACTTTTATTGGTAGAAAATATACAGTAATTATACAGGGTGATTTAAAAGTACTTTGACAAACTTTAGGAGTTGATTCCTCACAATATTCTAATATGAATTGTCCGA
Organism: Gonioctena quinquepunctata; assembly: GCA_018342105.1. Lineage (NCBI taxonomy): Eukaryota > Metazoa > Arthropoda > Insecta > Coleoptera > Chrysomelidae > Gonioctena > Gonioctena quinquepunctata. The sequence goes on from JAFIRS010000437.1 coordinate 496,126, forward strand.
ATCAATATATGTCAGAAAACGCTTCGTTTCCGAGATACAAGGTGTTGAAATTATATTTTTATTTTTGTTTTTTTTAATAACTTTCGAAATACTGACTTTAATTAAACGGAAATTGGTATTGATAGGTTTTTTGAGGTGTCGAATTCGAACCTGATGTTATTATTGCTCTTACTCGTAGGGGGCGCCAACTACACGTCTTTTTTTTTGAAGATTCATAACTCTTTTGAGCGTACGTCTAGCACATTTTTCAGTAATGAAATCTATTCCTCTATCATATTTACGTAAAAAAGCTACCCTTGTTACAAGTCGCTATAAGCAACCGTTTTCTAGATATTTGGACTTGAAAATTTCAAGTCGATTATTTGATAATCGATGCGTGTTGAAGTTATTACCATTATTTTGCATTTTTCACAAGAATGCTTAGGACGTTTAAGTAAGTAGTTTTGGTAATTACATATTATGTGACAGTTGAACGTTTTGTTGAAGTTTCTGTAAGTTTTAAAACACTAATTTTGGAAAAATGGCTTATTTAAACAATAATGCTCATTTAGCCGATATGCAATTCGTTTATGGCCTTGCGGATGGCAATGCGCGCGAAGCAAGACGTATTTACCAGGAGCGATTTTCTAATCGAGTACTGCCTTCAGCTCCAACATTTACCAGTCTCCACCGTCGTTTGGCAGAAACAGGTAGTTTTAAGAGGGCAGCTGTTATTATTGGAAGACCACGAGCAGTCCGAACCCCAGAATTGGAAGAAGCTGTTTTGAACGCTCTCGAGGAGAATCCGGAAACAAGTACAAGAATAATTGCTGAAGCTCTCAATTCTACTCATTCCACAGTTTGGAGAATTATCCACAATCAACAATTTTATCCATACCATATTCTGCCACGAGACTTACCCCAACGCATTACTATGTGTCAGTGGTTTTTGAGAAAATTGGCTGGAAATCCTCAATTTTTAAGATATGTACTCTGCACGGACGAGGCAAACTTCTCCCGAAATGCTAGCACAATTTTTCATAACAACCATGTAAAAATAAATAGAATAGGTGGCGCCCCCTACAAAAAACCAAAACTACTTACTTAAACGTCAAAGTCATTTCCTAAGCATTCTTGTGAAAAATGCAAAATAATGGTAATAACTTCAACACGCATCGATTTTCAAATAATCGACTTGAAATTTTCAAGTCCAAATATCTAGAAAACGGTTGCTTATAGCGACTTGTAACAAGGGTAGCTTTTTTACGTAGATATGATAGAGGAATTGATTTTTTTACTGAAAAATGTGCTAGAAGTACGCTCAAAAAAGTTATGAATCATCAAAAAAGAAAAAGACGTGTAGGTGGCGCCCCTTACCAGTGAGAGCATAATAACATCAGGTTCGAATTCGACACCTCAAAATACCTCTCAATAGCAATTTTCGTTCAACTAAGGTCAGTATTTCGAAAGTTATTTAAAAAAAACGAAAATAAAAATAAAACTTTAACACCCTGTATCTTGGAAACGAAGCGTTTCCGGACATATATTTATTTGAACAGTTCATATTAGAATAGTGTGAGGAATCACCTCCTGAAGTTTGTCAAAGTACTTTTGAATCACACTGTATTACCAAAAGGCAGAGTTAGCGCTTTCTCATACTCTCTTCCACTCAACCTGTGAAGGAACATCATACACAGAAAAGTAGAATGAACAGATATGAAAAATAAGTGGAGAAGTAATATGTGCGCAACAAAATATAACATACGATTTTCTGAATATTGTACGATGAAGGAGAAGAAGCTGTGAATAATCACTTAACTGAAAAATTGGAGAATAGAAAACATAGAGTTGCTAAAAATAGGAAAGCATTTACTAAAATCATTAATGATTTAAAAATAAATGTTTAGTAAATCAAGTGATTATTTAATATACTAGTTGAAAACAATTAATAATATTACTTCATTGTTGTTTATATTTTTTTGTAGATTTATACGTTATATTTTATTAGCCTGTTGGAAATCTGAATCATTTTTGTTTATGTTTTAAAATATTCGAATTATGTTATACGTACATTTGTTTTACAAATGTATAAATAAAATAAAGTTTATGCACTGTTGTTTGCCGTTACTCGCTAAAACTACATTTTATTTTATATCTATTCCTATTGTAATATGTTTAAATGTATCAGTATATATTAACGCAATTATTCACAAGTATTATTCATAAATATGAGCTTTCCAAAACACAGTTCAATTCAAAACGGCAAGACCCTAGCGCTCTCGCTTATTTGAATCACGAGCGCTCGCTTGAGGCGTTGCCACGATTCTCAGCCTTCCCTCTCTTGCACTTCTAAATAACTGTATGGCTACGCGTGTTTAATTTTTTCTATGAAATTTGTTACTTACCTTTTAATAATATACTAGTTTTTCAAAAAGATCTGAATGGAGGGTTTTTAGTTATGCCTTAAAATGTGGTATCCGCGGTAGCTCACTAAAGGGATTACGTGTTAAACGTGCAACTTTGAAGCCTTATATCTCGCTTTCGGTGTGGTAAATGATTCCAAAAATTCAATATGATACAGGTAATAATGTTAGCTGAAAGTGGTATGAATATAAACGAAATCTGATTGGAAGTGGATTTCACGACAACTACCTGAGGCATTGGATATAACATCAGCCTATCGACCTTAATTAGGGTTGTGGGCATGCCCACCGTGCCCATATGGGTGGATCCGCACCTGATTTGAAGCCATACATCTTATTTGTTGGGTCTCATGAAATTTTTCACTCGACTTACTGGATAGCTTGCGGTGTGATAGTATGCTTGCTGGATGATTATGAATGTAAAACAACACTTACAACACGAATATTTAATCTCGTATATAGGTAAATTACAATGAATAAAGAATGACTTATAATGACAAGTTGATGACAGATGTTGTTTTTATTTTTCCGTAATTCGCCCCTCGTTCTCTCTCCATCTTTCTGTCTATTGACCAAATCGAGTGAGCCAGATTGGAAATCAAATAATATTATACAGTAGGAAACAGTATATTATTCTTCTTTCAGGTGAAATAAACAGTGCTTTCATGGGAGAATCAGGCAGCGTAGCGGGATCAAGAAAATCCATGAACATTCATCCCATCTTGATGGTACATCCCCCTCAGGACGACGCATACTCACAATTTTCTAAAAGGACCGTGCCTAGGTCCATCCACTCTGGCCATTACTCACACCCGCATTCGCTTCATAGGAATTTTCAATTATAAATACATGGAAGAAATGTGAAATAATCGTCAAAAACGATCAAAAACCTGGAAAGATAAAAATGATTTCTTTTCAGTATGACAAACAGACTAGTTTATTTGATTTCAGCATGAATTATCTAACCGTTTATTTGATTTGAGTAAATTATTGTCGAATTTACCATATTTATATAAAAACCTTTTTATAAAATTGGAATATCCTAAACAGTGAACATCAAACCAACTAACAGCGTTATCTGTATGAATTCCGATTTTATGTTTATTTCTGTTATGATTTTAATATGTTATATTATAAGCCCTCAACACGGGAAGTTTTGGTGGGGATACGTGGAAAAGGCCATAATATCTATTTCCATGCCTAATTTTGAATCATTTCTCTCGAATTCTAATACAATTTTATTTGATCTTTGTCCAGTTTTCAATCATAATTTTATTTCTAAGTTTCAATTTTATGAACTACAAAATAACAACATTATAGCTAGATTCCCTGGACTGGATTTTTCATGCCAATTGTGTTATTTGCATACAATAATCTAGTTACTTTTAATGAGTGCGAAAGTTTCTGCATTAAGAGCCAAGGAAGTTCAGAAATAGTTTCCACAATGAATTAACGTTAAGATAATTAACTGCATTTGGTAATTTATTTATTTATTATTCGGGTTTTCAACAGGTTGAGTTAACAACCCAGTAACAGAAAACCGCACAATACATTAAACACAGATCATGTAATATCGGTACAATTCAAAAATAATTAAATTAGGTATATGTGACCTGAAAACAATCATTATTGCTAAAACAGATACACCATTCTGACTTTGCTATACAATAATTGAGTTTAATATAATTCTACTTAATTAGAAAACAGAAAAACAATGAATGTACAACTTTGAACCATCCTTATACATGTCATCAAAAAATAGAATAAGCAGCATGTCTAGCTACTAGGAATGAACAATGGAATATATCAACATGACAAAAAAATAAGTCATAAAACCTCTGCAAAGCAATTATAGGTGAGTTCTCCGACGCATTTTTCTGAGGGTAGAACAGATTTGGTGATCGTAAGCAACGTCTTCCAACATTGAGCTGTAATTTACTCAATATATCTGAGCAGTTAATGAGACTATTTTGTTTATTGTCGGATTCCGTTTAAATGCGTGCTATGGTGTTGTCATGGTGAATGGTTTTGTAATCAAATATAAGTAATGAATTTTTATATAGACTGATTGTTTTATTTATTTAATTCGCACGTCGATTGTTGTATAGATAAAAACAATTTATATTTTTTGTAAGCTCAAGATCTAACCGCAATATTCTACAAATACATATTTTCAGAATAATACTTTTTTCTTTCAAATATTACCGGTTTTTTGCGTAAACATATTTACGATTCGAATCATATACATGGTTTTTCAATTGCCTAGTGGCACTTCTTAATCTTTCTAATGATTCAAAAGAAAAGAGTTAATATCAACATTCCCTTCATTTTTGAAATATAAGTTATGAAAGTTGGACGATTTTTTTTACGAGACAATTTCAGATAAAAGTCTTGGGAAATGGTTCTCATCAACAACAAACATATTTTACAATGCGGCTAAATTCATTTGATTCCCCAAATTTGTTCAATAAAGAATGACCTTGTTAACATATCTTGAACTGTCAAAAGTGACTTTTGATTTGGCGCACGTTACTAACGGCAACTGCCGCAAAATTCAATTAAATTAATTAAAAAAATATCATGAGATTTGCAGGATCACATATGCTTGAAACATAAATAATCTTAGTGAAAATATTCATTGTGAAATGTCAGGTATAATAATGGAAAAGAAAACGTATACATTAATGGAATATTATTTGGACACCATAGGTTTCACATTCAGCTTCTTAGCCAGCTTCGAATTGGTTTCATGTTGATTCCGCACATATTTCAACCCTCCTTCCTTGTCTACTTTTTTCATGTGTATTCTTTCGTGATCTCCAGCTACCAACACTGGCTTATTCGGGTCAACCTAAAGGAGATTCAATGCAGTTGCAGATCAAAATAGAAACAAGAAATACAACAACGAAGTTGTTGTTCAGCTACCGTTAACATGGAAAATCTCGTTTTCGCTTTAACAAGAAGGCAACGATAATTCTGACGGAGAGTACAAAAAAAACATTAAATTCAATTTATTTGTCTATAATACATAGCAAGGATTGAATAAGAATATTATAATGAATTAGTGAAACAAACTGTCGTTAAAACAAAACAAAAATATTTTCAAGAATTATTCAATGATACATCACCAAAAGCACTTTGGAAAACTATCAATAATCTTTTATATAATAAAGCAAGTGCCATTGTAAATCATCTAAAAATAATATTGAATACATCGCCACAGATGGCAGACGAATTGAAGATCAAATGGAAATATGGGACCATTTCAATGAATATTTTGTAAATATTGGAGCTGAATTATCCAGAAATGTAACAGACACCCAAATCCAAGATAGGTTTCCTACCTGTTTCTCTCCCTCTTTCATGTTCCTAAATCCCACCGATTATATATAGATAGATATTTATTTAAATAGGATACCCTAATATGCATACATAATTTCATATTATAAATTTACAAATACAATTTGATAAAAATCAGTTACTAAAACATAATTGTAATATATAGGTATTATCAAGAATCAAATATAAGATGTAATATGAAATGTGATTATTAAAAAGACAGATAATAAAATGCCATTAGCTAGTAATAAAAATAAAAATATAAAAACATAAAAATATAGCCACAGACAAATGATGTAAAGTGCCACAAAACAACTAATATTAGTGTTGGCCATCTCTTGATATAATGTATGATAACAATTTCGTTTTGAAGCAATATATCGTATTACATTGTTTTATTTCCTCTGGTAGTTGATTATATTCATTTAATCCTTTGAAAAATATAGATTTCATTGAACTCTTCAGCTTTGTCCTATTGATATGAAAATTATGTATTATAGTTATGGAGTTCATTGTATGTAACAAATTGTTTGAAGTAATCAGGAAACATATTCGTTTTGATTTTAAAGACAAATAGCATGGCCATATAATATAGTCTTTGATCTACTGATTGCCATTTCAATGTTGCGAGCATTGTTTTTATTGGGGTGTATCTGTTGCAATGTAAAATTACTCGCATTCCTCTGTTCTGCAATTTTTGTAACATTTGGATGTCATGTTTTTGTAAAAGACATAAAATAGAAGAACAGTAATCAAAATGTGGCTGGATTATCGCTTTATATACAGTTGTTCGGCTAGATAGAGAAAGTTGTGCAGAAATTCTTGTGAAAAACTATAGTTTTTTTGAAATTTTATTACAGATGTATTTACAATGAGATTTCATCTCCAAACATTCATCAATTATGCATCCTAAATACTTGAATTCGTGTACCCATTCTACCCTCCCACCTTCAAGTACTAAGTTGATTGTGTTGTAATTTATATTTGACAATTTGAACCTATTATTCAATACCATAGCCATTGTTTTGGAAATGTTTAGCTTCAATTTGTTTATGTTCAGAAAATTTTCAATATTATTCAAAACTCCATTCAATCTCGTTACAGTTCCATTCAAGTTGTCTCCATAGCAAGCAATCAGAGTGTCATCGGCGAAAAGATTCAAAAAATCATAGCCTTGCACATAATTGATATCATTCAGATATATGATGAATAATAATGGACCTAGGATACTACCCTGGGGCACCCCTTGGCTATTCAGTATTTTGTTTGAAACAGATTTATTATATTTAGTAATTTGGAATTGATTGTTCAGGTATGCTTCAAACCACTTCAAAACAGTGCCTGTCAGGCCATAATATTCTAATTTTTTTTATCAATATATGTCTGTCTACGGTTTCAAAAGCCCGTTTGAAATCTAAGAATATTGCCACTATGTATTTATTATCATCGATTAATTGCTTCCATTTAGACACTGTAAGCTGCAGAGAAGTTTCGCAGGAATGATTTTCACGAAAGCCTGATTGGTTGCCAAGAAGGAGCTTATTTGTAGAAAAATATTGTAGTAATTGATCATGTACTTCTGTTTCAATGATTTTCTCCAATGGGACCAAAGTGTTTATGGGTCTGAAACAAGATACATTTACAGCATTTAAGACTTTAGGAACAGGCACAACTACACTTAATTTTAATTCTTCCGGAAAGTATGCAGTGGATAGGGAAGTATTAAGAAGATTCAATACTGTAAATCCTAATGTACAAAATGTTTCTTTTAGAAATTCAACACTTAAAACTTCATTCAGACTACCTTTGTTTTTCAAAGAAAATATTATTTTCTGAAGTTTGTTTATAGTAACCACCTCGAATTTTTCAAAAGATGTGTTGATTATATCAAAATCATGTGGGGATCATTCTGAATTCGATATTATGGACTGTGAAATATGAGTTATACTATCAAAAAAAAATAATTGAATCTTTCTACAGCTTCTATTTCTGTTGTAGCATATGATGTATTTCCATTTACATTGAAATTAACAACTTTATAATTATTTTGTGGTTGTTCACACTTCACGAGCTTCTTTAAAGTCTTCCACATTTCTTTAGTATCCCCTTTATTTCCATCAATTTTTTGTTCGTAATAAATAGATTTCTTATCTTTCATTAGATTAACTACTCCATTCCTTTTAGCCTTATATGCATTCCAATATATTCCGTTTCGTACATTTGTATTTTTGATTTTTTTATATTCACTATCTCTTTCCACAACTTTTCTTTTGACTTCTTGATCATACCATGGAAGATGATTCAATTTTGTCTTGGTTTCAACAATAGGTGCTGCTTCATTTAGTATTTGACTACAATTACTCTAAATATTTGTATATATTACATTTACATCATTTGAATTCACCAACCAATCACACTCTATCAGCTTGATATTAATCTGATCGAATAAACCATCATTTATTTTACGACTCATAAAAAAATTATCAGAGGTATGATCAGTATTTTTACTAAGATTTATGCTAATCATTGAATCATTAACAAAAAATTCAAGAAATAATTGAAGACGAACTAGACGACAAGAAAGCAGCAGGAGTTGATGGAATCAATGTTAAGGTTATCAAAGCAGTCAAAGATTGAATAATACCATTATTAAATAGATTGATTAATACTTCTTTTGAAATAAGTATATTGCCAGACAAATTGAAAACAGCTAAAGTGAAACCAATATTCAAATGTAGGAAAAAAAATACCTAGGAAATTACCGTCCAATTTCAATTCTGCCAATATTTTCAAAAATTATTGAAAATACAATGGATAGAAGATATAGGGAATATCTGAAAAAATTAAAATTTCTGTATGCAGAACATGAATTTCGGAAATCTAGTGATACTGAGTCTGCGGCAGTAGACATGATATCAAGAATAAAACTGGAAACAGATTCAGCAAAAAAATGCGGCTTATTATCACTGGATATGGTTAACCACAAAATTCTTTTGAGAAAATTATATGATATTGGAATAAGGGGAAAAATTCACTTTTGATTTAAAAATTATTTGAGAGACCGAAGACAACTAGTATATCGAAAATACAGTTGGTTCAATTAAAAGTATCAAATGTGGGGTACCACAGGGATCTATACTTGCTCCAGTTCTATTTTTGATATAAATAAACTCGATATCAGAACTTAAATTGAAAGGTCAAATTAAACTTTTTGCTGATGATACAACAATAATATATTTTGCAGAGAACGTATTCGAAATTCTATCTAATATTGAACACGATCTTCAAATCTTATCTCATTGGCTCATCGCTCATAAGCTTTGGTTAAATTTTATGAAGTCATCAATTATGTTTATTTGTAAACGAAGTGTTGCAACTGATTCACTAAGATCAATAATATTTAAAAAAAATCAAATTCAGTATACCAACAATACACAATTCTTGGGTTTAAATATAGACACAACACTCTCTTGGTTCAATCATATCAACAATCTGAGGAAACAACTTTCACCTTTGATTGGAATACTATTCAGAATGAGACAATATACCCCACTAAAATATTTGAAAATCATATATTTCAGTTTAATTTATTCAAAATTGAAATACCTCATATCTATTTGGGGCTCAGCCAAAATTTCTATTTTGAAACCACTACAAACTTTGCAAAATAAAGCTATAAAATGCATATACAAATTGCTATTTTTAGAACACTCAAAAAAATTATATAAACCTATTAATTTACTAAATCTTCGTTCTTTACATGAATTTAAAATTTCAATTTTCATCCACTAAGTTGATACAGGAAAAAAACATTCGGATCTTACTTTTGATCATAGTTCAAATATCCATTGTCATAAAACAAGAAATGTGAATAAAATAAACACATTACGTTTTAAATCAAACTTTGGATAAACTTCTATTTTTTACGAGGGAATTGAGATATATAATAAAATACCACAGCCTTTAAAAGAAATGAAGACTAAAACTAAGTTAAAAAAAGAACTAAAAAAATAAATTCTTGACAAGTAACTTTCCAATTCCTATAAGAATATTTCACCTTTGACTACTTTGCTTTCCTTTTCTTTTATTTCTATTAATTGTTTGATGTATTCATTAATTTATGTTTCATATGTATTGCCGTTATTCAATTTAAATACACAGCAATGTTTCTTGGGATAAATAAATAAATACAAAAAAAATCATTTTTTACAATTTAGTTTCTAATAATAATAGCTAAGCATCATTGACAAATAATGAGCTACAGTCCAAAAAAAGGTAAACTTTGAACATGGGCTTTTGGTAGTCATTATTTGATTACGATTGTACGAAAACATAAACAAGGTATTTATAATGCAACTAAAATATTTTATTATGACTATATATAAACAAATTTATTCATAATACGAATGGGTTATTTGATTATGACAATATTGAGACATGACATGAACAAGTATAAACAGATATAAATAAGTTCAATTAAATAGAGACAAATGAATATAATTTCTTGTAATAATTTGTGTTTCAATGTCAAAGAGTTTCTGTTGATAAGTAGATGTACATCCATATCTTGAGTTTTCTTTTGAAAGCTTTATAGGGATGAGTATCTCTCAAGGTATCGGGTAATTTACAGTACAGGGCAGAGGTATCTTTTATTTTTTGTTGTTGTAACTTTTGGTATTTTTGTGGTTTTAGCTTCAAAACGAGTCTCGTATTGGTGTTCAATCTGGTGGCAGGAACTTTTGTGTTTGTAGTGGTGGAGAATTAGAGATTGGAAGTAGAGTTGTCGGATATCTAGCAGTTGGGTATCTATGAATAGATTATTTGTTGGGTATCTGTATGTTTTTTCATATATTATTTTTTAAATCCATTCCTGCGTATTTTGTAGAGTTTTTAGATGATTATTATTGATCTCCCCCAAGATTTTTATTCCATTTTACGAAGTAGAAAAACTCGAAGTCGTCTCCACAATTTAATATTAACAATCGATTGGTTAAAAGATGGTGGAAGGTTGAAAACCATCGATTAGGTATACATGTTTCGAACCTCTATAGGTTCATCATCAGCGGAGAATAAAATGACCCCGCAAAATCCTTATGGAAAATGGCTCTCGGCTTCGCTGAAACTTTGCAAAATGGTAGTATTCGGTATGCTGATCAAAAGTCTTAATGGGCACAACCCTCCATTTTCAACCCCAGATCCCCTACAGCCCCCAAAGTACCCTTTCCGGTGTGTTAATGCATAACAGTTCCAATTCATCTTCAAAGCGTTTCCTTTCACAGCCCACCTCTTTCTCCAACCGAATCCTACATTCTACCCTCACCACCCCTCGCCCTCACCCCCACACAACCCTTCATTAACGCCCCATCACACACTTCCAAGGTTAAAGATTCTTCAATTGTTTTATTTCAATCTTTTGAAGCTTTTATTATATATATATATATATATATATATATATATATATATATATATAATGTATTTATACATTACAGTACATCCCTGACTACTGTAGTACGGCATGTAGGTGCGTCTTATTTTTATTATTCATCTATTATTTCGATACCAAGTACTACACGATTTGCAGCAATCTTTAACCTTGAAAGTGTGTAATGGGGCGTTAATGAAGGGTTGGGTGGGAGTGTGGGGGTGAGGGCGAGGTGTAGTGAGGGTAGAATGTAGGATTCGGTTCGAGAAAGGGGTAGGCAGTGGAAGGAAACGCTTCGAAGATGAATTGGAACTGTTATGCATTAACACACCTGAAAGTGTACTTTGGGGGCATTGGGGGGCTGTAGGGGGCCTGGAGTTGAAAATGGAGGGTTGTGCCCATTGAGACTTTCGATCAGCATACCGAATACTATCTTTCTGCAGAGTTTCAGCGAATTTAGCCGAAAGCCATTTTCCATAAGGATTTTGCGGGGTCTTTTATGGAGATGAAAAAATTATGTTATAGGTTAAAGAGTAATATTATTTTAAGTCAAGAGATCATATTGGGACAAAATGAAAACTTGAAATATTTGCCTTTAAGGGTTGTGTCCCTCTTTTTTTTCTAAACACAACCCTCGAAGGCAAATATTTCAAGTTTTCATTTCGTCCCAATATGATCTCTTGACTTAAAATAATATTACTCTTTAACCTATAACATAACTTTTTCATCTCCATAAATTTTATTCTCCGCTGATGATGAACCTATAGAGGTTCGAAACATGTATACCTAATCGATGGTTTTTAACCTTCCACCATCTTTTAACTAAGAGATAAAATGGACTTCTACCACAGGTTTTTATTCCATAGTCAAGATGGATTTCTATTAAGGATGTATATAGTATCTGTAAGTATTTTATTTATTTATATATTTATTTAAGGACCTTATAGGATGTCAACAGGCACATGCCTGAATCGACATCCACAACAATGAATAAAGCCTTGTTTTCTTTTTAAACAAGAATGAATACACTATGCATTAATATAAAATGTCATTGCTGAACTGATTATATGGGCACTAAAAATGCAGAAGAAAAAAGTGTGACTTCCAACCGCGGTCTCCCCTACTATAAGAGTAAGATATAGTTTTTCAATAGGCACAAGAATCATCGGAGGCAACGGTCAAAAGAGCCTACGAGGTGGAGTTTTCAGTGGGTAAACCATAGGCAGGAATCATGAATTCTCACACTAGCAAATGGTGCATATGAGAAGTTTTCTACACCTGCCCTTATCCTAAAAATAGCAGCTATATCTGAATTATACTGATAATTTTGTTCTAAGGAACTTCTAGTCCAGCACGTGGTGGTTTTTGTCCTACAAAAGGTGAGGTAGAAACGATTTTGATATCTGTTAAATAGTTGGAAACGTGATCATTCTTTCAAGAAATCGTCCAACTGGTCGTTTTTTTCATTTTGAGAAATCATTTGTAGCTATTCACTAGATAATTATAATTTTGTTAATTCAGAGTTAACTCATTTCCACATCACCATAAGGGTTTTTTTAAATTGTGTTATCCCCAGTGGGCCTAATCCGCAGATGTTTTTTTTGCAATTGAGTACGGCTTTTATTCCGTAATTTCTGTATCCCGAGAATATTTCTCTCTTTTTGATTGTCCTGGTCGGTTGATGTTTTCATAATCGTCTTCGTTGTCAGTGTTATCTGGGCTTCCATCCATGTCATTGCCTCATCTTCGTCGTCGCTCTCGATGATGACCCCTGGTGCATTCCCGCATGATTCGCCATTGCAGAATCCGCATACAACAGAGCACTTCAACCCACTGCAGTCACGTGCTCCACCGTATCCCTTTTTGCAATTGCATGAAATAACATTCAATAAGGTATCTGGGGCAGGTTTCTCTGACATTGTTACTGGAGTAAGCCCATTGGTATCAAATTTCCAACCCCAGTCGGATAGTGTTTTTTGGATTCCACGCCATTTTTGGACTTGGTGGTAGGTCCTAAATGCATGGTACCGTACAGCGGCCTTCGTTGGTGGTGAAGAAGCTATGTGGAATTTGCTTTTCGATTTTTTGAAACATTCTGTATTGTGTTTGGTGTGGGGTGTCAATACACTGCGACCTATAAGATCTATTGTGTACCCTTCTGCTGCACAGCCGTTTAGGATGTCTAAACGACTAGAGCAGTTCCTCCAGTCCTATGGCTTTCAAAAAGTTCAGGATATCGGATGGCTTCCGGTTAGGTAGATCTACCTCTTCTTTTGATATTCTCCGAGGTATCGTGCCCTCGGATTTTGCAGGGTCGTGCATTCTAAAATAATGTGTATAGAGGTTTCGTCCTCTCCCTCGCAAAATCTGCATTCTTCTTCCTCTGCTAATCCTAGTTTCTTAAGGTGCCCTCTCAACAGGCAGTGCCCTGTTAGAATTCGTTAGTATTCTGAGCTTGTTTTTACTCTTATTGGTGCAGTCATTTGATCTCTTCTAGTTGTAGTTTCCCAGTAGTATCTTGGCCTGCATCATTCTTTGCGATTCTATCCAGTATTGGGATCTTTTGTTATGTGCTTCTTATTCGAGTTCATCAAGTATTGTGCTAGTACTTATTCCGCAAAAGTGTTCAGGTCCCAGAAAAGGTGTTTCAGCCTCTTTTTTGCTATTTCATTACCCTCCACTCCAGTGTGTCCCGGAACCCATAGGAGGGTAACAGTGTTGTTCTTCCCTAGTTTATTCAGTTTCTGCAGGCACTCCCAAACCATCTTGGAGTTGATTACATGGGAGTTCAGAGCATTAATGCTGTTTGGCTGTCCGACATGATGATAATCTCTTGTCTGCGAAAATTTCTTCCATATGGAACTGGACATATTTTCCGTGGCTTTCCTTGGAAAATGCTTGGTGATTTGCCAAGACTTTTGGAGTATTTGGTTCCTGGCCCATATACTCCTATTCCAGTTCCTGCTGTTGTTCGGGATCCATCTGTGTACCATTTAATGGCACTTCTCTTGAGTCTTGGATCTTTATCCCATTCACTTTAGCTACTTAGCTTTGTGTTGAATTCTTTCACAAAGCTAAACTTTTGTGTCATCTTATCCTTGGGCATATCCCTCTCTGGTCATTCTGTATGTTGTCCTTATCGCCATACTCTCCACTACTATATGGGTGTAAGGTTCAGGAATACTTCTATAGCGGCCGTTGGGCACGTTCTCATTGCACCTGTTATGCCCACGCTAGCTTAGTTCTGCTGCCCCAGACCACCACCACGTAAGTGATAGTCGGTCTCACTATTGACGTGTACATCCTTCATGATCTTTGGATTACATCCCCAGTTCTTTCCCGCAAAGTTTCTGCACACCATTAGGGCCTTCGTGGCTTTGTTGGCGACTTCTTTTTCGTGCTTGTTCCAGATGAGTTTATTGTCTAGTGTAAGTCCCAGATATTTGACCTCTGGCACCCATTCAATAACTCTCCCGTCTAATTCGATGGCTTTGAGGTTAATGTTACTTTACCTTGTGAAGGCAACTAGGATAGTCTTGGTGGGGTTGACGCTAAGTCCCATCGATTGACACCATTCTTTAGTGTAGTTGAGACCTCTTTGAACTATATCGCAGATGATACTCTCGAAATTGTCTCTCGCGATTACGACTATGTCATCTGCATAGCCTTTACACGATATACCGATCTCGGTCAAACCGCAGAGGTGTCGATCAACTGTTAGGCTCCACATAAGTGGGGAGGCTACTCCGCCTTGTGGGCATCCTCTGGTTGTGCAGCTAGAGATAGTGTCCTGTCCTATTTCAGTCTCTGCTATTCTGGTAGACAGTGATTTTTGAAACGTTAGTAGCTGACTTCTTCAAAGGTTTCCTCATCCATGTTGCCACCATACAAAGCAACAAGAAAGCGGGTTACAGCGTTTGCGATGTCTTCTGGTTTACATTCTGATCTTTGAAGTTGCCAATGATGACATTGAGTTCTTTGTTTTTTTGTAGTCCTTCATTTTTTGCCTGCCGTCCTTGCAAAAAGTAACCCAAAAAATGAAACACATGTAACAACATTGCTGAAACAAGAATAAGTTATCAACACGGCTGAAACGAAGAATTGCCCACTTTTACATGCGTCTTTCGCATCTAGAAACTCATTAAAAGCCTGGGTATCAATTGTTGATTGGCATAATTGAAGACACGAGTGGATGAAGGTGTTATGTTACATAAAAATCTGTTTCTTTTTGCATAAATGAAGGTTTTCTCATATGTACCTTCCCATCTTTTACATTAATAAATTATTAGTTAGTGAAATCGTATGATCTTTGATAACCACTTGGAGACAGCGTTGCTCAGCTATTCCTGAATGGAAAAAAATTACATACACAAATCTTTGACCTAACTTTTGTAACATAACACATTTATCCTCTCACGTCTTCAATTAATAATTGTTTATCCATCGAGTACTCGTTAAAAAACACTCAATAGATAATGTGTCCTACAAGAAAAGCAATTAAGGGTTGGTAATCTGGTAATAACCCTCGGGATCTCAATAATCCGAACAAAATATGAGATAAGCATATGGTGAAATGAATATATTCAAATTGGTTAATTCTAAACAAAGAATAATTTTGATAATCAAAGATATTCAACCACGTGGACCATGTACAATATCCACGGAACTTATTAATCCTCCTAGATGAATACAATAAATGTCTGGAGATTTTTCAATGTTACTTGGGTGTCCAAAAATTAAGAAATTGCGATTTTCGTAACACAAAAACGAGGGACAATCTATACGTGCTCTATAAAATGGCTGTTACAAAACCCATGGAATGAAACTTAGTAATACTTTGCTTAATACTTTGTATGAATTCATGCCACAGTGGCACTAAAAATATGTACATATACGCAACAAGAAGAATGACTTCAATTTGAAGAATATTTCGCTATATAATGTTATTGTGAAAATATTGAGTTGGACGATTTTTTGGGAGAATGTTCACGTTTCCACCATTGTAACTTGTCACACATCAACTTACAAAAAAGTGTTCATTCAAAAAAAGTAGGGAATTTTTCAAATTTGTATAGACATTTTTGTCGTAAAATTATAGGATTAACCGTTGACGCTTGACGCACTATTTTGAAAAAAAAAAACTTGGATTTTCCATCGGGTCTCAGAACTAACTAACATATATCAAAATCATTTCTACCCTATCTTTTGCAGGGTAGAGGCCTTCTTTGGTCCTCATTGACTGGAATATTAGAATACTTACCGGTTCCATATTTCTTATCGTATCCATCAAATCGCTCATCCTTTTTTCGAAACAAGGGGCGAATACTTTGGGGTTTATGGCCATGAAAGCCTGTCCGAGGTTGGCAATTTCCGACGAGGCATTCCAACTACGGACATTGGGACCATATGATGAACCTTGAAAGTATTGTCATGTTGTAAATGATTCCAAAAATTATGCAGCGCCTTATAAATCTTTTCATAATTTACCAGCGAATTTCATTCCCTTTTCATTCTTTTGTTATAGGTTGATGCTTGGTTTAACGAAACATTCAATACATCTTCAACAATCCCTCATTTTTTCATAAACGAAAAAAATTATTGAAATTTTCATAATTATGACAACAGTTTTTTGTTTTATTACCCGAAACTAGTCACGAATGAACAACATTTGATTCTCTTACACGAACCTTAAAACTAAAATTTAAATCCGAATCCTATCTATCAAATTCGTGTCCGTGTTTCACTTTTAGCGCAAAACTTGATGTAGAGTTCTATCACTTCCGGAAAAATGCATATTCGAACATCCCATGATCTGGGCACAGTTTCGATTTTGATAACACACAAATATTAGATCATAAAATCGAGGCAAAAGGTTGATTTTAAATAAAATAACAATAAAAAACCTTTTAAAGACAAGCTTACATTTAAGCCGTGTACTGAAACATATGAAATAAGTTTGAGTCATCGCTGACAATGATTTAATAATTTTTTGTTGAATTATTTGGTTTCAAAAACCTTGTCACGCGAAGTGTTCATAAAAGTAGGTACCTATTAATTTCAGCGGACAATGATTGGTTGGTAAGTAACAACTTGTCGAAGTATTAATTTTATTACAATTCGCGCAACAAGCTTTTTGAATCCAAATAAATTTAAAAAAAAACATTGTCAGCGATTACTTAAACTTATTTAGTACACGACCTACATAAAAGTCTTTTAAAAGGTTTTTTATTAGTTATTTTATTTTTGCTTTTCAGTTAGTTTGCCTTAATCTCTTCCCGGTAAGTTTTGAGCTAAAAGAAATCATGATCTCCGACCTCAAAAACTCCCGAACACCAATTTTGAATAGAATCTGACCATAATCACAAAACTCGTTCACCATCCTGAAGTCGCCATCTGGAGTTTTAAGATTTTGACATTAAATTCATAATCTCCGAACCTGAAAACTCCCACATCCCAATTTTTAATAAAATATGACCATAATCAGAAAACTCGTCCTCCATCTTGGAACCGCTATCTTGAGTTTATAAATTTTGACAAAAAAATTCAAAATCTCCGACCGCGAAAACCGCCGCATACATACTTTGATCGAATCCAACCATAATCACAAAAATCGTCCACAATCTTGGGGCGGCCATTTTAAATATATGAATTCAGACAAAATTCATAATCTCCGCCTCCAACCTCGCATACCAATTTTGAAACGAATCGGATCATAATCACAAAACTCGTCCGCCATCTTGGAGCCACCATCTTGAATTTTGGATTTGACAAAATTCATAATCTTGCCCGAAAACACCCAAATACCAATTTGGAATCAAATCGGACCATAATTACAAATCTCGTCCGCCATCTTGGAGCCGCCATTCTGTTTTTTCCTCTAACAAACATTTCATAATGCATTTTTGTTGTCAATTTTATCGCGATTTTTCAGAAAACGAACTTCCTACTCTTTTAGAAGATGTACTTTTGGCAATACGCAGGGAAATGTGGTTCTAAAATGACGGCTGTCCAGCTCATTACGCACGACCTGTGAGAAATGATTTGGATCAAACTTATCCATAGAGATGCATCGGCCGTCTTGGTCCCATTTTGTGGCCTCCCCGGTCTCCTGATTTAAACCCGCTAAATTTTTTCTACCAGGGTTGCATAAAGGAGAATGTCTATGCAAACCCAGTAAATGATGAACATGACTTGAGACGTCGTATTAATGAAGCAGCTTTCCGAATAAGTGCCGAAGGAAGTACAAGACGAATAAAAAGATCGTTTTTAAAAAGATGCCACGCTTGCATTCGACTTGGTGGCAGGCAACTTGAACACATTTTTTTTGTCTTTTGTTTAGTTGCCAATAAATACCTGTCACTTCAATTTACCAAGTGTTTTCATTCGAATTCCTAATTATTGAAATAATTTCACAATGAGCTCGTATTGCAGTAAACTAGGAATATCTTTTTTCCTCAAGTGGAAGATATCATGTCAAAAACTACACCGAATGATCAATTTTTTAAAATAACTTGCCTGGCTCGCGTGGTGATTTTGTTTACAATATGAAGAGTCTAAGTAAGCTAATAAAATAAATTAACTCGTGAATCGGGCAAACATGTTTTTTTCTCCAAAGGTATTACACCCCTATCGTCATTTTGGATTGAAATCAATAGAACGGTTATTACAGGTTGCATAACAAAAATTGGGATCTTAAACTATGAAGTTTTGTACCTGCGGCACTCGAAATACTGATCAAGGATTCAATTTTCACAAAATTCATAAAAGTGCCAATATCTCCAAAACTATAAATATTTTACTGAGGTCATATTGTGATATTCTGGTCAGTCATGAGCTGGACTATCAGCTCTCCAAAGGATGACGTTGAGTTTTGGGACACCCTGTATGTATATATATATATATATATATATATATATATATATATATATATATATATATATATATATATATATATAGATGGAGCTAAAGAAGTTTTACTTCAGTGGTGTGGTCTAAAGCACACTCGGTTTTTTTATTTGTAATGTTTTTCTCTCCTTACTTTTATCAATGTCGTTACCGATAACTTTTATTCACACTTGAATGTTAGTCGTTAGTCGACCAGTCTCTTTCAAATATTTTATTTTATTGATCCATATCTAACTATGTCAACGATGAATTGTTAGTCACAATGCACATCAACACAGACTACTATGTACTGTTAATTACGCCTGAGGTGAGTTTACCCGTATTTACAGTCGAGGTGGATTGTCTCAGTGTTTTCGTGATTGATACTGTTTTCTTTTTCAATTATTTTAGCTCTGAATCGCGAAACGTTAGCAAATACGTGTGGTAAGCACACTATACCAATTATTTCAAATGTAGCCATATGTAAACTGAAACTGAAGAATGCCAATATAATGAATCAATCTTCGTTCGAAATCAAAGTCGGCCGCGTTAATAATGTAACATCCCATAAAAATATCAAAGAAACTATTAAATCATGACAGCTACGATCTAACCGCTAAACCACATCGCTCCTATTACGAAGGGACAGTTATTTTTATTTCTATTGAGCTCAAAGATGCGACTAGGTAATTAACGATTCTTCGACAACGGGGGATAAAACATAAACTCTTAACGATCGCTTCTCACAGAGACCGCTGTCACATTAATGACCCATTAAATTAACATATCATGGCGGCGTGTCAACTCAAAGGGGTACTCACCGACACATAAGTAATATTTTATTGTTTTGGGCGGTATCGTTTGAATACCGAACGCTATATATATAAGATTCTCCATACTAGAACGCTCTCTCTTCATTCAGAATCCAGTTATCGAACGAGTCAGTCAGTACAGAGCAAGTTCTGCTTCATTATGAAGCGAATGAAAGTGAAGTTTATTTCAATTAGAGAAGATGAAGTCTCATCTTCCTACGAGTAGTAAGCGTAGACTCCGTACAGTTTATTGAAGTAGCAAATTAATCAACCATATGCAGAATCATAGTGAGAGAGTAACTCATATAAATGAATGGAATTAATATTTATCAAGAAGCTAAATAATCATATTGCAACAAGTGAACGCGTAATATTATTCGGAAATAAAACGGAATAATTAAATCTTAATTAAAATATTGTGTATTACTTCAGTGGAGGGTAAGCAATGAAACTGTTTATTTGGCAAGGTATATATGTATAGTGTAATAAGAAAATATTTCATTATTGATGTCATAGTAAAAGAAATTATTGATTTGATAAAAGTAAAATTATTATCAATTGTTTAAAATAACTGAAGAACAGTTATTGTAATTGTCAGCACATATTGTTTCTCATTTTAAATTATTGTTTATTCAATCTCATTTCGACTTTCTATACATTTTTTCAGTAAATTATAACAGGTGCATCAATAGTTGTTTATATATTTTAGAAAATACATATATATATATATATATATATATATATTATTACAAGTACTAATTGTATTATTATTCCGAAACAATCTGAAGTTGGTCATTGTACTGTCAAATTAAGTCCCCCGCTTCATTACATACTGAGTGAAACAAAATCTCAAGCCGCTCTGAGATGTTGTTCTGTTATTGGTCAATAGACTGATAACACTCAGTATGTTATAACAAAAGGTGGACAGGTGTGGTTTTTCAATGAAGAACACCCTGTACGCTTATATCATACGCAAAAGTTATTTTTCTGTCCAATACCCAGCAATTTTTGCGAATATTTGTTCTTTGTTTGGATCCGATGTATTCATTAATCTTATATCTTGAGGGTAATGTGGAAAATTTCAAATTTTCAGCTAAGCTAAACTTTGAATTGGTTCAAATTTCTTATCCACCTCTCACTAATTCCATTGATTACATTGATGATACTCTTTTTCTTGCGTTGTTTCCGGCAAAAATACATTTCATTCCACCATTGTGGTAATGATTGAATGTAAGAAATAATTCACTAAACTGAGGAAGGGAGAAATTATCGAAACTCACCAGCCAGCATCCCACAAAATATCTCCACCAGCATCCCTAGACCGAAGCCCTTATAGGTAGAGTGCACTTCTTGTCCTCCGAGAGGCATAAGTTTTCTAGCTTTGTAAGCAATGCCAGCATCAGTTTCAACCTGGCCTTCTTCGTTCAGCGCCCAACCTTTAGGAATAGGTTCGCCTTTTCTTACTTGAAGCTCTATCTGATTAATAGTATATTATTTAACGAGCGGTAATGTAGGTCATAGCTCACGCAGATGAAGTTTGCAGCATGAGCCGCAGGCGAGTGTTGTAATTCATCAAGTGAGTTATGACCATTACCGCAAGTTGAATACTATACTTTATCTACGACAATAACAATAAATACTAAGATACAAGTACAGAGAAAGAAATTTATTCACAAATCTTAATAGTTACCTATAACAATGAGATAAAAAATTTAATTGTAATTACTCATTTTTGTATTAATAAAATCAACTGTAAAGTTTGAACAACCAGTAAACTGAATATGTGGGACTGAATTATGCAAGATTATTGTTTCATTCTGGGTTTGTTGCATATATGTTGTTGATGTACTAACTGGCTGAGGTGTTATAGAACTGTGTATTTTATTTGCAGTATCTGTCTTATTCTTTTCGGAATCATCAACGGACCCCTCAGCCACAGTAGTTGATCGCCAACCGCCATGGCGTTTCAGTGCCGGTATATCCCCTCCAGCATCTACTAATAAAGTTGCCGACGAGCGGCGAAATTAATGCCCTGTATATAAATTACAGTATGGTAATTTAAAAAATGTAGCAATGTCTTTCCCCATTGCTCCAAATTTATTAATGCCAATTCTTTGTGAGTGATATTTTCCATTTTGAAATTTAAAGAATAATATCGTTTGCGATATATCAGTAGGACGAAGATTTAAATATTTCTTAACTTCGGTATAAAAATTTCCCGTAACAGTGAATTTTCTGGCAATATTTGTTCTTGTATTTGGTACACTGACCATAAAAATAGATCCATGATCTTCTAAATCTGTAATTTGCATAGAGTGCAATTCTGATGCACGACAAGCACCCATAATGCCCATTATTAAAGCAACCTAAAATAAATTATATAATTGACTAGATGATAAAAACGATTGAATATTGTGAGATCTACTACCTTTGTCGCTAGATATTTCTCATCAGGAGCCTCCATTTAATAAGTTATTAAGTTGTTCTGGCCTAAAAGTTTTTGCCTTTTTAGCTACATGTTTCTCTGATTGACGTTTAAGAAACGCGCGTAATTTCAAATAATTCTCTATATTGATTCCATTATTTATGTTGAGTGTGCTTCTTAGCATGGAGTAGAAAGTCCATAGGGACGATGCTTTATATTTAGTGTTAAGTTCACTAAAATATGCGAAAAGTACATTTTCTGTGAACGATGACTTAATGTACTTGCTGCTACACCAATCTTGAAAATAGTATCTCATAAATGGAACTTCGTCCAAAAAATGCTCAATTTCCTGCGTGAGGAGACTTAGATATCTAGCTCCTTCCAGGACACCGTCAAAAATTATAGGGCCTAAAATTCTGTTCCCTAAAATCCCAACCCAACAATTGAAACCAAACCGTTCTTGGAAATTTCCTTCCTCCATCAAGTGTAAATTTGCATCGGACCAATATCGCTTATTATTTCTGTTGAAATGTCCCGAATTAGTGAAACGGCTTTCGTCAGTATACAGAATTTTATATGGAAATGTGTCATCCTCCAAATATTTTCCAAAGAACCAATTGCAATACTCAAGTCTCCTTGCATTATCGTTTTGGTACAGCTGCAGAAGACTTCGAAATGTCACATTCTCTTGCGATCTCCCTGAGTGACGTATTAATATTTACTTGAACGTATGCCAGAACATCTATTTATTTTTCTTCACTCACAACAAACGAATCGTTCCCATCACAACGACCTCTTTGAGTTTTTATCACTCAAACTGGACTACATTCAGGAGAACCATCCAACAGCTGAAACCATAATCATGGGAGACTTCAATGTACATAACGCTGCCTGGCTCAAATTCTCTAACAAAACAGATGATGCGGGTCGTCAAGCCGAGGCCTTCGCCATCACTCATGGTCTAGAACAACTGGTCGAGCTACCAACCCGCATCCCTGATGTCAACAACCAGTCTGTCAATACACTAGATCTTTTCCTCACCACCAATCCTGACCCGTATAGAATAGAAGTTTGTGCCCCACTTGGAAACTCTGATCACACCCTCATCTCCACAACATGCTCTTTCCATCTACCATCGAGCTGCACAATACCACCCCGTCTCATGTGGCATTACAATTCGGCCGACTGGGAAGGTCTTCGTATGTTTTTCTCAGCGTTTCCATGGAAGAGAGTTTGTTTCTCTTCAGTAGATCCAACACGATGTGCTGAGACAATTTCTGAAATCATCATGTTGGGGATGCAAACTTACATACCGAATACCGAAAGAAGAACATCATCCGATAAGACCTGGTTTAACAGAAACTGCTCTAGAGCTGTGGCTTCCAAACAGGCAGCATACCATCGATGGCTAAAAAATCCGGGCCCTGAGACCAGAGAAGCATATGTCGAGGCTAGAGGCATATGCAAAGAGACAATAGAATGCTCAAAAGATGCCCACAATGCCAAAATAAGATAAAAACTTGTTGAATGTCCTAACGGATCCCGTTCATTTTGGTCTTTCGCCAAAGCTGTGGGAAGAAACTTCACTTCCAGCTCATTTCCACCTCTAACCAAAGAAGATGGAACACTAGCAACGACTGCCCAGGAAAAAGCCAATATCTTTGCGCACCTATTTGCTGGAAATTGCACTCAGGATTCATCGGGAAAACAACCCCCGAACATTACACCTATTGACAGTCACATGCCCGAGATCACCTTTCGCCAACGAACTATCAGAAAGATTTTGCTGGGTCTTAACACCAACAAAGCCTGTGGATCTGACGGAATCCCGCCGATTGTTCTCAAGAAATGTGCCCCCGAACTAACACCTGTTCTTTGCAAGTTGTTCAACCACTCTTACAATTTGGGGGTATTTCCGTCCAATTGGAAAATTGCAAGAGTACACCCAGTCCCTAAAAAAGGCAAAAAGGCCCTACCTAGCAACTACAGACCTATCGCACTGCTATCTATTATTTCAAAGGTCATGGAAAAAGCCATCAACATCGAGCTCATGAAATATCTGGAAGACTCAGGAATTGTCAACGATAGGCAATATGGCTTCCGCCATCAGAGATCAACTGGTGACCTGCTCGCTTACATCTCACATATATGGCAGCTATCTATTGAAAAGTATGGAGAAACTTTAGCTGTGGCATTAGATATCTCCAAGGCGTTCGATCGAGTTTGGCACCAGGGACTCCTCGCCAAGCTTCCGTCTTATGGCTTGCCCCCTCAGCTGTGTTCTCTGCTTGCTAGTTTTCTCTCAAACAGGTCTCTCCATGTAGTGGTCGATGGAGTTTCATCTGACACTCTACTCATAAATGCTGGTGTTCCGCAAGGATCTATTCCCGCACCAACACTATTTCTACTTCACATCAACGACCTGTTGAAAGCAACTTCATGTCCAGTACACAGCTTTGCCGATGATAGTACCCTCCATACCGCTTTCTCTTCCAGGGCTCCTATATCAGCCCGTGAAACCAGAAATGAACGAGGAAAAAATGTTAATAATATAAATATGGACTTAGCAACAATTCTCGAGTGGGGATCTAATAACTTGGTAGAATTCAATGCAAACAAAACACAAGCATGTCTTTTCTCCAGAAAAGCCGATCTCACTGTGCCTAACATAACTTTGTCAGGAGTCATCCATATCGATGCTTGGTATTACTATCAGCAATAACCTTTCCTGGGAAAATCACGTGAGGTCCATTGCCAAAAGTGCATCCCAAAAACTTGGTTTTTTGTTTCGTGCCAAGAGCTATTTCACCCCCACTCAGCTGCTTATGATCTATAAGGCACAGATCCGACCTGTCCTGGAGTACTGTTCCCACATTTGGAGCGCGGCACCTAAACATATCCTGAGGCTATTGGATTCTGTCCAAAAAAGGGCAATTCGTCTCGTCGGTGATGCCTCGCTTACAAACTCGCTCACTTGTCTGGAACACCGTAGAAAAGTTGGCGATTTGTCTCTTTTTTATAGATATTTTCATGGGCGATGCTCTTCTGAAATATCAACAATCGTTCCTGCTTTGGCAGTCTCTTCGAAATTAACCCGTCAAGTTCAGTCATCACACCCCTTCGTGGTCACTTTGGAGACCTGCAGAACATCACTTTCCAAAGACTCGTTCATCCAACGAACAGCGAGGCTTTGGAACTCATTGCCTAGGGAGGTGTTCCCCGAAGCATACAACCTCCAGAAATTTAAGAAGAACACCAACTCCTACCTTTTTTCCCTTGGTTCCCACGATGTTCTCTGAACATTACAGGATATCCCTTTTCGTGGGAACCAGAACATAAAAAAAAAAAAAATCATTATCAGGCTCATTTCGCCTTTTTTGAACCAGTTTTGAAAAATAGTGCCGGGTCGGGTGACGCAAATCAGGATATCTCTGTGCGTAGAGACGTGCAGCATCGGTTGAATTTTGCCTACACTCTCCAAAAGTTAATAACATATCAACTTTTTCAGTTCTTGTATAAATATTGTTATTTTCCATGATTTTCAAACAATGAGGTACACAATAACTACCTAATTGACTTTGTAGAAGAGATGTAAAATAATATGTCGACACGTCAATTTTTACCGCAACAATTTAATTATTTTGTTTCAGTTGTGTTGGTCACAGGCTACTCGATGATTTCAAATCTTATTTTAATCTCAATAAGATTCTTCATTTAACGAAAGTTCTAACGTTATATTTCCAGTTTTTCATCGGAAGTTTTCTTACAATCTAATAGAGTGCGGTATCAAATTAATCGTTATAAAATGCTCTTTTTTTCTAACTCGACGAGCCACCATGTTGCCATTTGAAAAAAAATAGTAATAAAAATTTTAAAATCGAACGTCACATAGCTGAAACATCTTTATCGAAAACAGTAAAGTTGTATTTTTACAAACATTTTACAACTGCAATTAGTTATTTGAACGTATTCATAGCCCTCTAGAATAAAAATTTATTTCGAAAAATAAAATTAAAAAAACGGTTACAAACAGTAACAAATGATACATGGTTGTATTCTAAATGTCAAATGGACACAAAAAAACTGAAAATATACCAGGTGTCCCATTTAAAAATAGAAAGTTTATGTCACTTCCGGTGAATCCGGAAGTTCATGAAGTTGAGTTACTTGTCAAAAAATGCAGTTTCATGCATTGAACAGATCCTCCAAATTTCCTTCCATTATCTCCGAAAACTAAAAAGGTATAGGGGCGAGCCACCTTCCGTGGACACCCGGTATGTGTACATGTCTATGTATGCATAGGTATGTTTCATGTGTCTGTATTCATGTGTAGATGCGTTCATTTATATTTGTGTGTATGATCTATATACATTCTGAATGTATAAAAAAATCTGTTTTTATTGTCTTCCAGACACCATTATATATGAAAAAATTATAACTGTGATACACTGACCATCTGTTGAATATATGTATTTTACAATAGTGTAATGACTCCTTAAATTTTATATTTCAGAAGTATTTACTGAATAAACCAAAATAGTTCTTATATTGTTATTATTTTTTATATATAGGCAACTTACTTGTAATCTCTATTTACTATTTTAATTTTGAATCTTTTATAAATATATATATATATATATATATATATATATATATATATATATATATATACAGCGCGCGTCAAAATTATGGAACAAATTCGATATTTCGCAAGCCATGTACTTTTGACAAAAATCCTAAAATAGGTCTATTTTTATTTTAAAATGCCGATTTTTTTATGTATATTCTAAAGAGGTTATGTCACTGGTTTTGACATGGTGACGTAATCGGTAATTTTTTTAAATTGGAATAGATGTCTTGTGATACCTCATCTGAAAGGCCTTTCAATACTGCATTCAATGATAATAATTAATTAGATATTTTCTTACAGGGCTGAACAAAAATTAATATTTTATTTCAATAAGAGAATAACTTTATATCCAACAAAATAGAACAGTTAAATGAGATGTTCGAAATGCCATCCACCAGTCTCTTGACAATAAGCAAATCCTCTTGCACATTCCTCTTGCACATTGCGAATAACTTCCGGAGTAATTCTGTTAATTTCGATCCTAATTCGATTTTTCAACTCTTGTAAATTTTACGGCCTATCTACATAGACCTTCGATTTCAAATAACCCCACAAGAAAAAATCCAGGGGCGTAAGATCTGGAGATCTTAGGGGTCACTCTATCGGTCCGCGTCTACCAATCCACCTCCTAGGAAAACAATTATTAAAAAACTCGCGAACATCACGTGCATAGTGCAGGGGTGCACCATCTTGTTGCAACCAAATAATTTCATTTGGTGAGTTAGGATTGTTGGCGTTTGGAAAAATATATTTTTATTATTATTACATTATGATTATAAAATTCTTGTATTGTCATCGGTCCTTGATATGTGTGACAAATTTCAGATTATTCGGAAGATTGGAAGTGGGTGAATATTTACTTCCAAGATTTTAATACATTGTGAGTTATTTATTTACAAGTAAAGATAATAAAAGCGTGTTAAAAAATGCAAAATTTTACTTTTTTGAGCCAAGGCTCTAATCCCTTAGACTGCACTGGCAGACTAGTGAGTCAGTGCTGTACTACACCAATGAATCCTTTCCAAATATTAATAGTTAGCTATTTCCTAGTCTAAAATGGAAACAAAAGACAATCACAAATTAATGCCATAATAGGCAAGTTAGTGTCAAATAAATGTCAGTTGAAATATCAACAAATATTCTTCACAAATTCTAAGTGAAAAAGTTCTCAAAGTAAACTATAGCTACTTTAAGTGGAACCCAACGCATAGAAATTTTAATTTTTATTGGATGCGGATATAGAACCAGAACTCAGCAAGAGGTATGCGACTTGTTCAATGCGAAGTATCCAAATAGACCTATCAGTCGTTCAACAGTCAGTAAGATTGAGAAAAAATTTAGAGAAACTGGTCATGTCAAACATATTCCGAAGCTGGACGTCCTAAAATAGAAGAAAACGTGAAACTTGATGTTCTATTAGGTGTAGAGAATAATCCTCACAATACTTCACGACAAATTGCAGCAGACCTTGACATATCCCAAAGTTCTGTATTACGTATTCTAAAAGCAGAAAAGTACCATCCATACAAAGTACAGCTACATCAACAACTCAATGATGATGATCCCGATCGCCGTGTGGAGTTCTGTGAAATAATGCAGGATTTGTGTAACCGCAATCCACGTTTTATAAAACAAATTCTGTTTTCCGATGAGGCTACGTTTTGCCTAAATGGCTCAGTAAATCGTCAGAATTGCAGATATTGGAGTAGGGATAATCCTCACTGGATGATGGACGGGCATACTCAATACCCTCAGAAAGTCAATGTTTGGGCAGGGATGATGAACGACAGGATTATTGGCCCGTATTTTTTCGAAGGAAATCTCACAGGGGAGCGTTACTTGGAATTTTTAAGAAATGAACTCATACCTAGCCTTGCCGATATTTCTCCAAACGCCAACAATCCTAACTCACCAAATGAAAGTATTTGGTTGCAACAAGATGGTGCACCCCCGCACTATGCACGTGATGTTCGCGAGTTTTTGAATAACTGTTTTTCTAGGAGGTGGATTGGTAGACGCGGACCGATAGAGTGGCCCCCAAGATCTCCAGATCTTACGCCCCTGGATTTTTTCTTGTGGGGTTATTTGAAATCGAAGGTCTATGTAGATAGGCCGCAAAATCTACAAGAGTTGAAAAATCGAATTAGGATCGAAACTAACAGAATTACTCCGGAAGTTATTCGCAATGTGCAAGAGGAATGCGTCCGTAGATTTGCTTATTGTCAAGAGACTGGTGGATGGCATTTCGAACATCTTATTTAACTGTTCTATTTTGTTGGATATAAAGTTATTCTCTTATTGAAATAAAATATTAATTTTTGTTCACCCTGTAAAAAAATATCTGATTAATTATTATCATTGAATGCAGTATTGAAGGGCCTTTCAGATGAGGTATCAAAAGACATCTATTCCAATTTCAAAAAAAATACCGATTACGTCACCATCTCAAAACCAGTGACATAACCTCTTTAGAATATACATAAAAAAGTCGGCATTTTAAAATAAAAATCGACTTATTTCAGGATTTTTGTCAAAAGTACATGGCTTGCGAAATATCGAATTTGTTCCATAATTTTGACGAGATATATATAAACCTTCCCATTAATAAGCTTTGTCTATGAGAATGATAAAGTATATCTTGATTGATTGATTGATTTTGTACTGAAATAAGAGACGAAAATATTTGCTTCTGGCTGATATTGTACATCACCAGTGACGTCATTGGCGATTAAAGTTAATAGCGGGGGACGTGAAAATATTAGTATTTTCAGCAGCGGTTAAATTAATAATGTCTTGTATTTGACATCATACAGTGAATAAGGTTTTGAATCACTGTTAAAAAAACACTGCCTTTTATTTTCCAAAGTTTTGCTGCACTAGGGTTAGGGCTGATATATAATTGATTTTTCAGTCTCTAATGTCTTTATGCGTTATGAGCTTTAACAGCTAGAGCTTCCTCATAATTTTTTTTTGCTCTGGGAAGGCGCTTTGACTACAAATCGAATACAACAAATGTATTACAATACAATTAACTCACGAAATTGATTTGGAATTCGGAAGAATTCAATCTCAATTTGTATTTCAGGTTCAATTCTAATAGGTATACATATTTGCTTGGGAAAGAAAATATTAATGAACAAATTTTCTGTTGCTGAAATAATTGTTGTTGATTTCTACTTAGAAAAACTTTTTTTTGGACGAAATGAAGAGGAAAAAAAAAGGATTTCTACCCTTTTGTGTTCTCTTCTCAATAATGGAATACTTTTTCATAGTCAATGCCTAGCAATTTGGTGATATTTGCACCTTCTTTGCAGTGAAAGAATTTCTAATGCTTCTAAGAGTAAGGTGCTTCAAAAACAAAGAGAAGTATTTACTTTTTTTCGCAATGAAATATATACAAAACTAATTTTACCATTTATGTTCACTTCAACTCCTACCTAAATTTCGAACTAACAAATATTACTTCATCGAGAATTTGCCTATTCAATAGATTTGCATTGATCATTTGGCTTTCATTCAAATGCAAATAACAATAACCTGGAGAGCTTCTCAGAAATATAACATAGCAAGATACCTGCAGCATTCAGTGATATAATATGAAAATTGTGAATATATTGCACTCACCAATTCAATAAAACAATAATTATAACATTATGTAGTTTAATATGAATTTTGTCTGCCTCGTCGAGTTACTCGTCAGAAAATATATTCAGATAAGTGCAACTTCCATTGTAATAACAATAATTGCATCGTAGACAGACAGGCTGTTCTTTAGCACTATGCATGGCCACTCCACTAAATGAATATGATCTCACTAACAATTCAGAAACCCTTGATATGAGCCATCCTTCACAACCGCAGAATGGCATATCTGATTAAAATTCACATTGGTAGGTTACACGTGAAGACAACAAAATTAGTTTCCTAGAAGTGAAACAAATTAAAATATGGTATGAAATTTACCATTTCCAATTGTTAATACAAAATGTATCAATTTCCAATAAAGAATTAATAGATTGATGGGTTTTCTATAGTATAAATCTACAGAATTTTGCTGTCAAAATGTCAAATAAATATTAAAACCATTGTATGTAACATCTTTGTGTTCTTCCAACTAGATTATGCCTGTGGCTTTGCCGGCTTCCCGTTTTCCATTATCCCGTTAACCCGTTTCCTGTTGTACCATTTCCCGTTACCCCATTATACCGTTATGCGAGTTATAGCAAAATGGAATTATTATATATACAGAAAATATTTCCCGTGTTCAAATATCTGTGTATACCAATTTTCATGGCGATTGGTTGAACGTTAGAGAAGCTGATGCGTTGCAGTGCCATCTAATGGCGAGTTAAAGTGAAATGGATAGCATTAAAACCTTCTCAATGAAAAAACACTAAGATGTGATAACTCTCATGGTGATCGGATCGGAGTTTATCAATCTCATACATATATACCAACATCCATTTATATATATATATATATATATATATATATATATATATATATATATATATATATATATATATAAATATATATATATATATATATATATATAATATATATATATATATATACAGTTAAGTTAGCAGCATATGGAAAACTCTTTTATTATTGATTTCTAAAAACAAAATCATTCGTGATAAAAATCTCTGCTTTATCCCAAACCTGTAATGCAAACACCAAAATTGTATACGACCCTATACGAGGGAGATAGAAAAGCATGCTTTGTTTTCAAACTAATATATGATCCCATCACTTTATTTCTCACGGTAGAATTCAAATTCATGGGGAAACATTGTTCAAAATCGAATGTTGAACCAGAAATTCGAATCATAGCCCACCTATGACCAATTTCATATTTCAACTTTTTTCCCATTTTTTCCTCATCGCCCTGTACAGCATAAGGAATATTATGCTAGACGAATGGTATATTGTTAGATTTGATGATATCACTCTCTGAATGTTTTCTCATTCCTCCCTCCCATCGGAAAATCACATTAATTGAATTATGCGACGGAATTTCACAAAATCTTGCTGCAAATAGTAAATAAAACTGAATTGTCTCCAAGGTATGATGCCAGAATGCCAATTAATTTATTATCACAACACAAATAAATGTTTTTGAAACAAATATGTCCTATGCTTTATCCTACGTGGAGTCCTCCATTCTCAATACATTTCATAGTACGGCGGTGCCTTGCATCATGAACATTTCTTAGTATCTGGGGAGCTATTCCCCGAATACAATCCCTGATAGTATTCTCCAAATGACGTATATTTTGAAATGGTCTTCTTGAATATACCTTCTGTTTGAGATATCCCCCATAAGAAAAAATCCAAAGTAGTGAGGTCCGGAGACCGGCCCAAGCGTTATTGGAATATCTTCCAATCCATCGATTTGGAAATGTTCCGTTTAACTACCTTCTCACTTCTAGCGTCTTATTGAAAATACATTACAGCTCTCATGTCCAGAGGAATATCATCTAAATAATCGGAGAGAAACGTCTGCAGCATTCTTAAGTATCTTGCAGAATTCAGTGGTTGTCTGAAAAATACTGGTCCAACAAAAATGTCATTAAGAATTCCGCACCAGACGTTAACATTGAAGTGATATTGGTCTCCACAGTGTATCCTAGAATGGGGATTTTTATCTGCCCACCACCTGCAATTCTGGGAGCTGACTACCCAATTTGATGTGAAGCATGACTCGTCACTGCAAATAATTTTTTTCCATCATAGACTGAAACCAGAAATCCAAGCGATTATCCGGATCTCTCGGTTTCAAAGTGTGTATGAATTTTGGTTTATAAGGTTTGAATTTATTATTACCTAGAACTCTTCTCATTGATCGATC
The DNA here is from genome assembly GCA_018342105.1 of Gonioctena quinquepunctata. Classification (NCBI taxonomy): domain Eukaryota; kingdom Metazoa; phylum Arthropoda; class Insecta; order Coleoptera; family Chrysomelidae; genus Gonioctena; species Gonioctena quinquepunctata. The sequence goes on from JAFIRS010000437.1 coordinate 528,894, forward strand.
GGATATACCAAGATTTTCTCCTCTTTGCGATAATGACATTCTTGGATTTTCAATTGTAGACAGCATAATATTCATAACAGTTTCTTCATTTTCAGTTGTTATCGGTCGTTTGTATTTTTTCGAAACCGATCCAGAGTCCCTGAATGTTTTCAAAATTCTTGTAATTGTCGAATTATGAACGTTTCTACCTGGATGTCTTTCATTAAAAATATTGGCAGTGTCTCTACAAGAATGATAATTATCACCATGAATCATTACAATCTCCACTCTCTCCTGTATACTTAGTCGAGCAGCCATGATTGAATTGAACAACTACTGAAATTACTCTACAGATTTGTGAGTTATTCTTGATGCGTCAAAAATGTTTTTTTTAATTAGAAATGAATTTGTTTTCAAAGCCAACTGTGATCGGCAAATATTGATGTTCTCCAAATGAGGCCGCCAGCTACAGGTTGAAGAGATGCGACGAAGAATCCGATTAAATAATAAGACAAAGTATTCTATTTGAATTAAGGGAGTTGTTACATGTGTTTAGTATACCGCAAGATAGACCAGAAATTGTAATTATTGAATGAAGTGGATAGCGTCTGTAATTAAATATCAATGAAAATAGTTTATGGTATTCAGAGAAAATGAAAACTAGAACTGAAAAATAAAAATGCGGATCGGCCAGGATTCGAACCTGGGACCTTTCGATTTCTAGTCGAACGCTCTGCCATTTGAGCCACCAGTCCTTGTTCAAAACCGGCGATTCACACCTTCATATTCAGTTCTGGTCGATAATCCTATATATGATTGACACCAGCGGATAGACCAATATGATTTCATTAGGTGTGATTGCGTGAATGTTTTCATGCATCACATTAACCCTCATCATCTTCGTTACTAATACAGAACTGAATTTGAAGGTGTGAATCGCCGGTTTCGAACAAGGACTGGTGGCTCAATTGGCAGAGCGTTCAACTAGAAATCCAAATGTTCCAGGTTCGAATCCTGGCCGATCCACATTTTTATTTTTCAGTTCTAGTTTTCATTTTCTCGTCTGAATGCCACAAACTATTTTCATTGATATTTAATTGCAGACGCTATCCACTTCATCATTTATATTTACTTGGCTTGAGTCATGCACACTCGGAAATTTCGGGTTTGAAGTTGGTCGATAATCCTACATATGACTGACACCAGCGGATAGGCCAATATGTTTTCATTAGGTGTTTATGCGAGAATGTTTTCATGCATCACATTAACCCCCATCATCTTCGTTACTAACACAGAACTGAATTTAAAGGTGTGAATCGCCGGTTTCGAACAAGGACTGGTGGCTCAATTGGCAGAGCGTTCGACTAGAAATCGAAAGGTCCCAGGTTCGAATCCTGGCCGATCCACATTTTAATTTTTCAGTCTCGTCTGAATACCACAAACTATTTTCATTATAGTTATTTCAGTTAAAATAATCATATCCGAAAATTCGAATCCATTAATTTTCCATTCTGGATGGTTCTTCCGATACTTCTAACCAACGCACTTCAATAATGACCTGCATGTTATTTTTGAAGTAATAAATGCAGTAAATCGCCACGACAGTCCAATCTAATCAGAAACCTCTCGAAACACAAGTCAAACTGGACAATCGAATAAGGTTGGAAATAAAAGGATAAAAGTAAATTACCTGTCCAACAGCGACTGCCGTGGTGGCCATGTCCAGCACGAAGCTATCGCCATTTAGTCCTGGTGCACCGAGGGATAGGGGGTTACTTCCCAGGGCGGCCTGTAACATGTAAGTGATTTTTCCCCGAACTTAACCATGCAAACTGGGTTAGCAATAAGTTAACCTATCAATATTCCTCGAAGTGTACCCCAAACTATGACGTAAGAGTTAACCAACCACACAAACCAGCTCACTGAGATAATTTGACAGAGTAGTTATCTTGTTGGAGGTTAGGTTTTTTGTTTATTCATATAGAATGATAAGGATAAAGGTCCTATCTCAGTGTAAAAGTATATTAAAAATATATAATGGATTCATACAAAGTATAACGGGTGACACAGGATATCGGGCCACCCCTGTAACTTCTGCATTCGTGAACGGATTTTTCTGAAATTTGGACAGTTATATAAGCAACCATTCCGGATTTGATCACATTACAGTCCAATATGGCGGACTTCCGGTTTTTCTGGAAATGCCATATTTACATATTCAAGTTCAACAGGTCAAAACAAGTCCAAACCTTATGTCAAATGTCATTTTTTTTGAAACAATTGAAATTAAAATTGTTTTTTATTTTACCTCGTGGATAAATGAGACTTGGTCTCGCTATTCGCAATGAGTCGCAAATAACAAAAAAACTTATTTTTTGCTGAAAAATTATTTTTTGTATCATTTATTGATGAATCAATTCAGTCACATCACATTTTGATCAAAAATTAACTTTTTTCAAATGAAACCCCTATGGGCCACCGACAGCTAGGTGGAAACATTCATTGAGGAAAAAAATTACATATCATTTTTGTATTTCGGTGCAGTAACAAATTATATACATTAAAAAATCTACAACTAGTTCATGAGTTTCCTTGCAGTTCGAATAATTTTTCAACTTAGTAAGCTGTGGACAACAACATTTCTGAATCTTGTCAACTAATTGTGTTTCGCTGTCATCTTTCATCTCAACTCTCGAAAATTAGTTAACTTCTGAGAATTAGTTTAGTAGAAATGTAAAATCAAAATGATAGGTTCACAAGAAGTGAACAGGTTGATATGTTAGTAATTTACGGAGAATGTCTTTAAAACAGTGTCGCCGCTTGTCAGTTATACGCTGAACGATACCCACACAGAAGGGAACCCAACAATGGAGAAGATGATCGTAAGTGAGGAGGCAGAAATGAACGTTTTGCATATGTTCAACTTAGTAAGCTGTGGAAAACAACATTTCTGAATCTTGTCAACTAATTGTGTTTCGCTGTCATCTTTCATCTCAGCTATCGAAAATTAGTTAATTTCCGGGAATAAGTTTAGTAGAAATGTAAAATCAAACTTATAGGTTCACAAGAAGTGAACAGGTTGAAATGTTATTAATTTACGGAGAATGTCTTGAAAACATCGTCGCCGCTTGTCAGTTATACGCTGAACGATACCCACACAGAAGGGAACCCAACAATGGAGAAGATGATCGTAAGTGAGGAGGCAGAAATGAACGTTTTGCATATGTTCAACTTAGTAAGCTGTGGAAAACAACATTTCTGAATCTTGTCAACTAATTGTGTTTCGCTGTCATCTTTCATCTCAGCTATCGAAAATTAGTTAATTTCCGGGAATAAGTTTAGTAGAAATGTAAAATCAAACTTATAGGTTCACAAGAAGTGAACAGGTTGAAATGTTATTAATTTACGGAGAATGTCTTGAAAACATCGTCGCCGCTTGTCAGTTATACGCTGAACGATACCCACACAGAAGGGAACCCAACAATGGAGAAGATGATCGTAAGTGAAGAGGCAGAAATGAACGTTTTGCATATGTTCAACTTAGTAAGCTGTGGAAAACAACATTTCTGAATCTTGTCAACTAATTGTGTTTCGCTGTCATCTTTCATCTCAGCTATCGAAAATTAGTTAATTTCCGGGAATAAGTTTAGTAGAAATGTAAAATCAAACTTATAGGTTCACAAGAAGTGAACAGGTTGAAATGTTATTAATTTACGGAGAATGTCTTGAAAACATCGTCGCCGCTTGTCAGTTATATGCTGAACGATATCCACACAGAAGAGACCCACAAAGAACCTTTTTCAAAAATGTGGACAGAAGATTCTCAAAAGAACCCAACAATGGAGAAGATGATCGTAAGTGAGGAGGCACAAATGAATGTTTTGCTTATGTTGATTTTGATCCAACCGCTTCGACGCGGGAATTGGAATACCAATGCAATGTCAGTCGAGAAAACGCTAGAAGAATTTAACAAAACACCATTATCGTGCTTATAAGTATAACTTACATAATTAGTTGACAAGATTCAGAAATGTTGTTTTCCACAGCTTACTAAGTTGAAAAATTATTCGAACTGCAAACTGCAACTGCAAACTCATGAACTAGTTGTAGATTTTTGAATTTATACAATTTGTTACTGCACCGAAATACAAAAATGATGTCATTTTTTTCCTTAATGTATGTTCTAGAGAGACAGGTAGGTGGCCTATAGGGGTTCCATTTGAAAAAAAAGAATTTTTGATTAAAATGTGATCTGACTGAATTGATTAATCAGTAGGTGACACAAAAAATAATTTCTCAGAAGAAATTAAGTTTTTCTGTTATTTGCGACTCATTGTGAATAGCTCCGACCAAATCTAATTTATTCACGAGGTAAAATAAAAAAACAATTTTAATTTCAATCGTTTTAAAAAAATTACATTTGACATAAGGTTTGGACTTGTTTGACCTGTTGAACTTGAATATGTAAAAATATACAGGGTGTTCCTTTTGAAAAAACAAAGTTACTGGCATGTCCAGAAAAACCGGTAGTTCGCCATATTGGATTGTAATGTGATCAAATCCGAAATAGTTGCTTATATAACTGAACCAAATTTCAGAAAAATCCGTTCACGAATGCAGAAGTTACAGGGGTGGCCCGATATCTTGTGTCACGTGGTATGTGAATGAGAGATTATATCAGATTATGTTCATCATCTTCCAGCATTTGCATAATCCAGATATTGATAAAATGTATTCCCGATGAATTGATGGCCACTAAAGAAGGATATGGTGAAATCAGAATATCTTCCATAAATTCTAGTACTAATAAATTTGCCACATTCATTTTCATTGTATTTTCAAGAACTCGAAGTACACATAAGTAAAGAAAAGATAAGAAAATATTAATCAACGCCGTAATACATTTTTTCAACCCTCAACAAAAAAAAAACAAATCTGTCAACCTTCACAAGTTAAACCGAAGTCTACCGTGACGTCATACAATAGTCAACCTGGTTTGCGTGGTTAAGTTCGAAGAAAAATGACTGTAATTTGCGGTAAATGATGACCTGGCCAGTAACGTGTTATTCGTAATCGGGGATATTGGATATAGAATAATCCCTAGGGGGAAACAACTACCCAAAATATGTACACCATAATTAAATATCTGACAATAAACAATACTTGAAATATATTTAAAAAAAACGCACTAATGAAATATTTAAAATATATTTAGGATAATGATAGTATTTAATGTACTGAAAATGTATTTAAATAATTAAAGTATACTGAAGCTATTTAAATTACTAGATATGTTTGGAATCAAAATATACCGAGAGTATTGAAAATACTGGAAATGTACTTAGGTTTAAAATGTAATGAAAATAAATGGAACATAGTGAATATAATATTTGGGGTAATTAGGTAATAAAAACGTGATGGAACTATTGAACTGAATGAATCAACGATTTTGGTATAATTTACCCCGTGTTTTTACAAAAGTACCTGAAGTGTTGGTGATAAATTAAAATGAAAGTTTTCAAGTTATTGGGACATATTATATTTCATTCAAAAATCCTTTATTTGAGGATCAGGGCAAATAACTGAAAAAGGAAAAGTATTCCAAAATAAACATTTATTAATAAATAAAGGTTTAAATGTCAAACTGAAAACAAAAGGCATGCTGATAAAAAAACAGGACAAAGAAATTTTCAATAATTTTCCTAAAAATCCTTTTTTTCCTAAAAGCCTTGTTATAAGAACATTAAAAAAAAATAGCCGAATCGGTCCAGCCGCTGCTTTTATAAAATAAAAGAACAATGGTACCCCGACCGGCATTCGTTCTTGTGACCTTCTGCTTGGTAATACATGACTCGATGGTCTTTTTCTTCGCCAAATTTCTTATATATTTTCCAATTTCTGGGCAACTTGCCCAATTTTTCCGTATCAACCAGCTGTTCTCACGTTTTGCGTTTAGAAAAAATCGAGATTTATTTTTATTGTATAGAATATTATACAGGGTCCTGCAACAGTGGCGCGGTGTTATCTCTATTTAGGAAACAGATAGAAATCTATATTTCTATAATATTACCTTATTGCTCGAGCTCGACAAAATAAAAAAATTGTTGGTCACACAGGGTGTTCAATTTTTTCAGGGCGGATCTCAATTGTGTTTTTTTAAATGGCAACCTATATTTTTTATCGATTTTTCGGTTTCTACATAAAAAATAACAGATGTAACCACATTCTATTGCGAAGGTCAAGAGGAATATCTTCTAACAAACCTGGTCAATCATTTCGTAAGAAATTGAGATATATTGATCCATTCAGATGTCCCTCAAAAAAGTATGGATCATATTCTCCAATTATGCCTCCCCAGACATTTATCGACCACCTATGTTGATAATCAACCTTTCTCAATAAGTGGGGATTTTCTGTCGAATAATAATGGTAATTATGTCGATTCACAAATCCTTCTTATGGAATGTCGATTCATCCGACCATAAAATGTTATTGAAAAAATATTCGTTTCGACTAATTTCTCCCATAGACCAATTGCAGAATCTCACTCTTTTCTCAAAATCGGCATACAGTAGTTCTTGATGTAATTGAACGAGGTATGGATGGAAGCGATGTTTCTTCAAAATTCGTTGCACTGATCTCTCACTTATATCCACTATTTCACCAATTTGTCGTTTACTCCTACAAGGATCTTCTTCAACAGCAAGAAGAACTTGCAATTCATTATCTTCATTAGTAGCTGGCTTGATACGCTTGTTTTGTACTTTATGTATTTGAACTTTTATTTGTGGATAAGAAACAAATAAATTGGTTTAACTTGCAAAATATTTATTCACTTCTTGCATACATTGACAAACATATCATGTCTGTTTTTTACGTCATGCCTCTCCCCTGTCATTAGACAATTATAGTATAGGCGTAAGCATAAGGCGTAAACTTACGCCTTAAAAGGCTTGAACTTCCAAACATATAAACAACTTGAACACATAAAAAAATTAAAAGGAAAATTATAAATTGCAGTTCATTCGTTTTATATAACAGAGTTCCTGGTTCTGCACGTTACACTTGTCGTTACGTACACTATCAGTATCTACTGCTGTTCATTCTCAACTGGGAGTTGACAAATTCTTGAAAATGATCGCTTCACTGTACCAGATGTAGTTCGGATGCTTGCAACCCTTGTAATTCCGTCTGGCCCAGGGTATAAGGAGATTATTCGTCCAAGTTGCCAATGAAGTGGTGAGGTGTGATCATCCTTTATGACCACCAAAGCGCCAACCTCAAGAGAAAGCTGATTGATCTTCCACTTGGTTCTTATTTGCATTTCTGAGATGAACTCCTTTGACCAGCGGGTCCAAAAATGCTGCTGCATTTGCTGCAGTAACTGATATCTTGACAGTCTTGTGGTCTGGATATGTGTGACATCAGGATCAGGCAGTGTTGTTAACGGTCGACCAATGAGAAAGTGAGATGGGGTGAATGCGGAAAAATCATTGGGATCTGAGGAAATTGGGATTATTTTTTTTTTTTTTTTATGTTCTGGTTCCCACGAAAAGGGATATCCTGTAATGTTCAGAGAACATCGTGGGAACCTAGGGAAAGAAGGTAGGAGTTGGTGTTCTTCTTAAATTTCTGAAGGTTGTATGCCTCGGGGAACACCTCCCTAGGCAATGAGTTCCAAAGCCTCGCTGTTCGTTGGATGAACGAGTCTTTGGAAAGTGATGTTCTGCAGGTTTCCAAAGTGACCACGAAGGGGTGTGATGACTGAACTTGACGGGTTAATCTCGAAGAGACTGCCAAAGCAGGAACGATTGTTGATATTTCAGAAGAGCATCGCCCATGAAAATATCTATAAAATAGAGACAAATCGCCAACTTTTCTACGGTGTTCCAGACAAGTGAGCGAGTTTGTAAGCGAGGCATCACCGACGAGACGAATTGCTCTTTTTTGGACAGAATCCAATAGCCTCAGGATATGTTTAGGTGCCGCACTCCAAATATGGGAACAGTATTCCAGGACAGGTCGGATCTGTGCCTTATAGATCATAAGCAGCTGACTGGGGTGAAATAGCTCTTGGCACGAAACAGAAAACCAAGTTTTTGGGATGCACTTTTGGCAATGGACCTCACGTGATTTTCCCAGGAAAGGTTATTGCTGATAGTAATACCAAGCATCGATATGGCTTCAGTGGTATGGTTACTCCTGACAAAGTTATGTTAGGCACAGTGAGATCGGCTTTTCTAGAGAAAAGACATGCTTGTGTTTTGTTTGCATTGAATTCTACCAAGTTATTAGATCCCCATTCGAGAATTGTTGCCAAGTCCATATTTATATTATTAACATTTCTTCCTCGTTCATTTCTGGTTTCACGGGCTGATATAGGGGCCCTGGAAGAGAAAGCGGAATGGAGGGTACTATCATCGGCAAAGCTGTGTACTGGACATGAAGTTGCTTTCAACAGGTCGTTGATGAGAAGTAGAAATAGTGTTGGTGCGAGAATGGATCCTTGCGGAACACCAGCATTTATGTGTAGAGTGTCAGATGAAACTCCATCGACCACTACATGGAGAGACCTGTTTGAGAGAAAACTAGCAAGCAGAGAACACAGCTTAGGGGGCAAGCCATAAGACGGAAGCTTGGCGAGGAGTCCCTGGTGCCAAACTCGATCGAACGCCTTGGAGATATCTAATGCCACAGCTAAAGTTTCTCCATGCTTTTCAATAGATAGCTGCCATATATGTGAGACGTAAGCGAGCAGGTCACCAGTTGATCTCTGATGGCGGAAGCCATATTGCCTATCGTTGACAATTCCTGAGTCTTCCAGATATTTCATGAGCTCGATGTTGATGGCTTTTCCATGACCTTTGAAATAATAGATAGCAGTGCGATAGGTCTGTAGTTGCTAGGTAGGGCCTTTTTGCCTTTTTTAGGGACTGGCTGTACTCTTGCAATTTTCCAATTGGACGGAAATACCCCCAAATTGTAAGAGTGGTTGAACAACTTGCAAAGAACAGGTTCGGGGGCACATTTCTTGAGAACAATCGGCGGGATTCCGTCAGATCCACAGGCTTTGTTGGTGTTGAGACCCAGCAAAATCTTTCTGATAGTACGTTGGCGAAAGGTGATCTCGGGCATGTGACTGTCAATAGGTGTAATGTTCGGGGGTTGTTTTCCCGATGAATCCAGAGTGGAATTTCCAGCAAATAGGTGCGAAAAGATATTGGCTTTTTCCTGGGCAGTCGTTGCTAGTGTTCCATCTTCTTTGGTTAGGGGAGAAATGAGCTGGAAGTGAAATTTCTTTCCACAGCTTTGCGAAAGACCAAAATGAACGGGATCCGTTAGGACATTCAGCAAGTTTTGATCTTATTTTGGCTTTGTGGGCATCTTTTGAGCATTCTATTGTCTCTTTACATATGCCTCTAGCCTCGACATATGCTGCTCTGGTCTCAGGGCCCGGATTTTTTAGCCATCGATGGTATGCTGCCTGTTTGGAAGCCACAGCTCTAGAGCAGTTTCTGTTAAACCAGGTCTTATCGGATGATGTTCTCCTTTCGGTATTCGGTATGTAAGTTTGCATCCCCAACATGATGATTTCAGAAATTGTCTCAGCACATCGTGTTGGATCTACTGAAGAGAAACAAACTCTCTTCCATGGAAACGCTGAGAAAAACATACGAAGACCTTCCCAGTCGGCCGAATTGTAATGCCACATGAGACGGTGTGGTATTGTGCAGCTCGATGGTAAATGGAAAGAGCATGTTGTGGAGATGAGGGTGTGGTCAGAGTTTCCAAGTGGGGCACAAACTTCTATTCTATACGGGTCAGGATTGGTGGTGAGGAAAAGATCTAGTGTATTGGCAGACTGGTTGTTGACATCAGGGATGCGGGTTGGTAGCTCGACCAGTTGTTCTAGACCATGAGTGATGGCGAAGGACTCGGCTTGACGACCAGCATCATCTGTTTTGTTAGAGAATTTGAGCCAGGCAGCGTTATGTACATTAAAATCTCCCATGATTATGGTTTCAGCTGTTGGATGGTTCTCCTGAATGTAGTCCAGTTTGAGTGATAAAAACTCAAAGAGGTCGTTATATGAAGGTTCATTAGGTGATAGATAAAGGCAGCAGAGGAACTTAGTCAGTTTGGTATCAGATAGCTCGAGCCACATCACATCAAAGTCTTTCGGTTCCAAACTCTCTTCACGCTGGCATGAAAGGTTAGCCTTGGCGTAAAGGCAAACTCCACCTTTGAACCTGAATCGAGAATGGAGTTCGTAACCAGGACAAAGCATATGGACCTTGTTGGTGGACGAGTTTACTTGTGTTTCTGTTAGAGCCAGAATATCCGGTTTTTCCGTCTGTAGGTGATGGTGGACGTCATTGATGTTTCTATAGGACGAGAATTTAGAATTGCCTCTATTTCGGTTAACAAGGTTAATAATTCTTCGAAAATTTAGCAAGTATCTCCTATGACCCTTTTCAGATGCAATTTTGCCGACTTAACTCCTGCCTCCCAGATCCCTCCGAAATGGGGAGAATAGGCAGGTATAAAATGCCAAGTGACACCTAAATTGGTGATGTCTTCCTGGATTTGGTTATGATTATTTGGTAGGAAACTAGCTAAATCCATTAGTTCTGACTTAGCATCCACAAAAGTGGTTCCATTATCGGAATAAACTTCTGCTGGTTTACCCCTACGAGAACTAAACCGTCGAAACGCTGCTATAAACGCGTCTTTGGTTAAATCACTAACTAGTTCTAGATGAACGGATTTCGTTGTTAAACAAACAAATAAACATAGGTATGCCTTCAGCACCTTAGCTCCTCGGCCCTTTCTATCTTTGATTTTGATTGGTCCCGCATAATCCACTCCGGTCAGATTAAAGGCTGGTGCAGAGCAAATTCTTGTTTTTGGTAAATTGCCCATTGGGTTATTGGGACGAGGTTTAGCACGAAAACATCTCAAACAAGAATGAACCGTTTGTCTCGCTAAATTTCGTCCAGACAATGGCCAAAAAACTTCGCAAATAGAGAATAGCAAATGTTGAGGACCGCAATGAAATAGTCCAATGTGTTCTTGCTGGAAAATCAATTTGGTTTAGTGATGTTTGTTGGAAAGTAAAGCAGGAACATTTCATTTTGATCCATAAATGGATTCAAACAGAGTATTTTGGATCTCCTTTGTAATGGTTTGTCATTTTTTAGTAAGGACAATTCTTTCGGAATGCTTTCAATTTGCGATAATCTAACTGAACAATTCAATGCTTGGTTTAATTCGAGAACATCAAGTGTACCAAACTTTCGATTAGACTCATTATTTCTGCAGTTGAAAATAAATCGTTGGCAGTATGCCATTACTCTTTGTACTCGTTTCAATTTTGAATATCGGTTCATCGGAAATAAATCAGATTCATTAACGACTCGATTGACGGTATGACAGATAGTTCCTTGTTTTTTCCTCTCCGGGATTTCATGGGTAAATGGACTAATTGACATAGGCCAGAGATCCTTGGATGATGCTAGCCAAGGAGGCCCTAGCCACCACAACGTGGAATTTTGCAGATCTTTAGGATACATTCCTCTGGTTAGAAGATCACTAGGGTTTTCCTTGGTTCTAATAAAATTCCAATCAGAAGGATTGGTGAGAGACTGAATTTGAGCAACTGTATTTTCCACAAATGTTTTAAGAATATTAGGCTGTGTTTTTATCCAACACAGGCAAACACTAGAATAACAATATTTACATAATCATTTTATACTTTTTAATCCGTTTTTTTAAATGATTATTTCATAATATTTAGTCCGTTTTATGAACTTGATATATTAAAAAAATTATCTAAATAATTATTCATTCTCTTCAACTCTGTGTCGCTCATTGTCTCTATAAATTTTCCCTTCTGGGTATCCGGATTTTTTGGGAGTGTTCTTTGGTTCTATTCGCCTATTGCCTATTCTCTTCATCTTTTCCATTTTGATTTCCATTGGTTACTGGATTTCTCTCGTTGGTATTTTCGGCTCGTTTGGTTTGTTTTTTGGGATTTTTCAGAGTTTTCTGATTTTTCTAGACTTCTATTTTTTATATTTTCCTATTTATTTCTGATTTTTTGTGTGTCTTTATCTGATATATTATATACTCCATTCTTGGCCGGTATGTTCTCAATTTAAATTTTTTGTTGCAGAATTTCTGTTATTTTGGCAAGTGTTGAGAACAGGATTTTTTTCGGGGGTTTTTTGATGGTGTTTCCTTATTCCCCTTTCCAATCCCCACATTGTGAATGGTTGGACACACCAGTTTCTTTTCACTACATTTTCCACTTTGCGTTTTTTCGTATGTTTTTGAGTTAACCTCGACAAGGTCGGATTTCTCATCCTCGGACCAAATGCCGTGCTCTCTGGCGTCTGTATTAGGTTTAGTGATGTTATTATTCATTATATTGAAGAGTTTTTCACTGTCAGCATGTTTGGAAATGAAGAAATTTGCTTTTTCATCTGGGGAAAGTAGTATACAATTTCGAAGATTTTGAGCTTCCGCAACTGTGCAACTAGAAATTTCACTGTTGTACGTTGTACACTTACCTAATAAACTGTTTTTATCTATTTCACTTGTCACTTTTGTGTTACACTTGGCACTTCCCCCGCTGGATTTCTTCATCGGGGGATGATTCAATGTATTGTTTTGCTCAAATAGTCGTGGTTTTTGTGTCTTTTCACTGTCTTAAGAGGAAATAATTGTTACCTTCACATATTTTTTTTATTTTCTAACCTCACTTTCTCCCTTGCGCGATGCCTTCAAGGTGTGATTTTAACTTATTTTGTGTGGTCCATAAAAAAAAACAAACAGATAGATAAAAAAACGAGTTAATATTGTATTGTCCCCATTTCTGAGCCATTTCCGAAGTTTCAAGTCTCTTCTAGTTCATCGGGAAGTTAGTTTAAAATCGATTGCAAGATTTGTACCGGACAGACACACAAGCGAGCTGATAAAAACGTGGTAAATATAATAGTAGTTTATGTAACAAGTTAGCAAAGTGAGGCTTTAACGGACGAATCGGAATATGAAGATGATGTCCGCTAAAGCCATTTGTGTACGTGTTGCATACAAATTTTTTTTGCTTTCCTAATAAACAGTACATAAATGCTACACGTATTTCCTTGCCGTGCATACATTTTCAATCACCATCTATACGCTAGTGTAAGGAAGTTGTGCAAAAATATAGCAAGCGATTGGTTATCAATGACACATTTGTCAAATACTTGTCAAATATTCTTGTTCATTTTTCATGAATAAGCATTCATATTCTATAGTTCATTGCGTCTCCTGAAACGTTTTTAAAATGTTAACTATAAGTTTTCTGAATAAACAAAATAGTTCGATAAAGTGTTGCCTTGACGACTTCACCGGCCTAGTCCGGTAAAGTGGTATTTTGCGGACTATTTTCAGTATCCAAAATAGGAATTTTGTGGAGCGTGTACAAAAAAATAATTGTAGCCTGAACTGATTCCCAAATATTTTAAATATATTCGAGGACTGAAAAGGATATTGTAATATTTAAACTGTAATAAAATACTGAGAATGATATTTTGGTAATGAAAACAAATGTTGAAGTATATCTTGGAAATATTGACAAATATTTAAATATTTCAAATATATTGTAGATATTTTGATAGTGAAAATATTATTTGAAGTATGGAGAGGATATTTTTGGAATAAAAGTAATATTTAAAGTATGAAGTGGTAATTGTTGATACTGAATTACTAAAACTGATATTGAAATAATTTAAATATATTTAAGATATTTTGGTACTGAAAGTCGTATTGAAATATTTGATTTTCTGTATGTACACCCATTTAAAGAGTTGTTTCCCCTTCCGATAATTCCTTTCTTTGCTTTGCTGTTCTGCTCTGTTATCGAGGATTGATTTATATTAAAGTTTCATCCCATGAAACATTTTCTTATAGAAGGAATTCAAATGAATGTACCCTACCCTGCAAATTTCACCAACTCTTGCTCCCAATCGATTTAGTTTTTTGTGGCAATGTGTTAGATTACGTTAGTCTTCCTGATCACTTTTTCATATATTTATAGTTGGATCTGAAATTCCTTGCTACGTTTACTAAGAAAACTGATCATGAAATTATGAGACTGGGTAGACCGTATAATAAAAATCCAGAACCGTTAAATGTTCAATTTTCTTCTAAAAAGAAATCTTCGTTATACTTAAAAATTAGAAAAAGCTGAGAGATATAAATATAAACATTTCCACCTCTACGGACCAAACAAAAATTTAACAAGAATATGAAACAACTTAGGATACTAAGAAGAAAAACGGTTAGTAAAATATATTAATTAAATATGTGAAACGTATACCACGTATCGATAAAAAAACTGAATATCAATTTATGTCTCATTAATATACGATCAATTTCACCTATCGGGTGAAATTGATTAGTGAAATAATTTCGGAGTTTTCCACTTTATCAAAAATTCAGCCAAACCTGAATCTAATGGGTGGGTCCATGATACACTGAAAAAACAGTTTATTCATAGTTAACTAAATTTATTAATACCTAATGAATTATTCATTCGTATATTGCGGAATTAACGTTTATTCATTAGAAACAAATGATGCATTCAAATCATTCGAATATACCTTATTAATACCAAATTCATATTTATTTCCAATAAATAGAGATCTCGCTATAGATTTATTTGCAATTAAAACATTAGGTACCTACTTATAATAAATAAAGAATGCTTATTAATATTATATATATAATTAGCAATTAATGAACACATTTTCATTATTAATATGTTTTATTTATAAAAAATGTTTGTAATCTGGTCCACAATCTGGCCCTCTTTCATTACGGCAAGACGAACGCCTTAATGAACTGCGTTATTGTAATTTTTACAACAGAATCTATGATTGTATTATGTTATAGAAAAGATTCACAAACCACGCATATAATAATTATAAAACTAGTTTTATTGTGTACTTGTCTTCTATAACTATGAATAGATTGTTCGATTTTGAATTACACTTCAATCACATAAAAATAAATACAACACGCAATTTGTCCGACACAAGACAAACGGCACCACACGACTACTATTCTCAACCAGTAAACAGATATCCTTGAACAAAACTATATACAATTTGAGAATGAACATGCACTCAATAACCTTCACGTGATCCAAATATATATATATATATATATATATATATATATATATATATTTCATAAAGTGTCGTTCATTTCGCAAACCGCTTACCTTTTTTGCCCCAGTTGGAACCATTAATGGCGAGGTATTAGTGAAGCTCATGCCCAAGAGACCTCTTTCAATAGCTTGAACACTATAAATTGCTGCTATTCCAAAATGATTTGAATCTGAAAAAAAACAACAAAATTACCAAATCTATGATATACATTGCTGTTATTTCTAAAAATCAATAGATTCGTCACTCTCGATGTAAATTTCCTTAATGTGTATAGTTCATAAGCAGTTGTTACATTTTGTGACAGAAATACATATTCATCCCAAGAAACATATATGTTTATGAAGGGACAAAGAGAAAATAAACCTAATTGTCAATTAACAGTAGAAAAAGATTATTAGCAGTTAAATCAGTATCGTGCGAAAACTATAATAGTATATTAAAGTATAAGTGGATAAAAAGGGCTTTAAAACACGCGCGATTTTTCGAGCACGACGGCGCAGCCGGAGTGCTCGAAATAGAGCAAGTGTTTTTAAGACCAGTTATCCACGAATACTTTACGTTATTTTTTTTTATTGGTGCACTTCGAAATCATATATACTGGTATTATTACTACAAAAACTAGAAATAAGAACTAATAATGCAAGAAGGTTGAACTCGTGATGTGACATCAGTATACCTTTCGTTGTCATGGAAATGAGAAAAACAGATATTCATTTGCAATTTGTTATGAAAGATCAATATTTGTTGTCACCAGAGCTAAAAATGAATTATTCTAATATCGATTTTTTGAATAGTGAGGCAGAATCGCGGTTAATACCGCGAAAATCCAGTGATATATATAAAAAAGAATATGAAAAGTTCATCAAATGGATGGAGGAGCACATATAAATGAACGAATTGTTAGTAACATTTTATTTGGCGTTACAAGGTACTCCTGTCAGATCAATAATCAAAAATTTGTCATTTAGACTTCACGTTTCTCGATTTGTTGATGTTGTCATGGTAACTTTAAAAAACGCGCGTTTTTTAAAGTTCGATTTAAACACGCTGAGGCGTGCTTTAAATGGGTAAAAAGGGGCACCAATAAAAAAAAAATATGTTTTTACAATTGATATAAATCATGAAGCAATATTGCCAAAATGTATTTCTCCAGGTCATTTTTTAATTTTGTTCTGATATTAATATTTTTTATTTTGTTAGGCAAAGTATAATAATAAATTATTCTATGATAATATAACGAATTTTTTCCAAACTGGGTTTCTATTTGCAAAATTTTCAAATTATTTTGTATAGTGTAATAT
This sequence comes from Gonioctena quinquepunctata, assembly GCA_018342105.1. Lineage (NCBI taxonomy): Eukaryota > Metazoa > Arthropoda > Insecta > Coleoptera > Chrysomelidae > Gonioctena > Gonioctena quinquepunctata. The sequence goes on from JAFIRS010000437.1 coordinate 545,392, forward strand.
TTATAGCAATACGATATAATGCTGAATGTGAGATTAGAATGCTTATCTTTATTTTTTGTGAGATGGATAAAACTACATATTTTCTGAAAATTGTCTATTGAATAGAAATATTTTATTCTGTTCATATTTTCTATTTGAATAGAGAGTCAAGCAGATCCCTGGGTTTTTATAATGTTTTTTCCCAATATGGAGATTTGAAAATACATTTAGTTGCTTTATTTTACAGGGATTTCGGTGGTTTTAAAACAGATTTCGTTACAGTACCCCAAACTAATATTAAATATTGGAGTTTTTATTATATTAAACATGATTTTCGAATAATTAAGGGCAACAAATGATCTTATGTTATATAAAATGCCAATAGGATATTTTTTTGTGAGAATCTGTATATGTGTTGACCATGAAAGACTTTGATCAATGGTTGACCCTAAAATTTTTGATTTGTTGGGTATTTGATGCAAAAATCATCAAATGTTAGTGGATCAATTCTATCAGGAATGCTACTTTTTGAGATGTACATGAATAAAGATTTCTCCAAATTTCGTGTTAATTTATGATCCCGTAACCACAAAATCATCAAACTTCTTCCATTTGATTTTTATTCTCTTATATATTTTTGTATAATAAACAAAATTAGTATTATGAGCAAATGATTTTAAATGCCCGTGCAAGTTCAAATTTGAAACAAAATTCATATATATATATATATATATATGAGAATCAAAAGAGGTCTCTAAGGATTGATCCCTGTGATACCACAAGATATGCTTCCTGTAGAAGATTTCGAGCCTCCCATATAAACGAATTGCTTTCTATCGAACGAATAGTTTCTTAACGAAGAATACACATTTCCTCTTATACCTATTTTTCTCGATTTCTTAAGAATTTCACAGTTAACCGTATCAGTCCACTCTTGTAGTCTGCATCTAATTTCAACTGAAAATATCAATAATAATATCCAGTGTCGGACACTCTGTATTACAAGATTTTTGGTAGCGATACTGGCCATCAAAAATACATTTAATTTTTGTCAAGTAACCCCATCACTTTTTCCAGAATCTTTGATAACAGAAAGCAGAAAAATCCGCCTGTAATTGCTCTTCAAATATTTCTGTCCATTTTTGTAGATTTGCTAATACTTTGTCATTTTTAAATTTTTTTGGAACCGGGCCTGTTTTGAATGAACAATTAATTAATCTAATCAGTAACGGTGCCAATTCTGACTTGACAATATACATATTTATTTCATCAACCCTTGGTGATTTTTCATTATCCCATTCATTGATAAATTCTTCAACTTCTTGAAAATCAGTTGATTGCAGAAAAATATAGCCTACGCAGGAATGTTCAGGAATTCCTGAATCAGGTGTATCACTGTCGGGAATAACTTCAGATAAACGAGATCTTAGGTTGACAAAATATCCCTTATTCTTTTCACAAATTTCTGACGGATTAGTAACTATTTTGCCATCACTATCAATAAAATGTAGCGAAATGTTTTTCAAATCTGATTTATTATGAAGAAAAAAATAAATAGTTTTCCTCATGGATTTTCTTGGGCCTTTCGATGAACTTTTAAATGAATTTGTTGTAATCATTGTAGTGTTCATTAAAAATTACATCATTTACACTTTTCTTCTTCTGATAAAAGGAATTCGACTCTGAACTTGATCAGGAATGCTATTTCATGATTAAACCATGTCTTTCAGTTCTTATGGTATATTCAGAAGAGATACGTTAGAATATCTTAGTGTAGTTCCTACCCTGTATAAAACCCATCGCTAGGAATAATTTCAGTTGATAGAAACAAAAATTATATAAAATCAAATTGTAACTGGAATCTGTCCGAGGGCAAATTATAATAATATCTTTCAAAGCTTCACAACTGGAAAAAAATAAGAATAACCATCCAGAGGAAGACTAATTGAAAATAATCATGAATTTGATAAGGACGTGACACCTTCTACTAAATAATAATAATAAAAATAAATTTAAAGCCTCACCACGTATTGAGCTGATAATTATCAGAGTAATATATCATTTGAAATGTCAGATTCAAGTTAATCTTTGCGGGGGTAGACCATAAAATTGGTATTTCACCATTAGTTATTTTGAAAATCAACATATAAACAATTCAGGACGTCACTAATGAACTTTTATCCAGCACAGACGGCCATAAAAAATGAAGTGCACTTAAATAAAGGGGAGAGTTTACTATATAAGAAAAATACCAACAACAGATGATAATCATTATCAGAATTCGAGTTGAACTTTTTAAGGCCCCAGTAGCCATTCAAAATAAAATATTATGTGCACGATTATATACAAGTAAAAATGTAACAAATCATACGGACAATAAATCTTTAATTTTAATTTTAAAAAATTAAACTAGTGTGAATCGCCATTCATTCAAAATTAATATACTGTGAATCATGTGCTGAATCATCTATGAAAACAATAAGACAGCTTTGAAGTAATATAAATTGAATATAATACAACTATGACTCAATAAGTAATGCTTAATAAACATTTACTCCAAGATATTTAATTTAATCAAAGTCGGACCATAAATTACCAGTGCGGTTAATAATATTCTAAAACTACGCTAAACTAGTAGTGCCGAACGACTGATATACATATTCCAGCTTAGTAGCAGCAAGAGCATTAAGTAAGAATGTATTGGATACATGCAATGCTGAAAGGCTGTAGCTGCTCTCGGAGAGGAAATGATCAGAATGACAGCGGAAAAAGGTTGTCCCCAAGGTGGGGTTCTATCGCCTTTGCTGTGGTCACTGACCGTGCATAATCTGATAGTGAAGCTACAAGAATCTGGAATTACGACTCAAGGTTACGCGGATGACCTTGTCGTCACTAGTAGGGGCAAATATGACGGCATAATATCCAATCGCATGAAGATAGCCCTAAATATAATCAGAAGCTGGTGCGCATAGGAGGGACTGAATGTAAATCCTAGCAAAACAAGGCGTAAGTATGAACTGAAAGCCCCAACCCTGAATGGAACTCAGCTAAGTTTTTCCAATGATGTCAAATACCTGGGCGTCATAATCTACCAGAGACTAACATGGACCAGTCATATTAAAAATATTATTTTCAAGGCTACAGCGGCAACCTGGACGTGCCGCAGAGTTTTTGGCAAGACATGGGGTTTGAAGCCGAACATGATATACTGGTTATACTAAACGATTATCAAACCGATGGTCACTTATGCCTCATTAGTATGGTGACCAAAAACCCAACAGCACTCGGAACAAATCAAGCTGCAGAAAGTGCAGCGATTAGCCTGTCTGGGAATCACAGGGGCAATATTCACGTGCCCCACTGCAGCACTAGAGGTAATACTGACTCTCCTGCCACTGCACTTGTATGTAATGAAAGAGAGGTAAACAGTGCCTTCAGACTGCACCAGGCATCAAACTTGAAGGTTGGAAATCTGATTGGACATCTGAAGATTCTGGAAAATATTCCCCTAGAATCCAGGTACAAGCCATCAGATATTATGCCAGCTAGGCACGACTTTGAAGTGAATTTGTGAGTGGTTATAAACAACTACCATATATCCATAACGAACGGGCCTCAATTAGAAAGGAATGCATCTTATGGTATACTGATGGTTCCAAAATGAACGAAAGGGCTGGAGAGGGAGTAACGGGTCCTAATTTTAGGCTCTCGAAATCCCCAGGCAAAACCCCAACAATTTTCCAAGCAGAAACCCATGCTATAGAAATTTGCGCCCAAGAATGCCTTGAGAGAGGCTTCAGGGGGACAGAGATCTATACCATATCAGACAGCCAAGCAGCACTAAAAGCTCTAAAGTCACACACTTGTGGGTCTAGATTGACTTGGGACTGTGAACTCTCCCTAAGACAACTGGCTACGAACAATCAGGTTTCTCTGATGTGAATGCCAGGTCACAAGGGAATCAACGACAATGAAGAAGCGGACATTCTTGCCAAGGAAGGAGCAAACATTTTCTGAACCATAACCCTTTTGTGGTCTTTCCAACGAAGAATTTCGGCGCTGGGAAGCTGACCAAATTAAAACCCACTAGAACAAGGTTCCAGGGCAAAGACAAGCAAAAAGGTTTCTGAGCCCATCGCTTAAGAAAGCTGAACAGCTTCTTGAGTTGGATAAGAAAGACTCGAAACTGTTAACGGGACTGCTCACTGGACATTGTCCTCTGAGCTATCACCTCAAAAAATGGATAGATCAGACCTATGCCGTTACTGCGAGAACTTCGCTGAAACTGCAGAACATCTGCTTTACGACTGCAAAATGCTCAAGTTCCTCGAAGGTGTTTCACTAACGCCCTCAGACATCAGGAACTTAGCTCCCAGGAAACTGATACGCTTCGCAAGGAGTTTCGGAATCCCGGGTCTTGAATAGATGACAAAATACCTTATAGGTCGAAGTACAGAGAGGCTGAAGAGCCATACCGAACCTCCTACAATCTACAAGATTGTATTGAACTTCATCTGGCAATTGACTTCAGTAACTACACACTAAGTATCTATATAAGTGCATGTAGAATTTTATTATGTTTTTAAATTGGCTATTCAATATAATTTATGTAGATTTATCAATGTGTTTCTATTTTCCAATTTAAAAAAAATGGCTCAGAAATATATGGAGCATCTGATGTAGAATTCTGCAATTAGTCTCATCGATACCTACCGTAGGTTTGGATGTGGTTATATCAAAGAAATAGTATCTTCAAAAGTGATTGGATAAAGGAAGGAACTACTGGGAGGTGTATCAATTTTTAATATAGTTACAATAATATTATTTTGATTTGTTTTCATGAGGTGTTAAGTTTTCAATTATAAGTACCTCAATTACTTTGTAATTTTGCCATCGCTTCCGTTTAATATATCCCACGAGTCTGCAAACTAATAAGACTATGGAATCGCTAGAATCGGGTAAAATGCGTTCATTTTAATATCATTTTATTCTAGACTAGATTTCAGGAACAGTAATCATAACAAACGAATTTTCTTAATTTCGCCTTTTGTATAACATACACATTAATGTTGTGAATGCTTATTAGGGACTTTGAATTCGACTTAGAGTGGGTTCAACTTCAGTTTCATATTGTTTCAGGATTTTTTCTCCCTCACGAGTATATGATGGATCAAACATTTTTCCTTCTGGATTTTCTCTGAACAAAAATTCGGCCAGAAAATCCACGGGATCTTCAGGTTTCATTTTGGCAACCTCGATCAAACCCTTGGACAGCGTTGGGAATACATATTTCATCAGATAAGTTCGCTGTGGCTCACTTTGAGCTACTAATATTTTCTCTTCTTCTTTTTGAAGCAACTCGAAGGTATCTGCCCACTTTTCCATTTTCTCTTGGTGCTCACTGGTGGCTTTCTTTTCTAGGAGTTCTCGCTGGATTTGATCTTCCTCTTCCAAGAGTCTTCGTTGCTCTCGTTCCAGTTTTCTGATAGCCTCTTCATCTTCAGGTGATAAGCCGAATCCAGGTATGGGTGCCCCGAATATAGTACAAACAGCTTCGAATAAGCAGTCCAAATCCCGTTCTTCCCCGGATACTTCATCTATAGAGTTGATCAGAATGGGATGGATTCCAACCCCATCGAAAAAGTTCAAGACCGTGTTGTCTTCGGTGTTCTTCTCGCGGAACTCTGCCAGTCTTCTTAGCATATTTTTCTCATCATAGTGGGTACCCTGTATCAGCTTCTGGGGAAGCTTCATGACACGCTCGCATAGGAAATCATCAGTCGCCTCCAAGCTCACAACAAAGTCAGGCATGATAATATCGCTTGCATTACCTACAAGTGCACCAACTCGATCAGTTTCTCCGGCTTCACCTTCTTCTGGAAGCATCAATCCCATTTTGGCCCCTTCTTCATGTTCTCCAGTCTCGGCAGCTTGTCCAAAAATCTCTCTAGCTTGCTCAGTGGTCTTCGGAAATCCATCTAGAACGTAACCGCGAGTTTGACATATCTCTCTGGCGAGAAAGGTTTTCATCAGTCGAACGACAACCTCATCAGGAAGGCGGTTGTTTTCACTTTTAGCCATGAGCATGGTGATATCTTTGATTTGTTCTTCCCAGTCTTCGACATCAGCGTCCACTTCATCTTCCTCTTCCAATTCTTCCTCTTCCTCATCTTCAGTTTCCTCCTCCATATCGTCTTTCTTCTCCTTCTCGGCTTTTCTCTCCCTTATTCTATCTTTTTTCTCTTTCACTCGATTGATATTTTGCTGTAGCTCTTGGAGGATTTCATCTATCATCGTTTTGACTGATACGTAGTGGGCCCCATAACGCTGGCAGAGTCTTTCGGCAAGTTTTGTTTTACCAGAGGCTGGCGGTCCATGGATGATGGCTTTCAGCGGTTTCAGAGATTTGTCAATTGGTTGGAAATTCTCCATTTGCTTATATGATGAATTGTTGTTATATTTTTATCGATGTCAGTTTCTTGACAGGTTCATAGTTATACATATTATACAGGTTGATACCATATAACAGTGACTGGACCCAAACATGGAGCTTATTATTAGAAAGTATTGAAAAAAAAATGGAAAATATTTTAAGACGGTTGCTATAGTATATATAATTCATTTAACTTTTTTTCTTATACCTTGTATATTTTTAATTTTTTATGTTACCGAGGATATTGAATAATGGATAGTGGTTGACAAATAATTTTGACAATTAAATATCCTTAATGGTAAAAAACCAAAAAAAACTCAATTTTGACCACCAATCTTCTGGAAAATTTACTTTTTTGTTTCATTAATAGATATAGATAAACATTATCGCAGAAAATAATAATAATGATAATAATAACGTTTATTTGCCAGAATAAAAATTCCACAATGTAATTCAGAAAAATACAGCAAATGAACGTGTGTTAGTCACTGAAGTGTGTATAGCAGCTGTAAGATAACGGCTTACAGCTGCTTGTGTATGACTGTCACCCCATTAAGAAGAATGTGTATAAATGTGTTAAATATATTGAAATTAAGACAATAACATTATTGTGCAAATAGTTTCCGATACATCTATAATAATTAAGAAAATTTCCTGGCTTTGGTCTATTTCAACTTTGTTCAAACTTTTGAAAATTGTTTTGGCCAACAGCTCGACAGCCGTGGTAATTTGAACATTATACATGCGATTCAGGAACATACAACACATGTTAGAATGCTCACAAGTTTTACTTCAAACAAGATGATTTTTCATTTTCAAAGATAAGCACTGAAGATGACCGTAGGCCGAAAGTGTTTTGCTTGAAGAAACAAAAATTTTACAAGAAATAGAGAACTTTCATTTTCGATTTGGAATCGTCGTGTTCACGGCAATATTGAATGTTCAAAGGTGAATTAATAAGCGGATAAATTTGTCGAAAGGTCATTCAAAAATGATATGATACTGAATGATACAGAAACTGTTTTACTCCACTTGAGCGGCAAAAAATTATCATAACTATAGACTTAGAGCATGGGGGAGGAGTTCAACGTGCAGCGCCGTAGTGGCGGAATCGGAAAAACGGATCCAGACAGTATCACTTATCCCCATTCAAAGCTGTGATAAAAAGGTTAACTACAAAGTGCGATAGTTCAAATTTTCGGTCGCAAAACTGCATTTGTATTGTGATTCGACGGGTAAAAGCCTCCCATCAAAGAGAGGCACAGTGTCAAAAGCGCGCCTAGAATAAATGAATGGCAATGAACGAGTCGGCCGCAAATAACCTTGAAAAAGAAGTGGTCGGGTGACCACTGCTGTGTTGTAGGGTGCAAAAACACGAGTTAAAATGCAAAATTTCATTTGACAAATTTTGCGAGTTCAATTTTCACATTGATATAAACAATTGTTTTTTCATACTAATAATTACAATAATCTAAAAAACATGCATGAAACATATTTTTATTCATGTAATACACATTCGAAATAATTTTTTTAGTCAAATTCTGACAGTAAACGAACAATATGAAAAATATGTGAAAATGTATGTATGTATAAAAGATATATTTTCAATATATCTTTTTATATTCCTTCAATATTTATTGATATATCTTTGTTATTTTTGTTTATTCATGTAATTTACTCCTACGTAAGTTTAAACTGAATTTAATCAATTCTTTGTGGAAACAATGATTCACCTCTAATTCGACAGAGTACTGATTTGTTGTCGCTGCTGCTTGGCTAATCACTTTCGCATGCTGGAATAATCAATTGTTTTTATTTCAATCAAATTATTTATTATCATTGAATACAGTGTTTAAATTTCTTTCAGATGAAGTATCACAAAACATCTATTTCAATTTAAAAAATAACCGATTACGTCAGCACGTCAAAATTACCTCTTCAGAATATACATTCAAAAATCGGCATTAAAAAACAAAAATCGACCACTTTCAGGATTTTTGTCAAAAGTACAATGCTTGCGAAATATCGAATTTGTTCCATAATTTAGCCGCGCACTGTATATATTAGGGTGGTTTTTTTACGACTTTTTTTTGTTTTTTGCTCCCAACCGAAAATGTAGTTAGAAATGTAAAAAAAAACCCTCAAAATTTGAGCTCCTTAATATTAACATTCCAGAACGTGGAAAGATTTCCCATTTAAAATACACGTAAACTTTGTTTTTTTTTCAAATATTCATTTGTACGGGTCACTAGATCTGATTTTTGTTCAAAATTCTAATTTTTTAACGTTACTTCATGAACGACTGGATTTATGGAAAAAATGTATATGACAAACTTGTAGCAAATAAGTCCTATAAACCGAATCGCTAAGGTTGATATTTCTCGAGATATAAAGCGTTAACTTTGTCGTAATATGAATAGTTTGATTCGATGATTCTCAAAAATTTCATATTACGACAAAGTTAACGCTTTATATCTCGAGAAATATCAACTTTAGCGATTCGGTTTGTAGGAAATAAAATTTTCTACAAATTTGTCTTAGTCAGTCATTTATGAAGTAACGTCAAAAAAATTTAAAAAATCTACAAAAATCAGTATCAGTGACCCGTACAATCTTACATGTGCAGATTACAGCTCAATCAAATAAAGGTATTCGGTCTATTGTTATTCCTGTGGGTCGTATATTAATAATTGTAGTAATAAAATTAATTGCACCTGAAATAGAGCATGTAATCCTGAGTAAATCGCGCATGAAATGCCGCTGAGTTATAGATATTTGAAAAAAAAAAACAAAGTTTACGTGTATTTTAAATGGAAAATCTTTTCACGATCTGGGAAAGTACTTAATGTTAATATTAAGAGCTCACATTTTCAGAAAATGTTTTTTTGGAAATTTTTCAATAAAAATTTTCGGTTGGGGCAAAAAAATAGTCTTAAAAACACCCTAATATATATATATATATATATATGTGTATATATATATATATATATATATATATATATATATATATATATATATATATATATATTTATAGTTGTACACGGTAGTTTGTGAAGCCCACCAAATGAACGGGTCGCTCTTGAACCCACACTTTTCAGAATGCGCGAAGAGTATATTTCAGTGCAATGACATCATTCCATCATTTTCCGTCGAAGCACACTTAGAGGGGTAACAATTCTCAATATTTAAAAATTTGTATACTCCATTGAAACGTTGTAGAGCCAATTATTCTTTCACTACGCTATGAATCCCAAACGTATATTGCCTATATTGAAATGGCCTCTGTGTGTCCCGGCGGCGTTGCCTCTACTGCCTCGCGCGGTTTTCAGTTCAAAATATTTATTGGGGATTTCAGATCAGTGAGCGTGCGGTGACTTGCAGAAATGCCCAGCAGAGGTAAACAGATTGTGGCGATGACCCTTCAAAATTATAACTTGAGAAAAGGCAAAAAGTTGAGCACATAATTCATATTCAGTATAATGTTTATGTTCAATAATAAGCGACTCGCTTTGAAGTTGATGAGTATATTTTTTTGTATTATCAGGTTGATTATTGTATGAGAAAACCTGATAGCTCCAAAAATGTGGATTTTTCGTCAGGTTCAGGTGACGAAGTTGAATTTTCCGACCTGAGTAGCTGCGAGACGAGTAATACCGAAAATGAAAATGATCCCGGTTATATGGAAATATCTGCAGAGAAACTGAGAAATATTGGAAAGTCGATCAGTAGTCTCACACCATGGAACATCAGGTGAGATACTTTTCAGCTCCAGAAGAATATAATTCTGAATCAAGAAAACTCTGTATCTGGAGAAACTAGATATGTGAGAATTATGAAGTTTTTCATATAAACCCCAGTGTATTCTTATTCTATCCTTAGAGGGGAGAAGGGGAGAGAAGAAAAAGTTTTGAAGTAAGAGTCAAGAAAATTGGTATTTGGGCTTATCTTTGTAAATAAAAATCACAAATTTTAGGACTTTTGAAAATTCAACAATAAAGGTTAAAGTGAGGGTTAGTTTTTTTCAAGTGGAGTTCATGAAAATTGAAATTATAGGTCTTTGTTACAAATACATAAATACGTGTTTCAGTGTTTCCCGAAATTCAACCCCTAAAGGGGTGATATAGTGGGTTGGAAATTTCTATGGGAGTTTCGTTACTTTTCAAGTTAGGATCATACAAATTGGAATTTGATTATTAAATATATCAATGTTCAGTGTATTGGAGGATAAACACTCCCAAGTATGCAATAAAAATGAACGAATAGCACAGTTCTTTGAGAAAATATATTTTTATTTACGAATCTAAAATAGCTGAATGGAATTTTGATATTCTCAAATCAATTGTTTGAAAGATAGATTGGCCAAAGATAACTATGGAATGGCCACATTAGTCGAGGGTCGAGCATTCAGAAACGGACACACGATTCCTTCAATTTTGGAACGATGAGAATTGTTGTAATTTTCCCCGTTGAAAATTCAAATATAACAAGGATTATGATAGTTTTATCCAGTTTCAAATGTTATTTGGGAAATATTCTCATCAAATATCATTCGTTCTAGAGGATTTTATCGTGAAATCTTTGAAATTTTCCCTCAAGCATTTTGTCTCTGGGAAATTTAACTCGCGCAATTTGCGGCCAGATAATAAGACCGCAAATTGCAGTCAGTAACATTTCCAGCCGAAATGCTTTCTCGAGAATTTAAAAATAAATTAGCGATTAAACCCCTAGCACATATGACATTACCTTCGATAAAACATAAATTAATTGAATATTGATCAGACTAGGCAAACAGAGCATTTTTCCTTGCATATTCCACGAGGGTACACTCCTATATACCTATCCTTCACTTCTTTACATGAGTCTGCATATTGCTCAAATAATTTGGAAAAATAATCATCAGCTCTTGCACTACAAAACGATTGAAGATAGTGACTTAAGTTTATCTTTCAGTCGCAGATGATTCCACATCTGATTTTATGAACATCCTGTTCATATTTTCAAGCAAATTAATCTATCATACCCCATGACAGGTTTGAATGTGAGATTGCTTCTAAGAAATGTGTTTCCCATTTCTTCCGTCTTCCTGATGATCGTGAAAGCATGAAATAGATTTTCGTCAACAAAAATGTATTGAAGACCTAGTAAATGCGATGCCTTTCTTGCATCAATGCAACAAAGGATTTCTGGTGAGTACTCTCTTTTGGAAGTCATTCTTTTTTGCCTCATTTATCTATATGAGTTCTTCTGGAATGGAAAATCAAATAATTATCTGAATAAAAAAGCAAATTTTAAATTTCAGATTTTTTCTTTTCAGAATATCTATCAGATGTAGTTTAATGCCGAGCGTGGTTTCAGCCGGGGATGTAGTTGTTTTCTATTAGACATTCACAAAAAATAACTTAATTTTTATCGTGGATTTTTCTATTCACAGAAAAATATTTCCATTCAATATTCAATTGAGAGTGTTGCCCTTTTCAACATGAGTACCCCACAATTATCTTGAACAATGGAAGATAGTGACTAAAGTTTATCTTCTAGTCGCAGATGATTCCATATCTAATTTTATGAACATCCTGTTCATATTTTCAAACAAATCAATCTATCATACCCCATGACAGGTTATAATGTCAAAAAATACTGATTTCAAAGTGTCTCTCCGAAAGGAATGTTTCTAACTTTCCATCTTTGCAAAGTGAGGTTGCTTCTAAAAATGTATTTCCCATTTCTTCCGGTCTTTCTGATGATCGTGGAAGCGTGAAATAGATTTTCGTCGACAAAAATGTATTGAAGATCTAGTGAACGCGATGCCTCTCTTGCGTCAATGTTACAAATGATTTCTGGTGAGTACTCTCTTTTGGAAAACATTCTTCTCCGCCCCATTCATCTCAATCAGTTCCTAATCAAGACTGGAATAGAAAATCAAATTATCATCTCAATGAAAAAGCAAATTTTCAATTTCAGATTTTTTCTTTTGAGTTAGGGTCTTCGCAGGATATCTATCAGATGTAGTTCAATGTCCAGTGTGGCTTTAGCCGGGGAAGTAGTTGTAGAAAACACAAGTCATTCACAAAAAATAACTTATTTTTTATCGTGGATTTTTTTATTCACAGAAAAATATTTCTATTGAATATTCAATTGAGAATATTTCTCTTTTCAACATGAATACCTCACAAGAGGTTATTTTGAACGATGGAAGATAGTGACTTAAGTTTATCTTTCAGTCGCAGATGATTCAACATTTGCTTTTATGAACATCCTGTTCATATTTTCAAACAAATCAATATTTTATTTCATTCTGAATTGTTTTTATAATGTTAAATTCAATAAATGTGTTTTTTAATGAATGTGTTTTTTATTCAGGTGACTCTCTCATTTGACGGGTTCAAAAATATCATAACTATAAATAAGTTTTTCCACTGTGTGTACAATATTGAGCAAAACAATATTAACACAATTTAAATTTGCAAGAAAAAAGTGCCACCACCAAAAATTACCATTTTCATTAGTGTCTAAGATCGCATCAAACATTATTCTTGAAGAAGTATATGATAAAAAAATCATAACACTCAACTCGAAAACTCATTTCATATAAGATTTTTGTTCGAAAATTATCTGTGCTGATTATTTTTTAATATACTCCAATAATGAACTCATTCAGGGGAAATCAAGTAAGAAAAAATATTAAATGATCTAACTATAGAGTCAAATTATGAAAGTCAATGAAGGAGTTCCTTCAAGCAACAGGCAATAGAGTGATATATATTTATTTTTTTCAATAAGGTTTTTCATTATCATTCGGCAAATGATTCGGAGGAAAAAATATTGAGCCAAAACTGTTTTTTCGATAATTTCAAGTTTTCCCGAACGAATATTTCTCCAAAATTTTGCAATGAAATATCAATAGATAAAAAATTCTCTGAAAGATTTGAGAATCAAAAACAAATCTGTACCTTCATCAGAAACTGGAATATTCAACTCCTTGTTTTTTTCTCCTCTACAAAGAAACATACCTATTACTGTTTCAGGTCCGAGTTTTCGGGAAGTATTTCTGCACGACTGAATCTTATTCGTCATAATATACATTATTTTTATGAATAATTCATGAAATAGCACCGCTCAGAACTTCATGAGAACATAATGTTCCTTCCATTCAGGGTCAAATATAGAGTAAAAATAAGATGACCAATCTCTCATCCAATTGTTTGTTCAGGCTTTTTGTATAGTCGATCGCTTCCTTAGCGGGAAGAGAAGGAATAACAATTTCAATATCTCATATATTCATGAAATTGATATGTCATTCTGAAATTTTGGAGTAATAAATATTAATTTGGGAGTAAGATAGGAAAAAAGTGGATAATAAATTTCTGTTCAATATTTTATTGATATCAATACTCAAAAGATACTAAAAACTTTCCGATAGAAGAAAAAAATATCACTATACGAACTGCTGCTCACATAAAATTTGCCGTTGATTGTTCTAGATAGTTTTCCATGAAAATAATAATTGTGAAAATATAGATTTTTTGTTTTTATGCCAAGTAAATTGATGGTTTCATGTGATTGGAATACCCCAAAAAAATATTGAGTACTTATCAGCGAATAGTTCAGTTTTTGTTTGGTTCTGATTCGTTCCCCATATAAAAAGATATCTATGGTCGAAAAACATGCACAAACACAAACACAATTGCCTACTTTTCTGAGAAGCTCAATTTTGTTATCTCTAGTTGTTCCTGAAACTAGCTTCTCCGATATACTTTTTTCCATCATATATTCCTGCATATTTAAATTTAATTGGACGAAATATATACTACTTGTATTTTAATTTATTCACAATCGATCTCTAAGCACCCTCCCGATATTAATATTTTTTAATATCCAAATAATATAGGGGATAATCTCAATCAAGTATTACAAAATCAGATTTTGTAGAGAACAAATAATTCTTTCAATGGTACCCATAAGGTACCACTGAACATTCAACCAGATCTTTGAATTACCAACAAAAAGATGCATATTGTTGAATTATTACTTCAATATTGTCGATGTTGCAGCTTTCTAAGATTGAAAAAATAAATTAATGTACCGCAACTTTATGTATATGTATTTTTACGCAATTTAGAACTAATGAGAGTATTCCCTGGGTTCAATGCAAAATATCGTTCTTCAACATACTCATCTGGGCTTGAATTGAATGTGATGATTTCGGTTGGTTCAACCTATTCTGTATAGGTGAACTGTTCTTTCCTTCCCCCTTCTTTATCAATTAATGTAAGTGGATTTGTTAAAAAAAACCATGAAGAGTTCTATTAATTTAACTTTAAAACGACCGCAAAATTGCATTCCAAGGAAGTCAATAAAAAAGTTTCTTTGCCTTAAAAAATGGTTGAGATTTTCGATATCCAATCTTCACGATGGTTGAAATCATTATATCGCTCCTCAGTTGGAAATTATATTTGCCTAATATTCTTGGTAGACTGTCTTCCCTATCTAGTCTACATCAGTGTGAATGTATTTTTATCGTTTGATGCACAAAAATTAAATCTACGATGAAAACTGAAGAATAAGGCTTTCAAGCCAATATTGGTTATTTTGTACTTTTTTCCAACCATCCTTCATGTAGATGGTTTGATCACACAAAATTCCCCTTAGAAAAATAATTGGTAAATATATCTTCAAATATCGTAACTATTTCAAACTCAAATTCCCTAATCTGAAAAATGAACAATAAATATTTTTTATATTGAACTATGAGCTACTCCTTGCGCTAGGACAGATCACGGATCCAGCAATTCATATATATTACATTCATGAAGGCAGCAATTGCGATGTTGCCAAATTTAGGGCTACACAAAGATACAAAAGTTTGTGGGCTCTACAAAGAAGTATATGATTCTGCAGTGTATATCCCTATATACGGAAAGCGCCCCCTACAGTTCGAACCAAAGAACTATATCGCGTATGTTGGTTATGGAAATGGTATATTGTGTGTCCCGATCTAAAACGTGGGGAAATGTCCTGCATTCAATTCTGATCACCCAGTGAAGAGATACAGGGTGATACTTTGTTGAGCCCGATATCGGGACTAACAAGGTTACTCCGGGCTAAACTGCGTCTCGTTCATATGCTTCACGGGATTCACAATGACCGTGTACATCTCTATATATATATATATATATATATATATATATATATATATATATATATATATATTATATATATAAACAGTGGGAAATAACGGGGTTCTTCAGTCAGCACAAGTGTTGAACTATGAAAAACTCTTTAATACGATGGACCGAGCTTTCGTTTCAATTTTGAAACTTCTTCAGGGTCCTAAAATATGTAAATGACATTATTGTGAAAAAAATACTCAAAATGAAGGAAGTACTTACAGTAATCTGAGTGGATGATAAATGAACATTAACTTTAAAGAAAAAACGTAAAATATGTAAAAATTTGTCGGAATGGTGTTATATCTTTGACGCTTCGAGTGACATTGAAGGATTTGAAATGACAACCTATGATTAATCGTCAGAAAAATATAAAATATGTAGTGGGTGTGTTAATGTTTATATTATAATCTTTGAGAAGTTAATGTTCATTTATCATCCACTCAGATAACTGTAAGTACTTCCTTCATTTTAAGTATTTTTTTCACAATAATGTCATTTACATATTTTAGGACCCTGAAGAAGTTTAAAAATTGAAACGAAAGCTCGGTCCATCGTATTCACGAGTTTTTCATAGTTCAACACTTGTGCTGACTGAAGATCCCCGTTATTCCCCACTGTTCATACCAATTTTCAGTCGTTATTTCTAAATTTATATATATATATATATATATATATATATATATATATGTATATATATATATATATATATATATATATATATATATATATATATATACCTATAAGTGTTCATAACCTCTATACCGTATTTATTTGTTTATTTCTTTGACATGTCTAATACCATGTAGTATCGTCTCAATGGAATAAATATATTATTATTATGTCTACACAAATAACGTTGAAACTCAATTCCATATCATATTTTCAGAAAACTGGGGCATTCCACGGTGTTTAGTCTCTCTAAGTGATATACTAATGTTTCAGGAAAATTACAGGATACATTTTTAGAGAATGATGATATCTACAAAGGAGTCATTCTTTTTCAAAAATCCCGAAAACAACTGGAAATGACGTATTTTCAAAACATATCAGACGGCCTGGTTCAGTGGCGATATGTTTGTCTGTCATGCTAACTTTCCCAAAAATTTTTGTGGGTGTTCGATAATGAAAAGTATCTTATAGTCCATCCAATATCAATTGCAGAAGCTGTTTCTATAGGGAGCAAATAAAAACTCACTTCGCTAACACGAGCGTATATGCGAAGAATAGGAACGAAATATAATGTGTACTACTCGTAAACATTCGCCGCCGGCGAAGCGAAGATCATAAGAGCCGATAGTCAACGTGGACCTGAGTGACAGCTGTCACCGATTCGTCTGGGCCAATCGAATCGAAATGCTTGGGGGTGTGTCTATACGATGGGAAGTCATAAATCACGCGTTATATGTGTGTTTTGATAGCTCTGAAAGATTAAAAACCAGTAGCGTCTGTGGTCTTGGTGTGTGCCGATCGAAATACGTTTCAGGATATAATAATAACCTACATCAAACAATGAATGAAACTATTTTTCTTTCTTAATGTATTTTTATAAATAAAAGCTTGTCTTTAATTTTTTTTTTCATTTTTCATTATTTATGAAGTATTTTTAAAATCTTAAAATATCTTAATAAAATTAGTTATCTCCGCCACTGCTGCTCACAGGATTTCGCCGCAAGACTTTTTTATGCATCTGCAATTGATATTGGGAAAACTATACTGTCGTCGTTCTAACTGTTACGCATGTGTTAAATGGTTTTTGCCAATTCAAAAAGGGAACATTCTTTGTATAGAAATGATGATGATTACAATTTTTCGATAAGTGTAACTCACGATGTGCTACGACCAGTCCAATTCCAGCTTGTGATGCTTTTTCGATGGCGAGATCCATACACAATTTTCCAACAACTGCCCCTAATCCATTTTTTCCATTGACGAGAGCAGTGGCAACCGTTTCATTTTCCACAACGCATTTTTCATTCGGTAGCGTACATCCTCTCTGCACGTCACTCAAATACATCTCTGAAAATAGAAATTGACAAAGGAAAATAAGAAATTTTCACCGTGCGTGTTGACAACGCCCTAGCTTAGAACACACACAACGGTACCTGTGTGAAAACAGAAGCTGAAAGATAGCAGCCAATTTGCCGAAGATTGCCGAACGATCAGTGGCGTCGGACTTAAAATTTAGTTGGGGTTCAGCGAAGATGTAAAAAGTATTATCCTCATGTTCTCCTTCACAAAATGGAAAATCGTAAAATACTTATGAATTACTTTAAGAATGATTCCCAACACCTCTTAATCCAAAAAATGATAATTCTGCAGCATGGTGGGATTATAATGTGCCAAGCTGAAAACTGTCTCAACAAAAGTGGATACATATTATTCTTCCTTATACAATCATTTCTTGTGAAAAAAAATTGCATTACTTGCAGAGGGGGTAAAATACCAACCTCAATAAAAAAAAAACCATTTCGGGGTTAAGACCTAAAACTGCCCCAACGGAAGTAATAACAGATCATTTTTGACAATGCAGAGAATCAATTGGATTGAAAAAAATTCTTGCATTACTTGCAGAGGGGGTGAAATACTAACCCCAATTTAAAAAAAAAACTATTTTGGGTGTAAGACCTGCAACTACCCCAACAAAAATATTCTTAGATCATTCTTAACAATGCAGAGAATCATCTGGGATAGAAGAAAATTCTTGCATTACTTGCAGAGGGGGTGAAATACTAACCCCAATAAAAAAAAAACTATTTTGGGTGTAAGACCTGCAAGTAATGCAAGAATTTTTTTCAACAGCAAATTAATCTCTGCAGTGTCGAGAATGATCTGTGATATTTTTTGTTGGGGCAATTTCAAGTCTTATCGCCGAAATCGATTTTTTTTAAATTAGTGTTGATATTTCACCCCCTCTGCAAGTAATGCAAGAATTTTTTTCTACACCAATTATTCTCTGCATGTCAAGAATGATCTGTTGTTACTTTCGTTGGGGCAGTTTTAGGTTTTAACCCCCGAAATCGATTTTTTTTAAATTGGGGTTGGTATTTCACTCCCTCTGCAAGTAATGCAAGAAATTTTTTTCTACACCAAATGATTCTCTGCATCGTCAAGTATGATCTGTAATTACTTTTGTTGGGGCAGTTTTAGGTCTTACACCCAAAATCGTTTTTTTAAAATTGGGGTTGGTATTCTACCCCCTCTGCAAGTAATGCAATTTTTTTTTCACACGAAATGATTCTATGTATAAGGAAGAATAATATGTATCCACTTTTGTTGAGACAGTTTTCAGCTTGGCACATTATAATCCCACCATACTGCAGAATTATCATTTTTTGGATTAAAAGGTGTTGGGAATCATTCTTAAAGTAATTCATAGGTATTTTACGATTTTCCGTTTTGTGAAGGAGAAAATGAGGATAATACTTTTTACATCTTCGCTGAACCCCAAATAAATTTTAAGTCCGACGCCACTGATCGTTCGGCAATCTTCGGCAAATTGGCTGCTATCTTTTAGCTGCTGTTTTCACACAGGTCACAACGGTCACATTTACACACAATGGATATTATTTCTCATGAAAATGATGATTATGATTATTCCGTACGTTTTACAGACATTCTGAATATTATGCTTGCATTTTTATGATTTTCAATTAATTTCTCAGAGTTTGAAAATAAGTGAAACTTCATAATAGAATCAAATAATTCAATAATCACCCCCATTTCTTATGGATTCTGAAAATGATATTAGGTTCATCTGGAACTTGCTTCAGCTCTGACCAGTTAGTACAATGAATACAGTTCAAAAATAGCTATTTGTGTATTAAGAGCGCAAAGTAATACTTTGCCGCTTGAGAAAAAAGTTTGGCGCGGCCATGTTTTGAAACCGGCAAAGTTTTTGCGCTCGAATTACACACAAGATTTTTTCTACAACCGCAGATTTTACAAAAATATTTGGTAAAAATTAATGATTATTGATAACCTTAAATTTGACAGTTTAGATTTTAAAACGTGCGAGCATTACTTTGCGCTACACATGTGTGTTATTGTAGAAAAAAACAATAAAAAATTACTTTAGTACCTATTTAATTAGTTATTTACATATTATTGTGTCACTTTAAATCTATGTGTAACAATATCTAAATGTTTTGGAATTCTTCTAATACTTCTTCCCTCTTTAGTGGTGAAAATGTCTGTGTTTGATAACATATTTGTAATATTTTGAAACGATTTTATTCATTCTTCTTCTGGGAATATTATTATATTTGGTCGACATTTGTAGTAGACTCATCTGATTGTTGTTGAACAAACCATTTTTCGACAAATGTTGGTCGCAGTTTTCAATTAGCGCAGTTAAGTATATTAAACTGGAATGGCGTACTTGGACATGGCACAATTCTTTACAATTACATAAGTTATACTTTTCCAAACTTTCAATTATCAGATAATTATTACAATGAATTCATTAAATACAAATAGCTGTTTCAAAAACTTTTTGATACGTCAAATAATCATTTGTTTATTTTTCTTGACAACTGCGGCAAGCATGGCCTGCTATCATGTCCAAACATAATACTGGCCTGTGCTATGCGAAAGTTATAAATATAATAATTTTCAATCAGAAAAAAATATATTTTTAACACCTTTAGTAGTACAGAATTGTTAAAAAATAAAAGAAGAATAACCACCAACCAATTTTTGAACTCTTTTTCGTAACTAAAGTTGGTAGTTTTGTATTTTATTTAACGCGATAATTTGGGCAACAATGTAATTCATAGATAATGTGAATTATTTTCTAAATATCTTTAGTATAATGAAAAGTTTAGAAAATGAGAGTTTATAATCATAATAACATTTTTTTTATAACTTTTTATAACTAAAGTTTGTAATTTGCTTTATTTATCGCTCTTTTAAAAAAAAAAATTTAAAGTAAATTTTTACCACCTTTAGTGGAAAGAAACTCCCTCAGAACGATGTATTAGACTTTCCGAACATATACTTCTGTTATTTTGTATAACTAAAGTTGGTAATTTGTATTTCAACACTATTAAACGTTCAACGGAACATGCAAAGTGTGGGTGAAGAAGTTAATAAAAAAATATTTAATAAAACCGTGGCTAATATACCAGCTTATTTCATTATAATAATTATTATGTATGTACATTTTGATCTTTAATTCAGACAGATTAACATACAGTGCTAGTCAAAAGTCCCCTCCCCCCCTCGTATCTTTTGAACGGGTATACTTATAATAATGAAATTTGGAGGGTGGAAATAAACGGATGTAGGCTTCTCAACTGGTCATAACAGGTGACGCAATAGTCATAAATGACGTCACAAGGCCACTGTGACCAATAATTTTAAATAGGACCCTATGGCAAGTGACAGCTCGTTTGAAAGGTATTGAAAATACCTATTCAGTCATACCAATTTTGTTTGGGTTTCGGCTGATTTTGATTGATAAATTGAAGAAATACGAAAATTATAGTTTCGCATTTAATTAATAAAGATTTTAAAGTACGCCTCTGGTTAATTGTCAAAAAGGTTGACGTTTTTGAATTCTCTACTTGTCAAAAGTGTTTATACCTTGAAAATATACCTAAGCTATTGTTTAACGAGACGTTTAAGTGTTTACATAGGCAAAATGGTACGTACTGTAGCCGACAAAGTAGCAGCTATCTTAATAATTGGTGAATGTAGAAACAATTTCCATGCAGCGGAACGACTGTTTAATGAGAGGTACCCCGATCGCCCTATATCGAGGGTTTATTTGAGGGAGCTTCTTCGGAAGTTTGAAGCATCAGGTAGTGTTCAAGATGCCAAACGATCTGGTCGACCAACAATTAGTGATGACAAAAAATTGACATAATTGGAGAAATGGTAGTAAACCCTACTTCTTCCACAGCCCAAGTTGCGTCTATCTGTGAAGTCAGTCAAAGGACAGTACATAGGGTGTTGGCTAAAAACAAATTTCATCGATACAAATTAAAAATGGTGCACCAACTTTCAGATGATGACCCCGACCGAAGACTAGAATTCTGTGAAACTATGTCCAATAAAATGAACATAGAACAACCAGGCTACATACAGACAATTTGTTTTAGTGACGAAAGTACTTTCTTTCTCAATGGAAATGTTAACACTCAAAATGTGAGGTATTGGAGTGACACAAATCCTCACATCTTTCGTGAAAAACATACTCAATTTCCAGAAAAAGTAAATGTTTGGGCAGGTATTTTGGGAAACCACATAGTTGGGCCTCTTTTTCTCAATGCTAACTTAACCGGTGAATTGTATCTGGAGATGTTACAAAATGATATTGAGTCGTTAATTCTTGAAATTCTAGAAGATAATCCAGATGAATTCGACAACTTGGAAATAACGTTTCAACAAGATGGTGCTCCTGCACACTATTACGGTGCAGTAAGACGTTACCTAGATGAAGAATATCGTGGTAGATGGATTGGACGACGAGGTTCGATCGAATGGCCAGCTCGGTCACCGGACCTTACACCATTAGATTTTTTTCTATGGGGGTACTTGAAATCTAAGGTTTACGCTACAGCACCTGACAGTATTGCCATTCTGAAACAACGAATTGTTGAAGAATGTAGGGCAATTTCCGCTGACACACTGGGACGAGTACGACAAGAGTTTAGCAATAGGATGCATTACTGCCAGGAAGTGGATGGAGCACATTTTGAACACTTATTATAAGAACTGGTTCTTAAATCTTTATTAATTAAATGCGAAACTATAATTTTCGTATTTTTTCAATTTATCAATCAAAATCAGCCAAAACCCAAACAAAATTGGTATGACTGAATAGGTATTTTCAATACCTTTCAAACGAGCTGTCACTTGCCATAGGGTCCCGTTTAAAATTATTGGTCACAGTGGCCTTGTGACGTCATTTATGACTATTGCGTCACCTGTTATGACCAGTTGAGAAGCCTACATCCGTTTATTTCCATCCTCCAAATTTCATTATTATAAGTATACCCGTTCAAAAGATACGAGGGGGGGAGGGGACTTTTGACTAGCACTGTATATGTAAATAACACAAATAACATAATAACACAAATAAAATAATAACACGATAACATAACATATTGATGTTTTTTAAATACAATTATTACCTATATCTAAAAACTATCATTTTTTTTATTATTTACAATATTAAAGGTAAATGTGCAATTTTTACAATTTTTGATGACAATTTCAGATGAAGTTTCTGGTGGTGACTGAACCAGGATATTTTCAGAGCTTCTTGCTTCCACGATTATTGGTGGTTTATTTACCGTCGGCGTCGATGTCGGTGCCAACATTTTTTCACATGTAGAAATTTTGTTAGTAAGATTTTCATCTATATAACCTTCTGCTATGTTATTTCTCTTCCATCCTCCATGTTTTTTCAATTGCGTGATATCGCCTCCTCCATTAACTAAAAGAGTGGCAGAAGTTCGCCTGAAGCAATGGCCTGTGTTGAGGACGAAATGAATATTTTATACCCTGTATATTTTTATAAAAATGAATGATCAATCAATGTCAAGTTTCTTATGAGTTGTGAAAAGTGTTTGAATAAAAAGTATAAATACAGTCCAAATAACTATAATTATCCAATAATAGCAATTACAGCCTGTATACTTGCATGGTTCTAGAAGTCCAAGATACTGCGCTATATTTTTTGGAACTTTTGCAATATAATTCATTCCAACTACTTGATTATGGCATTTACCATTCGAATATTTTAAAAATAAGTCTATGTATTTTATAATTTTTGGGCCTGATGTTGATATATTTTGGATAAATTGATATATATTGTTGCATTATTTGTGACAGTAAATGTTCTGCTAGTGTATGTCTTAGAATCAGGTATTTTTACAATAAGTATTGACTCCTTATCTTCAATGTTGTCCATTACCATCTTGACAAGTTCGTCCTTTCTAAACGCTACCGAAAATTAAGATCACTTTTTGTAGTAAATATATCTCATCAGGAGGGTCTGTCAAAAAGTTTTTGACTTCAATTAAAAATTTTATTTCATTGGTTTGTGGCCAACAGCTTGAAGTTTTAAATAAGCCAATCGTTTTTTGTATTCGCTGATGTTTATATCATTTTTTACTGATATCGTAGATCTCAGCATTGAGTATATAGACCAAAGTGTAGAGGATTTCATTACCTTGGTTTTCTCTGCAAAATACGCAAGTATAATGTTTTCTGATATCTTCTTGGTTCCTTTTGAATCGCACCATTTACTAAAAAGTTCATACTGCTTTCGTACTTGCTTCTCAACTTCTCTGGCAGTGAATTAAGAGCAACTGATTTTGCAGCTTGAGCAATTTCCGACGGAGTGCACGAAATTTCACTAATTCCATCGACTTCCATTGGATTTTTACGAATAGACATTTTTATTTTCAATGACGATCTTAAAATCACGCGTTATTCATGAAATAGTTGACATTTGTCAAATACCGTTCACACCTACTCTGGTGTCAAATGTCGCAAAAACATTTGACGTTTTTCCATTATGGTTTCCATGGGAACTCAGCGAGCGTTTTGGCAAAGCGAGCGGCAAAGTAAAAAAATGCTCAATCCTCGGAAAAGTGCAACTTTGCGCTTTCTTTTTGAAGCGCAAACATGGTACTTTTCGCTCGGTTGTAGAAAAAAACTATTTATATCATAACACGTTCGTGTCAAGAAGGTTACATAGGTGGAACATCAAGACTTCTGATAGTGAATGAACATAAAAATTTGTTCAAAATCGTCAAACAACTGTACCAAGAATTTCAGAACAAATCCAGCAACCAGTGGCGATTAAATGATGTAGTGGAATAATACAAAAATCCTGATGGAAGAACCACAAGAAAAAAGGGTTGAATTCTTATAGCGCAATGACTGCTTTGTAATAAATTCTGTAACGATGGACCGCACTTGGTTATCTTTACTCAGATATGTTAGGAAATAAACTGATACTGAAATACCACTATATGTATTGAGAAAGCTGATGAACCATCTCATATTTCAAGGAAGATTTCAATTTCACGAAGAATCACGTTCAAAATACCTATATTTCCAGAGGGTTTCCAAGGCAATCTCAAAATACAAGTCATTTCATCGAGGCAGGCTCATTTGTTTGTCTTCTACATCTGAATTAATTTAATTGATTTCCCATTTTCAGACTGTCAAAGGTTCCAACCGAAAATAATTTATTTGTCTACGCCTGTATGAATTTCATTGATTTTCTATTTTGAGGCCTTGAAATATTCCAACTCATGTTCAATTCATACAGAAATATTCAGCTCATATTTCAATGTTTTGTCGACAGTCATATAGATGATTGCTTGAATAGCAAACAAGTGCACTGTTTTTACCTTGCTATGTTGTATCCAATAATTCTCATAGGTACGTGAAAAATGTATCAGGAACATTGGGCTCAACGTTTTTTTTTCTGAGAAAGTTTGAATTATAATTTTTTGCCCCGAGAAATTTCATTATTACCTAATCTATTCATTCCATGACTATAATGCCCCCTATAATCGGATGCCAGAAGATTGTCCGCTACTATTCGAGCATGATCATCGTTCACACCAACTGCTTTGAAACAGTCCATCATGAAACGAAGAGCTTCTTCAACGGGTGTAATTGGTTGATCACCTGAAAAAAAATATCTGTACATTCAATACCTTAAAAAACAAAGCGGCAACAGCGCTTGGGCCATACACGTCTCCGAGAGCGAATGGTGGTTGTTCGCTCGTTGCTAGGCGACGACCATAATTATTTAGCGATTGTAGAATAAAAAGGCCATTTTGAACTTTGCCTAACAGTGGTGTGTTAAGATGAATATTACTACAGAAACAGAATGCATGCCTGAAAATTTGAAACAACAAGTCGAAATGGCAAGAGATTTACTTTTGCCTATAAATCGCGAATACAGTATGATACTACTGCTGTTGCTGATATTGACAGATGACAAAGTGCTTGCTTATCGAAAATTAATAATATTATAAGGAAATCCTTTACACATCACTATTCATATAACGTGGGAATTCAAAAAATCATTAAAAAAAATGTCGACGATACATGAAAATTAGTCACAAGAGTTGATTTTTTGTCTGCAATTGTACTATGGTTTATGGAATATAAATTCAGTCTCATACTATGATATGTCGAATTTAGTTCAGTAGAATTGAACATAACATTGCGATTAAACAGAAAATGATTATTTGCATAACTAAATATTTCACCTCTCCTGACAACCTTATGCCTGTAGAATTTTTAAACTGCTATGCATTTGTCTTTAGATCAATGAATACGTAACAAGTGAGATTGTAATCTTTCGAGTCTATATTAGAAATATGATTGAGGTACATACATAATAGGGAACACGCATGTGCCACTTTGCTGAAATATTTTGATTTACACATAAATATTACCATCTAGAAAGCTCATCACATTAACGCATTCCTAGCTCCTCTGGTGGACGTATACATCGTTACTTCACACAATTCAAAGTTTTACCGCTAGTTGCTTCAAACTGTCAACTATAATTTCATCTGTCTTCGTTTATATGTTGTACTAATATTTTTATTATCTTTGTATTTTCAATTGTTACTGAAATATCATATTAAAAGTGAGGTTGAATTTATATTTGAGTTGTTAAAAATAGTATTGTCTATCAATATTCTTGAAACAGCCACAATTGGCGCTAGTGTTTGCGGGAAGTTATTCAAGTGAGGGTCAAATCGAGTTTGAATTGAAGAGCACTTTAAAAACTGTAATTTTTCAAAAATCATGCGTGTTCCCTATAGTCCTGGTTATACTTGGTGGAAAAACGTGTTCAGAGTTATCTCATTGAATTTGATAATAGCCTCCTTTTTGTAGCGACTTTCTGTTTTCGATCAAGGAGGTACGACTGAAATCAATTCAAGACAGGTCCTCTGACACCGTATATCACCAACTTTCACAAAATTATAATGTGGTGTATGCAAATATATTCTTTGGATAAATAAACGAAACCATAATATACCCAGATAACACAGAATATCCTATGGATATCCATTTCATGTCCAATGCTGGTCGGGATATCCCTGGATTTGAAATGGACATCCATAAGATATCCGTCGACGGATTTGAAATGGATATCCTTCAGAAGATATCATATGGATGGCCATAAGATATCCGGAGCAAATATGGATGAGTTTAAATTGCAAGATTGATTTTTATTGTGTCAATTTCTGAGCTTCTTTCATGCTCGTACAATAGATTAATTTTTTTGGAAAAATCTCATGTTTCGTTTTTCTACTTGATTTGAAATGGATATCCTTCAGAAGATATTCTCTAGGGATAGCCATGAGATATTCAAAGCAATCATAAATGAATGTAAATATTCTCGTAGATACACAAATTGTACCTTTTCAAAAATATGTTGTCGCGGGGACCCTCTGCGACCACAGAACAGATATACATGTGTCTGCGACAACCTGGCCATACTATACGCATAATTACTGGCGACGCCTGTCATTTTGTTGAGGAAGGTCGAAGGTCGTAGTCATAGCACTGAATCCAAACAAAAGTCGTGTTTTTTTCTATTTTCTTTCGTTTTTGATACCCTGTTGGTCTGGTTTCATCTGTAGCAATTGATTGTTTCCAAAGGGAATTTTATATTGGCCGAATACAGGTAAATATCAATCGAGAAGGACATAACCTATAAAAAACCATTATTTCCAATGCATTTATGTGTTTGCTGTTTGAGTTTCGATATTTTCAGAAATGCTGAAAAGCACCTCGTTACATTTGCCACAATACACGAGTTTTTCAAATGTCACAGTGCCCAGATTAAAAATGGCGTGAATGCCTACAACAGTGGACATGTGATGAAGATGATTCATCAGTAGATCGAACATTTTCCTATTGATTGCACTGAAAAAATGAATCTTTTGGAAGAATAGTTGGGAACTGGATCGAAGTTCAAAGCTTATGTAAGTAAGTTGTATGTTTTTCTATTCTAGAACTCTTTTTTTAGGTACCTAAATGAAATCTCAAAAATATGACTGTGGAACGATGCCTTTCTTCCGTGCTCACTAATATGTTTGCCTCCAAATATAGCTGGTATGGAGCAAAAAAAATAAAGTGGACAACTAAAACTGGCTGAATTATCACTAGGTGAAAAGCCCATTCAGTTGTTCAATTTATTTGATAATTTGTATTGTCTCATAAGAGACTACTAGTTCAGTGAGAATGCAAAATTTCCAAGAAAAGTTTATGTAAAGAATGCTTATATATATATATATATATATATATATATATATATATATATATCACAGTATACCAATAAAGAGAGAGAAAAACTATGGCAGTGGTATATATATATTATCATCATCAGTATTCGAATTCAAAAGAAAGCATAATATTTTCCAGTATTTTTTCGTAAATTTCAACGTTAATTATACCCGTGAATATATCATTTCAGAAGCGGCTGACCTCAGTGATTCGACGGAAAATGAAAAAGCTACTGAAGAAGCCATCTAGGCTGGCTGAGAAGGGCCAAAGAATGGCATCTGTCATCTTCTAGAATAAAGGAAACACCTGGATGGACGAAGAAAATATTATTCTAATTTTTCTTTAACTTTATTTTTTTTGATTATTCTGCATTTAATAGTCTGTTTTTATTTTAGAGTTTACTTATACATTTTATTTGTTGATAACTCCGAAGTTTATGAGAATTTTTTAGATACCAGAGTTTACATTTTTTTTTGTTCAATACCATTATTTCATTTCCCTCCAGATTGCTATTACTATATTTTATCTTCGATGGATATCCCCGAAGGATATCTTTAGAATATCTCTCAAGGAATCTTTCAGATAGCTTTTGAATATCCCTGAAGGATATCTCATGGATATTCCTGAAAGATTTCTTATGGATATCTTTGAAAGATATCTTATGGACATCTCTGGAGGATATCTTATGGATATCCCTGAAGGATATTCTATGGATGTACAGGTTGTTCCACTTTGGACATCCATCGGATGTCCATAAGATATCTTTTGGATATAATTGGATGTCCATAGTATATCCATAAAATTCATGAAGGATGTCCAATGGATATCCATTGGATGTCCATGTGTTATCTGGGTAGGTACATCAATGTAAATCTTCCCCATTTCTTGTATTTCTCATGCATAAAAAACTTACACTGTTCTTCCTTTGTTGTTTCCATGTTTCGACAGGTAAGTCCAGATATCCTCGAAGGCCTCAGTCGTCCACTGGCTGGCAAGTTGTGTAGAGCTCTGCGAAAAACAAATTGAAACTGTCTGGCATTCCTCCCAAAATCCATTGTCATCCCGTTCAAGGTCAAGGTCATTGCCATGATAATTTGAATAAACAACTGGGAAGGCAATATAATAATATCAGTTGTATAATAACTTTTTAAATATTCTGGGATAACGCCAGATCCGGCTTGACCTGTATTCGCGTCGCCCGGCATTTTGTTGGGTCACATGGGGAATTCATGAGGACAGAAATTAACTGTGGACTGAAACTAACTAACAGAAAATGGGGAAGGATGCTGTCAATTTGATCAACATATATAAAAAAAATAAGTTTAGCTATCTTATTACAAGCTTTTATTCAACTTACTTCGTTCGTATGTCATTCTGTCATTCTTTCCGGTTCAAAATTTGTAATCCAATTTTGGAGCACTTGCCCACATCCGGTTGAGCTGAAATTTGGCAGGTGTTCATAATTCCGGTGACAATGCATGATGAGATTTTTGTTTGGGAAAAAACATGATGGAGGCTCCAAGATGGTGGACGAGTTTTGTGATTATGATACGAATCGATTCAAAATTGCTCCGTGGGGGGGTAGAAGATTATGAATTTTTTGTCAAAATTTATAAATTCAAGATGGCGGCCCAAAAATGGCGGAACAGTTTTGTGATTATGGTCCGATTCTATTAAAAATTTATTTTTTGTGAAAATTCAGGTTAAAGGGGAAATTTTTTTAAAAAAAAAAAGCGAGATTTAGGTTTATGGTCCGATTCGATTCAAAATTGATATGTGGGGGTTTTCAGGGTCGAAGATTATTAATTTTTCTTCAAAATTCATGAAATCAAAATGGCGGCTCCAAGATGGCCGATGATCTCTGTGTTTATGGTCCGATTTTATTCAAAATTGGTATGCGGGGGTTTCGGGGTCAAAGATTATGAATTTTTTATCAAAATTCACAAATTCAAGATGGCGGATGAGTTTTGTAATCATGGCCCGATTCGATTCAAAATTGGTATGTTTTTGGAGTCGGGATTATGAACCTTGTAAAAGATTATTGATTTTTATTTACAATTTTCAAATTGAAAATGGCAACTCCAAGATGGCGGATGAGTTGATCTTCAGATGGTCCTCTCATTGAAGGACTAGATAGCTCAGAACTTACAGGAAAAAGTCCTCATAATAACAATGCTTTAACAAAAATGCAAGATTAAGGCGTACTTAAGTACTAAAAAGCACAAAATAAAATAATCAAGAAAACACTTTTTAAAGACAAACTTTTATTCAAATGCACTAAAAAGTAAAAAATAATTGCTTTCGATGTGTGACGTAGGTTATTCCGTGAGTTATAGATTCAAAAACTTGTCGCTTTTGTATTCGACATAAATTTTGTGCGACAAGCTCTTTAAATCCATAATCACTAATTCTTCGCGAGTGAAATTCATTATTAAGAATTAGACGTGTACAATTATTGAAAGTACACGGATGTGTCAAATTTGACGAGAGCGGCCTACTCGTTTCTTTTTTTTTCGAAATAAAAAACCATAAAAATTTCTTATTTTACAACAATTCTCGCAAACTTTATAAAGTAGACCCCACAAACCTTATGACGGGTCCATATCAAACCAACAAACAAGAACATCCAACAAAACTTTTTACTCTTTTTTGGAGTATCTATTTTTAATTTAGAAAAAGTTATTTTGTCAGGGTGTTTAATCCTTTGTGTCCGATATGTAAGTTGTAAGGCTTTATGGTTTTGGATAGTTTTTCAGAAAGATCTTTTATGTGAGGTAGTCTAATATGGAGGTTTTTTCGGGTGTCTAGAATTGATTTTTTTTCATTGTAGTATTTAGTAGTATTCAGCTTTTGAAAATGTTGTTCATCATAGCTGCTGGAGAGTTGCCCTAAAAAACAACATTTATCCAGCAACTATGATAAACAACATTTTCAAAAGCAGAATACATAAATACTACAATCAAAAAAAGAATGCAAACCTAGACACCCAAAAGAAACCTCCATTTTAGAGTACCTTACGAAGGTAACTGTGAAAAACTATCCAAAACCCTAAAGCCTTACAACTTACATATCGGACACAAAGGATATATATATAACACCCTGAACAAAATTACTTTTTCTATACTAAAAACAGATACTCCAAGAATTAAAAAAACACCCTGTATATCAAATCCCATGGAATGAAAACAACTGTAATAAAGTATATATTGGTCAAACTTCCCAACACCTTGAAAACAGAATAAATGGACATAAGTATACGAAAAATGCATCACCAGCATTAAACAAACATAAAAAACAACTTACCACGATTTCAATTACAATGACACTAAAATCCTAGCCACAGAAAAAATACTCAAAAAAGAAAACAAAACAAAATTAAAACTTTGGTCCACACTGCCAAGAGAGAAAATGACAACAAAAGTTTTCAATTTTGGTTTTGTTTCGTGTCGTCCACACCTAGAATTAGTTTTCTTTATCAGAAATTTACAAACTGTAAAAATATGTGGCGTTTTCATGCTGAAAGAGAAAAACGAGATATTTTCTCATCACGTCTGCTGGTTTTGGTCTTCTTCGAGGGGAAAATAAAAGACGCTTCGATGTGAAACCGTCCTTACGTGGAAGAAATAAGAAATAAATACAAACAAATTATTAGCCGATTTTGCAGGTTTATTTTTATTTCTCAAAAAACTCATGAGTTCATAACCAAACCATTTAGATTGGAAAGATGTACCGGATCCAGGCATTTTTCGTGGTTTATAAATTATTATTTTTTTGGTACTGCGAATTGATATATTTTTAATTATCTCTCTACTTCTTCTGCAGACACATTCAGACATTTTCCTATTTTTTTCATTGCATCCGCTTCTTTAAAGCGGTTTTTATACTATTTATTCCCAGCATCCCATAATAAAGGATATTTCCGATACAGTTCAATTTTTCAGCCGACATACTGCGTACTTAGTTTCAGACACCATACACAACACTCAGAAGTCGTCAAAGATGTGTTCTTATTACACGCTTTATATTAGCTTCACTTGTATGTTTGTTTGTTTGTAACCGACTCCTTTGGGCGCGATTTTGACCCACTTCCAGACGTCCGAATGATTTGAAATTTGGCAGGTGTACATAATTCCGGTAAGAAATTTTTGTGTGAAGAAAAAACAAAATGTTGGCTCCAATATGGCGTACGAGTTTTGTGATTATGGTCCGATTCGCTTCAAAATTGGTATTCAAGGGTTTTTGTGGTCGGAGAATATGATTCTTTTGTCAAAATTAAAAAATTCGAAATGGCGGCTCCAAAATGAAGGGACGAGTTTTGTGATTATGTTCTGATTCTATTCAAAATTGGTATGTGGGGGTTTTTGGGGTCGAATATTATGATTCTTTTGTGAAAATTGGAAAATTCAAAATGGCGGCCGAGTTTTGTGATTATGGTCCGATTCGCTTCAAATTTGGTATCTGAGGGTTTTGTGGTCGGAGATCATGATTCTTTTGTCAAAATTGAGAAATTCAAGATGGCGGTTTGTTTTTGATTATGGTCTGATTCTAGTCAAAATTGGTATGTGGGGGTTTTTGGGGTCGGAGATTATGATTACCTAATTTGATAAGATCATTCCATTTTTTAATTTGCAAAAAAATAATGAAAATAATAGTTTAAAAAAAACTAAAAAACACGCTTTTATAAATAAACCACACTAAAAAGTAGGAAATGAATAATAGTTTGAAAAAACACGCTTTTATAGAAAACCAGACAAAAAAAATAGAAAATAAAAAAAAAATTATTTTATTTAAAAAAAAGCGTGGGGTGT
Organism: Gonioctena quinquepunctata; assembly: GCA_018342105.1. Taxonomy (NCBI): domain Eukaryota; kingdom Metazoa; phylum Arthropoda; class Insecta; order Coleoptera; family Chrysomelidae; genus Gonioctena; species Gonioctena quinquepunctata. The sequence continues at coordinate 578,061 of JAFIRS010000437.1, forward strand.
ATGGTATCAATAATTATATAGTACATTACACACCGAGGCGATACCATGCACCCCACGCTTTTTTTAAATGAAATAATTTTTTTTCTTATGTTCTACTTTTTTAGTCTGGTTTTCTATAAAAGCGTGTTTTTTAGTTTTTTCAAACTATTATTTATTTTGTCTTTGTTTTTGAGATGTACTCACTGCGCCGACAAATGAAATGGCAACAAAACCCTTTGATGTTTACCGACTCGCAACGTGAACGCGAAAAGTAGCTGAAATCAGAAACAAAACACATTTTGTGGATGAAATGTTTCGGATTCAGTGGCGTATCTAGGAATTCTGCTTATTATTATAAGTAGGTACAAAAACAAAGATTTCTTTCGTTAAAATAAAAATCACAAAATGAAATCCAGTATCCTGTGTTTCTTATTTGCAAACCTCTATCAATAACATTTAAAACATCTATTTGCACATCTCTATGTACATGACGTAGAAGTTTTCAATCGCTTGAATATATTCAAAATATGAAGATACTTTTTTATCACGAGAAATATGTTAGGGTCATTTAAAAAGAAAAATAATTTAAAAATTAAAAAAAACACAAACAAAAGAAAGAAAGAAAGAAAAAACAAAAGAACACTTGAAATAATGTAATTTTGTTGGAGAGTAATGTATTTTGTTTTGCTGCCTGGAGCACATTTTACATAATATCACGCTATAAAATTGTTTGAAAATTGATCATTTTGTTAATTATAAATATCCAAAGTTAACAAAATATGAGAAGAGTAAATATTGTCACCATTTTTTCATTGATATTTTACATTATTATCAGTTTTATGACTGACAAAGGCATATTACAACGTTTAAAAAACATACGCAGTTTGTTTATAAAATATAAAGCTCTTCTTTTCCTCGATAAGTAATTTTTACTAGTCAAAAACCGACGAAACCAAAAAGGAGGAGGTTCTCTAGTCGACGCGTATATATATTTTTTTTAATGTATGATCACGCATGACTTTTCACAGAGCAGTTCGATTCCGATGATTCTTTTTTCATTGGATGGGGGTGTACTTCGAAGTTGGTACCATTCAAATTTGAACAAAAAAAAACCATCCCTAAGGGTAGCAAAATGGAGGATATTGATCGTTCACCCTCTGAATTTTGGTCCGTTAACCGATTCTATCAGGCTAACTTTTATGGGTTTTCCATTTGGATGATTCTTTTCTTATTAGATAGGGCTTACCTCATAGTTGATCATATTCCAATTTGGAATATGATAATCCACCCCTATGGGTAGTATAAAAGGGATGATTGATTTTTCACTTGTGAACATTGGCACAAATATGTAATTGACATTGACAGATCCTCCTGCATCCGTCACAATAATTACATTCTATGAAAGGATGGAATTATTTACAAAGTAATAAAATCAACTAACCAGAACTTCCAAGAATAATTTATATTATATAACAATAAATAGGTAAAGTAGATAATCATATTATTTAACAGTTAATAGTTGAAGTAAGCTAGGTGAGTAAGTATTTTGGGAGTAATCAAAAATTGAGTAGGTAATAATCAGTAGATTTCAGCTACAAAAAATTTAAAACCAACAAATTTTTAACAAAAAATTAAACCAACGAAAAAATCAATTGAAAGGCAAAAAATTAAATGAACCTTTTTAGTCTTAATAATAATTGAGCTCCTAAACTAATGTGAATAACTAATTTTGAGTCGGCGCCAAACAAACTAGCAATAGAATTAGGTAAAGCGTGAAATGATGGAAGCGAGATGCATAGCGGCGTTTCAGTTACATCTTCAATAATTGTTTGTTTAGGAGCTCAATTAACATTGAGACTAAGGTCTATTTTATTTTTTCAGTTGATTTTTTCGTCGGTTTAATTTTTTGTTAAAAAGTTTTTATAAACTGTAGGCACCGAGTAAAACCCGACTCTATCTCTGTCCTACAGTCAACAACAATGCAAGTAACTGGCTTTTACCTTCAGTTGAAACACGAATTATAATCCAGAATTAAAAAAACTACTCAAATTCGCATAGAAAATCACAAAATAAAAACTTTTATCACTATGGTCACTAACGAATTACAATGTGTGTCCTCAGCCGCCATATTGCTTCCGTTTTGACAGATCGCTGGACACGTGAAAAGAAATGTAACAATTTTGTGGTTATGTTACCATAATGAGAATTTGCAACAAATGAAATAAGCTTGTCATACTCCATATATTTTTCCACGTGAAATAATGACTACTAGTACGAGATGGACGAACAAGATCGCGTCTTTGATAAAAACGTGTTTATTCCTTGGCACATGCGTATTCACCATAGAGAAACTGAAAATAAAGAGAGTTGTCAAACCTGAACAAAAAAATTGGCACCACGTTTAGACAGTGGCGACACATCTCGCAACTGGCCGAACTGAACAGTTGGTAAAACAGATTTATCTTCAGTTACCGATTGAGAAAAGGCGGGTTTTTTAAATGTGTTACTTTTATATGGTTGATATGGTATATATTTTATAAGTGATCGATTTGCCATTCCTGTATTTCATATGAATGTTTGTATCATATGAAATAAAGGAATGTCAAATCGATCACTATTAAAATATACACAGTAATCAATTCGCAGAATCTGTTGGTTTGTTCGTGGTCAAAATAAAGTTTCAAAATCAATCTTTGTTTCATGAAATCAAGAACAAAATTAAAGTTCTTATAAAACAAGAATAATAAGTTAAACACTATAAAAAACACATTTCATCTCATAGTGTTTTAAGGAACAACAGACAAAACAATAATAAAACTCAGAAAACCAAAATAAAAAATATTCTTCAGTCCTATCATGAAATCAACCAAAATACAAACAAATTACATTTACAACAAACCTTCAATAATTTTGTTGATTTATTAGCACAAAGGAGAACGAGTAGGTATAACAGATACTCCAGTAGACCATATACTTCGTACTTCCTCAAATGGTGATAGGAAATGGAAACTGATGGAGGGAAATAAGTATCAGTTTGTGAAAAAATGTCTGCAACTGATGGATGGAAATAAGTGAATCAGTTTGTGAAAAGCAGCTTATATTTTACCTTGTAAAATAATATTTCCAGGAATTTCAGCGTCAACTCGAATAACAAAACATTCTATTTTCGCCGTTGGGTTCCTATTTCAAGTCCATATTCTATCATAAATTTTTCGATGACAATAACAGTAGAAGAATTATTCTGAAATTAGTGCGTGGTTTGTCATAATAAAAAATACATGTGTAAACACTAAACTTCTATTTTCTGACAAATGTCGAAATTGGAAAATTATCATGTCATCACGTCTGTCGATTGCGGGCAGCGCCTCCATGCGCGACTGGCCGTACCAAAAACTTGGTGGTCAAGATCGCCAATGTTTCAAACAGTCTCTTTATTTTTAATTTGTCTATGGTATTCACTTTTAGCGCCCGATTTTGAAAATCGATGTTCAATTGTTTTGGCTTCACTTAGGCTATGCTTATAATCAATATTTGAAGTTAATAAATATATGGCAAACATGTATGTTATTGTTAATTATTTATGCTCATCTTGTTTTTCAAGAAAATTCAATACTAAATTGCCATGATTAGAAATAATTACTTTCGCTCTAGATGAGTGTGAGCGCCAGAGCGAAGGGATGGGCGTGCTGCTTCGTGTTGTGAACAAGCATACAATGTGTAGTAGTTAAAGTAATATTGTTTTCTGATTTTTACCTGTGAAGCAATAATTGGAAATGTTTCCCATATAAATAAGGAATCTCTTGACTGAATTCTGACATTTTCATGACATCAATTTTCTTCAAATTGAAATTAATAAGAAAAGGTAAAATCAATAAAGTTCCTATAATGCCACTCTGTATTCGAAGGTAAAACGTTTAGGGTTTTTTATCACTTCATCCTTCACGTTGACATTGATTTCTCGGGATATTGTGTTCGCTGAAGCTGAGATGGAACCCTTGTTTCTGTTATACGCCAAACTTCGTTAATAAGTTGATAACTAACTTCATCTCGAGTTGAACGATCCTGACACTGACATTATTATATTTCAGTCAGAATGAATGTAAGTGCAGGTTCCCCGAATTAAACTTTACTGGAGTAAAACTTCATGTGTCATGTAAACATTTCGGTGACACAGAACGAACATTTTAGTGGACCTTATTCACGAATGCGCCCTATTGAAATCGAAATATGGTTGGATATTTTACCTGAGCTTTTCATAGAAGCATCAATACCTAGGAGTAAAAATAAGCGTTACAATTGAATTTCCTACTACTTGTGATATATTGATGCTTTGTCACTAAATATGCTTGTATATAAATAGATAAGTTGTAAGCCCATAATTATCCTTATTAACACAAATTTTAGTTTGATTTGTTGAAAATATAAACAGGATGTTCATAAAATCAGATGTGGAATCATCTGCGACTGAAAGATAAACTTTAGTCACTATCTTCCATCGTCAAGATAACCTCTTGTGTGGTATTCATGTTGAAAAGGGAAACATTCTGAATTGAATATTGATAGAAATATTTTTCTGTGAATTGAAAAATGCACGATTAAAATGAAGTTATTTTTTGTGAATGTCTAACAGAAAACAACTACTTCCCCGGCTAAAGCCACGCTGGACATTGAACTACATCTGATAGATATTCTGAAAAGGCCCTAACTCGAAAGAAAAAATCTGTAATTGAAAATTTGCATTTTCATTCAGATAGTTATTTGATTTTATATTCCAGTCTTAATTAAGAACTCATAAAGATGAATGAGGCAAAGAAGAATGTTTTCCAAAAGAGAGTACTTACCAGAAATCATTCGTAACATTGACGCAGGAGAGACATCGCATTCACTAGGTCTTCAATACATTTTTGTCGACGAAAATCTATTTCACGCTTCCACGATCATCAGGAAGACCGGAAGGAATGGGAAACACATTTTCAAGAAGCAATCTCACTTTGCGAAGATGGGAAAAGTTAGAATCATTTCTTATGGAGAGACACTTTGAAATCAGTGTTTTCTGACATTAAAACCTGTCATGGGGTATGATAGATTGATTTGTTGAAAATATAAACAGGATGTTCATAAAATCAGATGTGGAATCATCTGCGACTGAAAGATAAACTATAGTCACTATCTTCCATCGTCAAGATGACCTCTTGTGGGGTATTCATGTTGAAAAGGAAACTATTCTCAATTGAATATTGATAGAAAGATTTTTTTGTGAATTGAAAAATCCACGATTAAAGTGAAGTTATTTTTTGTGAATGTCTAACAGAAAACAACTACTTTCCCGGCTAAAGCCACATTGAACTACATCTGATAGATATTCTGAAAAGGCCCTAACTCAAAAGATCCGTTCTTCTGATTTTGATGAGATTTTTCACTTCTTATTTCAGTTCACAATTATCCACAGTTTTTCAATCTCTTCGCTAAAATCTTTCTTTATGTTCAGTAATTCAGCCTTTATTTCATCATTTTATCAAATAATGCATTCGTTGTTCACTAATACATCATGTAGGACAGCAAGTATTATTTGTGATTTCCTCGTTCAATTTAATTGACATTTCTTCCGAAACGAATAGGATTTTAAATATTAGTTCTGTACAGTTTATGTTTTATTTCAGGATAGATTTTACTTCTTGTCTTATCTTAATTACGGTAAGCGATAAAAACTTCTGCACTAATTATATTGGAGGTTAAATGAATGTTTTTTAGTATTTTGGATAGTAAATACCTGGTATTTTATTGCACTTTTCACAGGAACGATTGATAGCCTTTGTTTCTATCGTTTGGTCAAAAATCACAATTTTCATCCACTATCTAACCACTTCAATAATAAATAATTGCAGAGAGGATTGTTATTGCTGCTTTTCATAGCCAATTTCGAACACTCACTCACTCAGATATGTGTTAATAGAGGGCGTAATCTAACCTCTTGCACACCCATGAATGATGAGTGTATAATGCCATTTCATAACGAATGGTGAAAAATCTGTTTTTTTTTTCAAACACGCCTAATTTCAGGTGACCTACTCAAAGGAAAACTTTGGCAATTGCCCACTGCAATAAACATTTAACTCGACATTTAAATAATGTAGAATAATGAACTGATTGTGTGGTGAATGTACAGACACATTGCAGGCTGCCTGAGATATGTATTCAATTTCAAAGTGAAGAAAACATATAACCTTGTTGTCATGCCCCCATTAAAAAACAGATGAACTTTCAATCATAGGAAACAACACGATATCACTAAATATGAACTCTATAGCCAGAAAACAAATTCACTAGGAATGAAAATAAATTCGAAAGTCAAATACGCGACCAAACTGATATACAAGGCCCGTTATGAAGATCTTGTCAACCGCCAGACATAGGAATGCACAAGGAAAAAAATAACCCCTTTTACAAATGAGTCATAAATAACTCATCACTTCCGATGAGGAATTCATTATGTAAACAAATACGATATAAATTAATAGGTGGTGACAGCTCGCTAAGTGCAACCCGACTACGAAGTACAATAAATCTGTTTTTTTATATTCTTTCGGCGACAGTAACAAGCCATTAATTATTAAGCTGCTGATTTATTATGACAGGGTGAAAATAACTATGTTAGGAATTTTGACCCGCGAACGATCAAAGCCATCACGTGAAAAGGGTAGGGGATATAAAAAGGCGCGACTCCGCGGACAAACCATAAATCTGTGTACAGACGTTATGCAAATAACATGTCCTCTCAAAATGAGGTTAGTTTTCATTCGATTACCATATAGTGAAATAAAGATGAGAGTACGAATATAGTCGAATTGCAGTGAACTTACGAAGATATTAGGAAATAATATATTCAAATCCAGTTAAACCGAGTAATGATCGGTTAAACAAAGTGAATTCACGAGTAAGTAGTATTTTCCAAAATTACCTATCATTTATCAACGCTTCAAGAACGAGATAAGTCAACGAAAACCTCTAGGCGACAGTTCACGACTCAATAGAAAAACCGTATTGTAACGTAAATAAACTTAACTTGGTTTTAATAATTTATTTCACACTTAAATCTACAACTTAATTTATATTACGCCACTGTATAGCTCGATCGTATGGGCTCGTTCAGACTGTCCGTGCCATCTTGAGGGCTACCTATTTATCTCCGTTACAGAATTCCCGATCTTTCGAATTCTGGCAGTTGGCGACCAGCATGTTCCAATTGTTTCCAATATTGACCGTTGTGTTCCGCGGCAGAGCGACTGGATTGTTCTCGAATATCTCCGGGGATGACCTCATCGTTGTCGATGGCAACGCGTGAGGCGACAGGTCCGGCCTAGGTTCGTTACATTGCCCCCTTCTTAAAGACATTTCGTCCCGAAATTTCATCCTTGGAGTGTGACGATATCTGCATGACTCCCCATATCTGCACCGTGAAGTTCGATGGAAGTAACACTCCACGGTCTTCATGATCGGTCGTGGAAGAGGGTTACAGCAAACCAAAATCTTGACGCCGCTGGATCTGAATATCGCCTCCAGCATACTTCTTATGACTCTCCAGTCCAACCCATCAATACCACAGGACAATTTTGGAATTGCTAGATCCCCCAGATTCTGGTCCACCATAGTATCTCTTAGTTTGGTGAGACTCTTCCAGACATCTTCATAGGACGGTTTATCTTGGGAATGCCTCTTGGTAACTAGGTAGTAGATGTTTCTCTGGCCTTTCTTCAACTGTAGCACCCACCAACTTCTGGATTCTGCTCCCGCAGTGTTTGGAGTTGACCAAATTTCTTGGAGAACACTACGGCGATGCCCCTGGACATTCGAAGATCTTCTGCCACACAGTGCGCTAGTGCGTAGTCAGCAGGCACCTCGAAAAGGTCTCGTGACTCCTCTCTAGTAACCCCATGTAGAACTTTCTGCCCGTTTGAATACAAGGACATAAACTTCTCGAACGTCATATCATCCTCCGGTGGCTTGAGGGTGCGAACTTGGTCATGGTTTCTAGCGTAAGGGGCCAACCTGTTGAAATGGACGACCCTTGGTTTCCCTCGGGTGGCTTATGGATTCGGTACACAAGGTCGTTTATCCTTTTCACGATTTTATACGGGCCTTCCCACGAGTTCCGCAACTTTGGTGATAGTCCACGACGACGTTTGGGGTTGTACAGCCAAACCAGGTCATCAACCTTAAATCCTCCAGCGTCGTCCTTGATGTCATAGGTCTTCTTCATTTTATTGCTGGCACTCTGGATGTTCAACCGGACTCGTTCGTGGATGTCGTCCATTCTCTGCCGAAGTTTGCTGACGTAGTCCTCTCCCGCAGTGTCTTGACCTGGCGGTATCCCAAACTTCAGGTCACAAGGTAGTCGCAGTTCTCTGCCCATTATAATACTAGCAGGAGTTTGACCGGTTGACTCGTGTACTGCGGATCGATAGGCCATCAGGAACAAATGAAGATACTGGTCCCAGTCTCTTTGATGGTCAGAGACAACCTTGGACAAGTGGCGGTTGATCGTCCTGTTCATCCGTTCCACCATTCCATCGGACTGCGGATGTAGGGCCGTGGTTCTTGTCTTTCGGATGTTCAGCAGTAGACATATTTCTTGGAAAAGGTTGGATTCGAAATTTCTGCCTTGATCCGAGTGCAGCTCCATTGGAATACCGAATCGACATATCCACTCTTTCACCAAGACGTCGGCGACGGTGATGGCTTCCTGGTTGGGCAGGGCATAGGCTTCCGCCCACTTACTGAAGTAGTCCATTGCCACAAGGATGTATTTATTCCCGTGGTCGGATACGGGAAACGGGCCGGCGATGTCAATGGCGATTCTCTCGAACGGGCTGCCTACGTTGTACTGACGCATCGGGGCCTTGGGGCGTATTCGAGGTCCATTGCTAGCAGCGCATACAGCGCACTTTCTGCACCAGTCCTGGACGTCAGCTTGACAATTGGTCCAGTAAAACCGTTGCCTCACTTTCTGCAGGGTCTTCGTCACTCCCAGATGTCCTCCAGCGACTCCATCATGGATTTCCCGCAGCACTTCCTCTCTTCTGTTCCTGGGAACAATTATTTGGCGTCTTTCTTCCCCACCAATATCGGCCTCCAGCACACGTTTCAGGATCCCATTGTCCAGAATAAGAGAGTTCCATTGTGCCCAATAGGACTTAACAGCCGGCGAGTAACCTGCGACTTCGTGCCATGATGGTCTTTGATTGCCCTTCTTCCAGCTGACAACTAAGCCAGGGTCTTTCTCTTGGTCTTTCTGGATCTTGCTGTCATTCCAGTTGTCATCCATTGCCGCGGTTCTACAAAGTGTTGCTTCTTTCTCTTCTGCTCGTCGGCAATGTGAGCAATCATCTGGACATGGTCTTCGTGACAAGGCATCTGCATTCTTATGGCTAGTTCCGGCTCGATGTTCGATCTCGAAATCGAATTCTTGGAGTCTCTCGACCCAACGTGCTACTTGACCCTCAGGATTTTTGAACTGTAAGAGCCATTTGAGAGCTGCATGGTCAGTTCTCAACAGGAATCTTCTTCCATACACGTACTTGTAGAAGTGCTCCACTCCCTTTACAACAGCTAACAGCTCTCGCCTGGTGACACAGTAATTGCGCTCTGGTTTGCTAAGCGTCTTGCTGGAATAACCAATGACCTTCTCCTGTCCCTCCTGGATCTGAGATAGGACAGCTCCAAGTCCCACGTTGCTGGCGTCCGTATCCAAAATGAATTTCCCTTTGGGTAGGGGATAGCTCAGTACAGGTGCGTTGATCAAAGCTCCTTTCAGCTTCCTGAATGAGTCTTGACATTCTTCGGACCACTGAAACTTTGTTTGGCCCTTCGTGAGCCTGGTCAGTGGTTTAGCGATGTTGGCGAATCCCAGCACATATCGGCGATAGTATGTGCATAAACCAAGGAAACTTCGAAGTTGGTGAATGTCTTTTGGGATGGGCCAATCCTTAACAGCTTTGATCTTCTGGTCATCCACTGCTACTCCTTCCCCAGAGACAACGTGGCCGAGGTATCGTACTTCTTTTTGGAACAGATGGCATTTCTTAGGGCTCAGCTTCAATCCGGAGTTCCTCAGTCGCAGGAATACTTCCTCCAAGTTTTTCACGTGGTCCTCGAACGATCTGCCGACCACAATTATGTCGTCGAGATACACTAGACACGTGTTTCATGAGAGTCCCTTCAGCACTGTCTCCATCAATCTTTCGAATGTGGCGGGAGAATCACAGAGCCCGAATGGCATAACGGTGAACTGCCACAATCCTGAGCCGATGGTAAAAGCAGTCTTTTCTCGATCTTCCTGAGCAAGTTCTACTTGCCAGTACCCACTCTTCAGATCAAGGGTCGAGAAAATCGTGGAACCAGCCAACGTGTCTAGGGTGTCATCTATTCTCGGGAGAGGGTAACTGTCCTTCTTCGTGACATTATTAAGTTGGCGATAGTCTACACAAAAGCGTGTCGATCCATCCTTTTTCTTCACCAGTACGACTGGAGAGGACCAGGGACTGTCAGATGGTTCGATAACTCCTTCTTTTCCCATATCGCTGACTATTTTGTCAGCCTCTTCCTTCTTGGCAAGAGGAAGTCTTCTTGCTGATTGCCGGATCGGTCGGGCACCCCCAGTATCAATCTTGTGCTGGACCACATTAGTTCGACCCCCTTTTCCTTGTCCGGTATCGAAGATGTCTTGGTACTTTTTGACTAAATCTCTTAGTTTGGGCTGTTGAGCTGGTTTTATGTCTTTGGAAGAGATGTCAACTAATTTTTCTAGTTCTGTGGGCAAGTTGTTGGGTTGGCTAATCGTACCTCGTACGCCCCGGATCACAGATGAAACTGACGAGCAGTGCCCTAAAATTGTTCCTTTCTTTAAGGTCACTGGAAAGTAATTGACATTCATGACCCTTACCGGCACAAATTTTTCAGCACGTAACAGGGCTTTCCCTAGGGCAATCCCTCGTCCAATTTTCTCATCATGAAGTTTGGGCTCGAACATCACCACGTCTCCACTGCTCGCACTCCCATCCAGGCGAGCCTCCAGAATGGTTTCAGCCCTCTCAGGTACGCTTACATCTTCAGCCAACAGCACACGGATCAACTCTTCACTTCTCCCATGAAGTACCAGCTCTTCTCCGTTGACACGTAGGACGCCGTCTTTGAAATCCAATTCAAACCCTCTGGAATTCATGATGTCCATTCCGATGATTGCATCGTCTTCGATGTCCGCTACAAGTGCCTGATGTTTCACTTTAGTGCTGCCCAAAATTATTTCAATCGGTAGCTCGCCATATACAGTAGCTGGCTCCCCTGTTGCTGTGCGTAGCTTCCAAGTTGTCGGTTCAATTCGTTCCGGTGTTCTGGCAAAGGAAGGTCCGAGAATTGTCCTAGTCGCACCTGTATCTAGCAGCATGGTGCAAGGCTCGTTATTGATGAGACCGTCTACGAAAACACCTCTGTTCTGTCGTTGCAGGATAGCGACATATGCGTTGTTAACCGGGGCTCGCTGGACACAGGCCGACGATTGCCCCTTCTCGTCGACCTTCTTTAGTTTTCCTGCATCGGAGTCGTGTTTTCGAATGTTGCTACGCACATGTCCAATTTTGCCACAATTCCAGCATCTTATCTGTCTTTTCTCAGGGAACACTTCCTTAATCACTTTCCTTATGGCAGCTTCCAAATTAGCAGGCTCCTGTGAGTCTTCCTCAATCATTCGGACTTTACTCTGGCTTTTGCAAGATTGTTTCGCTGCCTCGAATTCCAAAGCGCGTGCCAGTGCGTCTACGAGATGTGTTGGACGGGCTAGTGTCAACGCTTGTCTGGTTACTTAAATTAAATGATATCCCGCAAAATCACATGAAAATACCAAGGTTTCTCTCCGACGTCCTGGTTTGGGGTCGGGGTGAATTTTTACAATATCACAGTATCGACGTCATCGATTTGTGGCCAATTGAAATTGTTTGTATACAGTCTCAAAAAATTTATTTCACATCCAATATCAGTTTTATCCAAAACGAGCTCAACAAAATGTCTGAATCTTTTATAAATGGTGTATTTAACTGGGACCCATTTGCCTGTTTCAACTTCAAATAATGTTTCTTGCTCTTGGTTATCTTCGACATTACTGATATCGGGACTCTAGGGGATCTCTTCATCCGAATCAATTAGAGGGACTTCTTCATACTCTTCCTCTGATGTGTCACTATCGAGTTTTTTTGTGGGTTTTTGTTTGGACTTAATTTTATATTTAAGATTTTTGGAGGTAGTTTTTTCTTCTGCATTTTTTTTTGTTTCTGCAGCTGAGCCAAAATCTGAGCTGAAGTGATAACTTCTGATCCTGGGGACACTCTTTTTTTTTACTTTCAGAGGTTGTTCTTGACCTGGGCATTCCACTTTTTTGAGTAATAGTTCTTCTAATGACAATTTTTTAATGTATTTTGTTGATGAATCAGTACATCTTGCTGCGATGTACTAGGCTGAGGAAAATTTGTCAATGCTGTGGGATGTTCAAGACATGATGAATTGGTATTTGGAAGAGTTGTTTCGGGGACACTTTGTTGCCTTTTTAAATTTTTTTGTTGTTTCCACTTTTGAACAGCCAACATCGTACTTGGCTTCTGGTATAACATCACGGTTAAACGGATATATTCCAGCTTTTTCGAATCCGTTTATGATAGCTGTTGGATTAAGGCTTTTCCACGTCTGACCAACCATTTCTTAAAAACGTTTCTTTGGCATTTTCACTCCAAAGTTAATTCTTTGCCAAGCTACCAACTTTTCGTCCCATTTGACTTTCATTGGCCTAAACACACTCAGTGGTTGCAGTTCAATTAAGGGAATAGTGATGTGGGTACTATGTCCATCAAATATGACCAAGACATGTCATTCTAATCCAAACGAAGTAATAAGTGTTTCTTGTAAATAATTCAAAAATATGTCGGACTACAACCATTTTTGCTAGCTGCAAATTCCATGCCCCCATAGGAACTTTTTTCATCTGGAACCCAAGCGTTCCATATATTTTTTCACTTATAAACGATCAACGGTGGAGCTTTTAAGCCAGATGCTGATACAGCACTTAACACAGTTGTATTTTCTCTACCCGGACTTGATACTGCCCTGGAGGATGGTTCACCCCTATCTCCAACGATTTTTGTCTTTGACGGGTCATGACAAAAAGAAGTTTCATCAAGGTTCCATAATTGTTGGGGTTTATTAAATAGCGATAAAACATTTGTTTGAAGGTTGTAGACGATGTGGTAACTTGATTACTATCGTTTTGGACGTCCATCGTCTTAATGTATTCAAAAGGTTTTCACGACGTTTCGAATGCTTGTATCTGCAATCGTCTTCAGGTGAATACTGACAAGTTTAGGTGCTACTTACCAATTTATATGACTGTCGGCGCAATGATGCGTGCAATTCCGCCATGTGCAGCGGTGCGTGTAGTTTCGCGCGGTGTGGTGGTGCGTGAAGTTTCGCGCCTCTGCAGCCCGCCAGAAAGAGCAATCAGGGGTTTCCATACGTTCTTGATCTCAACGCTTGGTTGACTAAATGCGTTATTGGCTTCGATGTAGGCGGCCTCTTCGAACTTTCGTTTGAACCAATGCTCCTCTCTATGTAGAACACTTGCGTCATCCAATAGAACTCGATGGTGCTTAGTCCAGGCGTGGTCAGCGATTCCCGATTTTGATGTTTCTCCACGTTCTCTTGTGCTCATCCAATCTTACCGTAAGGCTCTTTGCTCTCCAATGTAGGAATCCCTTCACATGGAATTAAAAAATTTTTTTTTGGTTTGGGCTCTTGATGTTGAACTTGTTTCCGATCCTTCTGATCTTCTCGGAGACACCTCTGATGTACGGAAGGCAGATCACTGTGCTTTGTTGTTGCTCTTCAGATGTCTTCGTTCTCCGGAGTTGTTTCAATACTTCTAGGAGTTTCTTGGGATATCCATTCCGGTGGAGGTCCTCTCTGATGTGGTTTAATTCGGCATCTAGTGACTCCACGTCGTTGCATATGTGCGTCGCTCTCTCTACCAATGTTCTCACGATCCCTCTCTTCGTCGAACTCGGTGTCTCCGAGAAGATCAGAAGGATCGGAAACAAGTTCAACATCAAGAGCTGCTTCCAATCCGGCAGTACTTTACGGAGTTTCCTGACCAAGACCAAACCTGACAACAAAAATGAAATCAGTAAGAATTGCATTTATGAAGTTCCATGTGAATGCGGATATTTCTACATTGGAGAGACGAAGAGACCGTTATCGGTAAGATTGGATGAGCACAAGAAATGGACTCAACGTGGAGAAACATCAAAATCGGGAATCGCTGACCACGCCTGGACTGAGCACCATCGAGTTCTATGGGACGACGCAAGTGTTCTACATAGAGAGGAGCATTGGTTCAAACAAAAGTTCAAAGAGGCCGCCTACATCGAAGCCAATAACGCCTTTAGTCAACCAAGCGTTGAGATCAAGAACGTATGGAAACCCCTGATTGCTCTTTCTGGCGGGCTGCAGAGGCGCGAAACTTCACGCACCACCACACCGCGCGAAACTACACGCACCGCTGCACATGGCGGAATTGCACGCATCATCGCGCCGACAGTCATATAAATTGGTAAGTAGCACCTAAACTTGTCAGTATTCACCTGAAGACGATTGCAGATACAAGCATTCGAAACGTCGTGAAAACCTTTTGAATACATTAAGACGATGGACGTCCAAAACGATAGCAATCAAGCGATAAAACTGTTGGAGTGTCCTCTAATAGATCAAAATATTCGCTTATGATAAATGGATCAGTCATTTTGTTTGCGCGCATATTCAATCGATTGCGGATTCTTTATGGTATGTTATGACGCATTTTGAAATTTTCAAACCATTCGTCTCCAGGCATGTCATCTCTGAAGAGTGTTTGGAGATTATTTTCCTTCACATATTCGGCAACGATTAACGAAAGTTCCTTTGTGGTAATACCAAAGCCCCATTTTTCCATTCCTCGTAGTCCATTGGCTAACCGGGCTTCATCTTCTCGTGGAAGTTGTACGACCTTAAGAGTCACTTGTTTTCCCTTTAAATGGTAGAATAAAGTGGTTTTTGAAATTTGAAACATTTTATGTGCTCGATGGATAGTCACTGTTCCTTTTTTTATTTCATTTATGGCGTGTTTTAGATCTTCTCGACAGTAAGTAGAACCTCTTTGAGTTTTTCTTACATACACTCGTACCATTATCTGTAAAAAACTAAGTTTTTCAAAAGTGTTCACACTTTACTCGTATACATTATTAAGTTCACATTTGCCCGATAAAATGTTCACACTAATCTCAAAATACAAAATAAGTGAGGTAAGTGTGAACAAGCCATGATCAGACAATCTTTTAATAATTGATATATAATTAAAACACGTCAGCAGTTATATCCAACTTACCTTAAGAATTATTTAAATTGCAATTTTTTTTGGTGGAACAATCTAAACACGTGTAACACGTTGGCCGCTACAAACACTACTAAAGAGTTTCTGAACCGGTTCGCTTCGCGCCAGTAACGTAGAGTATTGTGAAGCGCGCTTGGTACGACAGATGGCGCTTCGATTACCATAATGGCAAATATTTTGAACGATCTGTTCATGTTTACCTCAGATTCATACTTACCCGGGTTTACCTTAATTCGTATTAAAATGGCATTAGACACTTGTCATTCACGGGTGTGCAAGAAGTTAGATTACACCCTGTCTACCGAAGAAAAAGTGAACACTATGTGCATTCGCAGAGTTTTGTATGATACAATATTGGTCCAGTCGGTTCAAGGTGGTCAGAACTGAACTTAATTTTATGAGAAATTTTAATATCATCAATCTACATGTGAAGTTTCTATTCTCTTTTCAGGATGCTGGCCACTCCGTGAAGACATATTACTGGCTACGAAATCAACTATATACCTCCCAAGTAGCACACAGAGGTAATTCGGTTGTACAGACGTCTACTAGACCTTTCGCAAAAGTCCATGACTTATGTCTTGTAATATGCTAAGACGTCGCTATGTATGCCGATACGACAAAAAGGCACACACTTACGACGTCACATCGACGTTATAAAGTAGTGGTAATGACTTGCCAATATAGACTTATATAAGCCAGTCGCAAAAGGGTCGTTATGTGGTTTTAGTGTAGTCACAATCTGTCTAATATAGTATTACAATATGTATACCATATCAAAAGATTTTATATAATATCAATATAATATATAAGTCAGCCTTCTTTTACATGTTCATGATACTATGTGTCTTTAAGAATTGTTCTGAATTTCTAGTGACCAAGCAAATCCATTTTTACGATCAAAATCCAATTCTACTCACTTAAAATTCATGCGCCTCGAAAATCAAGAGAGATAAATATTTATTTTCATCATTACGACCAAAGTTCATCAGTTGATAAAACTACATTACATGAGTAACGTAGAAACGTTTCAAAAATCTATTCATTAGAACCACATATGTTCATTGCATAATAACCTCACAGCAACTGCTCTTAAGTTCTACTTAACGACACATTCAATTTATTTACATACAAACCACAGTACAACTTCATCTCGAGAATTCTTTATTGTACTCTCATTATATCTACTACACGACGTCATAGCAACGCCTGGAGGTTATAAAGCGCTTATTAACTTTTTGGTTTTAAAACATACAAATACGTGGTCTTTAAGACGGTATAAGAAGTCATTATGTTAATTTTATGACTCTGTGCTACTTGGGCTTAGGAAGGAATGGGGATGTGGTCTTCCAAAAAAAATAATTAATAAAAAACCTTTTTAAAGACAAGCTTTTATTCGAATGCGCTAAAAAGTACAAAATAATTGCTTTGGATGTGTGACGTAGGTTATTCCGTGAGTAATAGATTCAAGAGCTTGTCAAAGTTTTCAGTTCGAATACAAAAGCGGCAAGTATTATTATAACATTTCATTAAAATGTTATAATTGAATATCTACAAACATTTTATTTCTAACACTAGTGTTGAAAATATTTTTTCCTACGAGTATATGGAAAAGGGCTCTTTTTTCAATGATTTGTCGTGTGGAAAGAAACAACACTTTTCCGCTCTAGTGCGGTAAAGTACTTTTCCGCACCAGTGCGGAAATAGTATATTATGATACAAGGGTATAAGTGAGCCTTTAAAGCATGCGCAACGAGTTTGAGGGCACGACGCGGCGCGGAGTGCCACCAAAGTTGTAGATCTTAGAATACTCTACAAAAATGGTCTCTATAATTTTTTCCCTAAGAATTACCATTCCTGAGATATCTCGATTCTAAGAGTCACATTAAACATGATATGCACATTTAAGTCACGTATATACATAATCAGGCACTTAAGACAACTATAAATACCTATTTGTGTCTCTTATATATATATATATATATATATATATATATATATATATATATATATATATATTATACTATTCTGAAAACATTTATTCAAAAGATAGTCAGTCCCTAACTGAATCCCCTCTACCCACGTGGTCTTGAAAAACATCTGGCTATTCTATTGTCCGTAGGTCTCGTTCATATACAGTGACGGTAGTATTTGACGGCTACAGTGACTCGACAAAGAATATTAAAGCTGCAGAACAACGTCGTCGAACTACAAAAACATCATCGGGTTCCGAGATTATCTTTGATGAATTTATGACAGTTCCAGCGAATCAACAACAATTTTTCGCTAACATTAATAATAAATCTCGTTTCATTTCCATGTTAAGTGACAAATTAACAGCTGTGAATATTGCAGTGAAACAAGCTTGAAATGACGCAGATGTCCTCATAATTGAAACAGCAATAGAAAAATGTAATGCAACAAACACAACAATTGTAGTTGATGAAGATGTTGATTTGTTAGTACTACTTACTGCAAGGACTCCAATGGATAAAATTATTTATTTTCTAAAACCTGGAAGGGCTCAACAGCGAACAGAAATACATTTTCCAGAAAGTTTATCTGCTTATCCCAAATGCCAAAACTATATTTTATTTTTACATGTGATAACCGGCTGCAACATTTCTTCTCCGATGTACAGAAGGGGCAAACCGTCAGTATTTAAATTATTCGAAAAAAAAAAATATTTGACTGACTGTGCTGAAGTATTTACAGATATTGATTCCACACCTCAAACAATGATTACGGAAGGAATTCGCTTTCTTCTTGCGGTTTATGGAGCTCCAAAATGAATTACTTGCATTGATAAATACTGATACTTAACTTTTGTAAAAAATACGCGTAACAAGAAACAAGTATAACTATCATGTCTTCCTCCAACATCGCCATCTGCTATTCAACACTTGTATCGAGTATTCTATCAAGTTCAAACATGGCTAGGCAATCAACTGAACCCAGAAGACTGGGTTGGAAATTGATAGATAATACTCTGGAACCGATTCAAACTTTACTCCCACCTGCTCCGGAAAAACTCCTCAACATTTTTTGCAATTACGAAAAATGTTGTAGTGCCAAATGTGGCTGTGAAAAAGTCGGGTTGCTGTGTTCTCCAGCGTGTACCAATTGCCAAGGTCAGTCTTGCTCAATTGTCCAGTTGAGTACAATAGAGGAAGATTCCTGTGATTTTAATGAAGAGACCAATGACTCAGCCACATTTGAACAATTTATGAGCATCCAGCAACAGTAAGAGGAAGAAGAAGAAATCGAAGAAGACATGACTGTTGGAGTAGACTTTTAAGAGTATGAATCTGATTAAAATATCTAAAGAAATCAAAACAATAGTTAACCCAATAATCAATAGCAATATCAATCATCAATATCAATAATAAGGTAATATCTAGAACTTGACGGGTATTGTTGCCCTAAATTATGCTAAAATTGTCGTGACAGTTAGTGAAGTAGGCCTACAGGGGAAACCACGGTAAAAAAAACGCGCCGAGTACACTACCTCACAGGTGGCGTGGAAATGTGTGCATATCATGTATAATGTGACTCTAAAAATCGCGATATCTCAGGAATAGTAACTCTTAGGGAAAAAAATTATGATGACCATTTTAGTAGAGAATTTTAAGATCTACAACTTTGGTCTGAGGTTTTTTCTCGATAAAACTCACCGTTTTCGAGAAAAATCCAAAAAACCTCAAACTTTGACTTTTGACCCCGAATAACTTTTGTAGCACACATAGTATCGATGGGGATTTTCAAAACTTTATTTGTAATGGTAAACTCCAGCTCTCCACCAATATTTGGCTCTCCGGGCATTTTTGTTATTTTAAATATCTATATTAACCGGACTATTGTTGAAAAGTGTCGTGCATTGAATTAATTTAGGATAAATACACGTCCAAGTCAAATAGGTAGTAGCTAATTCGTTGAAAAGAGACCACAATGATGGATTTGAGGAGATAATAAGACATATATCACTAGGTTTCTCAGGTACATACCCAAACGTATATAAAAATTAAGTCACGCAATCACTACCTAAATATTGCCAACGAACTACCTTTATCTACATCAACCGCCAGACTATGATAATATTCTCCACAACACATTTTCATTCGTGAATACAAGGTGCTATTACAGTAGAATGCCAAAGTTCTCTATATCTAGAGTTTTACTGTGGTGCTACCATCCATCGAATAAACGAACAGTAATATGTCACTCAATCGAACTTTCCACAATAAAGCGCAGGCGCAGTTTCCATCGATTGGAAATACAGAGAATGACCATGACCTACCCAGTTCCTAACCTCACCATTTTTAGTTTTGTTCCAATTATTGTAATGCAGTGTGTCATGTCTACGGAGTGGACTTTTGTTTTCTATTGAGCAGCGTAGGCAACCATGAATGGTATGAGCAGTATCATTAGTTGTTGTTATATCATACTCGGCAAGACCGATTTTTTCCGAATCGGTCAGGTTTTGTTGGTGGATGTACAGGGCGTGGAAAACTTAGTGAATAGGTATTGAAAGACCATATACCAGGTGGTCAATTAGTGTGGCAAAATTCGATATCTGCTTTGTTTCGGAAAGCTAAAAGATCCCGTTTGGGGAGGTCATGAGAGATCTCTGGGTAAAGGTGGCGAATATGGAACTATGTGGGATTCCGATGAAACTTCAAAAAAAACAAAAGTTCCAAAAAATTTGCCATTAAGACGTCACTATATACCGGGTGTAAACGTATTCTTTGGACAAGCCATGGTTTACAGACTTCCGAGGGTATTATAATAATAATAAATGCTTTTATTGGTAGAAAATATACAGTAAGGCAGAGTTAGCGCCAAAAGGCAGAGTTAGCGCCAAAAGGCAGAGTTAGCACTTTCTCATACCAGAAGAGAGAGTACCTACTCTCTTCCACTCAACCTGTGAAGAAACATTATAAACAGAAACGTAGAATAAAGAAATATGACAAAGAAGAGAAGAAGTAATAGGTAGTTAGTTATGTGTAATTATCACGTAATCGAATGGATAGTTAGTAGTTACAGCTTTAACCAATATACAATTTTAGGATAGACTTGTTGCACATATGAACACTCTTACCGGAGTATAAACAATTATCATTAAATTATTGAAACGTGTGTTACCTATACTCAATTACAGTATGAGATCCAAACTTGGCAGGGGTGTTGGATTCAAGAATTGGAAAAAAATTCAATATATCATACTGTCCCACCATTTCTGATTTCACCGGAAACGACCCAACTTGGGAATTTCAAATGGAATACCCTGTATATTTTCCCTTTTTGGATTTTAGGGACGATTCTGAGTAGATCACATAGTTTTGAGGAGGAAAATTTGATTTTACAGAAGCATTTTCATTTACGGGTGTGAAGTTATCCGCAACCACAAGATACACTGAGAAAAATGTAACTCAGCTCTATTTCTCGTTAAAATGGCAATGTAGGGCTTATTCCAGTACATAATTAAATTCTTTAGGTTGATAAATGTAGGAAATTATATTTAGAATGCCTTGTCATTCCGGCGGCGGAGGTGTATTCGCGGTGAAATTGTTGAAAAAATTAAATTTAAATTCAAACGGCACTGTAGAGTTTTCTAGTATGCAAAATCGAACTCAGAGGGTCGAAATACACACCACCTGCTATATAAAATCATTTTGTCTCCCCGTCGAAGGGTGTGTATTGGAGGTGGATATGTTGAAAAAAATCGAAATTCAGTGTAGAGTTTTCTAATATACAAAATCAAATTCAGGAGGCCAAAATAAATACCACCTGATATACGAAATCATTTGTCGCCACGTCCGGGATTTAGTTTTGAGAGTGGAAATATTGAAAAAAAACAATATCAAGTTTAAACGGCATTGTAGAGTTTTCCATATATCAGGTGGTATGTATTCCGACCTCCTGAATTTGATTCAGCATAGTAGAAAACTCTACACTACCGTTTGAACTGAATTTTGATTTTGTCAACATTTGCACCCCCCAATACACACCCTCCAACTGGGCGATAAATGATTTCATATATCAGATGCTATGTATGCTATGTATGCGACCTCCTAAATTCGATTTAGCCAACAAAAAAACTCTACAGTGCCGTTTGAATTATATTTAATTTTTTCAACATTTCCACCTTGATTACACCCCCGCCCCCGGGATGACAACGCATTATAAATATAATTTCTTACATTTATCAACCTACAGAATTTGATCGTGTACTGAAATAAGCCCTTCATTGTCATTTTAACGAGAAACAGATCCGAGTTACATTTTTCTCAGTGAATTTTTTTTTGCATCTAGAGTGAGTTGGATCAGTGGCGGATTGGCAGTCTTGGCCGCCCTAGGCCGTGTAGTACCAGCCGCCCCCTTCTCAACTCATCGTTTACTGAGACGTATAATATGAATTTACTTTCCCGTCAACTTTCATCAAAATCGGTTCGGAAGTTAGGTCGTGAAGAAGTACATCTGTCTCATTGTTCCTACAAAATCAAATCAAATCAAATCAAAATATACTTTATTGTCGGAAGATTAGTATCTCATTGACAAAGTCTTGAAAAAATAACAGTAAATCTATATATAATATAAAAACACATGTCACGCAACAATTAAAAGATAACTATAAATAAGATAAAATACAATCACATAAGCAAAAGCAACAGATATAAAAATTTAGAACCTTATGTCATTTTTAGAGAACCAAATAATCAAAATGTACTTTATTGACTGAAGAAAAATACATTCTTATTGTTGAAGTGTCGAAGACTATTCACACAAAAACAGTCGAGTCAAATATACTTAGTAGTCGAAAGAAAGTTTTTCCACACAAAGTATAGTCTAAAATGGAACAATATAAATAATAAAATAAAAATATAAAAATGTATATGAACATTCACGAATTTGTTTTAAATGGCAGTTGAGCTGCTGTGTAATTTGAAAACCGTTAGCATTAATATAAAATTAGGTAATCTGGTAGAATTCGCCGAAATTATAACAAGCTTTCTCCGAAAGAAACTTTTTTACCGATTTCCTAAACTTTTGTTCATTTTCGATTCTTTTTAGGTGCAAGGGCAGGTGATTGAATAACTTCTTGCTTTCGTAGATTATGTAGTTCTTAGTTAGAGTTGATGTGGGAATAGGCAGTTTAATGTTTAGAGAAGAGCTGCGGGTATTATGCGTCGGCGACAAATATCTGTTTTCTTTAATTTTTTTTGGATCAAGCATACAGTTTCCAAAATAAAAATGCAGGCCAGGGGCAAAATTCCATGGACCAATAATAATGGTCTACATGAGTCCCTCGAATTGGCTTTGCACATATATCTCAGAGCTCTCTTTTGGAGCATAAAAACTCTTTCGAATAAATAGTTCGCACACATTCCCCAGAAACAAATTCCATAACGGAGGTGAGATTCAATAAGTGAAAAGTATGCATTCTTTGCCGCGGTTAACCCTAATTCATTGGATGTAACTCGTACGGCATAACAGCCAGACGCTAGCTTTTTGGATAAATTTAATATATGCCCTTCAAATTTCAATTTGGCATCAATATTCAATCCCAAGGAAGTATTCATAGTTTTGTTACTGAGAGACTCATTTTCGAGAAATACATTGTTGATAACACACTTGAAGTTTATTATACCTGTCTTAGAGGTATTGAAAGATAATAAGTTGGCGTCGCACCATTTTTTGACTCTACTCAGGTCCTCATTAATGATGTCTTCTAAAGATATGTTATCAATACCATGCCAAAGGATGGTGGTGTCGTCTGCAAACAGTGTAAATTGTCCATGTATGTCGACATGTGTTAAATCATTCACATATAATAAGAATAACAGAGGGCCCAGTACAGAGCCTTGCGGTACTCCATGTTTGAGAGCTAGATGCTTCGAGTACACATTGGCAATGATGACGCTTTGGAAACGTTCGGCCAGATACGATTGAAACCAGAGCAGAGTTACACCTCTGAAGCCATAGGTGTGCAGCTTTTGGAGCAGTATCCTGTGATTTACACAGTCAAAAGCCTTTGAAAGGTCACAGAACACTGCTGCAGCTATCTCCCCATCGTTCATCCTAAGAAACAGCCGCTCAAGAAATGCGAATATTGCATCATTGGTATTTTTTGAGGTTTGGAAGCCATATTGGTCTGTACTGAGAATACCATGTTTGCTTATAAATGTTAACATCCTTTTTTTAACTAGTCTTTCGAATACTTTCGCTAACGCAGGCACCACCTTTATGTAATGGAATGATGTTTGCTATTTTTAAACAGCTAGGAAAAACTGAAAACGAGTGGTTGACTGCTTCTGCCAAAACATGTAGGAATGAGGGTGGCAATTTGAGCAGTAAGTTCACTGAAATATCATCCCATCCAGAAGAGTTCTTATTTTTTATATCAACAATGGTTTCTCTGAGTTCAGTGGCATCTGTGAGAGCAAAATAAAAGCTTTCAGGTACAGAAATATGGTCTAGATACGAACTGGGGTCAACCGAGGGTGATAATTTCTCAGCAAGCTTATCCGCTACAGAGCAGTAGAATTCATTTAAATCATCCGGATTCACATTCGGTTTCAGTGAATTTGAATTGTTTTTACCTTTTAAGTCATTGACAATTTTCCAGCATTCTTTTTGTTTGTTCCTTGACCGATTAATTCTAGAGTTGTAGTATAGAGATTTGGCAGTTTTGATCACTTTTCTATAAATATTTCTATATTTGTTGAAATAAGTAACAAAGGGAATATTATTTATTGCAAATTTACTTATTGTGTGAAGTGAACGCATGTTTTTTCCCGAGATTCTCAGACCTAATGTGATCCATCGCTTCTGCTTTTTACACTTCGTCACAATAGGGAAGGAACGGTTGAATAATGTGGTCAAAATGCTATGAAATTCATTGAGTGAATCATTACTGCTTAGTATATCATGCACTTGCACCATGGCACAAAGTTGTGAGAATTTGTTATAATTTCTTTCAGAGAATATTCTACCCAGTCTCTTGGATCGATACCTAGGCATTTGTGATTTTACAGGAAGTTTGCATACAACTGCTTCATGGTCTGACAGACCAGCATTCATAACAGTGCAATCAATAAGATCCTTATTGATATTTGTGCAAATATAGTCTGAAGTAGTAGATGAGTTAGAAGAGATTCGTGTGGGTGCTTCAACATGCATAGTTAAATTGAATGAATCGAATAGATTGTCAATGATTTGTGTATGGGGTACTGTTTTATCCAAAAAAATTATGTTGAAGTCGCCAGACACTATGATAAATGCATTTGATGGAAGCTGAGATAAAAGCAGTTCCAACCTATGTAGAAATAAATTAGAGTCAGATGATGGGGGTCTATAAATGCATATAATATACATGTACTTATATTTACACTGAACAATTGTGAACTCAAACTCTTTTTTCACCAACATACAGTCGAATTTGTCATAATTTACAAAGCCAAACAGGTTCTTGAACTTATCCTCAATCAAAATCAAGGTACCACCTCCACGCGCGTGTGAACGACAACATTTTGAAACTAAAGTATAGTTAGGAAGGTATAACGGTTCTTCACTAGATAACCAGTGTTCAGTTAAAAGTATTATTTCTGGGTATTCCAAATCTTCCATAAAAATTTGCAGAGCATTGGCCTTGTAACGTATTGATTGAATGTTTAACAATAAAACCTGAAATTGGTCAGAATGAACATCTACATGTATAAGTGTGTGTTTTCTTCAATTGTTTACGAGCGTTTGCATCAATTTTATTTTCAATCGTATAACTCTTGTTTGAATATTTATTATCTAAGATTACAGTTATATCATTGCTATCATTAGTTGAGGCCTAAGATATTTTTACACAATTGTGATTACGGTTACAAATATGCTTAGTCTGATTTGAGAGACAGAGGCAGTTTATCTCTCTGTCTCGCTTATCTGAAAAAACTGTGCTGAAGCATGTCAACTGTTTGAATAGTTTTCAGGACTTCATTCCTGCGAAATGGCAACAGAAAATAATTTTTGATCTCCTCACAAATTAGAAATTTGCTATGGTGATGATTTTCATCGATCAGAAATTCAAGGGAGAAGCTTTGATTATACTTAGTGAATGTGGAAATTGCTTTTTTTATCATATTATTCAAAATCTGATCTGGTTCAGTGTTTTTTTGCGATATCAATACAATGTTAGTGGTTTTACTGATTCGGAGAATAGTCTTGAGAGCTAGTTTCAACGTTCTTGAATTACTTACATTGATGCTGAACATTATTATCACAAAGTCATCTTGACCATATTTCAATGTATCATCGAAAATGTCTGACACTATATCCGTAAAGTTCCACATTTGGTTTGATGAAGTCGTCAATGATATAGTTGTTGGAACTGTTGATCATTTCGTTCAGTTCCTTGGGAAAGCCTTTAGCGTATTGGTCTCCCCGTACGAGGACTTTTTATTTCTTTGAAGAGTCGACGCCTTCGCTGCTTACTACCCTTTCAGTTACGGCAAGAATAGGAGTGAATTCAACATCATCCAAATCAACTGAAGCCGTCATGTCATGTCTTTCCATTTCTTCGTGTCAGCGTGAAGGGAAGTTTCTTGTTGAGTTGATTCGAGAAGAACTATTTCTTCAAGGAACCCTCCTTCATCAACAATGTCTTCCTTTTTGGAAGTGGCTGTAATTTTGCACTTTCTCTTATGTACACAGTGCTTGCCTTTTCGAATTCTTCTGGAGTTTGTTGAGGTCTTACCTTTAGATAATTTTTTAGCACTTACACATTTTCCTTCCTCTTTAAAGCGCTTTTTCGAAGGATTTTTGAATTGCATACTCTTCGGGGATTTTTTTATGTCTACGCCACTGGAAGTAGAAGCCTCAGTCATCGTGGACTGATGACACGCGTGATTCCTATCTGTTTGGGTATCCATACTTTTTGCCGGAACCGTTTTTACGGCGATTATAATTTGATTTTCATCTCTTAATTTTTGAATGTATCGGTCTTTCATTCCTCCTTCATCCTCGAGATCACTTATTGTTCTTTCTAGTAAGTTTCAAGTAAGTATTTTCAAATTTTCAACCGTTTCAAAATCTTTCAGCCATACTTGCCATTTTTCATTTTGTTTTGGAGTAATTTTGTCATCCCAATCTAAATCACTTCTCCAGATATCTTGAAGCAATATTTTGGTTTTCACTACGAAGTTGCCTAATAAACCCAGTGGATCGTACAGTGACATAACCACTTTCAAAATTTCCCTCTTAGTGGGCCAACTCCTCCCCAAAAGAATATCCTTATTAATTTTGGGAAAATTTAATGAAAATGACAAATAATCTTCTTTAGGCATCCAGTTCAACCCTAATATTCTTTGTGAAGTATTATCTTTCAAAATTTTATCGTCTCCCCTGAGTTCTTACGGAATTTTTTCGAAAACTTCCCTGGAATTAGAAACCCATCCACGTAACAGGAAACCTCCTGACTTGTGTACTTCAATAACTTCCTGTATAAGCTTTATTGCTTCTGGAGTTGTTGAAACACTATCCAAATAATCATCCATGTAATGCCTATTCACAATACTATCAACAGCTTGAGGATATTTATTTTTGAATTCTAAAGCATTTTTATTTTTAACATACTGTGCACAAAATGGAGATGATATGGCTCCAAAAATCATGACTTGCATTTCATATGTTTCAGGTTCATGATCAGAATTGTTTCTCCATAAAAATCTCTGGCCTGGTCTCTATCTTCTCTTATAGAAATTTGATGGAACATTTCTTTTATATCTGCCGAAAATGCTATGGGGTTTTCCCTGAATTTCCAAATTATTCCTACTAAAGAATTGGATAGATCTGGGCCTTTCAGAAGAAAATAGTTCAAACTCTTACCCTGAACTTTGGCTGCTGCGTCGAATACAAACCTCATCTTTTGGGCTTATTTTCATTAATCACTCCAAAATGAGGCAAATACCATATTCTGTCTGAGGCACCATCCTCTTCCAACGTTTTTGCGAAGCCTTTCTCCAAATATTCTTCTATTTTCTTCCTATATTCCTCCGCGAAATCTGAATTTTTCATCATACGGCGTTCTATATATTGAAGTCTCGATGTGCCATAGGCTTGCTGTCGGGTAAACTCCTTGCATCCTCCTTCCAGAGTAAACCTGTTTCCCAACGATTTTCATTTTCTTTTTTCTTTGTTACCAATTCCATTATTTGTTGTGTTCTCACTTCCTCGGCACTGAGAATTCTTTTGGGTGATATCTTGACTCCGAAAGACTCTGTAGAGAAGAAATTCCTCACTTCCTCGTGTAATTCCTCGTCGATGCTTACATGATGTCGAATGTGAAGAACTATGGTATCATCCACTCTTCCTCTGAATTGTCGTAAATTTCCATGTACAACCCAACCTAACTTGGTTCTTGATAAGGCTGGTGAGTTTTTGGGACCTTCAATGACTTCACGGCTTGTGATTAACTCCCAGTTGTCTTGTCCTATGAGTAGTTTAGCCTGAATATTCTGCATACTCTCGAATTCAATACCCCTCAGATGCCTCCATTTGTCTTTCATTTTCCTGGAATCAATAGTTTGAATCGGTAAATCCATATTTTTCAATGCATATACGTTTTCTAATTTATGAAAATCATTTCTATCCTTGTCAGCAATATCAAAACTGATTTTTCTTGAACTTACTTTTCTGCAAGATTCTATATCTGTCCATTTCAGTCCTAAAATAGTTTCCTCACCTTGTATACCTAAACTATTTGCCAATTCCTCATCCATAAAAGTGACAGTTGAAGCTTCATCAAATAATGCATACACTTTTACTTCTGTATTTTTTGTTTTAATAATAACTGGCGCAATACGAAGTAGAATTCCAGAACTATATGTTTGAGTGGTATGAGCGACAATTTCTGGAGTCAACGTTGACCCAGATTCAATAATTTTGTCGAAAGCTTCATTGTGGAGAACTTTATGATGTAATTTCTCGCAATTATTCACCCTACACTTCTTTTTCAATCGACATAATTTTATTTTATGGTTATTTCTTAGACAAGAGAAACAAATGCCATTCTTCTTGATAAAATTCCATTTTTCATCAATTGGATAATCCAAAAACATCTGACATTTCTCCAATATGTGCCCTTGTTTACATAATACACACTTTATTTGAGTGACACATCGAGAATTCTGAGATGTTATCAAAGTAGTTTTGAATTTATCTCCATTTGAAAACTGAATCGAGGGCTTACCAGTATTCACCATTGGCTGGACATAACTAGCAGCTTCCGATTTCTCCCAAATCCATTTTCTGAAATCTTGCAAGTTACAGTGTCCTTTGGCTCTGGATGCCTTTTCATCAAAAATGGTACCTTTTGTATCAACCCATCCAGTAGTTGTGGACATCCCAAGTAATTCACTATTTCCATGGCTTCTAGCGTTACCACCAAGTTGGACACTTCCTCTGCGAAATAAGTTAAGCTTTTATAATCGTTATTTCTAATGAGTGGAAAGTTCTTCGCTTCATTGACAAGAGTTTTAACTATCAAATCTGCTCTGCCAAATTTCTGAATAAGAATATCCATAATGGTACTCACCGATGAAGCGGATAACAATAAACCTTCAACAGATCTCCGAGCATCACCTTTCAATGCCTTACATAGTCTACACATATTTTCTTCATCAGACAAACACAAGATTTTTGTTGTACACATATTGTTGGTAAAAACTTGGCCATTCTGTTATTTCACCACTGAAAATGGGCAAATCTTTCTCAATTGTCTGCCTTGCTAGTAATATTTTCATTTCTTGTCTTGATACTCTTGCAACACAAGATTCATGATGATTATTTTGATTCATATTACATATGTCATCGTGACTTGGACATTTCGTGATCTCATTCGGTAGAATTGAATCTATGATATGATTGTCATTTTGACTTTGACAAGTAATTGATTTCAAAGACCTCTTACCTGACGTTTCATACAACATCCGTTTCCGCTCAGTTTGCTCAATATTTCTCAACCAATCACCCACCCTTTCTTTTGGATCTTCAGATGATGATTCTCCATTACCTTCTATAATGTTTTCCTCAGCTTCTTCCTCCAATTTCGCCTTTTCTAGAGCCAACCTATTTTCTACGAGTTTTCTTTCCATTTCTAGCTGTATGGTCATTATTCTTGCCAACTCTTCATCAGCTTTCACTTGAGCTTCTAATAACTTCCTTTAATATGTACTACTTGCTTTGGATGCGACTGACTTCTTTTTGGTACTTTTTGTAGACTGTATACTAGGATCCATTTTCTTGTTCGTGACATTCAGCGAGGCTGGAGACAACTTATTTTCCCCGACACCTGGCTTCGTGTCATTTTTTGGCACCTCTGTTTTGGCTTTGAGAACCCTACTTTTACCTCTTTTTTCCATATTTCTAATTCTAAAGGCTCAAGGACCAGCACAATGTTTAGCTTTACCTGCAAAACGTAGTCAATAAGATCCGGTCGGAGACCAGCACAATGTTTAGCTTTACCTGCAAAACGTAGTTAGTAAGATCCGGTCGGAGACCAGCACAATGTTTAGCTCAAATTGGAGGTAAAGGTTGAGAATATGAGATCACCCAGTATCTTCACGAAATTTCCACAGGAGCTTAAGAAGACGATAAAAACAGTATAGCAATCGAAAATTTAGCGCGGAAAAGATAATTTTAGGAGATATGGGCCCCAGAAGGTCCATAAATAGAGGTTATGGAATATCACTTTTGGAAACTGCAAACTGATATAAAGAATGGCTTTTTGCACTAAACTATTAACTTCACACTCATTTAACGTTTAAGTAATATTAAAATCACTTAATGATCAATAAAGACATGAAAAAACTCCGATTATGTTTCATTAAATTTTTCACATGAACTGTCAAAAATCAAATATTGGTGGTTGCATTGATCTTGGCGTTTTATGGACATGCCACGTTGCCAACTATTCAAGTGAATTTGGCCAATCCGGATTTTCGCAATTAAATGGATCGAAATTTTCGCGAGCGGAGCGAAGCGTCGCTTTATAAGGTTGATTAGCTTGCATTCAACTTGGATAGCAAGGTTAGCCAAGTAAGGTTAGGTTGTGTTCCTTCTTTTTACGTTAGAAATCGATTTGATCGAAATGTTCGCGAGCGGAGCAAAGCGTCGCCTTGTAAGGTTGATTAGATTGCATTCAACTTGGGTAATAAGGTTAACCAAGTTAGGTTAGGTTATGTTCCTTCTTTTTACGTAAGTAATTAATTGGCTGTTTTCTTGTATGCCTAGCCGAGGCCAGGCATACAATAAAACATCCAATCCAAATGCGTTTCTTGGTCCAGTTTGAAATTACTTAAAACAAAATAATCTGAAGTCACATTATTTTATATGTTTGGTAACTTTCTAAATGCGGCACATCATGCTTAATTTTCCAAATTATAATCACTATCAAGAAGCGTGGTGAAATATACTTTGCATTCCAAACACAGATATCCGATCATTTCATGCTGTAATACTTATCATTTATATGCTCAATATGTACGATACATTGAATTTCAGTATTTTCTGTTCCCCTTTTGTAGACATAGGCAACGTCGCATATCAATAAACTTCAAGTTTCGAATAATCATAACATTTGATTTTTGACATTTCTTCTGTAAAATTATATGAAAAGTAATCGAAGTTTTTTCGTGTCTTCATCGAAAATTATGTGATTTTAATATTATTAAAAGGTAAAACGTGTGTGCAGTTACTATTTTAGTGTGAATAGAAATCGTTTATATCAGTTTATAATTTCCAAAAGTGATATCCTATAACCTCTCTTTATGGACCTTCGGGGGCCCATATCTCCTAATATTATCTTTTCCGCGCAAAATTTTCGATTGCTATACTGTTTTTATCATGTTTGAAGCACCTGTAAAAATTTCGTGAAGATACTGGGTGACCTTTTCCCAAATTGGATTTTCGCTTGGCTATTATAGTCTTTATTCAATAAAACTTGCTTTTTCTTGGAAATTATATTTTCGACGTTCTATTCTTTTTTCTCAACAACAAACCTTTTCAATAGCAACTATCAAAAAATCATAAAATGTCACAATACACCATAAAAAATCTACAGAGTGAATTAAAATCCAACAGTCCTCCTGACAACAAATTATTTTGTTTTCCTTCAAAAACTTCACTTTATTTTTGCATTTTTGCTGAACGCAACTTTTATGGAATACACTAAAACACCTTGTACACACATAATGCCCAAAGGGTTTGAGTTTACAGCACTTAAAATTGTTATTCATTATCGAGAGCTAATGTAGATACGTCCAAACACGACGACGGTCATGCATACACACATACATACATACATACCTCCTCACTAACTTCCGCATTTATAGCCATTAAGAATTTTTGGTGGATTGGATATACAGGATATAATTACTAGACATTAGTATATTTTTGCCTCGATTAGCCGCCCCTAATATCTGGCCGCCCTAGGCCTGGGCCTAGTCGTCCTTATGGAAAATCCGCCACTGAGTTGGACTTACTTCAATCAATCTGATGAACATGAATGATGCGTAAAAAATATTATATGTCGATGTTTTCCGCCTAATTGAGTACCGGTTTGATATTTCCAAAACCACTAATTGTGAAAAATTTAGTATTTTTTTTTTCAAATGACAACATCTTTCAGACACACATTCCTTAGATTCTAATTTTCACGACAAATCCATTGATGATTTCGAATTGAAAATCGGATGGATAACAATCCTAATACACTAATTATTTGTCGAAAAATTCAATCACGTATGCTGTGAATACAAAATTAAACGAAACCAGATTTCACGATCAGAAAGAAAGGTATAATTATTTTGCGAATAAATCAATTTTTAATTAAGTTAAATAATTTCGAGGGCACCTTTACTCGGAAGTGAATCAAACTTTGAAATTTTTGATGAAACGCTCTGTATAATAATGAATTTTTCGATTCCACAAACAACTCCAAGTAGGTCTACTCAGTTTCGGAAACAGATAGTGCTCACTCGATTTTTCCCATTCTCATCAAAGAATTCTCATTGTTTGGTAAACATTTTAGTGTGCTATGGAAACAAAAATAACTTTGACAAGTAAGAAATTAGGGTTCCTCGATAAACTAATAAGTTAATATACCTAGTGTGCTTTACAACAAACATTTATGCAAGAGATGAAAAAGTGGACATTTATAGCAGATGCAAGAAAAATTCAGGGAAAGCAGCAACTTGGTATGCTGAAAAGTATTTCAACAAACATCCTCCATGATTTCAATGTTTTCCCGTTGTGGAGAAACAACTCAGAAACGAATTTTCCAACCATGAAATATTTATCATTGATGAGGTGACAGAAATCAATGTTTTATCATTTGTGAATCCTACCGCTTCCACTAGCGAAATTAGCCATGAGTTACAGATTAGTCATGAGTCAGCAGGGAAGATTTCGAAAAAGCATAGATTCAGATCGTTTAAGTATCGAGTGCATCAGCATTCGTATGAACATGATGAAAATCGAAGATTAGTTTATTGTGATTGGTTACTTCAGAACAATATAGGCCAGTAGAGATAGACATGAGTTTCCCAAAATTTAATAATAATTTCAAAAGTTTCAAAACTTCAGTAGAGTGAAGAGGAATTTCATATGATATGTGGTCCGATTTTGCAACCCTTTTTTCTGAACGGAAGATGTTAAAATACAGGATTTAATGAATTTTCACATTATTAGCGCGGAAAAATTTGCAAAAGTTCTGCAAACTTTCGAAGTTTTGAAAAATAGCAATTTACATCCTCTGATAAATTTGCAACATACATTTAAAAAAATTCTAATTTTCGAGAACATTACTAAAATAATGTTTTTGACAAGAGTTCTAATTTGCAACCTCTTGCGTCAAACGGAAAATATATTTTTTCATTAAATTGATTTTTTTTATTGAAATGAGTAACTAAATTATTACAAAAGTTTCAAATAATGGTTGCAAGTGGATATGTCCTGATGTAGAATGTTTTCATTGATTTGCAACCTCGTCTGTAACACGGAAATGAGGGTAAAATTAAAACAAAAATATTTTCGTATTGGTACTCACTTATTTTACCAATTGGTGGCAGTATAATAATTTGCAAACTATGTTACAACGCGGAACATTAGGAATATTTTTTTTTATTTTTGCAACACCTGTGTTATCTGAACAATAAAGATTTTTATATACCTAATAAATGACATTTATTGTGTTACCAAGTTAACAATCGACCAAGAAGAAGCTCGTCAACGGTATGTGAAATCATTCAATGTTGAATTCAAAACATCATATTACAATTAGGATTTTGCATAAAAAAATTCCTACGAGTACGTTTGATGGATAATCGAAAATCTCTCGACACGTTTTCATAATTTTCTTGATTCAATAAAAAATGCAGAAACTATTGAGATTTAAAAAACACTCGTACAGCTGCACATTAGTACTATTAACCTACAACTGGGTACGTTTACAGAGTAATGAATGCACAGCAGCTTAGTAACATGATTCATTACCAGATAACAGAATACTGACAATTGTATTTTTATGACAGGCAACTATTTAACTAATCAAAAACAATTCACATTCATCTAATAGTCCTGGAGCTACAACTGAAATTGAATTGCCTACCAACATGTTTTTCACTTTTTATTTAAAAATAAATATCAATCAATAAAAATTATTCTTACATGTCGATTACATTTCAGTCCTCCATTCGGATTCAATACAATTTTTCATGTGAAACCCCAATTGGAGTAAGAAAGTCTAGTGGAAAGGTAAATTATAATTTTATTCAATTCAAGAAATACATACCTGTAAAAATTAAATAAAATAAAAATAAAATAAAATTAAAGTTATAATAGACGTGACTCGTGACATTTTGAGCTCTTCGAAATTGTAACGAAAATCGAGAAAATAAAGAAGATAATACCATTAGATATCAATATAAACTATTTGCCTTGGTCAATTCATTGGAAGAAGATAAAATCAACTCATTTCGACTCCCGTCTTGAAAAATCCAGCCTTTTGAAAATAAAATTGACAGTTGTTAAATTAAATTTCAATTAAGTATACCTGACGTTTGAGGCGAATGCAGTGGAACCTTTCGAAAATCATTCCAGGAAAAGAAAAAGGATTTACTGACTAAAAGCTAAGTAAAATAATTAACTCTCAACATCTATCTCAGATTATGAACGATAATGAAATTATTTATCATTCTTGTGATTTATTTAATAAGAGTTCCAAGTCTTCTGAGGGCCTAAAAACTCACAAAGCGAAAACTCACAAAATTTCAGCAATACCAGAATGTTCTAGAGAAAATTCTCATTATAATTCATCTAAATCAAGTCAACTATCTGATGAATCTCAAATACAATCTAATATTCTTGCATTGCATTCAAGATTGTCTTCTTTGAAACGAAATAATCATGTAATCAAAAGAATTCCAAAGTCTGCTAGAATTTGTTCAGCCTCAGCTCTGAGTGGAATCATCGATGAATGCATAAAATAGAATTATTTTGATAGTTGGAAAAATCTGTTGAATTTTTCATATAGTTCATTCACTGTACCTAGTTCAAAAGAAACTCGTAAAGTATCTCTAGCATCTTTGATCAAGAGGAATATAAAAACTCTAAATTTAAAGGTTGATCCTACAATAAGTACATCTCCTTTAGAACATTTCAATACCAAAAAATATAACCAGAATTCTTCGAATATAGTTTTGAATAAAATCGCAGATGGAGACATTACTTCAGCTATCAGGATTTTGAGTTCCAGCGACACTTTAGCAAAATACGATGATTATACTTTATCGGAACTTCGTTTGAAACATCCTCGTTCAGACTCCAGAATGAAATTTCAAGATATCAATCAAGATTTATCAAATTATTCAATTCTCCAAGTTTCAGAAGAAGATGTTGTGGCAGCCATAAAATCTTTTAGTACCGGTTCTGCAGGTGGTCTGGATTCCCTTAGACCTAGCCATATACAAGACATGATCAGTCATAGCTCTGATAGTGCTGGTCAAAAACTTATTTCTTCAATCACAAATTTATGTAATTTTTTTTTATCTGGCAAGGTGAATTTAGAAATATGTCCTTTACTTTTTGGTGCTTCTCTCTGTGCACTCCAAAAAAAAATTGGAGGCATTCGTCCAATTGCTGTTGGTACTTTTTATCGCAGATTAGTAGCAAAACTTTGCTGCATGAAAATTAAAGAAGATCTTGGTTCTTCACTACGTCCCTTACAGTTTGGTTTCGGTACGCCAGGAGGTTGTGAAGCAGTTGCTCATTCAGCTCGTAGATACATCAATCAGCATCCAGACCCTTCTTCCAAAGTATTTTTGAAACTCGACTTCAAAAATGCCTTCAATATGATTGATAGGAATATCATGCTCCTCAAAGTAAGAGATAACCTTCCTGGTATATACCCTTTTGTAAATCAATGTTATCATCATCATCATCATATTTGAATTTTGGTGATCATTTAATAACTTCTGAAAGAGGTGTTCAACAAGGTGACCCTTTGGGACCCGCACTATTTTGTCTCACAATCGAAGAATCGACAAAGAGTTTGTCATCTGAATTCAACTGTTGGTATTTAGATGATGGCTCCATTGCTGGAGATTTCAATACAGTGTTGGAAGATTTGGATAAGGTTATCATCCTATCGAAACAAATTGGTCTTGAACTTAATTTCAATAAGTGCGAACTGATTTCACTATTGGACCCAAAAACTGATTTTGAATCCAAATTCCAATCAAAAGGACATTCGAGGACGTCCAGGGGATGTACCATATATCCCAGGGATGTCCCTGGGACATCCCTAGGGTGTCCCTTTGATGTCCATTGTTGGGACTTGGTACATCCCTAGGACGTACAAAGGGTCATCCCTTGGATGTCCTTTTCGGTGGAAAGTAGATGTCCCTGGGACGTCCCCAGTATGTACCATGTCCCGACAAAGGTTATCCCAGGGACGTCCTAGTAGCAAATGAAGGACGTCCCTGGGATGTACAGAGTACTTGTGTTGTTAGGGAAAAGTTCCAACGTTTCATTAAAACATTTTTGCTGGTTCCAAACCTGTAAAGAACAAGTTCAATTTACTGCTGGAACGCAAAACTTTTTGTCAGTCATCTGAACTTGGCACTGCTGGAACGCAATATTTACATTGCGCATGATCCACTAGTTATGAACACCCTGCTGGAACAAACCTAATAAGTTAAATCATCAACATGGAGGGATGAAATCCCAAAAAAACACCTACCAGAAATATAATCAGAATAACTTTATTACAAACCATTTAACATAAATCTCGAAGGGAAAGTAAAAAATATTCTCAACAAGGAGATATCTGACCTCTCATCTAGGTTATTGATTGAAATCGAAGCTGCAGGATACATATGCATTCATCATCGAATCTGAAACATACACTTGACGATAAAATCTGAATATATTACCACTCACAATGTGACTAATCCCAACAATAATCCTCTAATCGATCGAGAGTAACAATACATGAATTAAATGAATGAGATCATCATATTTCATCTCGGTTTCTACGATTCCTCGCCAGTATGTCGTCCCCGCCTTGCTGATACTATACGATCAAATTTCTCTTGGTTGTTCGCCGATTTTCATGGCAAACCGGTACGCGAACTTACTACAACCGACTAAGTTCACCTATCACTGGCACACGGCCTAATTCTCGCGAAACCTCTCAAGGAGGAAGCAATACAAATTACGGCTCGTTTCAACTTTTAATCACAATTATTTGTCTTATTTACTGCGGTGCGGCGACACAATCCACGACGCGCTTACCACGATTTAACTGTGTTAATTGAGAAATGGCTGCAGATAAAAAGTAAAAACATAATCCTTGCCGATCGGGGCTAGACGTCCAACTCCAAATTCATCAGTCAAGTGAGCGCTGGCTGGTTTTTAGATGCTAGTCGCCGCCAAGGTTGATGCCCACTTCTTTGCTGTTTACCTGGTTCAGGTGTGCACGAAGAATACAAAGATGGTAGTAGTGGCTGTAGTATACGAGTTGTGAGAAGGCAAGACATGCCTCCGTAGTGTCAAGTGAATGTGCCGGTGTATACGTCGAAAATTGAGTGCTACTTTGCGTGCCTCGAACGAATTTGTGTTATTTATATCACTGGAATGAGCCACTGGGATTCATAGAGTAAGTAGACACGCGAATGTTTTCATTAGAGTTGATCTCACGCACCTTTGACTAGCAACTTTGACTTTGTTTTTGTTTACATCGGCAGATGCTGCAGTCGATTGAAACGTGAGGTTCCGTACGTCGACCTCGTGTGTATAGTTTGCACTTTTTTTTCGCAGAATTTCCTCTGTAACAATAAAATGAGTTTTCTAATGGTGATATTCGAATATATTAAGATTTATACTCTCCGCAGGTATTCTCGAAATATTGATCATTTCGCTGAAAAAATAAACTTTCATTTCTTATTGTACGTTGTTTCGCACAACTTCATAGACTGAGATATGGACATTATCACTGCACTCATTAGAAAAATTGTATAAAGAGGCTATACGCGGATTTGATTAATCACATGACTTATGATTGCGGAAAAATAATTTTTTTTGAAGATAAACAACTCTCTCTAAATCAAAAAAAACAAAGAATCCGGCGGTCGGTCATAAAAAAAAATCACGACGGTAAATATCCAGTAATTAGACGATTTGGAACATGCCGTATGGTGGAACTATCGTATTTTCGCCTTCTGTACACAAAACGTGGCATTCTCAAATACTTTCCGAGATACGAGCTTCAAGTAGTATAAAAGGCCTTATTTTTCAGCGCTATTTTCGGCCACTGAAAACACTCCGCCCTCCAAAAAATAAAATAATTATCAAAAAACCTTTTTGAAGACAAGCTTTTATTCAAATGCGTTAAGAAGTAAAAAGTAATTGCTTTTGATGTGTGGCGTAGGTTATTCAGTAAGTTATAGATTCAAGAGCTTGCGCGCAAAGTTTTCAGTTCGAATACAAAAGCGACAAGCTTTTGAATCTATAACTTACAGAATAACCTACGTCACACAATTATTTTTAACTTTTTAGCACATTTTAATAAAAGCTTGCCTTTAAAAAGGTGTTTTATTAATTGTCTTATTTTATGCTTTTTAGTAAGTACGCCTCAATCTATGCATTTTTGTAAAAGCATCGTTATTATGAGGCTTTTTTCATGTAAGTTCTGAGCTATCTACTTCTTCAATGAGGAGACCATCTAAAGATTAACTCGTCCGACATCCTGGAGCTGCCATCTTCAATTTATGAATTTTGACAAAAAAAAACAATAATTTACGACTAAATTCATAATCTCCGACCCCCAAAACCCTGACATACCAATTTTGAATAGAAACGGTCCATAATCACAATACTCGTCCACTATCTTGGAGCGCCATCTTGAATTTATGAATTTCGACAATAAATACATAATCTCCGACACCAAAAACCACCACATACCAATTTTGAATAGAATCGGACTAAAATCACAGAGATCGTCGGCCATCTTGGAGCCGCCATTTTGATTTTATGAATTTTGATAAAAAAATCATAATCTTCGACCCTGAAAACCCGCACATACCAATTTTGAATCAAATTGGACAATAAACACAAATCTCGTGTACCATTTGGAGCCGCCATTCTGTTTTAGTCAAAAAAATTCCTAATGCATTGTTACCGGAATTTCAAACACCTGCCAAATTTCAAGGTACTCGGACGATGGGAAGGGGGTCAAATTTAACTTGTAGGATTTAATTACACATATCGGGACATGTGAAAGTAAATAAAAGCTTGTAGAAACACCACACACACACACCCACCCACACCTTATTCACGTGGTTTTAGTAGGTACTTTCTTGCACGGAAAATTTTTATATTTACAATTTTGATTGCCTTAACTCGACGGTCAAAAGACAAACGCTAGAATACCTGCATTTTGTTGACCCCCAATCTCTAGTCTACAGCCCAAGATACACCTTCGACGCGAATGTTTTTGAAGACCGGACGAAGGGACGCCTGCCAATATATTACGTTAAAGAAGGGGACACAACCTAACCTAATTTGGCTAACCTTGCAATCGAAGTTGAATGCAATCCAACGAACCTTACGAAGTAACGCTTCGCTCCGCTCGAGGACACTTCATTAGCGGTGACTTTTCTCGTTTTTTTCGAATTTTTATTGAGACACAATAGTGAGAATCAGTCGCTAGATGCAAGTACATGCTACATTACAGACGTCGACCAATAGATAATCCCATGCCAATTAATTGAAACCTTATGATTGGCTGTTTATTCTTCCACAGGCACATAAATGTATCCAATCGAAAGGGAACGTTTTAATATTGAATAATTTCTTCGAAATACGTGACCGCCAAGATTATTTTTATTTTTCGTTATAGATGGGAGCAAAAAAAATATCTATATCTTTAACATAGTCTCTCTTACACCGGTGTGAAGTTGGCAGTCATTTTTCAACAGTAACTTTTTATCCAGCAGTAAAAACACCAGTGGCGTCGGTAAAAAGATATTTTTCACTGGTTCGGATAGAAATTGGAATACTATGAAAAAACTCATTCAGATTTTTTTTTTTTTATGTTCTGGTTCCCACGAAAAGGGATATCCTGTAATGTTCAGAGAACATCGTGGGAACCAAGGGAAAGAAGGTAGGAGTTGGTGTTTTTCTTGGATTTCTGGAGGTTGTATGCCTTGGGGAACACCTCCCTAGGCAATGAGTTCCAAAGCCTCGCTGTTCGTTGGATGAACGAGTCTTTGGAAAGTGATGTTCTGCAGGTCTCCAAAGTGACCACGAAGGGGTGTGATGACTGGACTTGACGGGTTAGTCTCGAAGAGACTGCCAAAGCAGGAACGATTGTTGATATTTCAGAAGAGCATCGCCCATGAAAATATCTATAAAATAGAGACAAATCGCCAACTTTTCTACGGTGTTCCAGACAAGTGAGCGAGTTTGTAAGCGAGGCATCACCGACGAGACGAATTGCCCTTTTTTGGACAGAATCCAATAGCCTCAGGATATGTTTAGGTGCCGCGCTCCAAATATGGGAACAGTATTCCAGGACAGGTCGGATCTGTGCCTTATAGATCATAAGCAGCTGAGTGGGGGTGAAATAGCTCTTGGCACGAAACAAAAAACCAAGTTTTTGGGATGCACTTTTGGCAATGGACCTCACGTGATTTTCCCAGGAAAGGTTATTGCTGATAGTAATACCAAGCATCGATGACTTCAGTGGTATGGTTACTCCTGACAAAGTTATGTTAGGCACAGTGAGATCGGCTTTTCTAGAGAAAACACATGCTTGTGTTTTGTTTGCATTGAATTCTAC
This sequence comes from Gonioctena quinquepunctata, assembly GCA_018342105.1. NCBI lineage: Eukaryota > Metazoa > Arthropoda > Insecta > Coleoptera > Chrysomelidae > Gonioctena > Gonioctena quinquepunctata. The sequence goes on from JAFIRS010000437.1 coordinate 618,887, forward strand.
CAAGTTATTAGATCCCCACTCGAGAATTGTTGCTTAGTCCATATTTATATTATTAACATTTCTTCCTCGTTCATTTCTGGTTTCACGGGCTGATATAGGGGCCCTGGAAGAGAAAGCGGTATGGAGGGTACTATCATCGGCAAAGCTGTGTACTGGACATGAAGTTGCTTTCAACAGGTCGTTGATGTGAAGTAGAAATAGTGTTGGTGCGAGAATAGATCCTTGCGGAACACCAGCATTTATGAGTAGAGTGTCAGATGAAACTCCATCGACCACTACATGGAGAGACCTGTTTGAGAGAAAACTAGCAAGCAGAGAACACAGCTGAGGGGGCAAGCCATAAGACGGAAGCTTGGCGAGGAGTCCCTGGTGCCAAACTCGATCGAACGCCTTGGAGATATCTAATGCCACAGCTAAAGTTTCTCCATACTTTTCAATAGATAGCTGCCATATATGTGAGACGTAAGCGAGCAGGTCACCAGTTGATCTCTGATGGCGGAAGCCATATTGCCTATCGTTGACCATTCCTGAGTCTTCCAGATATTTCATGAGCTCGATGTTGATGGCTTTTTCCATGACCTTTTAAATAATAGATAGCAGTGCGATAGGTCTGTAGTTGCTAGGTAGGGCCTTTTTGCCTTTTTTAGGGACTGGCTGTACTCTTGCAATTTTCCAATTGGACGGAAATACCCCCAGACGTCGGTAGTGGCGAGACCCAGCAAAATCTTTCTGATAGTAAACAGGTGTTAGTTCGGGGCCATTTCTTGAGAACAATCGGCGGGATTCCGTCAGATCACAGGCTTTGTTGGTGTTGAGACCCAGCAAAATCTTTCTGATAGTACGTTGGCGAAAGGTGATCTCGGGCATGTGACTGTCAATAGGTGTAATGTTCGGGGGTTGTTTTCCCGATGAATCCAGAGTGGAATTTCCAGCAAATAGGTGCGCAAAGATATTGGCTTTTTCCTGGGCAGTCGTTGCTAGTGTTCCATCTTCTTTGGTTAGAGGAGGAAATGAGCTGGAAGTGAAGTTTCTTCCCACAGCTTTGGCGAAAGACCAAAATGAACGGGATCCGTTAGGACATTCAGCAAGTTTTGATCTTATTTTGGCATTGTGGGCATATTTTGAGCATTCTATTGTCTCTTTGCGTAGTATTCACGGAATGAACGTCGCGTATCAATTTCATCTATTTGCAAAGGTGATAGAGGCCTAAAATCAACCCTCCGAAAGAAATAAAATAGACAAAAGCCTTCAGAAAAAACCTGCCAATTTGAAATTCACAAAACACGTTTGTTTTTACGAAATAATCATCCTTTAGCAATTTCATCCATTTGCAAAGGGGATGAAGGATGAAAATAAACCCCCAAAAGAAATAAAATAGACAGAAAAAACCTGCCAACTTGGAATTTCACAGGACACCTTTGTATTCAAGAAATGAACGTCTGGTATCAATTTCATACATTTGCAAAGGGGATGAGGGCTATAAAATCAACCACCCAAAAGAAATAAAATGGAGAAACACCTTCAGAAAAAACCTGCCGACTTTAAATTCATATAACATGATTGTATATTCATAAGGAATGAACGTGCCGTATCAATTTCATCCATTTGCAAAAGGGGATAAAGGGCTTAAAATACCCTCCGAAAGAATTCAAATGTTCAAACGCCTTCAGAAAAAACCTACCAAGTTGAAATTCACAGAACACAGAACACGTTTATATTCACGGAATGGAATGAACGTGCCGTATCAATTTCATCCATTTGCAAAGGGGATAAAGGGCTTAAATCAACCCCCCGAAAGAAATCAAATAGACAAAAGCCTTCAGAAAAAACTGCCAACTTTAAATTCACATAACATATTTGTATACATGAAATGAACGTCCCGTATCAATTTCACCATTTAAGGGGTGAGGGATGAAAATCAACTCTCCGGAAGAATTAAAATGTTCGAACTCCTTCAGAAGAAACCTACCAATTTGCAAATCACAGAACACGTTTGTATTCAAGAAATAAACGACCGGTTTCAATTTCATACATTTGAAACGTCAATTTAGAAAGGGGAGGAAGGGTTGAAAAACCCCCAAAAAAGAACTTCCCTTATCGATTTCATCCATTTGCAACGAGGATGAAGGGTGAAAATCAACTCCCAGAAAAAACAAAAACATACAAATTCAGAATAAATATTTAATTATTGAAAATATCTAATTGCGTCACTTGGTATACATATGAAAGGAAAAAAATACACACATTTTAATTCTTTCAGAGGATTGATTTTAACCCCTCATCCACTCTGCAAATGCATGAAATTGATACGGACGTTCATTTCAAGTATAGAAACATGTTTTGTGAATTTCAAGTTGGCAGTTTTTTTCTGAAGGCGTTTGTCCATTTTATTCCTTTTGCGGCGTTGATTTTCGCCCTCACCCCCTTTGCAAATGAATGAAATTGTTAAGTGTCGTTCATTTCATGTATACAAACATGGTATGTGAATTTAAAATTGGCAGTTTTTTTCTGAAGGCGTTTGTCCATTTTATTTCTTTTGGGTGGTTGATTTTAGCCCTACCCCCTTTAAAAATTTGGCTATTTATTGTTTATTTTATTTCTTTTGAGGGTTGATTTTCACTTTTCATCCCCTTTGCAAATGGATAAAATTGCTACAGGATCATTATTTCGTGGCAGTTTTTTTCTGAAGGCGTTTGTCGATTTTATTTCCTTTGGGGGGTTGATTTTAGCCCTTCATCCCCTTTGATTGATGAAATTGATACGGGACGTTCATTCCGTGAATACTACGTACTCTGAATGAGTTTTTTCATAGTATTCCAATTTTTATTCGAACTAGTGAAAAGATATATTTTTAACGACGCCACTGGTGTTTTTACTGCTGGATATTAAGTTACTGCTGAAAAATTACTGCCAACTTCACACCGGTCTCTCTTACCTGATCAGATATTTTCAATGATCCACTTTTGTTTAATTCATGCAAGGTTTGGTTAAGTATTTAACAAGTTGTATGTAATGTACCGTTTGTGGTATCAATGTTGAAGTTTATTTGTTTCTTTCTTGTTTTGACGTTTCGTATGAACTTGTCAAAGTTCAATTTATATACGAGTTCACTTCATGACGATTTCCCGTCGGATAAAGAGAAGCGTCGAACGTGATTTTAAAATGCGTTCCCGACAAATTGCGAGAATTTTTTTAATGATGATTATCAAAAAGAAAAGGTCACAGATACCTATCAGAGGTCTACAGGTTCTACCGATGTAGGATGCATCACAATCATTGCACTTCATTTGCATCCTACATCGGTAAAACCTGTAGACCTCTGAATTTCCGCATAAATGAATACTTAAACAAACACGAACAGTCCTCCTTTGGTCACCACCTGAAAGTAAATGTACATAACTTCAGCCCCAATATAAATACACACACTCTACATGAGAATTACAACATACTGAATTTTTTGGAAGACTTCCATATCGAGGAGGAACTATCCAACAATAATCTTTTCCGAAAATCTATCGGAAATATTGACATTTTTTATCATATTTTTGAAAGAAAAAGTCAACATTTCGTTGCACTCAGTCGTTTCCAGGCAACGGATAATAACTGTTAAAAAATATTAATTTTTCTGTGACGGGAAAAAAGTTTGACATTTTTTCTCTGTTGACAGGTAACAAAATATCAGTTTTCATGAAATTACTTTTTTTCCCGGAAAAAAACAGTACTTTTTTCCCGGACATATATACAGATATTTAATTTTAGAATATTTTATTATACAAAAGTTACATTTCCTTTATATCAAAAGTACAATTATTAAATGTGCATTGCATGAATGACATGTTCCTTGAACTATTCGGTACAACAGTCGAATTTTCTTGAGTTGAAATTATATTTTTTTTGCCATGGACACAACTGCCGTTGATGTACCTGGTCGCAAATCGGATGTTATTTCAGCACTGCCACACGTTCTAAACACTTTATTAGCTATTTCTGTCCTGTGTACTACCGATTCATCAACATACCCTTCAACGACCGTTGATGACTTCCAACCGCCATGTTTCTTCAGTGTCATCAAGTCTTCCCCAGATTCAACTGTATATGAGTTAGCATTTTCAAGTTGAAGAAAATTAGCTACTGTTTCAGGTACCTTATAAAACTCCATTGCGATATGCATAAAACAGGCGGCGATTCTTTGCTGCTGCTGGACGAAGAGCTATATACATTCGGTAAAATTTAATATATTCTTCCGTAACTACAAATCTCCTGTTTACATCATTCTTTGTTTGCTTAAGTTTCACAGTTAATAACGTTCCCGAATCTTCAATATCATCTAATGTTACCTGGCTGATTTCACGAATTCGACATGCTCCTGCAATCCCAAATACAACAACAACCTTGGCCATTAAATAAACTTCATGGGGAGCACTATTTAAAAAATCACTAATTTTTGTACTCGTAAAAATCGCAGCTTTCTTGGGTGTGTAACCTTTCCCATTTTGTTTCAGAAATGTAATTAGTTTGAACTATTTTAAAATGTCTACATTATTATTGGATTGTAACATACGTTTAATCATTGAATAATTCGACCACACTGTGATGGCTTTTGTTGTTGTGCCAGTTCCGAAAAATAAGCCAATAACACCGTCTCCGAGAAAGAACTGCATGTCTTCATTCTGAGAGATATGTCATAATTTGAATTTTCATTAAAAACTGGAATATTATTTTCACCATTACCACTCTACTGAGTTCGAATCATCAACGAGACATGTATATGTAGAAAAATTGGAGGCTACATTTTCCATTGTAACAATATGTGTCTATATTTCGGCAGAGTTCAAAGTTGGGTCTAATTGGCCGAGTAGTTTCAAAATTCCGGCTGTAAACATTGGATAAAAAAAGGATTTTCATAGCATTATCGGTAAACTATGTCAATAGGAAGATCTTTTTGTGCCCCACATTTTTTATTTTGAGAGTTTTTCTCTAAGTTGTACCCAAATCTAGAATAAAGTTTTTTTTTTTATGTTCTGGTTCCCACGAAAAGGGATATCCTGTAATGTTTAGAGAACATCGTGGGAACCTAGGGAAAGAAGGTAGGAGTTGGTGTTCTTCTTAAATTTCTGAAGGTTGTATGCCTCGGGGAACACCTCCCTAGGCAATGAGTTCCAAAGCCTCGCTGTTCGTTGGATGAACGAGTCTTTGGAAAGTGATGTTCTGCAGGTCTCCAAAGTGACCACGAAGGGGTGTGATGACTGAACTTGACGGGTTAATCTCGAAGAGACTGCCAAAGCAGGAACGATTGTTGATATTTCAGAAGAGCATCGCCCATGAAAATATCTATAAAATCGAGACAAATCGCCAACTTTTCTACGGTGTTCCAGACAAGTGAGCGAGTTTGTAAGCGAGGCATCACCGACGAGACGAATTGCCCTTTTTTGGACAGAATCCAATAGCCTCAGGATATGTTTAGGTGCCGCACTCCAAATATGGGAACAGTATTCCAGAACAGGTCGGATCTGTGCCTTATTGATCATAAGCAGCTGACTGGGGGTGAAATAGCTCTTGGCACGAAACAGAAAACCAAGTTTTTGGGATGCACTTTTGGCAATGGACCTCACGTGATTTTCCCAGGAAAGGTTATTGCTGATAGTAATACCAAGCATCGATATGGATGGCTTCAGTGGTATGGTTACTCCTGACAAAGTTATGTTAGGCACAGTGAGATCGGCTTTTCTAGAGAAAAGACATGCTTGTGTTTTGTTTGCATTGAATTCTACCAAGTTATTAGATCCCCATTCGAGAATTGTTGCTAAGTCCATATTTATATTATTAACATTTCTTCCTCGTTCATTTCTGGTTTCACGGGCTGATATAGGGGCCCTGGAAGAGAAAGCGGTATGGAGGGTACTATCATCGGCAAAGCTGTGTACTGGACATGAAGTTGCTTTCAACAGGTCGTTGATGTGAAGTAGAAATAGTGTTGGTGCGAGAATGGATCCTTGCGGAACACCAGCATTTATGAGTAGAGTGTCAGATGAAACTCCATCGACCACTACATGGAGAGACCTGTTTGAGAGAAAACTAGCAAGCAGAGAACCCAGCTGAGGGGGCAAGCCATAAGACGGAAGCTTGGCGAGGAGTCCCTGGTGCCAAACTCGATCGAACGCCTTGGAGATATCTAATGCCACAGCTAAAGTTTCTCCATACTTTTCAATAGATAGCTGCCATATATGTGAGACGTAAGCGAGCAGGTCACCAGTTGATCTCTGATGGCGGAAGCCATATTGCCTATCGTTGACAATTCCTGAGTCTTCCAGATATTTCATGAGCTCGATGTTGATGGCTTTTGCTAAATATTGTTGAATTTTTCAGTGAATCCGTAATTTTTGAATGCCTTGTATGTTCAGACACATAACAAAAGTTAATCTCTTTTCAACTCACCAAAGTCTCCCTCCTCCTTTTCAAAATCAGAGAAAATCAATTGACAAAAGGATACATCTTTTGTCAGGTTGATTGATAATGACAACAGGGTCCAAATGTCATCAATTCATCGAATGGTTGGCATTGGAAAATCTGTTTGCCAGGGTTATTGCAAATGAATTGATAAATCTAACAATCCGAATGGCTGCGCCATTTTTTTTTATATCCATTTCTTAAGGGCGTGAAGGCTTAGAATTATTTCTGATATTATGCCTCGAAAACTACTGCAGATATCCAGGGATTTTTATTTTGATATTTTTTTTGGGAAAGTAGGTATGTTGGATTTGAACAAATTTGATGTCTTATGGAAATCACAAACAATCAACTCATTCAGTTACAATTTGATTTTAAATTATTTTTTATCTTTCATTAAAGTTTTTGAATCCAATAAGATGCTTGTGGATAATTGGAAACCTACAATAAAGGACAAAATGTGATTGAAATTGAAAATTTTCAAATCCCATTTTCAAACCAAATGACGAAGAAGGAAGATATAAATTTTCCTTGACAAACCACAGTCGCGGGTTGAAAGAAATTCATTTCCATTTTCCAGATAATATCTTCTAGATGATTTTCATTGAATTTATTCTGAAATAGTTATCAAGTCAAAAATTCGATCCCAAAACCAAGGAATCTCATATGACGAATGAAAAACAAACAGAAATGACGTGCATAGAATGGGTCGTAATTTATTTTTGATCTTTGGCTTGGCAGTTATATAAACACATCCTTGAACCGTGACAATATTATCTCATGACCCAGATCTTGGTTTGTATGCAATTCATTCATACAATTTCAAACATAATTTTTAGTTAGTCCTTGGGAGGTGGTACCGTCGTGGCACAGCCTTGAATTTTCTCGATTTTTCCGTTTCCCATTTTTTAAATGTATCATTGAAAAAGAAAAGCCCTCGAAGCTACGTTATGAAACTATTATGAAGAATGACACCCATCTAATATTAACAGGTGAATAATTTGACAGCTAGGATCAATTAATTATAATAATCTTCCTTTTTTTGGCATTCGGACTTGGTCCATACGGTCGGTCACTATCGTTCATCCATTTATATTCATCGTTGCCTTATCGCCTATCGTCTATCTAATACAAAACCATTCGGAAAATTGAAGGAAGAAATCGCCAGGAAAAACAAGGATCACAAGGTTTCTTCTCGCCAAGGGGTCCATCGTGGTATTTATTTTAACAAACGAACAACACTGGACTGATTAGAACAGAGGATCGAATATATCTAAGTAAAGAGACAGTTAAACAAATTCGCCTTCGATTACGTCAAATTTTTAGGACTGTTTTCTGTATGAATTTAAAGATGCAGAGGATGTTTTTTTCGTTGGGGGCTCACAGTATAAGCAAATTGAAGGGGATGCGGGTTTCCAAACGAAGAAGGTCGGAGTAGAGCTCTTGGCCTTCCAACCTAGTATTTTTAAAGTTAAATCAAAATCTAAGTATCAGCTGAGATGGAGCTTGAAAGCTCCAAAACATGTCCTTTCAAATAAATTTCGTGGAGATGATTTCGAGTACTTCATTTCATCCACTTTGAGCAGAATGGACTTCTACCTTCGTTTATATACATTATTGAATGGTTTTTTCTCTTTTTCCAAGGCCTATCATAATGTTTGCAGATGACGCTACATGCTACATTAGTTGGTTATGAAAAAAATGTTTGGGACTAAAAGGTACTATGGAAGATGCTGATTTGTGAAATGCTAACAAACGCAAACTGAATAGAGACAAAACATAACATCTCAGGATCTTCACCAATAACCAGATTGCTGAAGGAAATCCAGTCAAATTATTAGATATGATCTTGGATGACAGATTCGACTGGTTAATATGGTCCATTAACCAAATAAGCTCAAAAATATCCAGTTATAGGTATGTTTTCAATTCGACAACTCAAAAAAGTTTAGGAAGAACGCAAGCAACGCGGATAACGTATTCAAACTGCATAAGAGATGTATAAGAGTAATCTCAGGTGCAGGCTCAACGATCACTGCAAACCCTTATTCGTCAAATTTGGGATAATGCCACTGCCGTGTCTGTTCATACAGGGTGATTCAAAAGTACTTCGACGAACTTTCCTCACAATATTCTAATATGGATTGTCCAAATAAATATATGTCCGGAAACGCTTCATTTCCAAGATGTTAGAGTTTTATTTTTATGTTCGTTTCGAAATACTGGTATTGGGAAGTTTTTTGAGGTGTCGAATTCGAACCTGATGTTATTATTGCTCTTACTCGTAGGGGGCGCCACCTACACGTCTTTTCTTTTTTGAGGATCCATAACTTTTTTGAGCGTACTTCTAGCACATTTTTCGGTAAAAAAATGTATTCTTCTATCATATCTACATAAAAAAGCTACCATTGTTACAAGTCGCTATAAGCAACCGTTTTCTAGATATTTGGACTTTCAAGTCGATTATTTGATAACCGATGCGTGTTGAAGTTATATTACTATTATTTAGCATTTTTCACAAGAATGCTTGTGACGTTGTGACGTTTAAGTAAGTAGTTTTGGTAATTACATATTATGTGACAGTTAACCGTTTTGTTGAAGTTTCTGTAAGTTTCAAAAACACTTATTTTGAAAAAATTGATTATATAAACAATAATGCTCATTTAGCCGATATGCAATTCGTTTATGGCCTTGCGGATGGCAATGCGCGCGAAGCAAGACGTATTTACCAGGAGCGATTTCCTAATCGAGTACTGCCTTCAGCTCCAACATTTACCAGTCTCCACCGTCGTTTGGCAGAAACAGGTAGCTTTAAGAGAGCAGCTGATATTATTGGAAGACCACGAGTAGTCCGAACCCCAGAATTGGAAGAAGCTGTTTTGAACGCTCTCGAGGAGAATCCAGAAACAAGTACGAGAATAATTGCTGAAGCTCTCAATTCTACTCAGTCCACAGTTTGGAGAATTATCCACGATCAACAATTTTATCCATACCATATTCAAAGGGTACAAGCTCTTTTGCCACGAGACTTTCCCCAACGCATTACTATGTGTCAGAGGTTTTTGAGAAAATTGGCCGGAAATCCTCAATTTTTAAGATATGTACTCTTTACGGACGAGGCAAACTTTTCTCGAAATGCTATCACAAACATTCATAACAACCATGTTTGGGCTCTGGAAAATCCGCACGCAGTTAGTGAAATACATTATCAGTATCAATTTTCTGTAAATGTATGGGCAGCAATAATTGATAATTACTTGATAGGTCCTTTCTTTCTTCCGTTCCGACTGAATGGCGCAACTTACAGAGACTTTTTAGAAAATGAATGGCCGAGACTACTTCAGAATGTACCATTAGAAATCCGTATCCGCGTGTGGTTCATCCATAATGGGGCTCCGGCCTATTTTAGCGTTGTAGCCAGGGAATTCCTTAACACTGTCTATCCAAATCGATGGATCGGTAGGGGTGTAGAAAAACCTAACCAGGCGTGGGCACCAAGGTCCCCAGATCTTAACCCGCTAGATATTTATTTTCGGGGACATTTGAAGTCACTAGTTCATAAAACTCCAATGGCGAACGAGGAAGATCTGAGAAACCGAATAGTAGACGCCTGTGAAACAATAAGAAACACACCAATAATTTTTGAGAGGGTACGAGATTCAATGACTAGAAGACTGAATGCCTGTATCTTCGCTGAAGGTCGACACTTTGAACAATTCATTTGAATAAAATTTAGTTTCCTTTATTTTATTTTATTCTACATATTTAAAATTTCTTGAAATAAAATGTTAATATTTCCTGCAAATTTTATTATACAAATACAGATTTTGCACCCTTGATACAAAAATTACTATTTCAAACGAGTAAAAATAAATAAAATAGGTGGCGCCCCCTACAGAAAACCAAAACAACTCACTTAAACGTCAAATTCATTTACTAAGCATTCTTGTGAAAAATGCAAAATCATGGTTATAACTTCAACACGCATCGATTATCAAATAATCGACTTGGAATGTCTAGAAAACGGTTGCTTATTGCGACTTGTAACAAGGATAGCTTTTTTACGTAGATATGATAGAGGAATTGATTTTTATACTGAAAAATGCGCTAGAAGTACGCTAAAAAAAGTTATGAATCTTCAAAAAGGAAAAAGACGTAGTAAGAATTGGACACCTCAAAAAACCTCTTAATACCAATTTTCGTTTAATTAAGGTCAGTATTCCGAAAGTTATTTAAAAAAAAACGAAAATAAATATAAAACTTCAACACTCTGTATCTTGGAAACGAAGCGTTTCCAAAAATATATTTATTTAAACAATTCATATTGGAATATTGTGAGGAACCACCTCTTGAAGTTTTTCGAAAATAAAGTATTTTCGACTCAAAAATAACTTAGATCTTCAAATTTGGAAAAAACCGTCGACTCCAGGAATAGGAAAACCTAATACAGATTGATTGAAAATGACACATAGAAACCGAGAATATAATAATATATAGGACAAATGTTTGGTTCTCCCTGTACACACGAAGTTTCTTGAGTTTTCCCATGACCTCCGCATGGTTTATTTCTTATCATTCTGAAATAAGGAAGATATCGAACTTTGCTACACTAAATGGCCAGCCTGTATAAAATGGGAAAAATGTGAATAATTTTGAGCTATTTTTGAAAATAGAGGATGAACAAAAAACTACATTATGAATTTTGTTTTTATTAAATATCCCGAGAACAGATTTTCTCGCTCGGATTGCACCGCTGGGAAGTACTCCAAAATAGCTCACCGACCCCCTATCTCTTGGGGTTCAAAAGTTACCAATACAATCTCATTAAAAAAGTGTATACGGTAATGTCAGCGAATAAACTCAATGATAGCAGCAACTATCTTGTGTGCCTACCCTAGATACCCAACTACATAATTTGATTGTTTATTTCCATAATTCGACCCAATAGAATTCAATTTCCTTTCAATTATTTCCACTCAGTGATTTCAGCGAATGGATATCCGCCGACATTTGTACAAATAACGAAATTTGCAATTCATTCATTCACAAAAAAGTACATATGTTTTCCACGTATATTCATGTCTACAGGGTGTTCTCAAAGGTGAGGCATTTCTTTAACATGATGTCAAACTTATCAAAATGTATCATTTCACCAAAAATGACCCATATGGTAGTAGCCAAAAAACGAAGTTTCAAAACTCGCCGAAAGGATTAAAGAACACCCCATTAGGTGAGTTCCAAACCTGTTTTGAACAATGGACAAAACGTTTGAACCACTGCATATCAGTCAATGGAGAGTACTTTGAAAAAAATAATCGAAAATATAAAAGTTAAAAGGAAAGTCTCGCTATTTTTGTTTCCATCCTTGCATTGGGATATTGATATTGAATGGAGCTGCTTGATTACTTACTCATTGATTGTGAAAATATCCAAAAGATATTCAAAACAGGTTTATTTGAAAAGACAAATTTGGGAACCCATTTGAAACACTTATTATCGATATATGATTGGGTACTTCAATCAAGTTATTGAAATAGGTCTAATCAGCTAAATTAACGGGTATTGAAAACCAATTTACTTCAACAAAAGAAAGAGAGATTTGTTTCATGTCCAAGAAAGCCACCATCCGCCAACAGCTGTGGTTTCACATTAGGACGGCTTGTGGTTTCTTGAACCTGAACCAAACCTCACAGAGAATTGTGCCTTCCGGCAAAGGACAAATATGTGAAATGCAAAAATTATAGGTGTGACATCTATAATTTTGCATATCACACCAATTTATTTTATATCGTAGAGAGATAAAGCCATATTACCTGCCATTTTCAAATGACACTAATAAGTTATTAAAATAGGTCTAATCTGCTATATTAACAGGTATTGAGTATTATTTACACTTTCTTGTAAAAGGTAATTCCACATCTCTAATTTTTTAAGACAGTATTTGTGTGTTCTATTAACAGGTATTTAGAACCTTATAATTGTTTAAACAAATATCTGAATGATTGTCAAAACACCAAAAGTTATTTTTTATTAATATGGTACCGGGATTCTATCAACATATTTTTAAGGAACTAATTTACTGTTTATCGTGAAGATATAATATTCTATATTAACGGGGTTTAATGGACATATTTGATGTTTTTTGTAAAGATAATGCCAATTTCAACAGCATTATCAAAATAATTTGAATGCCACATCGAGAGATATTAACCCTTTCAATGCTCTTGACGTATATTTACGCTAGCCGCTTAACTACTCTAGACGTATATATACGCATCGATAATAAAAATTAGATAGGATTACTGTATTTGGATACACTTGCTGATAATGTCATTCATATCTCTAATCTGCAAAATTAGTCTAGTTAAATTTCCGGAATATCCAATCTTGGGAAATTCTCCGAAGCGATAAAAAAATTGTAACACTTCATTAAAAAAAAACAATCTCGTTTTATACCTTCGACCAATTCTAATGGTACAATTTTTGTTTTGCAGAAATGCGTTGTTGCCAAGTTGGTTACTTCGGATTACTGAAAATCTGATATGGGGATGATTCGAAGTGATTACTATACTAATCAATCAGGCAAATCGTGCAATGATATTGAACTTTGCGGAAATGTGATGTTGCCAAGTTATGGACGCTAGAAATTATTTGATAAAGTTATATAGACATTTTCTCCAGAAAATACGTTCTTGCCAAGTTGGTCACTTCGGATTATTGGAAATCTGGTATGGGAATGGTTCAAAGTGGATACTATATCTATTGAATCAAGTGAATTTTGCAAAAAAAAAATCGTCTTTGCAGAAATGCGCTGTTGCCATGTTATGGACGGTTGTTGTCGTTGAGAAAAGATTTATGGAAATTTTTGATAAAAAGTGAATATAAATCTTTTTCCAAATCGGTAATCATAATTTTATAATACGTGGTTGCCAAGTTATAGAAGCTGAAAGATAAAAAAAGATGAAAATTGTATTTGAAGAACACGAACATAGATCTTCATCTATTTTGATTTTGTTCTTTGTTCTCCGTGCATTAAACATAAACGGATGTATGTTACGAATCCATACTACGCATCTGGAAAATGAAACGCCACTGGCTAGGAGTCCAAGAACACACAGCGAGTCTAGAGCGGAAACGAATCGAGAACCAGCATTACGCCGCGCGAATATTCGAAATGTTCACGAATATTCCAGCAGCGGAACTTACTAGAGCCAGGAATTCAATATAAGGCCTCGACGCACTGCGACATGTAGTAAAGAGAACAGATTTAAGTCAGTTCGGAGGGTAAAGACTACAGATTAGCGACTTCGGAGTGTTTACTTCCATTATTCCGGCTTATACATTCAGGCTAAACTGCACATGATGACGTTTTTTTCTAATTATCTGATATTGTGGAAATTTACTACTTCATTGCGGCTAAATTTAGCCTAGTCAGTAAAAAGGATGCGGGATAAAAAATTCGGATTTCTTTCGCACTTTCCAAGTACCCACCTAGTGAACTGTAAGCGTCGCGGGAAATCCCCTGGAAGCAATCCTTGAACACGTTAACATGGTATGGATTTAAACTATTTTCACTAAACCGTGAAACACAAACGTCACACTTACAAGTAAATCAAATTGCTGTTTCAATTTGAAAAATCAAAAAAAAGGTAAAAAGATGCCCACTAAGTATTTTAGTTTGTTACCTCAATATTCCCCTTTCTTTGCCAGCAATTTTCTCGAAAACTGTTAGCTGATTCAAAAAAATCAAGAGACCAACATTTCAGGTTTTTTCATGGCCAACTCAACTGATTCAAATAGTTTTTTTTCGAAAATAGAAAATTTTGGCTATAAAAACTGTAGGCAACCCTCATTCACCCCTTTGAATCATTTACCACATTTTTGAAGCAAGAAATGAATAGAGCGTTCAAAAAACCAAGAGAATTTTCCAAACATTTGATGCATAATTGTAGCCACAAATCAAAATTTACGTTTTCTTTGCGCAACTTGCGATGTCTGTAGCTTGGAGGGGGTGCATTTTAGGATACATGTTTATGGGAAAAAAGTCTTATTTTGACCCAAGGAATGCGCCCTTAAAATATTTGTATTGAATTTTGTAACACCCTGTACATATTCAACTGACATTGGATAAACTTTAACAAGCACGCACGCATCGTAACGTGCTAGCTGAGTCCGTAATATGAAGATGAGTACGCGAAAGCCATTTGTCTACGTGCTACATAAAATATTTTTTTGTACAAGTTTTTTAAAGAATGTTTTATATAAAAGCATTTTATTTCTGCCATCAAAATAAGGAAATATCAATAATCAATCAAGTATGGCAACTTTAGGAACTGAAAAAAATTCCAAAATTGCAACTTTTACGAACTTATCCTTGATGTGTTGCCATGGCTATGTCAATACTTTACGAACAAGTCAGTAAAAGTAGTATTTTTGGATTTTTTTTTATTCTGATGTAATTTTGAGGAGCGTGTACAAAAAAATATTTCAAAATATAATACACCGGTTCCTTCTCGCAGGATAGGCGACGAGTACTAGATCGGAATCGAGAATTACGTTTAACTGAAAGACATTCCCTTAAATTAATTCCAAGGACTAAAAATACAACGATGTGAAGTTTGCGCAAAACAGCACAAAAGACGGAAAATCAGACATATATGTCGCACATGTGAAGTACCATCGTGCCTCATTCCTTGTTTAGAAACATAATATACAAAAAACTTTTTAATTTTTTGTTAGTTATGGTATTTTGTATGTTTTTTCCAGTTAATATGAACGTCAATCCAAAATATATATAATTTGTTTTCTTTGAATACCCGATGAATTGGCCCAAACTGCTCTAGACGTATACGCACAACCTAAAATATTGCGCATGTGAGGTAATATTTCAAAAATCATTTTCGCAGTGAAAGGGTTGAGAACCAGTTTAGAGTTTAAACAGCTCAATGAATATGGAGTTGATTCACTGTGAAAATAACAGCAAATTTGCTTCAAAAGTGATTTGAAATCAATGTTTTTTTCATATTAACGGATATGAGAGGCAAATTCTCAGGAACTCACGCCCAATTTGAGGACTAATCAACCTATTTATGTTTATTATAAAGAGATAATGCGAGATTACTAACTATTCTTAATTGAGAGTCATTATCAAAATAGGTCTGAACTTTCAAATCAATAGGTATTGGGAACCCATTCGTTTTTTTTTTGTATGAATACCACATTACCTGTTATTTTCAATGAGAACCATTTCGGAAAGATTATTAACAGGTATTGAGTCAGCTTACTGTTCACACAAACACTTAAATGGAAATAGATTGTGAGAATCCAGCACAGTAAATTCAAAATAGGCGTATTTCTCATATGAATTGATATTCAAGCCAAATTTCCTTTGAAAGGCAAACTCGCACCATTTCAATAGGAGATGAGAACTTATTGCATTACCTGTTGATTGAAAAACATAGAAACATTAATCAAAACGTGAAAATAGGTGTGTTCCTCATATGAAATGACTAACGCTGAAAGACAGACATCTTGGATCTTACCTGTTTGAAAACATTAACAGGTAATTAAAAAGGTAAGAATGCCACTGACAATCTGCTGAAATCCTTCTTCACCTGTGAAAGTGCAGTATTGATTTTGTCTCTTTCAATTTGTAGTTATAGGTAGATGTAAACATATGCTTGAACTGTTCGCACTGGAAAGAAAAATGGACCACCCTTAATTTTGCATTTAAAAAAAAGCACATGTGAACATTCAATTTTTATGCATTCTGAAACGTACGTTCAAATCGAACGTTTACCAAACCGTACTTTTCTCCACTTTTTACCCGAATACGGCAAAGCCAAGAGGAGGGCTATGTATTTATATTCATCTGTTCCCGGATATCTTCTAAACTACTTATCATAATTTGACAAATGAGGTATCGATAGAAGCGTTTTGTTTATCCGTTGGTTATAGGCTATGTGACGTCACACTATGTTCAATATGGCGCCCGTCAGAGGGCATAAAGTCCAGTATAAAAAAATTTGAAATGTTCCGTGTCATATGAAATGGTTTAATTAGCACATTTTAGAAATATTTATATTACTAGCTATGGCTCGCTGCTTTGTTTGCATTAACTGGATAATTGCATATAAAACCACGTCTCAGATGTTCGTTTAGGCTATAAACGTGATAGATAGTCGGTTTCTTCATATTTTTTATTTTATTTATATAACTTATATCGACGACGTCGAAAAAAATGAAAATGCGAAACACTTTTTCTTTTTCCACCAAATAAGGTATCACACAACGTTTGAAAAGTGATTACAAAAATATAAAACCTATTGGATTTAGAAATTGGAATGAGAAATTGTAATGAAGTGAAGCACATGGATGACTTAATAGTAGATAAATAGAGCCGAAAATACGGACCAAACAATTCCGAAACATATTATTACAGTTTATTTCACCTTGCTTTGTGTTATCGATGGTTTGAAATGCACTGGAGCGAAATCAATATGGATATTATCACTGAGCAAAAAAAGTATGTATAATAATTAAAACAAAATTAAACCTAAAACTAAAATTAATTGTACAGCGACACTACATACATTTTCTCGTGAAAATAAAACCGCAAAATAAATTAAATAAAAAAAATAAGTTCAAAAACTAAAACCTATATTGCCGTTTGTGTCAAAAGCAGTTGTTCTCATATACAGTGCTAGTCAAAAGTCCCCTCCCCCCTCGTATCTTTTGAACGGGTATACTTATAATAATGAAATTTGGAGGGTGGAAATAAACGGATGTAGGCTTCTCAACTGGTCATAACAGGTGACGCAATAGTCATAAATGACGTCACAAGGCCACTAAGACCATTAATTTTAAATGGGACCCTATGGCAAGTGACAGCTCGTTTGAAAGGTATTGACAATACCTATTCAGTCATACCAATTTTGTTTGGGTTTCGGCTGATTTTGATTGATAAATTGAAGAAATACGAAAATTATAGTTTCGCATTTAATTAATAAAGATTTTAAAGTACGCCTCTGGTTAATTGTCAAAAAGGTTGACGTTTTTGAATTCTCTACTTGTCAAAAGTGTTTATACCTTGAAAATTTACCTAAGCTATTGTTTAACGAGACGTTTAAGTGTTTACATAGGCAAAATGGTACGTACTGTAGCCGACAAAGTAGCAGCTATCTTAATAATTGGTGAATGTAGAAACAATTTCCATGCAGCGGAACGACTGTTTAATGAGAGGTACCCCGATCGCCCTATATCGAGGGTTTATTTGAGGGAGCTTCTTCGGAAGTTTGAAGCATCAGGTAGTGTTCAAGATGCCAAACGATCTGGTCGACCAACAATTAGTGATGACAAAAAAATTGACATAATTGGAGAAATGGTAGTAAACCCTACTTCTTCCACAGCCCAAGTTGCGTCTATCTGTGAAGTCAGTCAAAGGACAGTACATAGGGTGTTGGCTAAAAACAAATTTCATCCATACAAATTAAAAATGGTGCACCAACTTTCAGATGATGACCCCGACCGAAGACTAGAATTCTGTGAATACATAGCACTTATAAAAAGTAAAAAACACTAAAAAATTAAAAATAAAATGAACCAAAACCAGGAATAAGAAATTTGTTTTAGTGACGAAAGTACTTTCTTTTAAGGAAATGTTAACACTCAAAATGTGAGATTGGAGTGACACAAATCCTCACATCTTTCGTGAAAAACATACAATTTCCAGAAAAAGTAAATGTTTGGGCAGGTATTTTGGGAAACCACATAGTTGGGCCTCTTTTTCTCAATGCTAACTTAACCGGTGAATTGTATCTGGAGATGTTACAAAATGATATTGAGGCGTTAATTCTTGAAATTCTAGAAGATAATCCAGATGAATTCGACAACTTGGAAATAACGTTTCAACAAGATGGTGCTCCTGCACACTATTACGGTGCATTAAGACGTTACCTAGATGAAGAATATCGTGGTAGATGGATTGGACGACGAGGTTCGATCGAATGGCCAGCTCGGTCACCGGACCTTACACCATTAGATTTTTTTCTATGGGGGTACTTGAAATCTAAGGTTTACGCTACAGCACCTGACAGTATTGCCATTCTGAAACAACGAATTGTTGAAGAATGTAGGGCAATTTCCGCTGACACACTGGGACGAGTACGACAAGAGTTTAGCAATAGGATGCATTACTGCCAGGAAGTAGATGGAGCACATTTTGAACACTTATTATAAGAACTGGTTCTTAAATCTTTATTAATTAAATGCGAAACTATAATTTTCGTATTTCTTCAATTTATCAATCAAAATCAGCCGAAACCCAAACAAAATTGGTATGACTGAATAGGTATTTTCAATACCTTTCAAACGAGCTGTCACTTGCCATAGGGTCCCATTTAAAATTATTGGTCACAGTGGCCTTGTGACGTCATTTATGACTATTGCGTCACCTGTTATGACCAGTTGAGAAGCCTACATCCGTTTATTTCCACCCTCCAAATTTCATTATTATAAGTATACCCGTTCAAAAGATACGAGGGGGGGAGGGGACTTTTGACTAGCACTGTATATTTTTAACCAAAATAAATTATTTTTTTGCCATATATTTTTCAGTTGACACCAATATATATTGAAACTGAACAAATATTTTTATTTTAGCGCTAATTCATAAATAAATATATCTTCAATATATATCAACAGTGAAAAGCAATATATTTATCACTTGTTACTAATACACATGAAAATGAGCTTTCGAGTTCTATTACTAGATGGCGCCAACATCATGTAATCAATTTCATCGCGACGTGTAAAACTGTTGTGTACAATAGGCCTTTTCATTCTAGAATTTTTTTTGTGCGCATGCCCCAACTTTTCGGACACTTTATACGTTTGTGTCATTGTTATCCTAACCTCTCTACAAGTTCTGAATTTCAACCATAGTCTTAGGTGGATACAATTATGTGCTTCAACTGTTGTATGAAGCACCAAGAATGAATTTTTCATTTACTTGCACTGATAATAAGGATAATAACCCGTGAATTTACTAAGTGTCCGGAATTTTCATATTACCCGCTTTTTCAACATGACGGATGCGCTGGCGCGTAATGAGTCGTGAAAAGGCATATGGAGTCTGCACAAGTTGCCAACAAAAAAAAACAAGGGTTCTGCCTCTCCAATGGCAATTTTTTGACTTTGGTTGAATGGAAAATCTCCAATTTGATATACCAATTCCATTTCTTTTGGTCATGAAGCGCTTATATATTTCTTATATCGAATGTGTCATTCATAGATATTTTGTGTCTGAAAATGTGAACAGTTGGTTTGTTAAAAAAAGATTGAATTAGAGAATACACAACACAATAACAACGGAAGTCAAGCAATGAGAAAAAGAAGCGGCATTCTTCTGCGTTAAGGTTCTAATGGTATCTTGACAGATGACAGTCGATAATGCACGAAAGCACGAATCAGATTGGGACAGGCACCAATTTTCGAGATATGAACACGAAATTCCCTATCAACAAAACTTTTTTATACACAAAAATAACACTTTATTCATCATTTATCACTAAACATCAACATCATAAACACTTTGGGCCTGAAAGTAAATGAATCATAAACACCATTTACCACTAATTTAATACTAATACTAATCTTATACTAATACTAATGTACTGAAATACTTGCTGTAAATAAACATTCATTCATTCAGTTTGTGATTCTCTACACAACCCTGAAGAAATTATGACAATTGGAGGGGCAGAAGTTTTTGAAGTTTTTTTTGAAGTTGTCAACTTTGCCAGACTCCCCTATTCATATTGAAAAGTAGACTAATGTATAACCAGCGTTGCCAATTACCGGGATTTTTCCTGAAAATCGGAAATTTCAACGTGTGCCGGGAATTGTGTCGGGATTTTTACAAATGCAGAAAAAAGAAGGAAATTTCATTACTATTCGTAACTTTTGTTTCATTCGTAACACACTACATCAGATATGGGCCATTGAGTTCACTATATTGAGCAGCTAATCAGAAAACAGGACACCGTAAGCTGAAACACGAGAAGCTGCTATGTGAACTAGGCATAACATATGACGGTCGTCAACTGTCATGTATCACGTCATTCCTGTTTTCTGTCAATGTTTACTTGCCAAATTATGAGAGCATACCCATATATTTTGTAGATAATTTGATATATCTTTGCTCGTTTGAATTTGCCGGGAAAAACGATCAGATATAAGTTTCAGGTTTTTTTCGGGAATTTTTGGGAAATTTTCAGGAATTTTCGGGAATTCACCCGTTACACACTAGGATTACGACATATATGAGAGTATCTGATTTTCGTTTCCCATTTCCCACTTGCGAAATACCTAATTCATATAGAAAAAGACTGCTCATTATTTTCCTGCGAACTTTCAACTTTCTAGTTAACCTTCAATATCATCTTGAAGATATGATATAGGGATGTCAAACATTCAAGATGGCGGTAATTTGGAAAATAACTATTATTTGATATTGCATTGTTGTCAATTTGGAATGATATCTAAAGACAATAAATAATGGTTAATATCTGCTTTTTTATTGATGCAATTGCTTTCAATTCCCAACATACAGGACTTCTCACGATGAGCGTTAATTGGACGTTTCTGGCAAACCAGGCAACGGATCAACCTGAAAGTTTCACAGTATGCATAAAACAATATGATCTACACGCCTAAAATTCATCTCGAAAACGGTTCGAAATCGAAATAGGATTTATCTGAACAAAGTCAATCTAAAATTGGATGTAGAGCTCAAAAATGTGGAAATATACAGGGTATTCCATTTGAAAAAATTGACTTCCACTTAGTTTTTCATGTGAACAATTTATCTGCATTTTTTAAAGACCCTGTATGAGGCAAATGAAAATATGACTCGAAATGAAGATCCTCATGGTATCACTCCACTCCATTTCGAATTTGATCGTCTTAGTACCAGAGAGTTCAAGATTATCAGCGTTTATAAAAGTACGTTTGGTAAAAAAAAAAATTGAAATTAATTTATATCTTCTAAACGGTAATTGATAGGTATAGGGAAATAGTACATGAAGTTGTTGACAAAGTGATAAGAAATCATAATATGATATTATATACAGGGTGTTCCATTTGAAAAATCAAAGTAGCCGCTACTTTATAGTAGAAGCGGCAAAGCCGCATCGTCTAGTAGATCATATTAATATATGCATACTGTGAAATTTTCAGGTTGATCCGTTGTCTGGTTTGCCAGAAACGTCCAATTAACGCTCATCGTGAAAAGCCCTGTATAGTGGAAATTGAAAGCAATTGCATCAATAAAGAAGCAGATATTAAGCATTATTTATTGTCTTTAGATATCAATCGAAATTGACAACAATGCAATATCAAATAATAGATATTTTCAAAATTATATTAGTTTTCTTGAAATATGTTTGGGATAACCGTTATTGGTGAAAATGTCGAATAGTTTCTTCAAATTCTGTTCTAGAAGCGTTCCATGACATATGTGAGTAATTCTATTTTTCCTATTTATTACTGTGTTGTATTTTTGGTTCGTGGGATGATTTGAGAAATAATTAATGAATCTTCCAGATGAAGTCTGTTTTCGATGGCAATCCAATATTATTCTGATGACTTCAGTTCTTGTGTCTAAAAATCGAACACTACGATCTTTTTCACATTCCACTGGTAATTTCAAGTTGGTATCAAAAGAGTTGAAAATGTCTTATGTTGTTTGAATGCTGTCCGCTGGCACAGCACAAATAATCATCAACATACTTATAAAAAAACGGACATCTGAAGGGTAGAGTCGGAATTCTAGTATCCAACAGGTGATCTAACATTATCTAACTGATGGGAGGACCAATAGGTGTTCCGAATATTTGTTTGTAGAATTTTTTGTTGAAACTAAAATATGTATTGTCGAATATAAAGTTGAATAACTGAATAAAATTGTTTTTCCATTAGGTGGCAAGTGAGTTCACCGGGATGTATTCTCATTATACATGTTTTTTATTAAAAAAGTTTGTTTTTGTGATTTTTTCATCTTTCTCTCATTTGATGGATACTTGAATACATACAGTCCTAGTCTGAACGTGCTACTGAACAATACTTGACTAACTTAGAACTAACCACTTGTTCCGCATACCATTTCGGAGAACTAATTCGTCTCAAAACTCTCCTCTATGTAGAATTGTTCGAAATGCTAACAAGTACACTGATCAAATCGATATTTTCTTCAAATCCCACCAAAAATTAAAGACCACTTTGAAACGACTCATGTACCAAAGAATTAATAATCAAATTAGTAAAAGCAAACAACTAACAAAAAATCACTTTATCTTTGTTACTTTGTCTCAATTGCTCTCTGAAATTTGTATTAGTATTAGTATATAAGTTTAAGTATAAGTAAAATTAAATGTAATAATGTAGGTACTCTAGTGGACTTTCGTCTGTCTGTATCTTTCATGACCATTAAATAAATAAATAAATAAATAAACTCTATGTTTTATGAGTAGTTCCTATATATATTATTGCTCGTCACATTATGCCACTATGTCTTTGTTTTTGCTGTTTTAGATTTCTCCCTATGAAGTTGATAAAAATGAACGAAATGTTGAGATTTATGAAAAACGCATGAGTTGGTATTAGTCACAAATATATATATATATATATATATAGAGAGAGAGAGATGTCCTGCTCGCTGTAAACTAACTCCAAGCTATAGAATGTCTCTGGGTAATGCTTGCGTTGGAGTTGAGGTGGCAATGCTGCCAATCGGATTTCTCTGCATGACAGATCTCGCCACAGCCTGGTTATGAAATTAATATATTTGAATCATTCTATACGGGTTCGCAAACCTACCTTGTACTGATGAGGGCAAAAACCCCGTAACGGGTATACACGTCGTCAATTCGAATTAGATTGATTGATATATCTCTGCAGCAAGCAGTAAGTAAGAGGCTCAGCATAATTATTCATGAGATATAATGCTATGTTTGTGGAGGCATTAACTAGGAAAGTAGTTGTTTTCTGGTCAAATGAACCCTCTATAGTTTGGGGTTAGTTTACTGTGGCTTTCCTGATTCAATCAGGATATATCTCGTCTCATGCAGAAACTCCCTGGACTAGTATGGATTTTTTTGTCAATTAATTTACGATGAGAAATAAGTGGTGTTATCATGGCGCCACTTATTGAAATCCCCGTGTAAAGCCGCAGCCATAAGCTATATGGAACAACACGAAGAAAGACATGGATGTGTGGCATAGACAAAAATATAAATTCCATGCGATCATAATAGTTTTTTATGAACTTTACTGAACTTGAAGGGTCATTACTTCGAGATTGCTAGTTTCGATTCCAGATTCATGTTCAACAGGCAAATGAAGACAACAAAATTCATGGGAATGCGCAAATAGGCGAAGGATGACTATTACGAACTAATTTGATTACCAGAATATACTACTCTAAAAAAGCGGTATGATAAATGATAACAAGTATAATCGTAATTTATCGTACTTACTTATTACAAACTGTCCAAATCACTTTGTATGTTTTCGCCAGGCTTTCTATACTTAGACGTTCGATCTAATTTTGTAACTTTGATCAAAAAATAGATCTTTGAGGTTCTTACGTCACAGTCTCTTCTCGTTCACCGTGTTATTCGACTAGACCGTGTCGAAATTTATCATAATCCTAATACTCCCAATGAAAAGTAATACAGGTTTTCACAACGCCAAATACAATTTAGTATATGACATTTCCAATATTCAACTGTCACATTTTGATTTATCGTTTCCAGCTCAACTATTGGCTCTGTCGGAATAAGCCGAACTAAATAATTATGGATCGGTTTTATCATTCAGGTGTAAGGTGTAAGACTCAAAGACCAACAAAATTTCTGCAGTGCAGTTCATAAATATTGTTGTGTTTCTCTTTCTGTTCATGGAGTATCGAAAAATGCTCAATGTTGAAAGGCTAATTGAAAATAAAATAAGTAATAATTATTTATTATACAAGGGAAAAAAGATTTAGATTTCAGCTCGAAGAAAACCGAGAGCTAAAATCTTACAAAACTTACAAAATTGCCAAGGCCATTCAAAAATTATCTCATGAAAACAATCAACCAGAATCGGATACTTTACATTCATGTTTTGGCTTCAACTACAGGCATTCAACTATAAAAAGCATCTAATATTAGTAATTGTTTGAATTTCAATATAAATATTAATATAAACAAATTTGGAATGTTCTAGAAGTGAATATAACGATTTGACCAGTGACCACAATCTTGTAATATCCCCTGAGAAGTCTGCTATTGTTTTCTTTACAATACACAGACTTTTACTCCGAATAGTGTATCTCTATGTGGTTTTGATATTCCTGCAAAAAAACATTACAAATATCTAGGCATTGTCTTAGACAATAAGTTATTATGGATACAAACATAGATCATGTCAAAAAGAAAAGTGGGAATGGTATTAACATGCTAAGTGTGTCCCAAAAACTAAATGGGGTGCAGATCCCAATATCGCACTCCAATTCTATAAGGCTTACATTAGCTCGATACTGGACTACGGTGGTACTTTGCATGGATCAGCAGCAGAATTTCATCTGCAGAATTCAGTTCAATGTCCTTAGAATCTCCTCGGGAACCTTAGAATCTCCTCGGGAACCTTAAAATCCTCACCAATCCAGGCACTTTCGGTTGAAGCCCAAGAAGCGTCCCTTGACATCAGACGTACATATCTAACAGCCAAAAAATGATAAAAATCAAGTGTTTTGCAACTAATACCCTGCTCCTAAAAAGTATAACATATTTACCTATGGAGACCCTACATTTTGGGAATTGAAAAAGTTCCCTTTTAGTTGATGCATTCATAGATGAAAAAACAGCCCCAAAAGAGTCGATGAATACCCCATCTACACGTTAGAATTCAACGCAATCATGTTCAAACCAACTATCATTTCCCCGGAATATAATGAAATTCCCACTTATAATAATGCACTCCTCCAATCCATACTGTGTCGTAACCCCAAATTCTATCACATCTATGGACTCAGAGCATGAAGGAGGAGTTTAACGTGGGGGAATCTGCCAAACTAGTCCAGACAGTATCACTTATCCCCATTTACCGCTGCGATAAAAAGGGTGTTTACAAAGAGTGAGTGAACGGCATTTGTGTTGTGATTCGGCAGATAAAAGCTTCGTTTCAAAGAGAAGCCCAGTCTAAAAAGTGCGCGTATAATAAATGAATGACAATGAACGAGTCGGCCGCAAATCATCATCATCATTTATTTAATTCCATAGGACAATTTACATTGTCATTTTATAAAGTATATACAACAGTTGATAGAGAAGTAGAGGAAGACATTATTTACACTATATACAGTTCACAGGTTTTATACACAGTAAAATAATATAATATAGTGAGAAAGACAGAGACAAATCATACAAATACTATCAAACAGTGCTCGAAAAGAATTCATTCATATTGTAAAAACAGTTATCAATTAGGAATGTTTTCAATTTGGTTTCAAAGTCAATCAATGATTTACTAGTTTTTACGTAGTCTGGTAACTTATTAAAAACTTTCAAACCCATATGATCAGCTGACCTATATAATATTTTATTTTTTGAGAATGGTACATGAAAATGTCGAGTGGAATAATTATGAAAGTGTTCATTAAGTAAAAATGTTTTCTTATTTTGAAACACACAAATACATAACTCGTATACAAATAGGCATGTTAAAGACAAAATATTGTATAATTCTCTGCATGATACTCTACATGGGACTCTGGCAATGCATCTAATAATGCCTTTTTGAGCAATGAAAACATCCGATACATCAGTAGCATTTCCCCAGAAACAGATACCGTACCGCAGTCTTGAATCTACTTGTGCATAATACAAATTAATTAGTTGATTTGCTTCCAGTACATCTCTCAAATCAATGGAAAGAAATTTCAAGGAAGATAACTTATTTGTAATTTTTTTACAGTATTCTTTCCAATTTAGATTCTCATCTAGATTGATGCCTAGGAATCTAATCGAATTGTGAATACTATACACCGGACTATTGTCAATGCTGAAAACCAAATCATCAACTCTCTTCTGGCTATAATGAATTCTGGGTGTTGAAAGGCAAATTGTTATCGTTAAAATAATCCGAAACTTTGGTCATCAATTCTGAGCATTTGTTCTCAAGTGCAGGTATTTCTGCTGCCGAGATAATGAATGGGAAATCATCAGCATATGCAGCGTAATGTTTATCGCCTATAAAATGATCGAGTTGATTAACATATAGTATAAAAAGCACAGGGCCTAAAATTGATCCCTGTGGACCCCCATCTCTAATATCAAATTCTCTGATTCTCTCTCTTCCGAGAGAGCTTCTGAAGAAACGAATTGTTTGCGGTGTTGCAGAAAAGATGATATCCAAGATAAGGATGCACCCCTCAAGCCATACATTTCCAATTTAGCCAATAGTTTTCCATGATTGACATAGTCAAATGCCCTGCTGAGGTCACAAAAAACTGCAGCAGGACATTCGCCTGCATCTACATAAACAACAATCTGTTTATAAAATGAAAACATAGCGGTTGACGTTGATCTTTTCAACTGAAATCCATGCTGTTTACTTGTGATGATGTCAGATTGTTCCAACAAAGACATGAGTCTGTCTAGAAAAACATACTCAAATAACTTTGAGAAACTATTTGGTACTGTAACAGCCCTATAATTTGGGTAGGATCATTTTTTTTTAAACAGGGATAACACTTTTCCAGTTTTCATATTCAGGAGAAAACAACCAGTTTCAAATGATTTATTTACTGAATATGTGATAGGCTCTGATATAATTCGCATTATTCTCTTCAGAAGAAATGCTGGAATGTCATCTTCTCCTGCAGACTTTTTATTTTTCATTTTTGTATTAACAATTTTCAATAGTTAGGCTATAAGAATGAAAATTTCGTTATGTTTATGAAAATCAACTATAGAGTTAAATTTTCTTTTTATATTATTATAAAATATATCTAACAACCAATCAAATATTTCTGAAGAATATTGTCTGAACCGTAGACTTAACAATGATGATTATTACTAATGATATGGATAATGAAATGAAGATGATTGGAACTAAATCTAACAACTAATCTTAATACTGTATAACTAGCACTCTGATATTTGTGCGTAGCCCGCGGTATCGTATGAATCTTCTTGGATTTGTTTATCAATGTCTATTATATAGGTATTCTTCTATAGCAGAAAAGAAACGATCTCACCATATACATAATACAATGAATGTATATCAGCCTTGAGTTGGACAATATTCGAATGATTATGTCGATTTGATTCTATGGACTTTGACTTTCTCTCACAAATTCTTAGTTGCTCTCACCAACTCTGCCCTGGTCGTGGATGTACTATTCGCAAGTTCAAACTTCAACCACGTGACAACATGATTGAATGCAAATTTCAAAATCGAATATTATTTTTGAATACGAGAACCAAATTTGAATCATTGAAAATGATCTCAAATCAAAAGTCAGAATGACAAACAACATTCTTTTGGCATACCACCAAGAGGCTCAATCAAACGAACTTCGAACCGCTATGAATGATGAAGGTTCTATTTCAAGGTCTTTCTCAGATACTGGTTTCAAAAACATAGTTTTCTCATTGAAAATCATTAGAATATGTGAGATTAACTCATGGAATATCTTTCATCAAATCGATAGGACTTTCAACAAAAAAATCATTAAATTTTTTAGCTACAGTTTTTGGGTCACTCATGACGATGCCTTCATAATTTCTAATGACAATTTCATTAGGCTTCTTTTTTTTATTTGTCAGTTCCCTCACAACATTCCATGAAGAACGTACAACATCATCGGAATTCACTATGAGTCCTTGATAGTAACTCTTTTTTTGCATTCAATAGAGCGCAGTGCTTTTTTTTAGCTTCATTGTAAACTGATGTTGAACGGTTATCGCATATTTTCAGAGCGAATAAATCCTTCAGGTTACGACACTACCATCCACCCAACAATTTTTCTTATCGTACAAGTAGCATTTACGTTTGGGAAAATGCACGTCAAAAGGTGATAAGAAAATATTATAAAAATGATCAAATGCGCCATTGAAATCCTCTATATCATAAAGAGATGACCAATTTTCAGTTTCTAAAGAATATTCGAAATTACAAATATTACCTTTATTGAAAATTCTTTTCATTTTCGATACCTTGGAGATAGTCCCACATTGCCTCAATGATTTTAATTCTGCTAGTACGGTCCTGTGGTCTAAAATTGAACTGTCTATGACACAATATATAAATAACCTCGAATCAAATGTAAATGACGTGAAGGAAGTAAATCAAGTTTCCGGGTGACCACTGCTGTATTGTACGCGTTTAAATGCACCACCGAATACGAAATTTTATGGTTTTTCTATCGTGAACTATAACACGAACAAAGGGAAGAAGTGAGTGAAGAAAAGTCCGTTATCATTGTACACTAATTGACAACTAGTTTACTTTTTTATTGAAAATTATTGACTAATTGCAATAAATGCGGTATTGATATTTATTTTGTACGGTATATACTTGGAAATTTTCAATGTCAATTCATAATTTCTTTCTGCATATTTGGGTTGAAAAACTCGACGTTAATGTATTAGAATGAATTTTCACATTGATAAAAAAAAGGAAAAATTTTCATACTAATGATTACAGTAATCTAGAAAACATGAAACTTATTTTTATTTATGTAATACACATTCAAAATTATTTTCTGACAGTAAACGAACAATATGAAAAATATGCGAAACATATGTTTATTTATATTTCTTCCATATCTCCAGACTTACACCCACTGGACTTTTGCATCTGGGGTCACCTGAAGTCCTTGGTTCATACGACCCCCCATTGAATGTGTGAATGATTTGAGGAATCGCATCTTTGCCGCCTGCGAGACAATCCAAAACACACCAGGAATAATTCAACGTTTGCGCCAGTCTATGAGACGAAGACTTGATTCCTGTCTAATGGTTGGAGGTGGTCATTTCGAGCAGTTTTTATAACTGTTCCGTTCGATCTTGTTGCCTTTTTTTTGGTGTAATACACATAATTTTGTTTTGTTTGTATTTTTTATTTGATATTCTATTAAAACAAAACATGGTACTCGTACATGCCTACATTGATAGTTAAAACAAGCGGAATAATTTTAAAATACTACGTTGAAGTCACAAGCTGTGCAAAAAAAAGGTGACGACAGCCAGACATTGAATTATTGGAAATTTTCATCGACGAAACACTTAAGTTTAACTACCATATTGATTATCTATGCTCAAAGCTGAGTCGAGCATACTATGGCATCAGAGTTCTAGCGAAACACGCTAACAGTAACATAGTCAAAACATTCTATTATTCCAACTTTTATTCCCATGCTCGCTTTGGTACTATTCTCTGGGGAGGCTGTTGTAAAGCGGTCAGAGTATTTAACAATCAAAAAAGGGCTCCACGTGTTATGAAACGTCTTAGATATTTGGATTCATGCATAAACCATTTCAAACCACTTGGGCTAGTCAACATTCCTGCATTATATATTTTTGAATGTATTAAGTTCGTTTGCCGCAATAGGCATTACTTCACAGAATACGAACCCAGCACTCCTATAATACCAGACATAATATAAACTTACTTTAGTGTGCCACCCCACAGACTATCTTTTGTTGAAAGAGACGCTCTTTTTTCATGTATTGAATTTTTCAACCATTCACCTACTTCCTTGAAATCCCCACTTGACTTCAATGTAATTAAGAAACCACTAATCAAACAACTTTGTGAGCTTGAGCCTTAGATAACTGAGGATTACTTGGCCCATCATTCTGGCTGGATATACTTAGTTCACTCACTCAGTGTATACTTTTCTGTGACTGGCTTGTACATTTTGTAATATCATAAGTGTAATAAATCATTATTGATATTATTATTAAAATCCAAAGAAATGCAGAGGAATAATGTACCTGCTATCTCTCCAAGAATGTTTCAATGATTTCTACTCTGAACTAAATGAACATAATCTTTTTCAGGAATAAGATTGCCTTTTTATAAGTTGGACATAGCATCAGACTATATTGTATCAATACTGACCTACATAATAGGAAAAGTGTTGATTTTCAGTGTTTGGAGTAAGTTATCCTCAGATCATGATGTTACGGACACGAAATATTCTGAATAAAACGTCGATGCAATTTTGCAAATTGTCCACATTCCAATTGATATTAAAATTTTTCAACCACATCAGCATATTCAGCTTCACCATACCAATGTTATTACTCATGACTATCGGGTAAATCAATTATACAGACTTATTCCAATTAAATAATTTAAAATTATTTTTTTTCCGAAATTTATTTATTTATCGAAATCGAAAAGTACTACCAATGAATATTTCGAACCTCAAATCATCAACTCCCATGTGGGAGAACAAATAATTTTTTATCTCTTTTGGCAACCGAGAGAATTTATAGTTCTGCCATATCTATTCATATTTCTTTAATCGTTTTTTTATTCGTGTAATTTACTGGAACATTAGACATGTAAGTTTATATTAAATTTTATCAATTGTTTGTGAAAATATTTATTCACCTGTACTGAGTACTGATTTGTCGCCGCTGCTGTTTGGCTAATCACTTCCGCATGTATGCTGGGATATCAGTTTTTTTACTTCCCGCACCTGACACACGTGACCCGATCGCACCAATGCTGCTGCTTTTTTTACAGCCTGATCCTCGAAAACAATGTGGCTTGTAATGGGTGAAAACCCAGTTTAAAGCACTTGCTCCATCACGAATAACACTTTTCAACTTGACAATAAATTACATGTGAAGACTACGATGACAGGCGAATCACGTGTTCAGCACTTTGATGTAGCCTCACGCGCTTCGCAGACGACTTGTCTAAATCTGATTTTTATTCATTACTAGCGCAATTTCCGACACCGGGCCTCTGTTTAATTCAAAGGTTATACAGGCCGAATCACAATGCAACCGCAGTTTTCACGTTTGTAACAAACACATTCAAACTGCTGAACTTTGAAAACACTCTATTTATCAAAGGGGCAAATGCAGATAAATTGCACTATGTGGGCAAATTCGCCCGATTCCGTCACTGCGGCGCCACTTACAAAGGTGCTCCACCTCCATACAGATGGTTCCATATCCATGCAGGGAACCAGCTCAGCATTTTACATCGCACATACAAACTATAACTACCTGTTAGAACTTTAATTTTTTTTCACGGTGTACAGTGCTGAATTAATTGCTAACGAACATGCACTAAAATGGCTTATGGAAAATATTATAATCCTTTCTGTATTGGACGCTTTAAATAATTCAAATTTCTACCAAATCTATAAGTCGCATAATTTGTGCAACGTTAAAAACATATAATTCAACATAGACGTTATTTTCGTGTGGGTTAAGGGTCACTGTGGAATCGCAGCAAATGAGTGAACACTAGCTAAACAGGCATGTATTTCATCAAATGAACTAGTTATTACGCCTTGTAAAATTGTAATGGGTTGTCAAGTCGTTCAGGAAAACACAACACTTCTGGGAACTTTTATATTTCTGGATGTAAGTTTGTAGGTTGAAGCAGTCTGTATAGTCATACGCTTGATACAGTTTGGATTTAGAATGAATAGAGAATACTTTTCTTCTAGAGATTTTTGACTTGGAATCGTAATTGAATTCTTATGGTGACTCTTTCGTCGGTCTGATGATCTTCTTCATTTTTGTTCATCTCTTTTATTCCGAAAAATATTCTATTATCATAATTAGCTACAAATAGAGTATAATCGTAACAAATAAGAAAATGGTCAGATAAGATTAATTACTATTAACATAATGCGATATTTGACAATTCTTCGTACATAATATTTGTCATAAACAGGATATTATATCAATCGGTAAATATTAGTGGCGACCAAAGATTCCAATATTCAAAACATTGCTATACAGGGAAAATTTTAATTAGCTTAGTAAAGAATAATATTCGTGTTTCTTGGGAGAGACACTGGAGTCATTTCATATCTACATAAAAAAATCACTATACATTAATACATCCCTCTTAACCTCATCGTATTCCCCACTTAGCAGACCTCAGATTGAAAAGAAAACATTCGGTAATTTTTACACGACTCAAACTGAATCACGGAAAATTTCCCTCGTATCTCCACAAAATTGGTCTAGCTCGCATGTAATTCCTTTTCAGCAGAATGAACCCAATTAATTATTAGCGTGCTATCGAATCAAATTCAACAACCAATTAACATTACATCCTTACTCAGTCTACAACACAAAAATATTTTTTATGCGACGATCAAATTCTGAACTGAAACAAAACTTGACATTTGAGGATCATTATATAGAATTTAGTAGGTTAGGGATTTAAATAAAATACATAATTCGTTTGAACCGTCTATACGTATATTCGTTCAAAAGCTGAGTATCGACTAACTTTGTGTATATTATTCCTGAAGGCATCTCTATGAGCGCCAGAAGTGTTTATTACAATTCATCAATCAGACCCTCTTGAGAATTTTTCAATGAATCATGTGTATTAGATTTGTGTTTTTGTCTCGGTTTATCTAGCGGTAAACTCAACACATTATATCCCTCATGCGAGGAGGGGGCTATGCTATTGAATTTTATAATTACAAAATCCAAATTATACAGGGTTATTCATTGGGAAATGCGCATACAGTAAGGGTAGATGAAGGACACCGAGGTGCTTCTAAATAACCTATATTTTATGGGTTTATCGTTATTAATAACCAAGATACAGGGAGATTTATTAATTTTCACCGTTTTTGCAATTAATCATAACTTATGAACCACCCTATACATTTTTGTAATATTTGGTTCGAATGTTCTTTGTCCACATTGGTGTAAATTAACATAATAAAAACAGTCTTATTCCAGGACCGGCCTTAAAAAAATTAATAAGTTGGTTTCGAGTCAAAACAACACCCTGTATATCTATATTTTAAAATTTTATTTACAAATTTGGAAAGAGCAGAAAAAAATAAGTAAGACTAAATGTATTTGATGTTTCCGCATACAACTTTTTTACTTATTAACTTGAGTCAAATCTAGATGTTTCGATAATGAGGTGGCACAAAATTAATATTTTTTCCTCAAATGGTACTTTTCCAGCTTCAATCCATAAAATCATCAACTGTTTCTTATTCTCCTAATTTCTAGATCCCAACCTTATCGAAAAACGAGAGGACATGCCCGTATTTGTGACAAATTATTATTATCAATGACTAACTTTCAAACACCCTGTATGCGTAAAAAAATTATCAGAACATTTGTTCATTGCGCTACATTTAAAAAAAAATCTAAAAAAGAGGAAAAATGCCCATTCCGAAAAAAGCATAACTTTATTTTAAACAAAAATAACGTTGCAACAAATCTACATAACAGAAAATCAAAAACATTTAATTTTCTTTATCCGCGTCTAATTATCTTTTTAGCTAGAGCATGATAATTTCTGGACTCTTCTAGTGCATTCTTGATAATAATAATAAAATCAAGCTGTCTGTACGTATTGTTTAATTTAGTAAATAATACACTTTAGATTTGATATCCCAAATTGTTGTAATTCTCAACTGATGTCAGATTACAATGTTGACGTAAGTTGATGACTTTAGAGTTTGTACTTGTGTTGTTACGTTATTTGTTGATAACAGTTATTGCTTACTTAAAATTCCACACAAATTTGATAATAATGAATATGCAGACATGTTGTATGTCTTTGGATTTTGTGATGGTAATGGGAAAGCTGCCCAAAAAGAATATGCACGGCGATTTCCTGGCCGGCGACAGGACTTTTTCTAATGTGTTTAGTTACCTTAGAGAACACGGTAAATTTCCATCTGTAGCACAAAATGAAAGTCATGAAAGACGATATATCGATTTGGTACAAAATGATCCAAAAATTAGTACGATAAGAATCAGTCACGCCACTCAGTCTACTGTTTGGCGAAGATTAAGAAAAAATTATCTGCATCCGTACCATTTACAGCAAGTTCGGATGCTACAAGCAGTAGATTAAATTGCTCGATTGGCTTTTAGTAGATGGGTATAACAAAATAATAGGATCATATACAGGTGTTAGGTGTTTATTTACCGATGAAGCTCAATTTACCAGAGACGGTGTTAATAATTCAGGGAATTCCCATGTTTGGGCCGAACAAAATCCGTTCGCCATAAAACAAACACATTCACAAATCAGGTTCTCCTTTTATGTTTGGTGTGGCGTTGTTAACAACCGATTAATTGGACCCCATATCCTACCACATCAACTAACGGGTGAAGTGTATTTGGAGTTCCAGCAAAATATTTTACCCATATTGCTAGATGATGCAGGAGTTGATGTTGGAGGCATGTACTTTCAAGATGATGGGGCTTCACCTCATTTCAGGGTAATAGTGAGAGAGTTTTTAAATGACAACTTCCCCAATCATTGAACTTTGAACAACTGTCATAAGTTATATTGTTTACATTTTTCTTCTTTTCGTTTAACCTAATACAATTTGTTGCAACGTTATTTTTGTGTAAAATAAAGTTATGCTTGTTTCGGAATGGGCATTTTTCCTCTTTTTTTTTAATGTAGTGCAATGAACAAATGTTATGATAATTTTTTTACAATACAGGGTGTTTGGAAGTTATTCATTGATAATAATAATTTGTCCCAAATATGACATGTCCTCTCGTTTTTCAATAAGGGATCCAGAAATTAGGAGAATAAAAAATAGTTGATGATTTTATGGATTAAAGCTGGAAAAGTACCATTTGGGAGAACAAAAATAATTTTGTGCCTCCTCATTATCGAAACATCTAGATTTGACTCAAGTTAATAAGTAAAACAGTTGTATGCGGAAACAGAAAGATACATTTAGTCTTACTTATTTTTTTCTGCTCTTGCCAACTTTGTAAATAAAATTTTAAAATATTGATATACAGGGTGTTGTTTCGACTCGAAACCTACTTATTAATTTTTTTAAGGCCGGACCTGGGATAATACTTTTTTTTATTATGTTCATCGACACCACTGTGGACAAAGAACATACGAACCAAATATTACAAAAATGTATAGGGTGGTTCATAAATTATGATTATTTGAAAAAATGCGGAAAATTAATAAATCACCCTGTATCTTGGTTATAAAGACCGATAAACCCATAAAATATAGGTTATTTAGAAGCACCTCGATGTCCTCCATCTACCCTTACTGTATGCGCATTTCCCAATGCTGTAGCAAAAGGCTTCTATCCGATGCCAATCACGCACACGAATATTATGAAGAAAGGTGCTTTATTGATTCGTTATTCCACACGGTTGCCGACAAAAATAGTGTCAACACGCCCGGAAACTGATTTTTTTTGGACTCGCAGACTTGGAATCTTGTCGTTTCGTCCCAAAAACAGTATATTCCGAACCCTTTAGGTCAATTACTGTTACGCTACACGCCAGAATCATCTCTGCCATGTAAATATTTTCAAAATTAGAACGAAGTGTCTTTCAGAGCGCCAAGGAGTCTAGTCCAGTCCTGGGATCACCCACCTATACACACACACGACTCTATTCGTAGGTGTTGTGTATTTTGGTTCCATATATGATAGGGCATTTTAAAAATAGAAATATATGCACTGGGTTCTGGACCCAACCGGTGAAGTAACTCATTTATGACAAGGAGGCTACGAACTCGTGTTTACGACGCTCCTTATTTATTTGCCAATTAAAATGCACGTTAATTTTATACAGATTACGGCGGCATAAAAATTGTCGTTCGAGTTGTAGTAGTTTTTCGCTGTTTGTTGCAAAGTCGACTTGGTGTGATATTTATAGCGCTTCGCGTGTAAAAGCGAGTACGGAAAATTGTGAAGTAATTTTTGGTGAAAGTGTGAAAATGAAGAATTGAAGCACCAGGTGATGCTTTGGCTCCTATCAACTCATCTAGATCAGTTTCATGTGAGTTTTATGATTGTTCCCAAAATTGTTTGACCTATTTTCGAAAAAGATAAGCTTTAATTACATTTATTATGATTTATTGTCATATGATACGTGCATGACTGAGTTAAACTGGAAGAGGCCCATTATATTTTTTTTCTAACCATTCATTTTATCCAGAATATAGAAAGAATCAGCCGTAGATTCATTTATGATATTTTCTTCCGAGGTATTTTGGAAATTGGGAGCTCAGTATTCAGGCTGAATTCTATCTAAACGTATGCAACTGAAATCAAACTGAGTTTGGAAATAAATTCCTGTTATTTATTCCTGTTGAAATATATTTCTGGGTTTTTCATTTTCTATAGATAGATTCACATTTATTTTCAAAAATCATGTACAATACGATAAAATATATGATATGAACAATTAATTAATTTGTTAGATAAATGTTAAACTTACCAAAAGGCGCAAATAATCGAAGCAGAATCAATTTTCATAAATAATATTTCCGAATACAAAAAATCCAAAAGGAAACAAAGAAGTATGGTTGTAAATTCAATCAAATAATGAACCCTGAACCCTATGTTCTTCCATATATATATATATATATATATATATATATATATATATATATATATATATATATATATATATTTTTGGGGAGGTTTTCTTGGGTTTTGGATTCTTTGAAAACAATATTCTAGTAGTTCGTAGGAGAAGACGTTTCGTCCTTGGCCGGGGACATTTTCAATTCTTTATTATTTTTTTTTCATATAGAAACATACATGGTTTGCTGGAAACAAAATATTTTTCTGTAACATACATTGGGAAACAATACACAAACAGGTGACCTACCTTGGCAGAAAGTTCGCTATTTTTTTGAAAAAAAACCGCGAGTAATGATCGTGGTATTACCACTGAGGTATTGTAATTATACAGTTAGGTTATAACTGTATAATTACAACCATCAGGAGTTTCCTGCTCTTTACGGATCTTTTTTTCGATTTGAGATATCTGCAATAGTTTTTGAGATATTGGCGAAAAACGAAACCCCCTTTTTTTACTAAATTGTTTATAACTTTTGCAATTTTTTCGAGATGCAATTACGAATCGAATGACACCTTGATCATAATTTGAGATGAACTCGAATTCGAAAATGAAAACTATCTAGGCAACGCAGTGTCAATATAAATTGCACAGGCGACTTTGTTAAGCGCTTTGTCAAAAATAATAAGTGAATTGAAAAAGTACTTGTTTTGATTTACAAAAAGTTGAAATTGAATAAAATATTGTATACGCCTCTAGACTTGAATGATGTTTATACGCTGGAAGAAATTAGACACCTGTCTAGCGGCTCGCTCACTTGGTGTATAAATATCTACAGGGTGAGTCAACACGATTCCCATGGTTCATTGCTCCTTAATGTATCACTATTTCAATTTCTTATGTTTTTTTTGTCAAATGGACCATCTAAGACCACCTTCCAAAATTATTTTCATTCATACAGGGTGCATCATTGATGCGTGGCTAACCAAAGTTGTTCTTTTTCAAATGAAACACCCGGTATATTTTCATATATTTCGATCGGCTGTTCCATTGGCTGCTCAATGATTTTTTCAATTTTGAATTCCGTTGCGGCGTTGCCGAGTTATTCAAAAGAAATCTATTTTGTAACTTCTTTTCGAAAAATTACCTACTTCACATTTTGAAATATTCAGTAAAGATAATTGGGGAATCGTTGGTCGATATGATGATGTTCATTGAGAATACCAAGATTTTGGAATAAATTGTACAGGATGTTCGATACAACAACACAAACTTAGCCATTTTCAAACATCGGTATTTTGATTTTTTCAAATGGAACACACTATATATTTTCATTCAAATCAAGTCCATTTCAATAACTCTACACTTTTCATTCTCTATGTCATGTACCTAAAACAACTCGTTTCCGAGATATTCTACATCCAAAAGATGGATATTTTTCCACAGAAAATATTGACAATGTTCGCCTTTGGTATCATATTTGAAATTAAACTGAGCATAACAATCATATTTATTCGAATCTAACAGAAAATAATA
This sequence comes from Gonioctena quinquepunctata, assembly GCA_018342105.1. NCBI lineage: Eukaryota > Metazoa > Arthropoda > Insecta > Coleoptera > Chrysomelidae > Gonioctena > Gonioctena quinquepunctata. The sequence goes on from JAFIRS010000437.1 coordinate 657,460, forward strand.
ATTAATGCAGCAAATGTTCAATGTGCCTGCCATTTTCACCAATACACACTGTCAATCTGTTTCGGAAATTAGTATCCAGATGTGCCAGCATATCCTCTGAAATTTCCCTGATAGCAGTACGAATTCTTGCTTTCATATTTTCAGGAGTTGTAGGCGGAGTTTGATAGACAACCCATTTAATGTATCCCCATAGAAAAAAATCCATTTTTGTAAGGTCCGGTGACCTTGGAGGCCACTGAACTGGCCCTCCTCTACCTATCCATTTTTCACGGAATTCATTATCAATGTATTCCCGCACATCAGTGTGGTAATGTGCAGGCGCGCCATCTTGTTGTAGCCACATTCTCTGCCTTATTGCCAATGGAATATCATCTAATAAATTTGATAACTGACTTCGCAGAAATCTTACATATTTCCTTCCATTGAGATGTCCGTTGAAAAAAAAGGGCCCAATTATACGCCGTCCAATGATACCTCCGCAAAGTGTGACCAACGTTGTTGGTAATTTACATATCTAACAAAATGAGGATTTTCAGTTGCATAATAGTGCATATTATGCCGATTCACATGGCCATTGTTGTGAAACGTGGCCTCGTCCGAAAATAGAACATCAGGTTCTTGGTTGATTTTATCTACACCCCATTGGCAAAACCGCATTCGCTTTGGAAACTCTCTTTCAGTCAGCTCTTGCATTAATTGCATATGATATGGATGGTAATTGCATTTTCTCACCATCCGAGAAATTACTTTGAGATATTCCCAACTCCCTACTCAAAATATGTGTACTCACATGGGGATTCTCGGTAATATGCAATGCAATATCAAGAGCATTTTCATCATTCGTTACAGGACAAGCACGTTCAAACTTTTTGTAAAATACTCTTCCGGTTTCCTCAAATCTTGTTTTGAGGTCTCGAAATGCTCGCTGGTCTGGATGTCTTCTCTCAGGAAACTTTTGTTCGTATAATCTAGATACCAGTAAGCAATTGCCATCACTTTCCCCCAAAGCATACACCATTTTTACCATGTCCTCTTAACGATAATTCATAATGCCACAATAATTTTTAACACAACTGGATTGTAGTTTGACAGTTACCTCTATTTACAAATTCCGATAGTAATTTTTCCAGCGGTAGTCATGGATAACTGAACTAGAAAAAATAGTTACATTTAAAAATTTATTTTGCTATGATAGTTATTCATGAGTTGCCAATAATGCTTTTGAAGATGGAAAAAAATAATTGAATCATCATTCAGTATCAGTATTTTCTAAGAACAAACATGTAGATAAAAAAATCTATAGAATTGTTGATTTGATATGAACAATTCCTTTAAACCAGAATCTCGGAAACAGGTTCTTTAAGTTCATGACGTCGGGGATGAAAAGTGTAGAGTCATTAAAAAGGAGTTGATTTAAATGAAAATATACAGGGTGTTCCATTTGAAAAAATCAAAACACCGATGTTTGAAAATGGCTAAGTTTGTACTGTTGTGTCGAACATCCTATACAATTAATTGCAAATTCTTGGTATTCTCAATGAACATCATCATATCGACCAACGATTCCCCAATTATCTTTCAAAATGTGAAAAAGGTAATTTTTCGAGAAGAAGTCTACAAAATAGATTTCTTTTGAATAACTCGGCAACGCCGCAACGGAATTCAAAATTGAAAAAATCGTTGAGCAGCCAATGGAATAGCCGATCGGAATATATGAAAATATACCGGGTGTTTCATTTGAAAAAGAACAACTTTGGTTAGCCACGCATCAATGATGCACTCTGTATGGATGAAAATAATTTTAGAAGGTGGTCTTAGATGGTCCCTTTGACAAAAAAATATAAGAAATCGAAATAGTGATACATTAAGGAGCAATGAACCACGGGAATCCTGTTGACTCACCCTGTATAATAACATTTCGTCATTTCTTAAAAATAATTTCTCAATTTTTTCGAGGTGATCCATTTATTTCACATGTGGATTTGTTCATTTACATCCTTCGAAAGTCTCTTCAGTACGTCACTGACACAACTGATAATTGCATCCAAACTCGACCTGATAGAGGAAACACCATCATATCACAATTCAGTTTCCTCAACCTCTATCAAACCGTATATCCTATTTTATATATCGTTCCTCATTAACAGTCTCCTCGTAGTGTTGCGGCATGATGTGACATCTTTACGATGATAAAACCGTGTTTGCTATTGTTTTGAGACAATACTGATGCTTGATTCTGGACAGAAATCAAATATTTAGTGGGGACCTCATCGCGTGACCCGGTTTACAAACGTTTCATTTAAGAATCATTTAGTGTTCCTACAAATTAATGCGAAACGAGCCAAAAAAGTTAGTTGAAACCTGGTGAGTTTGTGGATAATTATATTTATTGGATCATCTTGATGTTTCCCTATTGGGTATTCATTCTCAGTAAGGAATAATCATTGTTTTCCAATAGATATAAAATATGTGAGAATACTGAGAACTTTGATAAGTGCAAAGCACTCGTTTTGAAAAGATAATCGAAAAAAAAACCGTTATATTATTATAGTTGGAGATAGGAAACATATATGTATTACATCATACAGGGTCCTGCGGTGTTCCATATCTCCATTTAGGAAACAGATAAGAATCTATTTTTTTTTATAATCTTAATTTAGCTCGACAATAAAAAATGCCAGTCTCACAGGGTGTTTAATTTTTCCTGGGTGGTTCCCAACTTTGTTTTTTAAATGGCAACCTGTATTCTTTATCATTTTTTCGGATTCAACATGAAAAATAAAAGGTACTTTGTGTACATATATTCGAAGATTTTTAGTATGACATATTCGTCACTCATAATATTTGAAATAATATAGTTGTGCCAATGAAATTGATTTTTGGTGAAATATTGTACGTTTGTGACTCTCTCAAATGATATATCTGAAATCGTTCTGTGACATACAAGGTGCGAAAAACAGCTTGCCACACAGTGTAAATAAAAATTTGTAAAATCCTCCTTATTTCAAAAGGAACACTCTGTATATTATCGATCCATAAGAAGCGCCAACAAAGGTTTTACCAATTTCTTCAAGCATTCCCTATGGTAAAGTTTTTCTTAAAACAGCTGTTTTTTAGAAAAAATGGCAATTATTCCCATTTCTTTGCCATAATCTCAATGAACGCCTTTTTTATTGCGAAATCCATATTTGACGACTGTGATCGAGAGACACATTTACCTAAATGGAACATGTTCCAATTCCTTCATTAGATGCAAAGTTTTTGTCGAACCCCTTCATTAAAATATCGCCCATGTCTATAATCACTCTGTTATTATTTTTGTTCACATTTACGTTTTGGAATATTTACAATAATTTCAATAATTATTATTAATGTTGTCGTATCATGAAGTCGAATTTTCGATATAATTTCATCGGAAAGTTGTTTTCAAAAACTGATTTAATTGATATAATTTTCATATTAGGTGAATCAGACATGAATTGTTTATTGGGAACGGTATTTATATAGAAGGCATCAATATGAAAGATATTTTCGAAAGACCCTGACTAGATTTGGATGTATCAATTATTCTAAACATGGGGGCATCAAACCCAGTGGCGGCCCTAACATAATTTTTAGGTGGTGCGATATCTCAAAGTGGCGCCCCTCTGCCTACAAAACTTAGTGTTCTGTGTTCATATACTATGCAACACAAAACACATACACAAAGAATGGAAAGAGGGATGACACTACTGGGAAACGATTTTAGTTCACTGAACGGATCCCTGCAGCGCTGATGCTCGGGATAAAATTAATTAATGATAATGAAACTAGATAGATGGCGAGAGTAGGTAGTCGTGTTTATGTTCTTTGGATATTGGTTAGAATCACATGTGTTTTGTGGTTAGAATTTCAATTTCAGATTTCATTTCAACGGTTAGTGTGATCTTGTGAAGAGTGTAAAATTGAAAATTGTTTTATTCTTTTTGAACATGGAGAGTAAACATTTTAACCCCAAGAAGTGTTGCGTTCCTGATTGTGAAGATTTGTACAGTTACCTAACCTAACCTTATTGATGAAGTTACGATAGATCAAGAACAAGGATCGGAATTTTTAGTACCAATAATAAACCCTGGGGAAGGAACTTTAACATCTAGACTGGAGCTACATGAAATTCATAGCCATAATGCTGTTGGTAATAGTTCATCATGTGCATCTTTAATAGTTGGTAAGTGTATTAATGAATTCAATATTTCACTGAAGTACAAATGGCCTTGTAAGTGTATATATATTTGTATTCGAAAATATGGACAGGATGTTCATAAAATTAGTTGTGGTATCATCCGTGGCTGAAAGAAAAAACTAGTCACTATTTTGACACCTTCAATTTAGGGTCCATTCACAATATCTATCAGATATAGTTCAATGTCAAGTGTGGCATTAGCCGGGAAAGTAGTTTTTATCATAGGATTGTATCCATGTCTATATATGAATTGTTCGACTGATGATCTATTTATTTTGTGGAAATTCATATTGAATGTGAGATAAAGAAAATAACTTTTGTCTTATTTCCACTATAACTTTTATTCCTTAGGACCTGTTTTGGCTTACCAACCATTAACAAGTAACTATAATACAGTACCTATCAACTGATGTCGAACCCTCATTTGTCCATTCACTTGTCGAAAGAAAATATGATGGAAAATAGATAGATATTCTTCATTAGTTCCTTCAAAAATACCTTTTCAGGTGTGACCACATACCATCGTAACTACGCCACTGGTTCACGATAATTAAACTGTAAATTATCACGATGATAAACCTTGATTAGTGTACCAAGTTTCAAATGTTTTCCTCCAGAAATTTTGGAGACAAGAATTTAAAACTAATTTTTTTTCGTATTTCTGACACCCTGTATCTCAGAGGGGATGCATTTTAGGGACATACCTTGATAGAAACTATTCAGCTCAAAATGAGATGAGGAATCTGTAGTCAGAGTTTGTCAGTCTTATTATGTCTCACCCTGTATGTTCCATCTCGGGTGCAATTTTCACCACCGTCAATTGATGAACAAATTTCGTTTCAGGTAAAAGGAAGAAATCGATTTTACAAGAGCTGAATTTGAAACGTAGTCAGTTAACTGATCGTGAACGTTTTATGTATCGTAAAGTGATGTGGATTCAAAATTTAGTATTTTTTTCGAAAAAAAGTACGACTGCAGTTGATCCAATAAAGATAATTGCACATAAAAAATATCTAAATAATTGTAAAAAGAATTAAAAAAATAAAACAAGGTTTCTCAGACCATTTCAAATGAGTTTTTGTTACCAAGAAACAAACTTCTGCCCATCTGCCTTATTTTTTCAAAACATTGCCTGCCAGAAGGTTCAAAATGCATGAAAAATTAATGGATTTCTGTTTTACTTTTTTTATATTTATTTTAGAATTTTTAAATTTTCATATTGTTCCAAGATGTAATCTTAAACAGATGTCCAGTATATATTTTTCATGTAGTGAACTTTCTAGTGGTATTCTGATGTTTAGAATGGATACTACTATTTAAATATTGCCGCGCACTGACTTATATGCTTGTCGGAAGATGTCGCCACTGAAGCAATAATAGTTCACTGAACAGACACGGTGTGCAGCACAAACAGTGTTTCAGACCTTATCATGGCAGTTTTCTTTCTATCTGTGTGTGTTTTGTGCTATGCAATTACTTATACGAATTTGTAAATAGTATCAGGTAGAAGTACCGAATAAGTAGGGGCGAGCACAGTTGAGTCTGTCTCGCTTGACATATCATGTGTTCTGCTCATTCGAGTTAAAGAAGTGTTGTCCACTACTCTGTCGCCCTCGACAACGCTACTGTGCTTGCTGAGCTGAGCTGAGCTGAGCTGAGGCGAAAAGTTGTGCAGGAAAGAAATAATAACAGTCAATAATTTTCTTTGACAACTTTTATTCGAACTGTTATGCTGCAAACAGTCTTAAAAAAAGAACTAAATCTTACCAACAATCAGTTGTTTAATCAAATTTAATGAGAAATCTATTGAACTGATTTGCAAATCAGCACAGGCTTTTTCTAATATGGACCTTTCAGGAATTTTTTTCATGTTGTATAAAAATATCATTGTGTTCTGATATAGACAAAGAAGTGAGTTTCCTGCGAAAAAGAGTTCCTAGTCTCCAAAAAATATGAGCAATAGCTCATTCGATTCGGGATGCAATTCTGAGAAAGATGTTTTTTTGTTTTTTTGCTGATAAAAATTGCAATTGTTATTAACAAAAAACAAAAACAAAAAAAGGGTGCAGTTTTTTGGAAATAATTCAAAAACTATAAGTGATAGCGATCATCGCAATGGATTCTTAAAGAAGAGGAAATTTCCAATAAAAAAGTTCCGACTCCCAGAAGTTTATCTCCAATATTTTTAAATTTAATTTAACGCTGAAAATAGGGCTCCGCGCGACCGCTACGGCATACACGCGCCGCCTCTTAAGAGAGTACACCACATAAAATATTTTTTATACTATTAAATATCAATTTAAAAATTTGAATGAATTATGGAGTTTTTAACACTTGAAAGAACAAGTCCCGTTGGAAAAAAATGGTTTATTTTCAACAAGTCAGGCATTTGTTTCTCATAAAAAACGTCATCAATGTTTGAATAATAATTCTAAAAAAATTTCGTTTCCTAGAGCCTTTCTTATATACAGTGCTTCTCTAAAATCCCCTCCCCCCCTCTTATTTTTGGAACGATTATACATAAACAAGTGAAATTTGGAAACTGAATATTAAAGGTTGTAAACTTCCCTACTAGTGAGGATAGATGACGAAATCGTCAAAGATGACGTCACAAGGCATTTGTGACCAATAATTTTAAATGGAACCCTACGGCAAGCGACACCTCTTTTAAAAGGTATCAAAAAAACCTATTCAATGATACTAATTTTGTTTGTGTTTATGGCAGTTTTGGCAACTCGCTTTTGAAAAATGCAAAGCTGTAATGAATTAAATCAGTTAATACTAAAATTCCAAATTCAAGCTCCGCTTCTGGATAGTTGTCAAATAAGCTGACGTTTTAGCATCTTTTGGTACTTATAATATTTTTGTACATTTTAATAATTTGTTAAACTGTTGTGAGCCGAACGTTCAAGTGCTTCAAGAAGCGAAATGGTACGTGCTTTAGGTGATAAAGTAGCAGCGATCCTAATTCTTGGTGAAACTGGACAAAATATTCATGCAGCAGAACGCATTTTTAATGAGAGGTTTCCCGATCGCCCCGTTCCGAGGACTTATCTAAGGCAGCTTCTTCGTAAGTTTGAAACAACGGGTAGTATTAATGATGCGAAACGATCTGGCAGACCACAAATTTCTGTTGAGAAAAAAATTGATATACTGGCAGAAGTAATAGTTAATCCTACTTCTTCAACAATTCACGTTGCATCTACCTGTGAAGTCAGTCGAAGTACAGTACAGTGTTGAAAAACAAAAACAAATTTCATCCATACGAATTAAAAATGGTTCATCAACTCTCAGACGACGACCCAGACCGAAGACTAGAATTTTGTGAAAATTTGGAAACTAAAATTAACCAACAGCCAGACTATGCCAAAACAATTTGTTTTAGTAACGAAAGTACTTTCTATCTAAATGGAAATGTAAATACACAGAATGTGAGGTATTGGAGTGACGCAAATCCTCACCTGTTTCGTGAAACACATACCCAATTTTCCCCGAAGGTGAATGTTTGGGCAGGTATCCTGGGAAACCACATCGTTGGGCCTCTTTTTTTAAATATTAATTTAACTGGTGAGGTTTATCTGGAGCTGTTGCAAAACGCAATAGAACCGTTAATCCTTGAAATTTTGGAAGATAATCCAGACGAATTCGGCAATTTGGAAATAACATTCCAAGAGGATGGTGCTCCTCCACACTATTACAGTGCAGTAAGACGGTATTTGGATGAGGAGTATCGTGGTAGATGGATTGGACGACGAGGTTCAACGGAATGGCCAGCTCGATCACCGGACCTCACACATTTGGATTTTTTTCTGGGGGGGTACCTTAAATCGAAGGTTTACGCCACTGAACCTGACAATATTGACGTTTTAAAACAACGTATTGTTGCAGATTGTGAGGCTGTTTCCGCAGACACATTTGCAAAAGTACGAGATGAGTTTAAAAATAGGATATTTCACTGTCAGGAAGTAAATGGAGGTCACTTCGAGCAATTTCTTTAAGTAGATACTGATTCTTAAATCTGTAATTAATATCATACTGAATGGAATTTGAATTTTAATGTTTACTAATGAGCCATTAAAACTGCCATAAACACAAACAAAATTAGTATCATTGGATAGGTTTTTTCGATACTTTTTAAAAGAGGTGTCGCTTGCCGTAGGGTTCCATTTAAAATTATTGGTCACAATGGCCTTGTGACGGCATCTTTGACGATTTCGTCATCTATCATCACTAGTAGGAAAGTTTACCACCTTCAATATTCAGTTTCCAAATTTTACTTGTTGATGTTTAATCGTTCCAAAAATAAGAGGGGGGAGGGGACTTTTGAGAAGCACTGTATATATATTATATATATATATATATATATATATATATATATTTACTTAACAATATCACGTTATAGAAGTTTTCAAAAGTTGTTTATTTTGTTTATTATATTTTTAAAGTTATAAAATAAAAAATATAAAAGTTTTTTAAAACAATTTTTGAAAAAAAATTAATTATAATTGTTTTATATTTCCATCATTCAAATGATTATTTAAGAATAAATTTCTCTCTAAAAATCACAATTGGCATTCCTCAATGTAATAACAAAATATAAAAATAAATTATTGAAAATGTAATTGTTTATTTAGTTAACAATTTGTTATAAAGAAATTCCAAATCTCATTATATTTTTTTTCTGAAACTACTAAAAGAGCAACAAATTGTCGAAATTTTTTGTTTAAATTTTTTATAGATTTTCTATAATTCTAAAAAAATTTGACACTTTGTTGCATATGGTTGTTTTGTAATTCTTAGTAGTTTCAGAAAAAAAATATGAGATTCGGAATTTGTTTACTTAAACAACTTAAACTTAAACAACTTAAACAATTGAATTTTTAATATTTTTTAAATTTTTTTGTTATTCTATTGAGAAATGATGTTTAAAGAAAAATACTGTCTTACGGCTGTCTAGTCGTTAGCCAAAATAATTTTCAAACTTCAAACAATGTTGAAATAGACCTGAGTTAGGAAATTTTCATTGTTTTGAACATTTCAAATGTGATTCTGAGAACCAGGAACATACAACACATGTGAGAATGCTCACAAGTTTTTACTTAATCAAGATTATTTTTTATTCTCATTGACAGATGAGCACTGAAGATGGCCGTAGGCCGAAGGAGCTCTGCTTAAATATACAAAATTCTTACAGAATTTCAATTTTTGATTTGGAATAGTCGTGTACACAGCAGTAGTGAATTTAAAAAATAAAATTATTCACTAATTATATAAATAATGGAAAAACGAAACAATAAGATTTTTTTTTAAGAAAAATATTGTTTTAAAAAAATCATTATATTTCCTAGACATCGAAATGGCAATTTTTTTTTTAAATATTGAACTAATAAATTTGTTTATAAACAATTTATAAACAAATGCTCTAAACAATTATTTTCGAACATGGATTAGCAAAACATGGATAAAATTTGTTTTTAACTTATTTTTTATTTTATTTTTTTGAATTTAAAAAATTATAATAAAAAAATAAAACTTTTTAGAACTTTATATATATATATATATATATATATATATATATATATAAATTTTTTTTATTTATCAAACATTTATGCCGTTTTTTATGAAAACCGAAGTCCGAAAAATAAGGACTAATTAACAAATGCCTAACTTGTTGAAAAATCAACTTAATTTTTTTTTCCAACAGGACCTTGATCTTTCAAGTATTAAAAACATACCATAAATTATTGAAATTTTTAAATTGATATTTAATACTATAAAAAATATATTTTATTTGGTGTACTCTCTATAGGGACGGCATGCGCATGCCGTAGCGGTCGTGCGGAGCCCTATTTTCAGCGTTTAATTGAAATTATAAATAATGGAGATAGAGTTCCATGAGTCGAAACTTTTTTATTCGAAATTTCCTTCTCTTTAAGATTGTCGCTATAGCGCATAGTTTTCGAGTTATTCTAAAAAAACTGAACGCATTTTTTTGTTTCTGTTTTTTGTTAATAACAATTGTGCGCTGAACAAAATGTTTCTTCTGGACAGAGGTTTTTTAGCGTTCTTTTCCTCACCCCCCCTTTCCATTCCCCACATTTTGATGGTTTACACTCACCACTTTCTTTTCGTTTTCCGTTTCACTTAATGTTTTGAACTTTTTTAAATTTTTTCATACTCTGCGCTAACCTCGGCTCGGCGGTCTTTTCGGCTTCGGACTCGGTGCCTGGCTCTCCAGTGTTTTTATTAGGTTTAATATTACCCTTTTTTACACTGACACTATGTTCAGAAATGTATTCATTGAGTTTTTTGAGTTTTTCGGCTTCACTTGGGGGAGTTCCTCGGCTTCTAGTACCGAACAGCTGGCGATTTCGCTGTTTTCCGATGTGAGATTTGCCAACACACTGCTATTATTAGTTTCGGTGGTTTGGTTGGGTGAAATAATGTCTTTTTCACGGTTTTGTCACGTGGTGATCCATGGTGGCTTTTTGTTTTCAATTCATCCACGCTTTTGTTGCAATCACCATCGCTGGATTCTTCCATGGGGTGGGTCATTCATTGAACTTTTCCAGCAATTCAGCTGTGGTTGTTTGTGTCCTTTCACTTTTTATAAACGAAATTCTTTTCACTTTCGTGGGTTTTGAAATCCTAACCTCAATTTCTCACTCTGGCGAACCAATACGGTTGAAATTCCCGTACTCGGTTGTTATTAAGGGTCACAATGGCCTGCAGTTTTCCAATGGCCAGATATCGTGTGTGAAACACTATTTTGACCCTGTTCAGGCATTTAGATCACTTTCAGAACACTGTTTTATTGTTTTTAAGTTAACGAAGGAGTTTATAATTCACTTTCTCAACACTTTGGGGTTTATATGGCAGTTTAAACTACTGAATTTCACGAAATTCGCAGAGCAGATTGAAGCTGTACCAACTACAAATTGACAATTAAATCATTCATTGCCTTACTTGAAAAACTAAGGCTTTCTAACATGCTGAAAAAGGTATATTTGAATTCAAATATCAAATCACTGTATGTAATGATTTCAAAATCCTTATTCTATCAATTTTGCATTTCCTATTTTCCTATATAGGAATTGAATGCGTTGACATTTAATTCTGACAGGACCAAGTGTAGTTGTCACACATACTCGTATATAATAGGAAGAGACAGACAGAGAGAAATTCGCGCTTTTTTCTTACGTTACATTTTCTATCAGTCATTACCTATCGCAAGCCGCGTATAGGAACTTCGTTCCAAAAATGTTTCAGTTTAGGTGTTTGAGAGCATATTCACAGCCATAAAAATTTTAGGAAAAATTATGTCGCCTTGTCTAATTCCCGTTCCATACTCATTTATAGTTTTGTGGACACATTTTGTGGCATGACATTGTAAATAATGTTTTATTGAACGTATATTACTGATACATAATGTATGTAATGTAAGTTTGGAGGAACCACACGTATTAAAATAATCTTTATAGGTAACCTTCAATTTCATTACCATGAAATTGGACTGATGTAATGAAACCTTCATCACTAATGATGCTTATTGTTATATCGGATCGAAAATAATTATCAGGTACTATAAGTATTCATTTTTTTTATGATCTTATAGTTGATAATCTTCCGCTCATCATTTCATTTATTGTTTTCTCCAGGATAATGAACGGATGTAAGATTTGAAAACAAAAATTAATCTCAATTCCTGAGAGTTTTTATTAAGTGCAACTTTTTATTTGCATCCGATTATTGGAGAAAAAAATACTGTGACAATCACAAAAAATATCCTTCGGAAACCTTAAGAACTATAATTGATCAAATTCTTTGAGTTTGGTGTTTCTTACGAATGGCTACAAATGGAACGTCAAACTATGATGCGAAGCTGTCCGTCTGTTTTATTTTCACAGCCCCCACAGAATGTCGATTTTGGAGTAAAAAAAATGTAAAATTGTTTTTAACCGCTTTCTTAGTTGTTTGACCAACCCTCAGAAGTTAATAAAAACTTGTACGAGTTAAGATAACGGGGGCCTTACCCTTTATAGTGGGATCCGAAACCACTCTTGGGGCCTTCGAACCCGCGCAGGGTGGAAACAGTGGGCATGAGACTAACGCTCATACCACTGAACCACTAACACCCCCCGTAAGTAGTTATGGAATTTAATTGAACTAAACATTTTTGCCAGTAAAAACTAACAGTTTAATTTTTTTGGTACAAATCGATTCAACAATAAAATGCTTACGTGTGGAAAGTCAAATCATAGCTGATTCAATGAAAAACTCATTACCTATGTATATAAAAATTATAAACAAATTGTTTGGCAGAAAATGCAAACATATTGTTCCACCCATATCTCCTAATTATCGATAAATTTTTTAAAACGTTGTTGATCTCAACAACACATAAACTCGATAGTGCGGCCAGTTGGAAAGGTAGGTTTTAGAATGTATCGATTGATTTTAAAATTGCCATTAATCAAGCTATCGAATCATGTATCTGGAAAGTTGGAACCTATTTTAATTGGAAAACAGTATTTCTTTTGTAAACACATATTCTATTGTAAACCCTCAAACTGTACGATCAGAAGTTCAACACATGCATCATAACCTCTCCTCGCAGCCTAAGGGCAAATCCGAACAAAACAACACTAATTCTCTTCACCCGGAGAAGAAACATGGGAGATCTCATACCTCCCAGACTATTTGGTGAAACATTACAAGTAGTAGAGCAGGTGAAATATCTAGGGTTGATTCTCGACAAGAAACTGACCTGGAACCCGCATCTTCAACAGGTAACCAATAAAAGCAAGATAACCTTCATGATGTGCAGGAGAGATTTTGAAAAAACCTGGGGGCTCAAACCGAAAGCCATGCACTGGCTTTACACAGCGGTAATAAGACCAAGAGTAACTCATGGCTCACTCTTATGGTGGCCAAAAACAAATCAAAGACAGGCAAAAACCAACTTTGGGAAAATCCAGAGGCTTACCTGTCTCTGTATCACGGGTGCAATGAATAGCACTCCAACAGCTGCAATGGAAATCATCCTAAACCTCGAACCCCTTGACTTACATGTCATTGGAGAGGCCAGGATGAGTGCATACAGACTGAAACAAACAAAAAACTGGAGAATCCGAACAACTGGACATACCAGAATCACTCATGTAATCGACATCGAAGAACTCGAAATGATTTCAGACTACTGAGACTCCTATAATCATTCGAAAAACCATTCGAAACACGAATTGTCGGATCTGGATGGGCCCCGAGTATAGAATCACAATCAACTGCGGACATAGTCCGGTATACAGACGGTTCAAAGATAGTTGAAGGAACGGAGCAGGAATACATGGGGTAAGGCCAAGAAGGGATTACATAATACCACTTGGCAAATGCTCCACCATATTCTAAGCTGAAACACATGCTATTATGGTATGCATTCAGAAAACAAAAGTGGTTTAGGAAAAAAATTCTATCTGACTGTCAAAGTGCTATCAAAGCACTCAACTCTATACAGATAAAGTCTAAACTGGTCTGGGACTGCCTCCAGAACCTCATCGAGCTGGAAAAACACAACAAGGTCACCTTGATGTGGGTGCTAGGTCATTTAAGCATTGAAGGCAACGAAAAAGCGGACCAGCTATCTAGACAAGCATCTGAAACGCTATTCACAGGGCCAGAACCTGTACACGGGATTAGCAAAAACCGATGCAGGACCCTGATCGACAAGTGGATAAAAAGAAGACACCAACAATATTGGGATCAAACTGTCGGGCAAATACACAGCAAAGTCATGGTAGGGCATCCAAACCGGACGCTGACGGCTGACCTTCTGAACCTGAACAGAACGAAGGCACGTATAATAATAGGTCTGTTGACTGGACACTGCGGCCTAAGAAAACACCTAAACACCATGGGAGTACGCAGGGAAACCGTGGAGTGTAGGCTATGTGATAAAGAGGAGGAAACAGCCTCTCATATTATCTTCGACTGTGACGCCCTAAGTAGTAGGCGACACAGAACCTTTGGAGATATCAGCCCGGAAACAGGCATGAATCCGAAGAACCTTATCAACAGGCTACTAAACCTAATTGAAGGCACAAACCTATTTGAATGAGGAACCACTGACGACAGAGTGATACAATAGACCCCAGCTGGTCGCATTGTCAAGGGAAGCTAAGTGCCAACCCTGTCTCTGGCTCGTCAGCTTTCAACTAACCAACCAACCTCTCCTCGCATCATCAACTAGCCAACAACCTAACCTCAATTTTAAGTCGGATGTGAAAGGTTAGAATGAATCTGCTTAAGAAGGAGGATTTTTCCGGTAGAACCGGCTGTATTTTGTGCCAAATGGTGCTGAAAATTAGTGATTGAGTGTTCGTAGTTTATGCTGGTTAAAAGAAGAAAATACTTTTTTTTGCGCGCGAAAATCACGTCTTCTAGAACAAAAAAGTGTTTTATTTATCCAATCCAATATTTTCAAAATTAGGTAACCTTACATCATCTGGAATCCCCACTGTCACAGCCACGACGGTTATGAAGTAGATTCTTTCTGCCAAAGCTCACTCTAAAATATTTTGCTATATGAAATAATCCACAATATTTACGATACCCCTAAATAACTCTCAACAAATTCAATTTAAATTTTCCCAGCGTTGTGACCCGTAATACATTTTATCTAGTATTGTCATGAAAAACTCTAGTTTGACACAATTTTGAATGTAGGTCAATACCGCTCTGGTGCAATAATGATATCAGTATATGATTTGATAATTTATTTAATCTGAAACAAAAACAAATGAAAAATTTTGTGTTTGAAAATTTTGGATATCGCGAGAATATTTTCGTTTTTTCCCAAAATTTCCAGAGACGTGATTTTCAAGAGAGGTCACGATATAACCTTCAGAGACAGCGTCGAAGATCTTCTATGCTCCCTTGGATAACAGCAAATAATTTTGGGACAATTTTATACCAATTGGTTGGTGGATGCATTAATCAGCTTTTGGTGCTGCTTTTTAAGACATTATTTAACTTCACTTCTGACAATTTTCAATGATTCAGTCCGTCAATGCTTTCCGAACTTTTGTATTTGTATTTAGAATGGTGATTTGGTAGCACAATCCTTCATTTTTGATATCTTCTCCCAGACGAGATGCGTCAAACGAATCAAAAATCAATATGACCTCCAAGTAAATAATTAATATGCATCTATACTATGATTCAAAGTTTTACAACATTCCTACATATAAATGTCTCATCATAATATAAATGTCTCATATTCGTCCTTTGTAAATAAATACCTTTGATTTCTCTCAAACCCCTGAGATTTTTTCATTTAGAAATACATCAAACTCACATATTTCTCAATATCGATATTTTTCTGGACTGATCGAATGGCATCTAAGAGACGAGATCTTTTGTATTTTGCTCAATCAAAATATGCCAGTAATAAAGCTTTTCCAATTGATTGTTTTATCGCGATTTCTTGGGAACGGGATTTAATATACATTCGACGCTTCTTTGCTTCTTTTCTTATATCAGATGAACACATTATCAAAACATCAAATGAAACCAAAACGTTAGAAACGAATAAACACAATGGATACTATAAACTTATACGATCAATGAATTAAAAAAATAGCATTCTTGAGAATCTAGATATTTCTTCGATTTGAAGTTATAAAAAGATGAATATTTACATAAAAAGGTAATATTAGCCAGAAATAAGTAGATTTGAACGTCTTGAAGTTACTTTGTCTCTCTGTTTGGTGACATTCTCCTATAATGTAAGTTGTACTAGTTTCACTGCTCCTCGAAAGAGGATTATTCCGACCTCCACTCCAAATCTCTTTTAAAACGAGATTTTGATCACCTCGTCGGTGTAAGTATATTGAAAGCAGAGATCGAGATCCCATCAGAGCAGGTTATCTGCATATGTTGTTAACTGAATATCAGTAAGAAAATGTGATACCGATAGGTTTCTGCTGCACAAGATGTGTTTTGAAAGTGTTGGGTGATGATTTTCTTGCCAACAAAACATCAAGCTGATTGTCTTCTGATAAAGAATATCGACCAGATTTAGGAAGTTCACGAATGTGCCCACATTTGCTGTATTTCAACTCGACATTGCTTATTAGGGGAGACCTGGGTTGGAAGACACATTTTTTTCTTTTGCATTTTCAATGCCCCTGCAATGGCATTTATATATCAATAGAGTGTGCTCATTCTGGTTCGGAAATACTTTTTCTCTGACATCTATTAGGGAAAATATTTTAATTTTTGTGAAAAAAAAGCAGTGTAACTTTCAAATCCCGTGTCAGGGATGGTTGTCACAGTGTCTGTGGTAGGTAGTCACATAGTAAATTGAGGGAGGAATATAAAAAAACATTTACTCAAATCAAACGAGTATTTTTATTAATAAAATAACTAATAAAAACCGTTTTAAAGAGAAGCTTTTATTCAAGCCGTGTACTAAAACGTATAAAATAAGTTTAAGTCATCGCTGACAATGATTTGATTATTTTTTGTTGATTTTTTTTTCAAAAACCTTGCCGCGTGAATTGTTCATAAAAGTAGGTACCAATTATTTTCATTGGGCAATGATTGGTTGGTAAGTAACAACTTGTCGAAGTATTACTTTTATTACAATTCGCGCTACAAGCTTTTTGAAACCAAATAATTCAACAAAAAATAATTAAATCATCGTCAGCGAGGAAATAAACTTATTTTCTACGTTTTAGTACACGGCTCAAATAAAAGCTTGTCTTCAAAATGGGTTTTTATTAGTTTTTTTCTGATTTTTAGATAGTTTGCCTTAATCTGTTCATTTCTAATAGAGCATCGTTATTACAAGGTCTCTTCCCTGTAAGTTTTGAGCTGAAAGAAGTCATGATCTCCGACCCCAAAAACTCCCACACACCAATTATGAATGGAATCTGACCATAATCACAAAACTCGCCCGCCATCCTGGAGTCGCTATCTTGAATTTATAGGTTTTGACAAAAAAATCATGATTTCCGAACCTGAAAACCCCCACATACCAATTTTGAATAGAATATGACCATAACCCAAAACTCATCCTCCATCTTGGGGCCCCATCTTGAATTTATACATTTTGAGCAAAAATTCATGATATCCGACCGCGAGAACCGCCGCATACCAATTTTGAATCGAATCGGACCATAATCACAGAACTCGTCCTCCATCTTGAATTCATGAATATTGACTGAAAACTCATGAACTCCGACCCAGAAAACCACCACATACCAATTTTGAATCGATTCAGACCATAATCACAAAACTCGTCCTCCATTTTGGGGCCGCCATCTTGAACTCATTAATTTTGACATGAATTTCCTAATCTCCAACCGAAAAAACTCCCACATACCAATTTTGAATCGAATCGGACTATAATCACAAAACTTGTCCGCCATCTTGGAGCCGCCATCTTAAATTTATGAATTTTGACAAGGAATTCATAATTTCCGACACCGAAAACCCACACATACGAGTTTTGAATCAAATCGGATCATAATTACAAATCTCGCCCACCATATTAGAGCCGCCATTTTGTTTTTTTTCTCTAACAAAAATCCCATAATGCATTGTCACCGGAATGATGAACACTTGCCAAATTTCAAATTAATCGGACGACTAGAAGTCGGTCAAAATTCACTTGCAAGATTTGACCCAAACTAACAAACGAACGAACGAACTAACTGACTAAAAAGTGAAACTAAATAGAAGCTTGTAAAAAAAGAGGTTTTACGTAGGTAAGTGTACCCAAGAAAAAAACGAAAAATGTCTTATTCACATTTTTTAACGAAGTTAGAATTAGGGTAACTCAATCAACAGAAATGTAATAATAGTTAGTCGCTCATCTCTTTGAATGCAGTATTTTTCAATAAAAAATACATATACTAACGAAATTATATTTATATATATATATATATATATATATATATATATATATATATATACAGTGTGACCCATTTAAAATGGAACCACCCCTGTAGAATACGCATTTTTCAGTCAATCTCAAAAATATTTTTTTCTAATATTCAGCATCAAAAACTGTATCTTGACACAAATTTTCATAACTTAAGTTTTTTTTTCTTTGTTAAAAACGGCAAAAGTTTATTAGGCAATTTTTTTTCCAAATTTGACAACACCACTGGATTTGTAGTATATAAATGAAAACCATCAAAATTTATAAACAAAATTGGTTAATAACGAAGTTACAACAACTTTAATTTTGGAAACAAAGTATTTGATTATAATTTTTATTCAGATTGCAGACATATTTGAAATCTGGCAACATTGCCGATACAAAGTAGAGCACAAGTGAATTTGTACAGCGAAAATCCGAAGTCAATAGCTCATTTCGTTCAACAGTTATAACTACTGAAAATATGGTAATGTGAGCGATTTGTGGTGTACTAAATCACAGCCTACTATTGATTTAGTACAATACCTATGCCCAATGTATTAGTTCAGCTTTCCTCAAATTATTGATACCTTCTCTAAAAGCTTGTTTTAGTTGAGTTTTGCAGAATAAAAGAGGACAATTTTTTGTCCTGCTTTCTGTTTTATTATTGAATAAATAATTTTTTTAAAATTTTTTTTTTTTTTTAAACTGCAAATTTGAAAATGAATTTTTATTTTTCAATACACTTATAACCTAATAATAAATTAAATCAAATGATTTTAAGGGAATATAATTCATAAATCCAGTGGCGTGGTTAGATTTTTATTACAAAATCGCTTCCACCGGAAATCGCTCACATTACCATACTTTCAGGAGTTATAACTGTAGAACGGAATGAGCTATTGACTTCGAATTTTCGCTGTACAAATTCACTGGTGTTCTACTTTGTATCGGCAGTGTTTCCAGATTTTAAATATGTCTATAATCTAAATTAAAATTAATATCAAATACTTTGTTTCCAAAATTGAAGTTGTTGTAACTTCGTTGTCAACCAATATTTTTTTATGAAATTTCCATGGTTTTCATTTATAACGACTACGAATCCAGGGGTGTAGTCAAATTTCAAAACAAAAATTGCCTAATGAACTTTTGCCGTTTTTATCGAAGAAAAAAAACCATAGAGTGCCTTGGAAATGAAACTAAAGTTATGAAAATTTGTGTCAAGATACAGTTTTTGATTCCTAATTAAAAAAAATAATATTTTGAGAATGACTGGAAAATACGTATTTTACAGGGGTGGTTCCATTTTAAATGGGTCACACTGTATATATATATATATATATATATTATATTTTAGTCAATCTAAAAATCAGTGCGAACATTCAAAATCACAATTATGGCCAATGCAATTAGGTAGATGTGCATGCTTCATGATTTCATAACTTGCAATCCTTGCACTGACTCCATACTTCCCTAAACTTGCTATGGAGACAAGCAGACCAAGCAAAACTCTTTATGTTGCTTCTCGTCTTCGTCATTCTCAACGGCTTCCTTTTTACTTTTCTTTTCTTTAGAAACCTTTTAAGTTTTCTTATCCTCACTCAACATTCGTTTCGATACTTCCTTCTTCTTCGCTTCTTGTTTCCTATTTTTTTCTATTCTGAATAGGTCTCCTACAGTGAATCTGTCAGAATTGCTGATTTGAATTTCCTTCTAGCAGCTCGCAGTGACATGCGTGGAGAAGCTCTTGGTAGAGGTTTCAGAACCTGCCGCGATACTATAAGAGAACTCCTTGAATGACTTGGACCAGGAAAGGAACCTATGGCGATCACTAGCCATAGGTTCCTTTATAGCTTGATGCTGTAGAGATAGCTCTGGCATTGGGCAACCTGTCAAATCCTGTGGTGTCATTGCACGAACATTATGGCCGGGGTTATCATTTCGAGCCAATACAGGGTCATCAAGGCCAGGGGTATCATATGGAGTCATTGCAGCTTTATTAGGGCCAGTGTTATGATCTCCAGAGTTATCGTTTTGATTCTCTACGGCATTGTATGATATTTCTTCATCAGTACGTCATAAGTACAGTGTGGTGGGTAAGATAGCATTATTATGCCATTTTCCTTCGCAAAGTTCAGTCCTTAAATGGATAGGTGAGAGTGTGATTGTCCAACAGCAAGAGATATGGTTTTTCCCTAGTTGATTTTACGTGGTTATGAAAATGTTTCAGGAAAGCGACTAATAGCTCTTCTGTCATCCAACCCAAAGGTTTTCTTCCTCCTTTGCACCCAATCGGCATCTCTGAATTCCCTCCTCCCGAAACAACAACAGCTAGAGTGACTAGTGTGCCTCTCTCGGCTGAGGTAATAGCACCAACTTGCTACAATCATTTTCTAGCAACAACGGTTTTTGCAACGTAGTCACCCCAGTTCCGTCCATGTTCTACATATCGTGTTGTTGGTTGAAGGTTTCCAAAAAAAGGACGTTATGTATGTTGAAACTGGTGGCTCGAGCCAAACTGGTGGCTTCAGGTGTTCTAATGGACAGTGATTGGTGTCGTTAACCAATCGGAGCCATTAATATAACTGATGTCAAGTACCTCCCGCTTTTTTCACATGAGATAAAAAAATTGGCCAAAGACTATTTTTAACTTTTCAGTCCTTATTGCTATATGAGGGTGTTTATTTCGTTTTTCAAACTATAATTTAATTTTTTACTTTTTAATCCATATTGCTACAGTAGACTAAAAACTCCGATTTATTCATCCACAAGGAGTGGAAGTTTTTAATAAATTATGGTGAATAAGATGCATGCTGCATTTTGGTGAATCTGTTTTAGTTTTTTAAAATAATTTTTTTATGACTTGCTCCGAAACTTACAAACGTTTATATGGGTGATTGTATACTGGGCCGATTATCAGGTAATGATCACAAATGGGTATGTAATCTCGGCCGACAATTTTTTGCCTGGTTTCAGGTATGTAAACTCGGCCGCCTCAATTATCATGACACTTTATTTGCGAAAGATTACTTGCCAGGTAATCTACATAGATTTCAGGGAATATATTTATAATTTGGAAATACCCACTCATCCCCTTATAATTAACAAGTTTTGCACCCTGGATACAAATAGAAGTGTCGAGGTTGATTGATAAACAGTAGCATCTTAGATTTGTCCAGTGTTCTCAGTCCTTTGCGTGTAACCTATTATGGATATACAAGTATCAGTCATGAAAAGTCAGCGTGGTAATGTTGTTTTATTAATAAACAACTACAAATACAATTTTAAAGAAGAGTTGAAAACGGGCGAAAAGAAGTGGAGGTGCAAACAGCCAAAGTGTTCTGCTAGTGTTTATACCGTGGGCAGTGATTATACCATCTCGAGATCAAATTTTACTCACAATTATGGTGCCTGCAACATTAAAGATATTCAACGAAATATCATTACAAGCTCGGCGAAAAGAAAAGCCGTTGAAGATATCAGCAGTCGGCCAAGTAAAATTTTATATTCAGACAAAGGATCTAACCCACATAAAATGCAAAATATACAACGCTAGAAGAAAGTTACTTCTTGTGCTTCCTAAAACTCAAAGTGAAGTTCATAATGCACTTAAGACAAATACAAATTATCGCACAAACCGAGGTGACAAGTTCTTGTTGGTGAATGATGAAGATTCTTACATACTAGTATTCAGTTGCGTTACAAATTTGGAGAATCTGTGCAAATGTAGCAAAATCTACGTAGACGGTACATTTAACTACTGCACTAAATTTTTTCTGCAACTGTTTACCATTCACGGCTGCCTAAATGGACATTATACACCGCTTGTGTTTTGTGTGCTGCCGGACAAATGTACTGAAACGTATGTAAAGTGCTTTGAACACGTGAAGAAGTGCTGCAGCTTCGTTCTCTTTTTTCCCCAGGAAATCGTCGTCGATTTTGAAAAGGCTATCCACAATGCAGCTTGTACTGTCTGGCCGCAAGTCAAACTAGTAGGATGTAGATTTCATCTATCACAATCTTGTTGGCGTAAGATTCAAGAAGTTGGTCTTGCCAAAGAGTACAGAAATAAAACAGAAGGAGGAAAATGGTTAGGATACTGTTTTGGACTTATGTTTGTTGACCCTGAGGAAGTAGGAGACGCATTCGCTTTTTCGTTAGCTGTAATTCAGCCTCAAGAAATAAAAATTCAAACGTTTGCGGACTATTTAGTGGACAATTATGTGGCGGATTGAGCGATCTATCCTCCAGATTTATGGGCGTCTAAAACGTCAGGGGCCAATAGAATCACTAATTCCTGTGAGTCATTCCATTCACATTTAAAAAACTATTTTAACGCGCCTCATCCTTCGATATTTGTTTTTGTTGACTTTTTATTAAATTATCAATGTGAAATATATGTAAAACTTCAAAGTGTGGACAAGCCATATACAGTGCTTCTCAAAAGTCCCCTCCCGCCCTCTTATTTTTGGAACGATTATACATAAACAAGTGAAATTTGGAAACTGAATATTAAAGGTTGTAAACTTCCCTACTAGTGATGATAGATGACGAAATCGTCAAAGATGACGTCACAAGGCCATTGTGACCAATAATTTTTAATGGAACCCTACGGCAAGCGACACCTCTTTTAAAAGGTATCGAAAAAACCTAATCAATGACACTAATTTTGTTTGTGTTTATGGCAGTTTTGGCAACTCGCTTTAAAAAAACGCAAAGCTGAGATGAATTATATTAGTTAATACTAAAATTCCAAATTCAAGCTCCGCCTCTGGATGTTAGTCTCCCCAATTCGACGTTTTTGTAATTGTCCAAGTTTTTGTACATTTAATAATTTGTGTATTGTTGATCGAACGTTTAACTGTTTTAGCAGCTTTTGGTACTTTTAATATTTTCGTACATTTTAATAATTTGTTAAACTGTTGTGAGCCGAACGTGCTTCAAGAAGCGAAATGGTACGTGCTTTAGGTGATAAAGTAGCAGCGATCCTAATTCTTGGTGAAACTTGACAAAATATTCATGCAGCAGAACGCATTTTTAATGAGAGGTTTCCCGATCGCCCCGTTTCGACGACTTATTTAAGGGAGCTGCTTCGTCAGTTTGAAACAACGGGTAGTATTAATGATGCGAAACGATCTGGCAGACCACAAATTTCTGATGAGAAAAAAATTGATATACTGCCAGAAGTAATAGTTAATCCTACTTCTTCAACAACTCACGTTGCATCTACCTGTGAAGTTAGTCGAAGTACAGTACACAGGGTGTTGAAAAAAAAAACAAATTTTATCCATACAAATTAAAAATGGTTCGTCAACTCTCAGACGACGACCCAGACCGAAGACTAGAATTTTGTGAAAATATGGAAACTAAAATTAACCAACAGCAAGACTATGTCAAAACAATTTGTTTTAGGGACGAAAGTACTTTCTATCTAAATGGAAATGTAAATACACAGAATGTGAGGTATTGGAGTAACGCAAATCCTCACCTGTTTCGTGAAACACATACCCAATTTCCCCAGAAGGTGAAAGTTTGGGCAGGTATCCTGGAAAACCACATCGTTGGGCCTCTTTTTCAAAATACTAATTCAACTGGTGAGGTTTATCTGGAGCTGTTGCAAAACGCAATAGAACCGTTAATCCTTGAAATTTTGGAAGATAATCCAGATGAATTCGGCAATTTGGAAATAACATTCCAACAGGATGGTGCTCCTCCACACTATTACGGTGCAGTAAGACGGTATTTGGATGAGGAGTATCGTGGTAGATGGATTGGACGACGAGGTTCAACGGAATGGCCAGCTCGATCACCGGACCTCACACCTTTGGATTTTTTTCTGTGGGGGTACCTTAAATCGAAGGTTTGCGCCACTGAACCTGACAATATTGACGTTTTAAAACAACGTATTGTTGCAGAATGTGAGGCTGTTTCCGCAGACACATTTGCAAAAGTACGAGAAGAGTTAAAAAATAGGATATTTCACTGTCAGGGAGTAAATGGAAATCACTTCGAGCAATTTCTTTGGGTAGATACTGATTCTTAAATCTGTAATTAATATCATACTGAATGGAATTTAAATTTTAATGTTTACTAATGAGCCATTGAATCTGCCATAAACACAAACAAAATTAGTATCATTGATTAGGTTTTTTCCATACCTTTTAAAAGAGGTGTCGCTTGCCGTAGGGTTCCATTTGAAATTATTGGTCACCATGGCCTTGTGACGTCATCTTTGACGATTTCGTCATCTATCATCACTAGTAGGGAAGTTTACAACCTTAAATATTGAGTTTCCAAATTTCACTTGTTTTTGTATAATCGTTCCAAAAATAAGAGGGGGGGAGGGGACTTTTGAGAAGCACTGTATACCAAATTCGAACACAAGAAAAAAAGAGGAGTATTTAGACCCTATTATTAATGACTACAATGCTGAGAACTCCGCTGCATTTTTAAAACTTGCTTCACATTATTACAATAAATAAGTTCTAAATAATAATTTGAGATAATATATGTATTTTCGTTTGTATGTTACTTATTTTTATTTTAATGTGTTATTGTTAAGTGGAATTGTATATTACCAATAACTGTATGATCTATGATTTGTATATATTTTGTGTACGTATATACCGTTAATATATGCCTTTTTGGAATATAAGTAATATAACCTTCAATACGTGTTTTTATTTCCTTGCCAAAGTGTGACATTATAATGTTGAAAAACTGATTCTGATTCTCAGTAGTAGGTTAGTTTACAAACATAGGTTACATGGTAGAATTCTTAGAACTAAGGTTTGGTATCATCAGTTTTACGATCGGCCGAGATTACATACCGTATTTGGGGCGTCTTTTAATTGAGAAGATTATAAATCCTTAAGCGGCCGAGTTTAAATCTGCTCGTTTATATGACAGAACCCCAAAAAATCCAACAAAAAGGCAACATACATGCATGGTGTTAGTTATCGCATGTGACGTGTTCAGTTTTCTGTTATGGCCGCTGTGACAACCAACCCGTAAGACAACCATACTAGGTCTCCCCTATGCTTTGGCTAATGGGTTGACGATCAAGATGAGTTACATTGAACAATCCAATTACTTCTCTTTGGGTGCGATTCCTTTCTTCAAATGCGATCATGCAACGAATTTAAATTCTTTCTGGTTCAGTTAATTCAACCATTTTTCATAAAATGATAAAGTTACTAACTACTCAGTAAACACTTCAGAACACTGCCTCTACCAAACTATTCTTTAAAAGACTAATTCCAAAAATTTTTAACAAAATAAGATTTTAAGTTTTTATTAAACAAAAATATTATCGATCTCTAGGGCTACGGTCGAACAACTAGCGGTGCACGATTTGAACATTTAAATGAGTTGAATTTGTAATTATCATTGCTATTGAATTAGGTCTTTTAAAATTACGAATTAGTTTTTTCTATTTTTTTTATCTAACCTATATCGAAGCTTATGTAATTGTTACTTCACATTCCGTAATAAAAAATAGTTGTCATAAAAAACCCTGTATATAAGAATTATATTATTCCTTGATTTTTATAACGATTTCATTACTTTACAAAAGCACTGCATAAAGAATGGAATATCACTAATGAATTCAATTGATGATTTCGAAATGCCAAACGATATCGCCATTTTTTTAATTTGTGTTACATAAGTGCTATCGTAGGTATGTGAATTTCCGAATTCCTTAGTTATACTTGAATGTTATGATAACGCTTAACCCATTTAACGATGATTTCAATGACTTCCTAACTACTCACGAATATTTTGGATTTTACTATCTCTTTTTCTTTTTTTTAAATCAAAATGGTTTTATTGCCTATTATGTACAGTGCTAAGAGCTTTACTAGGACTGGTCAAAATCTCAGAGCAATAAAAGATATAGAGATGCCTTTTCTGTCCTTTTCTTGAATGCAACATACCAGGCTTTATTTATTTACATCATGTTTAGAAGAGACATTGTCGGGTTTTCATTCGTAATTCTTGGAATTCCCATTCACTCTACATTTGTGGATTGGTAACCAGTGAATCTTTTATGCCGTATGCCTGTATCCTGATCATTTAATCTGCGCTTTTGTGTTATGTATTCGAATGTGTGGCCGATTGTTTTGGTTTTACTGTTGGAAGGGTTGGCTTGTGAAACTTCATTTCTGTGAAACTTTATCACTGTGAAATGGCAAAACCTTGTGAAATTTGCGGGCTGAACAAGTCATCTAACACCAAACAAACTTAAAAGTATCAAATATCATAGGGGTCGCCGCATGGGCGCTTTACAAATGGCATAGGATTGGAATTATTTGCTGTAAAGAAAAATCGCTATTTTGTAGATCAACAACTTACTGCCGTACAAAAAATTAAACCGACGAAATACGGAACTGAAAAGTAAAAAATAAAATAAACCTTTTTAGTCTCAATAACTAAGCTCCTTAACTAATGTAAGTAACTCATTTTGAGTCGGCGCCAAACAAACAAGCAAATTAATTAGATAAGGCGTGAAATGATGGCATCGAGTTGCGCGTTGACATTCTGATAATTTTTTTGAAGTAATTTAATGATCTTCGTTGATTGTTCGTTCGGCGGCGACTCAAAATTCGTTACTTACATTAGTTTAGGAGCTTAGTTATTAGACTAAGAAGGTTTATTTTATTTTTTACTTTTCAGTTCCGTATTTCGTCGGTTTAATTTTTTGTTAAAAAGTTTTTATTTTTCAATTGTTTGTAGCTGAACTCTACTAATAACTACCTGCTTGTTTTTTGATTACTTCCAAAATACTTACTTACCCACCTTACTTCAGCTATTACCAGTTAAATAATATATTATATACCTTCTCTATTTATTGTAATATAAATTATTTTTGTTGTTCTGGTTAGTTTATTTCATTACTTTGTATATCATTCCATCCTCTCATAGAATATCATGATTGTGACGGATGTAGGAGAACAAAAATAATGACATTAGCGATCTGTCATTGTCAACTACATATGTGTGCCAATGTTCACAAGTGAAAAATCAATTATTCCCTATTTTTCTACCCATAAGGGTGGATAATTCCATTCGAAATCCAAATATGATCAACTATGAGGTATACCCTATCTGATAAAAAAAAAAACATCCAAATCGAAGAACTCAGTACAAAGTTATGCCTGATAGAATCGGTTAAGGGACCAGAATTCAGAGGGTGAGTGATCAATATCCTTCACTTTGAATGGGACCAACTTCGAAGTACACTCTATCCCTTGAAAAAAGAATTGTCGGAATCGGATGTCTCAATTAAAAGTTATGCGTGATCATACATAAAAAAAAATATACGCGTCGGTTAAAAAGTATGTCATGAACAAACTAGAGTGAACTCTTCAAATCAGAAGTCATTGGCGATAGATTCAATCTTTGTCCGCTCATTCCGATCAAAATATGAAAGAACAATGTGATTTGATCATTTCTATGAACAAATTCGGTGTAATTAATGGGAAACATGAATATTCTTTTGAGCGTTCAAGTTTTTGAAGCATAATAATATGAACTCTTGTTGGAGGATATTCAAAGTCATGGAATATAATTTGTGTTGTATTCTTCAATCAACCAAATTCGATCCAGAATTAATAAGATTAAATCATATTATTTATTCTTTTTTTATATTTGAATATTGATTGATTTGGATATTGAATATTCTCAAGAATTAAATTCCATGGAATTATTATATAGCCTTGAAATTATATCACAATTTTTATATACCATGTAATTTGACAGTTGCATTTTCTATGGATGCGCAAGCACTGATAATATATTTTTGTTCCCAGCATATTCATCACATATTCTATTTTTCAATAGTTATTTATATAACCATATGCCAATAAATAGAGATTTTCTGCTCTATTGCATAACACAATGCCATCGAACAGTGCCGCGCTGCGGACTGAATAATCAAACCAGTGCGCCAAACAATGGCAAATAAATATTTATGAAAATTTTAGATTGCTTCAATAAAAATATTCTTTAATTTGTTTTCGTGTCGCCTCCCACAACACTCCTTATCTCATTTATCGCTCCAATTTCGGGAAATACCCTGTATATGCGATACATCAGCAACAAATAAATTTACCTATTACCAAAGTAAATTTACCTATTTACTGTATCATGCCTATTTGCTTGTTATGGAACTAATAGGTATAAACTATACGTTTGGTAGCCTTTGGTAGACAATCAAATTTTGAAAATACTGTTTTTACAAAAAACGATGAGCGACAAATTTCTCATTGTGGTAATAAATTAGCGACAAATTATTGATTGTTAGTTTTTTTTTCATAATTAGATAGATAGGAAGTGGTTCTACTAGCTTCATATAAACCTAGCAGAACCATGGATTTTCTTTTAAAACGATGAGCGACAAATTTATAATAGTGGTAATAAATTAGCGATAAATTAGCGACAAATGATGGCATAATTGGAAATTCAAAATTCGCAAATGGTTCTGCTAGGTTTATGGGGGTAATAACGAAGTGTCTGACAATTTCTCATAAAATCATGAAAGAGTTATTTTTATCAAATAGTAGAATAAAAATGCTGACAATAAAAAGAAATTGTTCTCATTTTCTGAGAAAATACAACTGTCATCGACAAGTTGCGGATATTTTTAATGCACGACATACTGAAAGAAATATCCAACAGTCTACTGGAGGATCATCTCAAAGTTCGAATCGACAGGAGTGCAAAAATAAAACTCAAAACATTAGAAAACAATTTATATTTCATTTCTCATCACATTGTTGAAACTTTATTTAACGAATAAATTAGTATATCAACTCAGTTCAGAAGCAACAAGACATTTTGGGGAGCAGGTGGCTCCACATGAAACTGAATAGCTACCGTTGCTGAGAATAGAACTTTGTTCAAGCTTATGATCTGAGTTCATTACTTGAATATTAAATACTCATGAGACATGATATGCTGCATATTATTACGGTACAAATTCATATAATTTTTATTTTCGATAAATTTATATTCAGATGATTCATGTAAAATCATTACAGTATAAAGCTTAAAACTACGAATAATTAATAATTATATTGAACTCCATGCTGAATGATAAAATAAAAGTACATCTGTGGGTTTTTCAACATCTCATTCATTCAACCAAAAAATCAGATGAACTTTCAAAAATAAAATAGTCATTGACCAATTACATTTCGAGATTATAATGTAGTCTCAGGGGCATTAAAATCAAACATTTAATATTAAATAATGAATATACGTTATACAAATATACATATTAAAATTAAATTAAAATAAGTCCATCATGGTTAGATTAGATTAGTGGTCACTGGGGGTTCCTATAGATCGAAGAGATATTATTTTAATTCAAGGGAGTTAGAGATCAGTACGCCCCTTACTTCCTTCCGCTAATATAGGGGTTTTTTCTACATGTTTTAAATGAGTAATAGAGTATTAATATTATGTTTTCTAGAACACGACTTTTTTAATTATACAGATCTATTTTATTCTATTTCAGTACGATTTCTTACAGAATTCATCAGTTTGTTCAGTATTACTCTTATACTAAAATCATTCCAACGAAAAAAAAAATATTTGAAAAGAGTAGTAGAATTGGTGGAGTAGAGTTAGCGCTCCATTTCGGAACCCAATTAGAATTTCTTTCTGTATTGAAAATCAAGTACTTGAAACTTCATGCTGAAAAAATAACATTAGACCATTTGAGGTGCATCCTTTTAAAACCAGATTACCTCAGGTATATAGTCTGATTAACAAGTTAAAAAACGGGTTAATTCTTGTTCCCGGTCCTAAAAATATGTGCGATAGCTCATTCAATTTGGAATGACGTATCGAAGAATGTATCTCGAACATTTATTAGCACTGAAAAATTGCAATTGTTATTAACAAAATAAGATGAAAACAAAAATATATTCAGTTTTTCGTTAATAACTCAAAAACTATTGATATTTGAGAATTTTTAAAAAAATATCCTCAAGGAGGAGGAAATTTCCAATGAAAAAGTTACAACTCCCGGAATTCTATCTCCAGTATTTATAATTTTTTTATAGTATTAAATATCAATTTAAAAATTAGAAAAAGATATGGTATCATCAAAACACTTGAAAGAATGAAGCCCCGTTGGAAAAAAATGTATGTCGATTTTTCAAAAAGTTATACGATTGGTAATTAACAAATTTTTATCCAATCTCTGTTTTTACAAAACTCGACATAAAAGTTTAAATAATTGACCTATAAATTTTTTGCTTCTTGGAGCCTTTCTTATATACATACTTAACAAGATCACGTGATAAAAGTTCATTATCGTTTTATATTTTGTTTGTAATAATTTTTTTAAATGAACAAAAAATGAAATATTAAAAAAATGTTGTTAAAAAAAATCTATTGACAAATGTTTTCATACAGCTGTTTGTGCATCTAACAATGGCATTATTCAACGTAGGAAAAACATTTTTTACGGCATTTGTTAAGAAGTTGTTAATAAACAAATAGACAAGTATAATATTTAAAAAAAATTATTTCTTACCATTTTATTTCAAGACAAAATAATGATTAAAAAAACCTTTTTTTTTTAATTGCTTATAATTGTTTTTTTATATTTCGTTCGTTTAAATAATTAATTAAGGAATTGTTTTCTTTTTAAAAATCATAATTGGCATTTCTCTATGGGTAAACAAATTTTTTTTTTATCAATAATTTCATTGTTTATTAAGTTAACAATTTGTTATGAACAATTTGTGATCCTCGGTTATTTTTTCCTGAAAGTAATTTTTTTTACAAAAACTGCCATAATAAACAAACTACTGAAAAAAATTGTAATATTTAAAAATGTTATAAAAAGTTAGAGGCAATTTTTTTCAGTACTTTGTTATGACTGGTTTTGTATTTTATTTTACTTCCAGGAAAAAAATAAACTGAGGGTAAAATTTTTAAAAATGATAAAAAAAATTCGTTAACCTATAGAGAAATGCCAATTATGATTTTTAAAGTTTTTTTTTTTGTTAATTATTCAAACAAACAAAATATAAAAAAACTATTAAAAACAATTGAAAAAATTATTTAAGGTTTTTTTAAATCATCATTTTGTCTTGACAATAAAATGGTAAGAAATGTTTTTTTTTGATATTATATTTGTTATTTTTTTATAAACAATTTCTTAACAAAAGACGTAAAAAATTTTTTTCTATAAATTAATGCCTTTTAATTTAAATAAAACTTTAATAAACTTTTATCACGTGATCTTGTTGAGTATATATATAAGAAGAGCTGAAAGAAGCAAAAAATTATTTAAACTTTCATGTCGACTTTTGTAAAAACAGATATTCGATAAAATTTTGTTAATTAACAATCGTATAACTTTTTGAAAAATTGACATAAAAATGTTTTTCTAATGGGGCTTCATTCTTTCAAGTGTTCTGATAACAACAAATTTTTTTCAAATTTTAAATTTATATTAAATACTATAAAAAATTTATTTTGTGTGATATGCTGTCTCCAGCGGTGTTGCGCTCATGACGTAACGGCCGCTCGGAGACCTATTTTCGGTGTTGAATAAAAATTATAAATAATGGAGATAGAATTCCGGAAGTAGTAACTTTTATATTGGAAATTTCCTCTTCTTCAAGGATCTTTTTCCAAAAGTTCTCAAATATCAATACTTTTTGAGTTATTTACGAAAAACTGAATATATATTTTTTTTTCATCTTTTTTTTGTTAATAACAATTGCAATTTTGTATGTGCTAATACATGATCGAGATACATTTTTCTAGACGTCATTCCGAATCAAATAAGCTATCGCATATATTTTCAGGACCGGGAACAAAAATGAACCCATTTTTTAACTTGTTAATCAGACTAATACGCTCATCATGTTAATTTATGACCTGTTGAAATAAAACGTAAAATTTTAATTGTTTTGTGGAAATTCAATAGCCATTTCTTTAAATAAATATATCAATAAAGATAAAAATCATACATTCTGTCGTTACAGTATCTGGCCAAAGAAACACTGAAGCTTTTCACTTACGGATACATTTCTTTTCAGTTTAAAAGTTTTTGATCAGTAATTTTGCTCGAAAAACTGACATTTGGAATAATAGCACGACCTTCGTTTTCGATATTTTTGACGCCAGTTTATCCATTAAAATTAATTATTGTCAATTTTTTTTTGTTACCAAGAAAAATATATCCAACAAAAAGAAAAGCTTGTGTTTTTACTGATGATAATAATGATAATAGACCGACAAATGTGTCGTTTTTTTTTGTTAAAATACAGGTCATTGGGGATTAAAATTCAATATTCCACTTTGGGTGAATTGTGAAATGGGACTCATTTGTGGTAAATTCTCCTACCCAGTGGCGTAGTCATCCGGGATAATCATATTTTTTCGAAGACAACCGGAAAATGGAGTAAATTATCATCCAAAGCTGTGGAAAGAAGTCCTAAATTTCTACATAGGTCAAACTGCCAATTTGCAAAACCTATTCCCGTGAAACTCAAAACAACCTACCAAATTTTGTTCAACTATAGTGTATGGACTTGGAGCATGGGGGAGGAGTTTAACCTGCAGAGCCGCAGTGGCGAAATCGGAAAGACTGGTCCAGACAGTATCACTTATCCCCATTTATCGCTGTGATAAAAAGGATGGGTAAAAGTTCGTATCAAAGAGAGACCCAGTGTCGAAAGTGCGCGTATAATGAATGAAAGACAATGAACGATTCAGCTGCAAGTAACCTCAAATCAAATGTTTGGACGTCCCTCGGTGAGCGTTTATGTATGAAAATACTGCGTAGACGTGTTTACAGTCGCCACAAGCAATCGCTCTGCAAGTACAGAAAGTTTTTGTAACTTCTCTGTTTCAATCAATCTACGAAAGGAAAAAAGGTGAATTGACACATTTTGCAAATTTAATTTTCACATTGATATAAATATTTAAATTTTTTCCTACCAATAAATCTAAAAAACATGCATGAAACATATTTTTATTCTTGTAAAACACATTCATAATTATTTATTCAGTCAAATTCTGACAGCAAACGAACATTATGTGAAAATGTATGTATGTATTATATTTCTTCATATTTATTAATATTTCATTATTATTTTTTTTATTCGTGTTATTCACTCCTACATCAGACATGTGAGTTTCAATTAATGTTTATCTATTTTTTGTGAAAATATTCATTCATCTCTTATTCGACAGAATACTGATTTGTTGTCGCTACTGCTTGGCTAATCACGTTCGCATGTATGCTGGAATAATCATTTTGTTACTTTCCGCACCTGACACACATGACCTGATCGCACCAATGCTGCCCCTTTTTTTTACAGTCTGTTTCTCGAAAACGATGTGGCTTGAAATGGGTAAAAACCCAGTTACAACCCCTTGATCCATCACGAATATGAAAAACTTT
Organism: Gonioctena quinquepunctata; assembly: GCA_018342105.1. Classification (NCBI taxonomy): domain Eukaryota; kingdom Metazoa; phylum Arthropoda; class Insecta; order Coleoptera; family Chrysomelidae; genus Gonioctena; species Gonioctena quinquepunctata. Next base: position 691,042 of record JAFIRS010000437.1, read on the forward strand.
CCAACTTGACAATAAATTACATGTAAACACTACGATGACAGGCGAATCACGTATTCGCAGTGCACGTGTTCAGTCGTTCAAATGTGGTTTCGTCTCAATATGCATTTTATTCATTACTAGGGCAATTTCCGAAACCGGGGCTCAATCTAATTCAAAGGTTATACATGCAACAACAACAACAACAAATTTGAACTGTTGCACTTTGAGAACACTCTATTTGTCAAAGTGGCTAATACGGATAATTTGCGATATCTGGAGTAATTCGTCCGATTCCGGCACTGCGGCGCCACTTACAAAGGTTCTCCAAGTCTATAGAGATCTATTTATATTTCCCAACTTGAATTTGTGAATTATTGAACATTATAAGGGTAGACAAAAGGATGTAGAGGATCTTCGGAGTTTTCTATTGAACTATACTGATTCAAAAACACCCAATTGAATTGTTCAACGGTAAACAAAATAGTGAATCAAAATTTGCTACACCGATTATTGAGAATAATCTTAATAAAGAAAGACAGTTGGTGGGAATACATAATTAAATTATTTTAATGAAATTGAATTATACCGATTTTATATTTATTTACATTTATTCAATTCCTTTCTGTTTGTTGATCATGGGTTGCTTTTAAAGCGTGAAAATATCCTTTCGCTTCAATCATATCACCATATCCGTTTTGCGCACATATTGGGGAAAGTAATGCTATACGTTATTCTCTCCCATTACATTACTTTCTATTATTACACGCTTTTTATATCCAATTAGGACAACCCAGAAGTATGCGCTTCTTCCGAGAAGACATATATATATATATATATATATATATATATATATATATATATATATATATATATATATATAGGGTGGGGCACCCCATACTACACGGTCCCTGTAAACCAAACCATTAATTTTTTCGGAAATTCCTCCATTTCATTATATGTATATTAATTAAGGCTGCAAAAGGAAATCATTTTGGAGTCTACAGGGTGGCTCAAAAAAGTGTGAAATATCAAAGTTGTGTTTTTTTAAATGGAACACCCTGTATTTCGTTACACTTTTGAATAGGTCAGGAAAAAATAATATGATTTAATTTAAGGTACTATGTACCTAACTATAACCGTTCTCGAATAATTTTTTTTTAATGAAAATGCTAGGTACAATTGGAAACTGAATAACATGGAAATGTATTGAAATCCTCCCTTCGAATTCTGACCATGCATAAAAGAGGTTTTGGGCTATTGATTTCGATAAATATTATACAGAATGTTTCGATAAATATTATACAGAATGTTCAAAAATCATTGTCACTTTTTCATAATTTCGGATAAAGATAACTTTGTTATTTCAAATCGAACACCCTGTATTTTTTTTGGTCTGATCAATATAAAATTCAATTATCTTCCATTTCATATTGGAGTTCCCTATACCTAACCTAAATAGTTTTTCAGATATTGGCTTTTTCAAATAGTAGTTCTTATTTCAATGCATTCTTTGAATCAAGATAGCTTTGAAACGACATTTATTTGATTTGCTCACAGAATTCTCATTGACAGTTGTTATACTTCACTTCATCGGAAATGTTTACTGTTCACTAAAATGAAGTTATCATTTACATTCATATTGTGACAGTAGTTAATTAAACAGACTATACAATTTATTTTTATCATTCAACTGAAACAACAACAAAATATGAAACACAAATGTATTTAATTCAAAGTAGGTGCTCGAAATGACGACCATCCTGTTGAATACAAAGAGCCCCTCTCTCTTTGAAAGACTTCTTAACATTTAATAACATTTGAGGCGTCACTCTTCGAAAAGCAGCCCTTATTCTCTCCTTCATATTTTCCAGTGTGTTTGGAGGAGTATCGTAAACCTCATTCTTCAAGTATCCCCATAGGAAAAAATCGAGGCAAGTCAAATCTGGTGACCTCGCTGGCCAATTTTGTGGTCCTCCCCTACCAATCCATTTATTCGGAAAGCACATATTCAAAAACTGTCTGACACTGAATTTGAAATGTGCCGGAGCTCCATCCAATTGTAACCACATCCGTTGTCTGATATTTAGCGGCACATTCTCCAGAAGCTTAGGCAGATCATCTCGTAAAAATTGTAAAAATTTTTGACCATTCAAGTTTCATAAAAAGTATGGTCCTATAACTTGTGTACCTATAATTCCTCCCCACACGTTAAAGACCATCTATTCTGGTGATCCAGAGTGCGGAAAAAATGAGGATTCACATCACTATAATAATTGAAGTTGTGTCTGTTCACTAAGCCATTGTTATGAAAAGTTGATTCATCAGAAAATAAAATGGAATCCAAAAAATGTTCATCTTCGCTGAACTTGTCCAGAACCCATAGACAACTTGATTCGTCGATGGAAGTCTGTTTCATATAATTCCTGGTGCATCTGAATACGGTACGGATGAGATTTGTATATCTTCATTACCCTAGAAATGCCCCGTCTGCTTATCCCTGTATCTTTCTCGATCTTACGTTGACTCGTATGAGGGTTTTCTATGTTGATTCCATAATAAGAAATTCATTTTCCTCATTTCTATTTGCCTTTTCATAAGCTACACTTCCAGTCCTACGAAATTGATGTAGCAATCGTTTGAAAACCAACTTTTTGGATGATTCCGGTCTGGATATTTTTGGGCATACACCCTCGACGCCAAAAGGCAATTCTCTAAACACTCACCAATCGCTAAAATCATATCTATCCGCTCTTGAATGGGATAAGTTTTCATTTTCGACGCTAATAATTCAGTGAATGTTTTGAATAACGTAAAACACAATAACTGTCAATAAGAATTCTTTCAACAAGTTGAATAAATGTCGTTTCAAAGCTATCTTGATTCAAAGGATGCATTGAAATAAGAACTACTATTTGAAAAAGCCAATATCTGAAAAACTATTTAGGTTAGGTATTGGGAACCCCGATATGAAATGAAAGATAATTGAATTTTATATTGTTCAGACCAAAAAAATACAGGGTGTTCTATTCGAAATAACAAAGTTATCTTTGTCCGAAATTATAAAAAAGTGACAATGATTTTTGAACATTCTGTATAATATTGAGAAATGGGTTTTATCGAAATCAATAGCCCAAAACCTCTTTCATGCTTGGTCAGAATTCGAAGGGATGATTTCTATACATTTCCAATTGTACCTAGCATTTTCATAAAAAAATCAAGAACTCGAGAACGGTTATAGTTAGGTACATAGTACCTCATATGAAATCATATTTATTTTTCCTGGCCTATTCAAAAGTGTAACGAAATACAGGGTGTTCCATTAAAAAAAACAATTTTGATATGTCACACTTTTTTGAGCCACTCTGTAGTAGACTCCAAAATAATTTCCTTTTGTAGCCTTAATCAATATACATACAATGAAATGGAGAAATTCCCGAAAAAATTAATGGTTTGGTTTACAGGGACCGTGTTGTATGGGGTGCCCCACCCTGTATTCGCATAAATTATTTACAACCCACCCAAGAGAATACCAATCAAAGTATTGTTTCTCATTTTATATCGAGTGACAAGGCACAAATGATAACTCAAGTGGAAATACTATTTTTAGAAACATCTATTTATCAATACCACGACGCTTTTAGAAAATTATTTATTTTTTTACATAATTTTCATTATTCATCATTTTACATTCACCTTCATGCAAGTCTGCTACAATTTATTGGATATATATTACATACACTTCTATGAATCATTCATTAGAAAATAATAGAATTTATCAATACTACCAGCCACATACTATTCCTTCCAATGTTTTTTCACCAAACGTAAAACATGCCATTGAAAATGTTCCATTACTAATTTTAATGTGGTGATTTGAAATTAAATAACCCATCAAGCTTTAGAAAATTAATTAATTTAATAGGATTGATTCTCATGTTTTTTCGATATTTTTGTATATGAAAAAAACTAAGGAATAAATAAATGTGCTGTGATTTCTCGCAAAAGTTTCTTCAATTTCTGCAAGCTTGTCTGGTTAGGTATTCGGAGTTCTTCGTAATCTCCAAAATATTCACTTTATAGTCCTTTATGTTCTGTTCAGTTCATTATAGTGGGTGTCCCTGAAGAAAATGTCTAGAAAAATTTGCAAGCTGAATGTCGGAACCAAATTCAAATATCTCCTATCAAGTCGGTAAGTTTTCCGGAATTTTCACTGTAATGAAAGAAACGAGAGGACGAATGGGATAATTGTGTATATGGAGTTTGATTAGTAAATTTTTGGCGCTTGTGGGTTCGTGATAGTGCTTCCAACTTTCTCTTTTTCATCCAGAATACACTGAATTGGTTTCAGTGTCTCTTTTATTTCTTGTTGGTGAAATAATGTGGGATAATTGTGGAATCTTACGAATATATCAAAATTTGAGAAAACTGAAACTTTCTGTATATAATCGTTTCTATCAATTGCAATGAACGTTTTCCCCTTATCTGTAGGTGTAAAAATTATGTCATTTTTAATTGGGTTTTTCTTTATTCCTTTTGCAATTGATGTTGATTGAAATCATCATAAAACACAATAAATAGTACGGGAGGTGCGTTGCATTTTTGCAAGGAATTTTATCTCGAATGAATTTCATTTCAAATAATTGATTAATATTCAATACTCAACAAAATGAGCGTCAGTCGCCGCACCCGCGGTATTTTCATACCGTGCCAAAATTTATGGGATGGTTTTTGAAAACATTTTCAATCAGAAAAATAATAATCAGCTGTATTGGCTAGAGCGGATTATAGTCAGTCACGTATACAGGGTGTCCCCTATGTGCGTGCAAACCTCATAACTTTTTTCTATCCAAGTTATCGACTTGATTTTTTTTAAAACCATAATTCTAGCAATGAGGTACATTCTTGGAATATTTCTATTTATATACAGGATGTCCCAAAATAATATACACAACTAAGTTATTTTTTTCAAATGGCAACCTCCCCATTTTTTGATTCGCCACTAAATTGTCGATATGGATCACCTGGGTTTCTCAGACTTATCTGCAATAGTTTTTGACTTATGTTAATTTATGCGAAAAAATTGCTTCGTGCACAGACCCACAGAAAAATTCAAAAGTTCAGAACCATTCAAGATAAATCAACCAACTTTTTTTCAGTCGATTCCTTAGCTTTAGGAGTCGATGCTCCATCGACTACTACGATTTTTGGAAAATGACAAATTGCAAATGGCCTCGACTTTTTCAAATGCAGCATCCTATATTCTATTGCATACTATTTTTTAGGAGCTTTTTGCCAAAATAGGGTTTGTGGGGTCTAATTTGTGAAATTTGAGAGATTTATTGCAGAATAAGAAATGATGATGACTTTTTTCGAGGAAAAAAGAAATCGAGATGCGCGGTGACATTTCGATAATTTTTTTGAAGTAATTTAATGATCTTCGTTGATTGTTTGGCGCCGACTCAAAATCAGTTACTTACATTAGTTTAGGAGCTTAGTTATTGAGACTAAGAAGGTTTATTTTTATTTTTCGCTTTTCAGTTCCGTTTTTCGTCGGTTTCATTTTTTGTTAAAAAGTTTTTAATTTTCAATTTTTTGTGGCTGAAATCTACTAATTACTACCTATTTAATTTTTGATTACTTCCAAAATACTTACTTATTTCAACTATTAACAGTTAAATAGTTATTTTCTGTTAGACATTCACAAAAAATAACTTAATTTTTATCGTGGATTTTTCAATTCACAGAAAAATCTGTTTGTCAATATCCAATTGAGAATGTTTCCCTTTTCAACATGATTATCTACTTTAATTATTTATTGTTATATAATATAAATCATTGTTGATAGTTCTGGTTAGTTTATTTCATCTCTCTGTGTATAATTCCATCCTTTCAATGAATGTAATCATTGTGACGGATATGGGAGAACAAAAATAATGACAATAGCAATCTGTCAATGACAACTACATATGTGTGCCAATGTTCACAAGTGAAAAATCAATCATCCCCTATTTTTCTACCTTTAGGGGTGGATTATTTCATCCCAAATTCAAATATGATCATCTGTGAGGTATACACTATCTAATAAAAAAAATCCAAATCGGACAACCCAGTACAAAGTTATGCCTGATAGAACGAACCAAAATTCAGAGGGTGAACGATCAATATCCTCCATTTGGCTACCCTCAGGGGATTTGTTTTTTCAAATTCAAATGGGACCAACTTCGAAGTACACCCTATCCAATGAATGAAGAATCATCGAAATCGAACTATTCTCTAAAAAGTTATGCGTGGTCATACATAAAAAAAATATACGCGTCGACTAGAGAACCTCCTTCTTTTTGATTTCGTCGGTTGGAAAAGAGTACATTTCTTGCGATATATTCAATAGATAGATATTCAATTTCGAAATGATGAAAACAAACGAACCTCGTTATATCCAAACTGGTAGATAAAATCAGAACTAGTAGATGAGGTCAATACAGCTTTGATCACAATTATCTCAAAAACACACACAAAAGACACAGTATTGAATTGTTTTCAGAATAGTATCGGCCATCATTGTGACCTAGTATGATTGAGAATAAAATGTGCATACTGTTGACAACTACTGTTTCCAAGATTCTCTGGTTCTTACAACTAAATACCGAACTGTTCCGTGCATATTTTGAAGAGTGGAAGACAAGAGAAATCACTCGTCGCATTTATGAATGAGGAAGTAAATTTCAATTCTGGTTGGTTTCTGCAGTCGCTAATCACGAGTCAGGAAAATATTGTGCATATCTAACATGGGTAAACGCTACGGGCGTTTTCGTACTAGATATATTAAAATAATATAAATAAATTTTTATAGTTATAGTTTTCAGAATTATATCCCGATATTGAGGCTCCAAATTGACTTGAAGAGATCTACAATTCCTTTTTTTTAGAATTGCATGAGTCATTAGCGGTAAACTTTGGCTTTAGAATGCAGTCGAAGAGTTTTACATGCCTGCTACAGGTTTATGTTTTGTGATTTGCTCATATTATTGAATCTGAAATAAGAAACATGGAAATGGGGGAAACAAGGATCCATTATATTGTCGGCGAAGAATTAGATAACTATGTGCCACTAATACAAGGATTAAAACTTCTGATTAGATTATCAGGATTGAAGAAGTTATTTAATTCATCGCCGATTATATAATGGATCCTTTATAATTTTATATGGATATTAAATAACTCCATGTTTCTGATTTCAAATTCGATAATATGGAGAAATCACGAAACACAAACCTGTATCTGGTATGTAAAACTCTTCTACTGCATTTTAAAGCCGAAGCTTACCACTAATGAATCATGCAATTCTAAAAAAGGAATTGTAGATCTCTTCAAGCCATTTTGGAGCCTTAATATGGCGATATAATTTAAAAGATTGCCACTCTATGAAAAAATTATTCATATTATGTTAATATCTCTAGTACGAAAACGCCTGAAGCGTTCACTCATTTTAGATATTCACAGTATTTTCCTGACATTCATAAATGCGGCTAGTGATTTCTCTTCTCTTCCATTCTACAAAATACGCACGGAACAGTTCGGTGTTGCAAGAACCAGAGAATCTTGGAAATACTAGTTGGCAACAGTGTTCAAATGTTATTCTCAATCACACTAGGTCACAATGATGGCCGATACTATTTTGAAAACAATTTATTAGTGTGTCTTCAGTGTGTGTGTTTTTGTGATAATTGTGATTCGGTATTGACCTCATCTACTAGTTCTGACTTTATCTACCAGGTTGGATATAACGAGGTTCGTTTGTTTAAATCACTGTTTTTATCTATTGAATGAATATGATTTTTTGTGGAGGAACAACCTTTTTTTAGGTAACCTTCCACAGTCTGAAAATGAAAATATAATCAGGAAAATCTATAGAAGTGTAGAGAGGGTAAACTAATTAGTTCACCCCGATAAGTTACTGCGTTCACCAAATTTATTTCCTATAGAAAAATGATTTAATTAGTCAGTGACTTGCCGTATTCTGAATTTGCCTATCAAAAAAATAGTAAAAATTCAAAAGATACTTCTCTATCTAGTTTTTGATTGACGTTTCGGGGACTATATCTATATATATATATATATATATATATATATATATATATCCATTGAATATCTCTCGCAAGCAATGTACTCTTTTTGTACATTTATCACATAATCAATTCAACATTCCACATTATTTGAATGTTTATTGCATCGGCAATTGCGTTAACTTACACCTCTGATCGAGACACCTGGATTAGGCGAGCGGCGCTTCCCAAAATTTTGTCGAATTTTACAAAGGACCAAACAGGTTTTAATTTTTTTCCGATTTTTAACCACTGTAATTTGTTATGAAATGGCATTATACACTCGTCATTCACGGGTGTGCAAGATGTTAGAATACACCCTGTACGCCGGATATCATCTTGTTCTAATTCGATGAGTCATTATCTCGGTTTCGATACAGTTTCGCGCATATATGGAGAAAAGTAATGATATACGTAATTCCTACCCTTTATATCATTACATGCTTTTCATATCCAATTAGGACAACCCAGAAAAGAGCGCGTCTTCCGCGAAATCCGTATCATTTATATTAAATTACATATATATTCACATCATTATTTACAACGCACAAGGCAGTACTAATCAAAATATTGTTCAAGTTTCTCCTTTTATATCGAGGAACAAGGCACAAATGATAACTGAAATAAATAGACTATTTTTAGATGCTCATATCTATCAGTGCCACGCGGGTTTTGTGGGATTATTTGTTTTTTATTTTTGAAACGACTACAAAGAGTTGTAATTTGCATGTTTTATAGGTTTTGCTTTCATCATGTCAGTTTCCTGCAAATTTATTGGAGATATATAACATACACTCGCATGAATCATTCATCAGGAAATAATACAATGATACACAATCATATACCAAAACTGCGAGCCGCACATTATTTACGTCCAGTAGACATGTTTCCTCGAAACGTTAGAACATGTTGACCCCCAAATGAAATCGAAGTATTTTTCATTTCTAATTTTACGGCAATAAAGTGAAAGTAAACACTTCTTTTTCGAAGGAAATAAAATCGGGCTCTTCAACCAAGTTGAAATTAAGTTCCTAACGTATAATGACGGTATGGAAAATAGAAACTTTATTAAAAGTATGTGGAAAAAATACATCATTTTCGCATTGAAAAAATCAATTCAGCATAGCTGAGCTCAGAGCAACTGGAAAACAATGTTTCAGTTGAGATGGGTGCATAAGAACCCCACTGAAAATAACCTTTAGAGATTTCGCTTTATTTTTTATGTATTGTGTTTTGGTAATTCGAACAACTTATGGATACATGGAGCAATGGGCGAGGACACGCAATTTTTAAAAGATTTTTATTGGATTCTACAGCTTGTGAGAAGTCTGTTGGTAATTTTCTTCCTTTTTTTTATTTTCTAAAACTTGAAAAAAAAAGTCTGCAAAATTCAAATGGTTTCTTTCTAGCGCCATTGCAAAATGTTGTGACGTAATCACCAGATCAACCAATCCACAGTTGACAGCTTCAATAAATTTTGCAACGTTGCCATATTTTCAAATCTTAAGCCGCGCCTCCATAACAAGAATAAATGATTGGCTTTTCATCATAAATCGTTTTGATAACAAGGTTTATGTGCACTGTAAAATCGACAATATATTGTTTTATGACTGATCAAATGTTTTTACACCCTTCAAATCCGCCATAATCGCTTGACATTGCGAATAGTATTCTAGTCCTGACATTTATAGTTTAGGAAACTTGGTAACATTGCCGTTCAACGTCACAATGAACCGGATTACGCCTATTGGCTGTTCGGTCGTTTACGTCACAAAGAGCGCCAATATTAGTAACTTAAAAATTTGCTGATTCTGAAAAACGAATGGGAACCGCTGTAATTGAAATTTGACTCAAAATATTTTTTCTGGGTACATTTATATATGCGTAATGTATTTTAAAGCATATTCAAAGCGATAATAATCTCTCGAATCCTCGCTTATTCTATCATCAAACTATATTCGTATGCGAATATAAATCGCTTTCTCCTTTTTACCTTTACCTTTTTACGTACGCTTTCAAAATAACACACCACCAGGAGGAGTCTTGAACTAGATTCGTATTCGAATTCGAATTGCTTTCTGTTTACCACTCCATTTTTATTCGCATACGAATAGGAAGAGATGTTTTAGATATTAGAAAAAACAAAAGATATTCGCATATAAATATAATTTGGGAATATCAACCCAAAGAGTGCTATTTTGAACCAAACGAAAAAAATCCATGCGTATATAAAAATATGTATTGATGAATATCATATGAGTGGAAAAGAGAAAGCAATCTATTTTCTTATACGAATATAGTTCAAGAAAAGCACCCTAGGCCGAGAATTTCGACGAGAACCAGAGGATAACACCTCAAAACCAATGATCAAACTAGGATAAAAAATTGTGTTTGGTGGTATGAATTATGCCGGTGTTGCCAGACATTTCTAATCGTTTTTCGCCTATCGAAATCCATACATTTTATTATATTCAGTCCACTGTTATTATCTGTCATAGGAAAAAAACCGATTTGAATTTCCCCACTCATTTGTAATGATGATTGTGTGTCTTCTATAATTTCTTGCTATAATATATAGTCCACCCAATTCTGTGCAATATTTGAATGAAATGAACAAGAATGAATCAGTGAATTGAACAGATGAATTCCAATAAATCGCAACAAATATTCATGAATCAAATACACCAATGCAGTTCGTGAAAAATGCCATAATTTGAACATGTTGAATTCCATAGGCACTGCAGTATTCATTCACATTTTTTATAAAATTCTGATCAATACGTTTCTCACACATATAAGGTGTTTTCAAAGTTGATGCATCTTTTAAACAAGATGCAGAATTCCTAGAATTTATTTCTATTTAAAAGTTATGAAGTAGCGAAAGTACAAAAATTATTAATGAATTTGGTTCTATTATAGTAAAAACAAGTTTTGTGAGATTCTTGTACGAGTAATTATTATGATGTCGATTCATGAGCCACTGACAAAATTCAACTCTTGTGGACAAACTGGAAGTTGTAACATTGAGAATCATCTTTAAAACAAATAGACTCTTTTCCACAAGACAGTTATATCAAGAAACCAATATGGTAAACATTCACGCACTATACACTCACCACTGCTCAATAAGAATGTCCCATAAACGGAAAAACTTCACACAGAATCAAACTCAAGAAAAACCCTATAAAAAATTAACCCCGTTGTAAAAATTGAATTTTTCAACAATACAGTTACGCAACATTCATTTCTATTTTATGTTCCAAAAATCTTCAACATTCTAACCAAAAAAGAGGCGAAAAAAGAAGTCCAATATCATCCTGACAAATTTCCACATTTCAACTAAATGTATAATTAGATGTAAGCATTATGTATATAAGAAATATTCATTCCATACTAGGGAAAACAATTGTACCACAATCAATATTTTCATTTATCCAATCTCTATTTGAATCTCAATCTTAATTTATATCTTCTTTTTCTTTTATTTTTTCTCTATTTTTCTCAATTATACTCTTCTCTATTACTCAACCGCACTTGCCATTATAAAAGAAACACTTGTACAAATGCCTTACTGACTTAGACATCACAATACAGGCTACCTTGCCTAGCGTTAGTTTACTCCAGTGAGTCATTTAAATCGCTTAGATATCCACTCGTCTATACAGTGCTTCTCAAAAGTCCCCTCCCCCCTCTTATTTTTGGAACGATTATACATAAACAAGTGAAATTTGGAAACTGAATATTATAGGTTGTACACTTCCCTACTAGTGATGATAGATGACGAAATCGTCAAAGATGACGTCACAAGGCCATTGTGACCAATAATTTTAAATGGAACCCTACGGCAAGCGACACCTCTTTTAAAGGGTATCGAAAAAACCTATTCAATGATACTAATTTTGTTTGTGTTTATGGCAGTTTTAATGGCTCATTAGTAAATATTAAAATTTAAATTTCATTCAGTATGATATTAATTACAGATTCAAGAATCAGTATCTACTTAAAGAAATTGCTCGAAGAGACCTCCATCCACTCCCTGACAGTGAAATATCCTATTTTTAAACTCTTCTCGTACTTTTGCAAATGTGTCTGCGGAAACAGCCTCACATTCTGCAACAATACGTTGTTTTAAAACGTCAATATTGTCAGGTTCAGTGGCATAAACCTTCGATTTTAAGTACCCCCACAGAAAAAAATCCAAAGTTGTGAGGTCCGGTGATCGAGCTGGCCATTCCGTCGTCGTCCAATCCATCTACCACGATACTCCTCATCCAAATACCGTCTTACTGCACCGTAATAGTGTGGAGGAGCACCATCCTGTTGGAATGTTATTTCCAAATTGCCGAATTCATCTGGAATATCTTCCAAAATTCCAAGGATCAACGGTTCTATTGCGTTTTGCAACAGCTCCAGATAAACCTCACCAGTTAAATTAGTATTTTAAAAAAGAGGCCCAACGATGTGGTTTCCCAGGATACCTGCCCAAACATTCACCTTCTGGGGAAATTGGGTATGTGTTTCACGAAACAGGTGAGGATTTGCATCACTCCAATACCTCACATTGTGTGTATTTACATTTCCATTTAGATAGAAAGTACTTCCGTCACTAAAACAAATTGTTTTGACATAGTCTGGCTGTTGGTTAATTTTAGTTTCCATATTTTCACAAAATTCTAGTCTTCGGTCTGGGTCGTCGTCTGAGAGTTGATGAACCATTTTCAATTTGTATGGATGAAATTTGTTTTTTTTTCAACACCCTGTGTACTGTACTTCGACTGACTTCACAGGTAGATGCAACGTGAGTTGTTGAAGAAGTAGGATTAACTATTACTTCTGCCAGTATATCAATTTTTTTCTCATCAGAAATTTGTGGTCTGCCAGATCGTTTCGCATCATTAATAATACCCGTTGTTTCAAACTTACGAAGAAGCTCCCTCAAATAAGTCCTCGAAACGGGGCGATCGGGAAACCTCTCATTAAAAATGCGTTCTGCTGCATGAATATTTTGTCCAGTTTCACCAAGAATTAGGATCGCTGCCATTGCGCTTCTTGAAGCACTTAAACGTTCGGCTCACAACAGTTTAACAAATTATTAGAATGTACAAAAATATTGAAAGCACCAAAAGCTGCTAAAACAGTTAAACGTTCGATCAACAATACACAAATTATTAAATGTACAAAAACTTGGACAAATATAAAAACGTCGAGTTAGGGAAGCTAACAAAAACGTCAGCTTATTCGACAACTATCCAGAGGCAGAGCTTGAATTTGGAATTTTAGTATTAACCGATTTAATTCATCACAGCTTTGCGTTTTTTAAAAGCGAGTTGCCAAAACTGCCATAAACACAAACAAAATTAGTATCATTGAATAGGTTTTTTCACAATGGCCTTGTGACGTCATCTTTGACGATTTCGTCATCTATCATCACTAGTAGGGAAGTTCACAACCTTTAATATTCAGTTTCCAAATTTCACTTGTTTATGTATAATCGTTCCAAAAATAAGAGGTGGGGGGGAGGGACTTTTGAGAAGCACTGTATAAACTGTAGTTCTAGATTAGACTTATTATTAATCTCAAGAATAGTTGATAATGTCTCTCTGTATTCTATACTGAATAAATCTCGAAAATCTTTAAAATCTTATACTCTCAGATAAATAGTATGGATAAAATTGCTTCTGTTTTTTCGTATCCCAAACTTTGAACAGTCTGTATTATGACACATTTGAACTTTCACTGTTTTGGCGTATAAATTAAATGACCTACTTGGATATCGAAAGTACATAACCAAAAACAAGAAATGAGGCACCTCATGCTGTGAGGTCAAACACGAAATTTTTTCATCCGAACTCAGAATTAGTGATTCAACGCAGAACCGTGAGTGAATTAAAAAAAAACAATATGTCTGTTAGTTTGCCACTTTTATATGGAAAATTTTTTGGTAAAATCACATATTCCAACAAATTCTACATCTTGTTAAAAAATGCTTCACTTTCGAAAACCTACATTCATTAACTACGAATATTGATGTTATGCAAAATAGAGCCCAAAACAGAACATTGGTAGGAAAAATCATTCAACGCCAAATCAGTGCACATTTGCCATGAATTAAAGAGACATTACGCATTCATATATTCATTTCATTGATATACACTGGAAAACAGCGTATGTGTATACTATTCGCCTATGCATTTACACCGTAATGTCAAATACCAATATTCGTAGTTGATAAACTTATATTGTTCCTGCCGAATCCGTCTCAGTTTTTCAGTTCCATGTGAATAATATATCATGGAAAGTCATCACTCGCCAGTAATACCACCCCAGTTCACTCCAAATTGTCTTTAGGTCACTTGAATCTTTGTACACCATATCAGTTCCATCCTTTGAGTTGCTGCACAGCAGTTTCATAACTTGGCAGTCCGGTTTCGTCTTCCTTCACTGGTTCGATCTTATTGGGAGGCACTACTACTTCATAAGCTGGAGGGGGTCCAGGAGTTGGGGGGCGTTGGATGTCACAGGAGAGGTCCTCAGATACCAACCACTGGAAGTAAAAATATATTACTGATTATTTTTTGACAATTCTAGAAACAAATGGAAACTTTCAATTCAAATCATTCATGTACGTTTTGGCCAATCGAAACATGGGAATATTTTACCTAGAAAATGGCCACGGGAATAATTTGAGATATTCTCTATTATTTTTAATTAGACGTCTGTCATCAATTCGCATGAAAAGTGGGAAATTAATAAAAACCAGTTCAGTACCTTGTATCATTGTACGAGGAAATGTGTTTATGATCGTAACATCAAAAAATAATCTGTAGATAGTCTGGATCACAAGAGACCAACCGAAAATTATGATCGATGTGTCATTCGATTCATAATTGCATTAAGAAAATCTTAGTTCGGAACCAATATCTGGAGAAACAAATTGCAAAAGTTATTAACAATGAGCTAAACAAAAAAAAGTTTGTCAGGTTTTTTGCAAATATCTCAAAAACTATTCGAGAAATCTGAAATTTGAAAAAAGATCCATAAAGAGCAGAAAATTTCCTAAAAGAGTCCTACCTCCCGGAACTGTGCCGGCAATATTTATAATTTTAATTTTGCGGCGAAAGGCTGAAAACGCGTGGCTTAGCTCCTGAACAAAAAAAAAAATTTTAACCGAGTAAATATTAATAATAAGGGATAAAAAAATGTTTGTATTATCTAAACAATAATCAGTCGGCAAAAAATGTTCACCTCTATTTTTCAATCAATTATGCCTTTGTTCATTGGAAAATTTAACTTTTTGAAAGTTATTATAAAAACCCTGATAATTGTTGAACTGTAAACCTGAAATTTTTTCACTCCTTGGAGCTGTTCCTTAGAGGCTTTAAAAAAGGTTCCTGTTGGAAAAATAAAAAAAATTTGATTTTTAACTTTTTTACTTACAATTAAAGGCATAAAAAAATAAAAACGTAATCAAAACAATTAAAGAATTTTTTTTTGCAATTATCCCTATTAATTTGTTCATTGATTAACAGAGAATAAAAAAGATTCGAGAGGATTCAGTCGTATTTTTAATAGTTAATAAGATATTTAAGTTAAAAAGCCGTAAAAAAATTTTTTTAGGAGAAAAGTTTATAAATAATTAGAAAAAAGTTGATAAATAATAGAGTTAGAGCTTCGGTTCAAAGCTCTATTTGTTGATTGCTGAACGGAGAATAAAAAAGACCTGAAGTGTTCTTGCCGTATCGTCAATAGTCAATAGTAATTACTAAAAACTGAAAGAATACGACAAGTCAAAGTGCACGAAAATATTAAAAATTATATAAAAAATAGAAAGCAAAATTTTTTCATAACAAACGTTACATGGTTGATTTCAGTATTTAAAAAACAATATAACCAAAAAATTCATTTGTTTATAACAAATTGTTTATTTACCAAACGAATAGAAATAAAAATAAAATAATTTCTTCCATAGTATTAGAGAGCAATATAAATAATGATTTGAAAAAAATTGTTCCTTAATATTAATATTTAGCAACAAAAAAAATTGATAATTAACGAAGGCGTTTTTTACCAATAATTTTTTTTACCGATTTTTTTCTTAAAAAACATAAATTTTTTTATGGATTAGATTGCCTGAATTTTTTTTTGAAAATCTTATAAACAATGAAATTTTCTGCTCGTTAAGGATCTTTTTTGAAATTTCGAATATCTCAAATAGTTTGTGAGATATTTGCAAAAAACCTCACAAACTTTTTTTGTTTAGTTGATTTTTGGCAATTTGTTTCTCCAGATATTGGTTCCGAACTAAGACTTTCTTAATGCAATTACGAATCGAATGACACCTCGATCATAATTTTCGGTTGGTCCTAACTCTAATTTCGGAAAATGGCTTTTGTAAACCAGACTAAGAATACCACACGAGAATTCGATAAAGTAGAAAATAATTCTCCAGATTTCTTTCTCAAACTTTTTGCCATTTGGCAATAGCCACTCAAGCTCGTTGGGCTCTCGTGCCTGGCAACAAGTTTTCGAAAATCTGTCGAATTATTTTCACTTTATTCTCACTCTCTTGTGGTATTACAACTGAGAATAATCTACCTAGGAAATTGCCGCGGAAATAATTTGAGGTATTTTGTTTTTATTCTTTGACAACCTATATTTTTAATTTGACATCTGTCATCAATTCGCATGAAAAGTGAGAAATGAATCAAAACCGGTTTAGTTCATTATATCATTTTGCGAGGGAGTGTGTTTGTGATCGTGAATTCAGAAAATTATCTACAGAATTTCACCCGAGAGTTCAATAAAGTAGAAAATAATTCTCCAGATTTCTTTCTCAAACCTATTGCCATTTGTCGAATTATTTCCATTTTATTCCCACTCTCTTGTGATAACAAAATTTGGTTATTAGAACATCGAATGTCTGTAGAAATAGTATCCTGGTGAATTAAAATCATATCCTGGACGATAAATAATGATCTGTAATCGTGGGTATACTTTGTGATTCGATTTTTTTAAACTCTAAGTATTAAAAAACAACTTCTATCTGTGATTTCGTGTGAAAAACAATATAAATTTGAGGCTTCCCAATAATGAAAGAGTAATCGGAATATATACTATAAAAACACAATGTGGTGCATATGAGAAACATAAAATAAAGGCCGTCATGTAAGGAAAAAACCATGCCAATAGCTCCTATGTTAGAATTAAATGGGAATATTTTCGAAGCGAAGCATACGTGTAACTCTACAATTCTGTGATTATTGAACCTATGAGTCTCATTCGTCTGGATTGAAATATACTTTCAGGAAAATAAATAAATGATGAAGAGAGTCATTCGATCTTAATGGCCAGCTTCATTTTCACAAAGGAGTCACGCAACATTATTTATAGACCCATCAGCCCGGATGATGATGATTATTGTAGAGGTTCATCATTATCATCATATAGTCGATATTAAGCTTCAGTAATTGTAATTATTCCTGTAGACATAGGATTTTTATGCAAACAGTAATTTTCTATAAGTAATGAAAGGTGATAGTTTTCTATTGAGTGGAAATATCTGGATTCACCAGTGTAGCTTGTGAATCACATTTCCATGAAATACTCATTGAACACGCTGTTTTCTCGTATTTTGACTTGTAATACAACTAGAGGTTAAAAAAATCGGAAATAATTTGACCTCGTGTGGTATTCAGTAAAAAAAATTCACACCAGAATATGCGGAAAAAGAACTCCAAAAACTACAAGTAAAGTGTGGTAGAAGTTTTATGGAATTCCATAGCCAAGCAGTTGCAAGAATATTTAAAAAAAATACAATCGCAAATTTAATCCATTTTCTGATATAGCATTTGAAAACGCAAGAGCTGCAGAAAATGCTAAGCGTCGGAAGTTACGAAAGGACCCAGCCAAGAGAAAGGCAAGCTCATCCGCAATATCAACAGACGAGGAAAAAAAAAATATTGAGCTTTGTGATGAAAACACCCCGGAGGGATTGCAAAAAAAGTTTTTCTACATCGCTGCTCATGAATTGGCATGGAGAGGGACTGAAGGAGCTGCAGCATGCATAGAATATTTTGTGGAGGAAATTGATAATCAAGGAAAACCAATAGGTCGCATTGAATATAATCCAGTTTTCTCTAAAACTACCGAAGGTGGTTAAAAAAAATGGCTGACAGTAAGTGGTTAGTACCAAATATACTCAATGAAGAAATATGCCCAGTTAGACTTTTCAGGAAGTTAACAAGCAAGCGAGATTGCCTCATCAAAACCAACCGTTTATTTTTAACTCGCAATCCAAACTGACAGCACCCCAACTCCAAAGGTTGGTATAAGAACGGTCCGGCTGGACAAAATACGGCGGCATCATCAATTGGAATTGACGTGAAAACGGTCAAAATAACAAATCACTCTGCAAGAGCCACTGCTGTTTGAACTTTAGCCAAAACAGGAGTTGGTGAACAGCAATTAATTAAAATCACAGGACATGGAAGTAGTCACTCAATAAAATCATATCTGCAGATAGAATCGAGTCTCCATCAGGAAATAATTGATGCAATGAGGTCTGTTTCAACTTCTGTGAAGTCAAGTCATGGAGCTCTAAAGCAAGAACGAGCCACCGCTTTCAATCAACCTCCTGCCATAGTTTATAATAATTGCGTTTTTCATATAAACAATAATTACAATAGTCAAAATGATATAATATAATATAATTGATTATTATTATTATTATTCGAATATTTTTTGTCATTTTATAGCTACCTGAATTAAAAACTGAAAGCTGATCTTTTTATTATTTTTTTGACTACAACAAACAAAGAATAGTTGAGAATTCTCTATTTATTTGATTTTCATATAGGTTCATGCGTCTCAGTTTCGGCAGTAATAGATTCCTAGCCGATAAATTCTTAATTTCTACCTATTGTAGTTGCATGAAAATTCCAGTTTAGAATGTAACATATTATATTCTTCCATTTTATATCAACTTTGGGTTACTGCAAGTGGTAGAAAATTAATTTCAACGGTTTTTCATAAAGGTATAATTTAATTTTTTTTTCCAATTGTTGATTTCTACTTGTTGTAGTTGCATGGAAATAACATTTTAAGATTGAAAATAGTTCATTTTTCAATTTTACATAAGTTTTGAGTAATTACAAGTGGTAGAAAATTGCTTTTTTGCGTTTTCATTAATTTTCTATACGCGCTTTATTGCATAGCATTCATAACCAGCGTCAGCGAACATCATAGGGGGCTGTGATCATCGTATTTTGACAGTACAAAACGTCAGCAAAAACTCGTGTTTTGTAGTAAAAATAATATTGTGCAGTCAAAACGAAAGCAAACTTTTTTGTTTTGAAAATGTATCGATTTGAAAATCATGCTGTATGTAAAATATGCATAAAATTGTCTGATGTAATGATGAATCATCGTACTATGTCTATTTGAAGGATGAAAATTTGTTTCGAATGGTTCAGGAATATTTGCTTCTGAACTACTCAAAATTGAAAGTGCAAAATGAAAAAATGGTGAATAAAGTATTATATATATTTTATTAGTCAAAGATATTTAATTCATTCAATTCAAAGTCCAGCTTTTTCGCCTTGAAGAAGGAAGGAGGTGTCCGAAGAATATAGAAAACATTTTAAATAGAAAACATTTTAAGTATGTAATTGAAATGTATAAAAATTAAATAAAGAAAGAAAAACCAGTATTGTCAAAAAATAGTATTCTGTCATTAAAACGTCAAAAAATTTCCGATGTAATTCGCTGTTGGGTACCCAAGAGAAAAAAATATCCACTAAAATACATGTTGCCATGGTGATCTTTAAAAAAAACCCAAATTGATTGGTTGAAAATTACTGGTGTGGAATTTTCAATGGAAAAGCATCGTTTACTACATCCGTCAGATAGACATCTGCCAGATAGATGAATAAATCAAACAGTTTATCGAATATGGGTTGCATGTGACATTAACCCTTTGCGGTCCTTTGCCGGGGCAGCCCCGACACTAAAATTATCACGTTCCGGTCCGATGTCGGGTAAGGCCGTGTAGGTTAGGCTGTTGTTCATTTTATTGGCGGCACACATAGGTACTCCAATTATATTTTCACAACCTATCTTCCTTCCGAAGATGTTGACTGAAACACGTGTAGAATTGTTGAAAATTGTGATTTGGGGGTGGAAGGAAGCTCCAGCGTATTTATTACTACACCAAAGGTTCTAAACAAAACGAGGACAAAAACTGTTAGTATTATAAGTCGAATTGTTGGTCTACATATATTGTGTTTGGAAATGAAACCTTATTAGGATAATGCAAAATGGCATCATCGTCAAGAAAAAGAAGTCGAATACCCGTAGAAGAAGTGAGTGATAATGACTATGATTCTGAAGAGAAGACAGTGATAGTGAGGAGGAACTTGAAAGACACAATAATGAGAATGTACGACCGGGGTGGAGGAAATGATGAACAGTTTAGGAGATTGCCTTTCACAGCCAATAGTGGATACAAATCCCCCAGTCAACATACCAGAAAAAAAATTGGAATTCTTTCAGTTTTTTTACTGATAATCTGCTACAAGAAACATAACAAACACTAATAGATTTGGTGCCGAAAAAATACAAAAAGCGACATTTTTACAAAAAAAACTCAATTTGGCATAAGTGGGAAAATGTGACTCTGACAAAAATGAAAGCATTTTTAGGCGTAATTATGAATATGGCATTACACGACAATTCATCTGTGAAATAATATTTTAGTGAAGAATTGAGTGACAAGCAACCTTTTTTCAAAAATGTTTTTAGTAAGATGTGGGCTTTTCATTTGAATCCACCTCCAGGCAATCCTTTACCAAATTCATTACGTAGGGGTATACAAGTAAAAAATGTTATTGACTATATCGACACCAAATGTCGAAAGTATTTTATTCTTGGACCTACCATTGCTGTTGACGAAAGCACAGTGTCATTCGAAGAGAGAAACATTTTCAAAATGTATAGTCCTAAAAAGCCTACAAAATGGGGTCTAAGAGTGTATGCCTTAGCAGATTGCGCGACAGAGTTCATAAATGTAGTATTACCGTATTATGGAGCCAGTAAAATAAGAGATCTCATTCTTCCGAAATTAAATTTTACATCGAGGATAACGTTACATTTATGTAACACGTTATTAGCAACGTCCAATGAAAGCTGTTTTCATTTATATACTGACAGATTTTATTCAGGAATAGACCTAGCCATAGAGCTATTGAATAATGATATTCACACAAAAGGTACAATAATGCCGAACACATGTGGTTTGCCAGAAGATATTCGAAGAAAAAGAATTAGGTTTCCTCCACCAGACACAGTTACACATATATAAAATATGATAAAATAAATATGAAAAATATGATTATTTCTCATGCCACAGAAACACAACTAGTACAGAGAATAAAAATATATAGTAAATGTACCAGTAGGTGACACTTTAGGGTCATCCTTCTCCTAGAATTGAGCTAGTTTCTTACTAGAACCTGATTCTTGATTCAAACGTTTCTCAACCAATTGCTTGCACATTTTGCTATCAAGTTTGAATGAAATAAGTCCTACACTTTATTTTTTTTTTCAATTTCGTTATTTTTCCTAGATTTACCTAAGTACCTGTACCTAACATGCAATATCCAATGCCTGACATGTCAAATGTACCAAAACCTGACACTCTCTAAAATTGATCTTTACATTTCTACACAGAAAAGTCTTGCATGAATTATAGAGCCCTCGAACTATAACTGAATATGTCGAACAATCCAATGTATTTTATAAAAAAAAAAACGATGAAGAAACAGATAAAACAAACCTGATACCAGCAATCTCAGACATGCAACAACGTTCATTCAATCATGAAACATGAAACGAAATAATTTTCCATTTATTCATTTATTTATTCATTGTTCGGGTTTTCGACAGGTTGAGTTAACAACCCAGTAACAGAAAACCGCACAATACATTAAACACATATCATGTAATTTCGGTACAATTCAAAAAATAATTAAATTAGGTATATGTGACCTGAAAAGAATCATTATTGCTAAAATAGATACACCATTCTGACATTGCTATACTATAATTGAGTTTAATATAATTCTACTTAATTAGATAACAGAAAACAATGAATGTACAACTTTGAACCATCCTTATACATGTCACCAAAAAATAGAATAAGCAGCATGTCTAGCTACTAGGAGGAACAATGGAATATATCAACATGACAAAAAAATATGTCAGAAATAATGAAAGAATAACAGTTGAATTATATTGTAAGTTTTGAATGTCCCTTTGAATTTTAATCGTATTTGATGTTATGTAACGTATTATGTTTTTAACATTACATGTTTTACATTATTTTAAGAATTTACCTGAAGATGACATAAACAATGTCGAAACGTCGCATGGAATAAAAAATACATAGACTGACTGAGGCCCTTATTCTGAGAAAGTAGAGAAAATATATATATATATATATATATATATATATATATATATGAAGAAAGAGGAGAGATAGTCTTTGCTGACTAGTAAGGAAGAAGTCTGAGAAATTCTTTGGGACAGCAGCAAACGCAAATGTACTCTTATAACATTATATTATTGTTTCAACAAAAGAACAGATCTCAATCATTTAAGTGAGATCTATTCTTATTTATTAATCTTAGACAAGAACCCGAATGCTCTCAATAATAATTCATCTTCCTTTTCTATTTAATACAAATCAACATGAAAGTTTTTACAAATATAATAACATAATAAAATTCATTTATCCAATTTTACCATTAGAAAATCTCATCTTTAGTAGAAATTGCAATTGATGTTTTCCACTTTCATTTGGACAGCTTAGACCAAATGTCTCTTCTTCTTCTTAAAAATTGTACAATTTTGACGTTGACATTTTAGGTTATGTTAAATTCCAACCTCTATGTTGTGATTTTCCCTCACTTTTCACATTCATAACCGAAGAATGTTCACCACATTTGTTTTTGGCTTTCAGTAAATTTACCAAAAAACCACATTTATTCAATACTTACCAGTAATGTTTTTGTTACAAATATTATTCCTACAAATCTAATTGTTGCTCCATGTTTTTACATGTTTTAATGCTGTCTCTTACATCTTTTTGTATTTCACCGAAAAACGACCATTCTCACTAACATTGTAAGTAAGGTTATTTTTATATTCATCAACATACTATAGTATTTTCACCTTTGTAGCTTCCTGATGATGACAATATTCATTGTCGAAATATTGGAAATATAATGTTATAAGAGTACATCTGCCTTTGCTGCTGCCCCAAAGAATTTCTCACACTACATATATATATATATATATATATATATATATATATATATATTTATTTATACCTTTCGCACACCCGTGAATGACGAGTGTATAATGCCATTTTATAACAAATCAGTGGTTAAAAATATTGAAAACATGTTTTGTTCTTTGGGAAATTCGACAAAATGGGTAGCGCCTCCTGCTTGATTTAAGGTGACCTGCTCAGAGGAAAACTTCGGCAATTGCCGAATGCAATGAACATTTGACTCGACATTTGAATAAGGTAGAATGTTGAACTGATTGTGTGGTAAATGTAAACATTGCCTGAGATAGATATTTAAAAGTGGAGAAAACAACTAATGTTATATCCAAACTGGTGATAAAGTCAGAACTAGTTGACTTTATACTCTGCTTTGAGACACCTATTCTGATTATCACAGTCACTTGTAAGAAACAAACAATACAAACACTATTGAAAAGGGAAACATTCGCAATTGAATATTGTTTTGAAAAATATTATCACGACCATTGTATTGATTCACTGTTGCCAAGCAAGATTCTCGTATGCACGGTTTACAAAGCTATCTACGAACGAAAGTTCTACCAGTGTTTTCTGATTGCTGGTGAATGAAAATCTTAAGATCTCAATTGAAAACTACTCAGAAAAACAGTACGCGATGTACACAGAGTTAATTTGAACATTATTGTCTTCGTCTTTTAAAAAATTTGCCATTCCATAAAAAAATTATTCATATTATATTAATATATCTAGTACGAAAACGCCCGCACAGTGATAGGCGACTCCAGAATTTATCCAGAATTGAAATTCACTACCTCATTCATAAATGCGACGAGTGATTCATCTTGCCTTCTACTCAGTTCGTAGTTTAGTTTTAAGAAATAAAATATCTTTTTGTATTTTGTGCAGATAGTTTAATTATCGCAGAGCGCTTTCGACCTAGAAGGTCATCTTCACTGCCTACCTGAAAAGTAAGTGGTTGAGTGAAACTGGATTGTTTCTATTCTATTTTTTGTGAACTAATTGGTTCAAAAACTTCAGGCAAGAAGAAATCCATAAAATAATTCACAATGTAAAACAGATTGAAATTGTATATTTCCAAGTTGAAAGAGAAAAAATAAAAATAAAATAAAAGTTCTTAATTATCACAGTAGGTAGAGCCAAGGTTGTACTCAAACAAGCAGAAGAAATGCAGAAGAAGAAACGTCAATTTTTGTTCTGTGTATATGTGGTGACAAAGCAGACTGACAGGTTCAGATGTAACTTTGTAACCTAACTTTTTAGACGTCTATGTAGAGGAAGAAAAACCTGTTCAAGTTTTCTTTTATATTTTAACAAAGATTATTGTTGGCTAGTTCTTCCTCGATATGTAAGTCTTCCAAAAAATCCAGTCTGTTATAATTCTCCGAAGTGGCTTCATGTAAAATGTGTGAATTCATATTGGGGCTGAAATTTTGTTTTTTTACTTTCAGATGATGACCAAAGGAGGAATGTTCGTGTTTAAATGTTTATTTATCAGAGGTCTATAGGTACTACCGATGTAGGATGCATCACAATCATTGCAATTCAATTTATAAATACCACCTTTGGATATTTTGTTGTGTGTTGATTAAATATCGACTCAGGTCATTATTAGTCTGATAGGAAATTTTCATGTTGCCCACCTCACATTTTATACATTTGGATATTTTTTATGTTGTTATTCAATAAGGGAATTGAAATAGTATAGATAGTATTGTGATGCATCCTACATCGGTAGAACCTCTAGACCTCTGAATGTCCGCATAAATGAACACTTAAACAAACACGAACCTTCCTCCTTTGGTCATCATCTGAAAGTAAATAACACATTTTACATAAAGTATGGTGCTACTGGAAATTATTAATTATTCATTTGAGTTTGATTCACTTTGTATATTTTATCGCTTTTTCTAAAAAAAACATAAAACTTATCGAGTTTGACAAGTATTGTCAATTATTAAAATATAATTCAAACTGAAAGATGTCATTCACTGAAAAATGACAATTTATATAGAAAAACCGGTTTTCTATTGAAAAATATAAATACTGTGAGTATTGGGGCTAACAAAGTCACTTCAAAGAATTACAATAGACTGGATTTTTTGAAAGACTTACATATCGAGGAAGAACTAACCAACCATAATCTTTATTTAAATATAAAAAAAAATTTGAACATGTTGGAAAGTTACATCTGAACCTGTCAGTCTGCTTTGTTCGATTGTGACCACAGAAACACAGAACAAAATAGATTGACCTTTCTTCTTTCTTCTTTGTTTGAGTACAACCTTGGCGCTACCTACTGTGATAATCAAGAACTTTTATTTTATTTTATCTCTTTCAACTTGGATAAATACAATTTTAGTCTGTTTTACATTGTGAATGTCGTTATTTTATGGATTTCTTCTTGGGCTAACCAACGAGTAAGTGTTACCTGAAGTTTTCGAACTAATAAGTTCACAAAAAATAAAATATAAACACAATCCAGTTCAGGCAGGCACTGGAGATGACCTTCTAGGTCGAATACGCTTTGTGATAACTAAACTATTTGCACGAAATACAAGTAGATATTTTATTGGTTATGTCACGTGCACAGAGTTCCACTTCCAATTCAGAGCCAGCAAAAGACAAAGACAATAATATTAATTCTCCTGTACATCGTGTACTGTTTTCAAACATCGGTTGCTAATTATGATCTTTCACCCACCAGCCAGTCAGAAAACACTAGTAGAATCTAACAAAACTTTCGTTTGAAGAGAGTTTTGTAAACCGTGCAAGCAAGAATCTTGCTTGGGAACAGTGTTCAGTACACGTATTCTGAATGTCTGAATCACTACAATGGTCGTGATATTATTTCTCAAAACAATATTCAATCGCGAATGTTTCCCTTTTCAATATTGTTTGTGTTGTTTGTTTCTTACAAGTGCCTCTCGAGCAGAGTATGAAGTCTACTAGTTCTGACTTTATCACCAGTTTGGATATCACAAGGTCAGTTGTTTTCTTCACTTCGAAATTGGATATCTATCCCAGGCAGCCTACAATGTGTACATTTACCAGACAATCTGTTCAACATTCTACCTTATTCAAATGTCGAGTTAAATGTTTAATGCATTCGGCAATCGCCAAAGTTTTCCTCTGAGTAAGTCAACTGAAATTAGGGTACCCAAATTTTGTCGAATTTTACAAAGAACAAAACATGTTTATAACTTTTTTTTCAGATTTTTAACAACTGTAATTCGTTATAAAATGGCATTAGACACTCTTCATTCACGGGTGTGCAAGAGGTTAGGTTACACCCTGTATATAAATATTTACAAACATGTATATATATATTTATATCTACCTAAAAACATATGGTGATATTGTGAAATGCCGTAGTAACAGAACATCGTCCTTGTCAACTTTCTACTAACCAGGTCATGTCGGAAGAACACCAACTTTTATTAAAAAAACATGATTTTCCGTAAATATTTCAAAGTTGCGAAGTTCCGAAGTTCCGCTACCCGAAATGCGAAGTATTTTAGTCGTCGAAATGTTAGAGAGAACAACTTTGCAACTCCCAACTCCTGGCGGATTTCCTAAAAGGTTAACTTGGACATTCGAAATGGAGGTCTCGAAGTTTGCTTGATATTTTTTGAAGGTAATTAAACTTTTAGATATGGCAGATGTTGGATGTCTTAATTAAAATTGTTCTTAATCGGTTTTAATTTTGTTAATGAGACCAGCTACTTGATGGACACTTTTGAGAAAACGTCAGGCTCAAAGTGAATCAATTATACTCTTAACTGAGTAAAAGTAGCCAATTCAATTTACGTAATTTCACGACTGCGATAGAAATACTTCTGATTTTTATTTCTGGTCCACGGTGAAGAATAAATAACATAATCAAAGTATGCTCAACGAAAAGCTGTACCATGTCTTCAATCTGTTTTCTATGAAACCTATTTTTAACCGCGAAACCAAAACGGAGGAGGTTCTCTAATCGACGCGTATTTTTTTTATGTATGACCACACATAACTTTTTACTGAGACGTCCGATTACGATAATTCTTTTCAGTGGAAAGGGTGTACTTTGAAGTTGGTCCAATTTGAATTTAAAAGATGAAATCCACCCCTAACGTAGCAAAATGAAGAATATTGATCACTCACCCTCTGAATTCTGGTCGGTTAACCGATTCTATCAGGCATAACTTTGTACTGGGTTCTTCGATTTGGATGATTCTTTTTTTATTAGATAGGGTATACCTCATAGTTGATCATATTTGGATTCAGAATGGACTCATCCACCCTTACGGGTAGAAAAATAGGGGGTAATTTATTTTTCACTTGTGAACATTGGCACACATATGTAGTTGACAATGACAGATCGCTATATCATTATTTTTGTTCTACATCCGTCACATTATATTCTATGGGAGGATGGAATAATATACAAAGTAATGAAATAAACTAACCAGAACAACAAAAATAATTTATATTACAACAAATAGTAAAAGTAGATAATCATATTATTCAACTGGTGATAGTTGAAGTAATCAAAAAACAAGTAAGTAGTAATTAGTAGATTTCAGCTACAAAAAATTGAAAAATAAAAACTTAAAAAAAAATTAAACCGACGAAATATGGAACTGAAAAGTGAAAAATGTCTCAATAACTAAGCTCCTAAACTAATGTAAGTAACTAATTTTGAGTCGGCGCCAAACGAACAATCAACGAAGATCATTAAATTACTTCAAAAAAATTATCAGAATTAATGTGTATGTGGGTTGATTACCACAATCTAGTTAATTTGATAGTTGTTTGAATAAAAATTCAAAGTAACGAAAATGAGAGCTTTAATGTCTCTCTTGCGAAATATATTTCAGAACTGAATAAGAAACTCAACAAGAGCAGGAAAGAGGCATACACTTTCGCTTGCCAGATGGTAAAAAGGTTACTAAGACGACCCTTATGGGTTGTGGAGAATAAACAGATGATACACTTGAAGTATACATTGCTGGAAAGATATTCACTAATGAAGTCTTTCAAGAAAAAGTCATATTGTACAGAACAAGAATGTCACCGCGCAACTCGATGCCATCATTTTACGCCTTACCACATTCATTTGCTTGTTTGTTTGGCGCCGACTCAAAATTACATCAGTTTAGGAGCTCAGTTATTGAGACTAAGAAGGTTTATTTTATTTTTACTTTTCAGTTCCATATTTCGTCGGTTTAATTTTTTGTTAAAAAGTTTTGATAGTTCAATTTCCTTGCAAACTGTTTTATATCATTATATTCTGCAGAGGTAAGTTTTGATACGGTCGCCCATATACTCGGCGACAACTACGTATATCCTCCAAACAAAAAACAAAAAAAATAATCCGAAATTGGAAAGATACTTGAACTTTCAAAAAATTTAACCCAACTCTAAGAATTCCAGATCTATTACAGTCCCTTCCAGTCCCTTCATGATATTCGAATATGCTTTCCGAATTTTCTGGACAAGTTTGTTGTAAACCATGTCGTTGATCTTCTTCACCTCACGGTCCTTCCCAAAACGGTGTTAGTTTCGAGGATACATCTTTCTTCCGCCGTGGGTTGTACAGGCCAATCCTGGTCACCTTCTTCGAAACCTCCTGTATCAGCTTTCAAATCGTAACGAGCTTTATCCTGTCACTGGCCAGTGACAACCTCTTCCGAACTGTTTCATGGATTTTCAGCAGGCTGTCCCTTCGTTTATCTGCATAATCGTGTACTTCTACCTCTTGGGTGTCTGGTGATCCGAACACCAAGTCACAGGGCAATCGAAGTTTCCCTTTCAGAAATAATGCTCGTCGGGGAAAGCTTGGTTGAGTCATGGACGGCTGCTCTGTATGCCATCAATAATGGTGGAATGTGTCTGTCCCAATCCTTTCAATGTTTTTCCACTACCTTGGAAAGATGCTCTACCATAGTTCGGTTGAATCTTCCAACCATGCCATCTGACTGGGGGCAATCGCCCTGGTTCTGTCTTCTTGATACCTATCAGTTCCCAAACCTTCTTGAATAACTTCGATTCGAAATTTTTCCCGGTTCCCCGAATCTTGAGAAATGTTGGTCCACCAATGACCTGGCTACTGTGGATGCTTCCTGGTCTGGAATGGCATAGGCTTCACCCATTTGCTGAAATAGTCTTTGTCAACAAGGATGTATTTGTTGCCTTCGTCCGTAAACAGGAAAGGGTCTAACTACATCAATGGCAATCCGTTCGAATGGTGCGCCTACGTTGTATTTCTTCGTCTCACCTCTGGACCGTGTCTTCGGACCTTTGGTGGCGCTGCACTCTGACAACCCAGTAGAACCTCTGTCCGATCTTATCCAAGGTCTTATTGACTACCAGATGTTCTCCTGTTTTCCTTCCTAAATTCCCTTCAAACTTCACTTATCCTTCTCCTGGGCAGAACCAATAGGGACATTGATTCCCTCTCATTAGCTGATTCCCATACCCGTTGAAATAATCCATTTTTTCAAACCAGGGAATCCATTGTACCCACATTGCTTCGAAAATGGGATCTCTGCCCGAAATATCTCCCCAGGAGGGTCCGCCGGTTCTGTCCTTTTTCCAATGTAGAAAATTACAATGTTTGTATCGGTTTTCTGGTCCTGTCTCATATGTGCGGTGGTCCATTGGTCTTCAGTAAACAGTCTCGTGCGTCTAATATCTGTGACTCCTTCGTGGCATTCAATACGCTTACAGGCTTTTGGACAGGTCTTCGATAGGAATCCTCATTACTGGTTCAGCTTTTCTATTCTTCTAGCTACTTGTCTTTCTGGATTTTCATCTCCAGTAGTCATTTCAGGATCGCATGATCGGTCCTAATGAGAAACCTCTTCCATATAGGTATTTGTGGAAATGATCTACTGCCCTGACTATTGCTAGATGTTCCTTCTTTGGGGACACAGTAATTCCTTCTCGGCCTGGACATCACCCTGCTGTCGATGACTTTTCCTGACCATCTTCCACCTGTGATAACACAGCTCCAAGTCCGGTATTACTCGCAGCGGTGTCCAGTATGAACAGGCCTTATTGTGTGTATGCCAAGATTGGACAAAGCGCTGCTTTCAACTCACGGAAAGCTTTATCATATTCGATAGACCAATGGAGGTTGACTCGATCTTCTTTCAACTTATGCAGGGAGCTGCGATGTTGCAAATCCTTCCACAAACTGCCGGTAATAGGTACATAGGCCCAGGATCATCCTCACTTCGTGCTCATTCGTTTAAATTTATTTTGTCGAGACTTTTGGATCAACTTGCTTCTGGAATGGGATCACTTCTGAAGTAAGTCGACGCAATATCAGCTCCATCAATATCTCGAAGGACGTCGGGGCATTACAAAGACCAAAGGCATATCGGTAAACTGATCAGTCCGTTACCAATAGTAAACGCAGTCTTTTCCTTGTCGTCTTCATGTATGCTCTCTTGCCAGTATCCGCTCTTCAGCTCCACTGTTGAAAACCATTGCGAGCCTGCTAATGCTGTCAGTGTGTCGTCGACTCTGCGTAATATATAATCTACACAAAATCTTGTAGATCCATCCTTTTGGAAACTAGTACCCCGGGGGGGACCATGGACTCTATGATTCTTCGATAACCATCTTTGGTCATTTTCTCGACAAGCTCTTCCATTTCCCGTTATTTGGCAAATGATAATCTTCTTGTTGGTTATCGAACTGGATGGTTTGACCAGTGCTGTACTATGTTAGTTCGTTCTGTTGATGATCCTGCAAACTCGAATACGTCACATTCCTTGGCAATGAATTTCATGGCAGCTCCGTATTCATTCGGTTACAAATGTTTCAAGGATTCCTAGATGGCTCTTAGTATGTCATCAGACGTGCCTTCTTTCAGTATATCGGTTCGTTCCGCAATCTACTGGCCGACGAATATTGTTAACAGCACAGGGCGGGCTCCACTTATTTTCGTGATTTCCGTAACAATATAGATGCAGGCGATGGCGTGCTGCTATTTTGGATTCAAGCATAGCGTCTGACTGCCTCAGTCACGAGGGCTATGTCCACTATTCTTTCCATTTTGTTTTTAACAAGTCCCCTCGATATTTTATTTTATATCTATATTCCTGGACTCGGATCGCGGTAGCTATAGCTGCCTCCGTGGTGACGTTGGTTGTTGCCCTAGAATTCCGGGGTCTGCTGACCGAAACCACAAATGTGCGACTGGCTTTCTGTTTGTTGACCCTGTTGATTGTCGTTTTCTACCAAGTGTTGTTCATCCTTGCACTTCTCCACGTACTGATGAGGGCCGAGAGCCCGAAACACGTTCTACGGTTAATACTTTTCTCTGAGGGCTATGTCCACTAAATTCCTTCCATTTTGTTTTTAACAAGTCCCTCGATATTCCCTCTTTCATGTATTATGGTCTACGAGGTAAGGTGCCATCATGGCTACCATATTTTCTCAAAGATTGCAAGCAGACTGTGTCACTTGGAGCTTCTATGAACGACAAAATACTTGAATTGATGTGCAAACTATTGAAACGGTGTCCACGTAAGTTGAATTTAGACCCAGTGATATCCACCCTTTCAAAGATAATAATTTTACTGCATAAACTTCTCTTTTATTCCATTACCTCGGTACGTGAAAACAAGTCTTAGAATATGAAAATGTGATAAATTGAGTGGGTGATTTTTCCAATTATCTGTGCTATTATTCAGCCCCGTAAAATTGATGCAAGAAAAAGGATATATGCTGTAAAAGGTTGATAAATTTTTGTTTATAATTTTTAACCCAAAATTTTTATTCTGAAATGATAAACAAGAAAGCCAAGTGAAGTGGAATATATAAGAGAATAAAAACACAAAGTCATCTTCACAACGGAATCAATATAAATTGAAACAATTGGTAGACCACAAGTGAAAGACAACTAGTATCCTGGCAAATACCACGCAGAACGTTGAATGATATTCACCTGAAAATCTATGAAAATATTTCTTTCTGATAAGCTTGATTATGTTCAATTTACCCGGGTCCGCCTAACAATCCCGCATACCGGTTTCAGGATTTTGGCCCTCATCAGTACGGAGTAGTCACCAGTCAGAGATCCAGAGAGCTCTGGCCAAAGCGAACCCAACATAAATAAAATAACCATCAGCTTACATCATCTTAGGTACCGCCGGTTAAAGTAACTTCTAACCTGCGGTACCTAGTGACAGAATGAAACACTCCATACAATTCTCGATTGATTCTAAATAATAAGATTCCATCTCGGTAGGGTGGCTGAATGCCCGACAGGCGTGTATATTAACCAAGAAAGCCAAGTGAAGTGGAATATATAAGAGAATAAAAACACAAAGTCATCTTCACAACGGAATCAATATAAATTGAAACACAATTGGTAGACCACAAGTGAAAACAACTGATTTCCTGCCATACCACGCAGAACTTTGAATTATATTCACCTGAAAATCTATGCAAAAATGGAGATTCATTGCAAATGTTTCTTTCTGATAAGCTTGATCATGTTTAATTTATGCCGAGTCCGCCTAACAATCCGCATACCGGTTTCAAGCTTTTGGCCATCATCAATACGGAGTAGTCACCAGTCAGAGATCCGAGAGCGCTAGCCGAAGCGAGCCCCAACATAAATAAAATAACCATCAACACATCATCTCTAGGTATGGTAGAACCAGAAATCTAAGAAGGTCGTAAATCACCAACCACTTGAGTTATCAGCGGGCGGTGGATTCTACACAGAGTTGTACCTGCCCTAGCAATTAAATTTTGTTTTATAGGTAGGTATAATGATATTGGATTAAATTATTAAGAAAAATCGCTAATATAATTGAGAATTGTTCATGGATATATAATATATGATAATAATATATATATATATAATTATATTATATTATATAATAATATATGATATACCTAATTAATGTAAAATGCCAAACTTTATACTTTATAAAAGTTCAGTTTCTCGATAAAAGGTACTTATAAACAAAATTATTCACGAAGATCAGTTTCTCTGTCGTGATCCAAATGATAAAAACTTTTCTTTGGGAATTTTTCTATATCCATATATGACTTCCACCTTTTAATATGGAATCACACTTGGCCCAGCTGCTTTCAGGAATGTTTGCAGTTTCTGTTTGAATAAGAGCTACCACAATTGAACTTGAGGTTGGAAAGTATTATTTCTTCGAACTGCTGACTTAATCTGATGCCATATATGTTCAATTGGTTAAACATACAGTGATAAGGAGGAGTCTGAGCACCGTATGTCCCAAGCTTTAAGTCAATGAATCACAAAAATATATTTTTTTATCGAATAACTGCGTAAAACTTCTAGTAACTGTTTTTGTGTTCTTTTCCTCATAGTAATATCATTATTTTACATATATTCTTGTATAGTGGCTTTGGTGTCATTTGAACATGGATTTAAATAGTTCCGACTGTGGTAGCTCTAGCTATTTATCCATGACGATAATACTGTTGGGTGGAATATTTGGTATGAGTTTATTTTGGAACCAGTCTTCAAATAATTCGTGTATATCATCATGATAATGACTAAAGAGTCCTTTATATTCTTTGCCGATAAAGACAACGCATTTGGTATAAAACCATTTTCCGGTTCCTGCGTGAATTATTGTAATGCGTTTTCCTTTTATTGACGGCACTTAGTTTGGCACAAGTCAGAATGAGTCTACAACTTTTGTTTGGAATATCGTGTGTATCGAACCAAGTTTCATCCAAATACACTACTGTTCTGCCATATTCTCTGAATTCGTTTATTGCCAATAAATATTAAAATCTCCATTTCTTAAGGCGCACAGATTCCATTATGATTTTTCTGCTGCGAGTGAGTTTTTAATTTAAATCCATTTTGTAAAAGATATCTAATGTAGGCACAATTTGCTCTTTATACAAGGCATATATTGTTCTTCGAATTATATCTACATCACTGCCATCTAGTTTTCTTGAACCGCCAGACCTTTTTGTTTCTTTTTTTTAAACACTGTGGAATACCGTGTTTTTGTTAAAGGAGCACTTTCTTTACAGTTTGATCCTTGGACATTCCACTTTCCCGAAGGGAAGTATAAACATTTAATATAATTTGTTTTCATGAGGGTGTAACATTTTGACTAGTGGTACTACGACCACCAGTTGAAGTACTCTCTTCAGGATGAGCCCATGGACGCCACATTTTCACGACACAAAATAGACACAACTGACAAAACATAGTGTTAGGTAGGTTCTCAAAACAGTCTTGTTTTCTATATCTGGTACGTAATTCATTTTTCAACCGTAAATAACCATTATCGCTATAATCTCGTTAATAGCCCATTAGTACTGAAATTTGTTGGCCAGGTAGGTAAATTTCATTATTTAACACATTTAAACATATCCTTACCAAGGGTTCTGAATCAACATTACGAGATTTTTTATTATCAAATAAATTTAAATACAAAACTGTCAAAAAAGCCAAAAAAAATGGAAGCCCACTATTGTTAAAATACCAAACTATTTCATGAGATATTTTAATCCGGACGTGGGAATCTTTAAAGGGGAACACACTTCTATTGCTTATCTATATTTCGAACAATAGGTAATAATGAGGGTCGTCGGTAATATTTTGATTTACGACCTTCTTAAATTTCTGGTTCTACTTTACCGCCGTTAAAAATTACTTTTTGGCGTACCAAAGATGATGTAAGCTTCATGGGTATTTTATTTATGTTGGATCTCGCTTCGGCCAGAGCTCCCCGGATCTCTGACTGGTGATTTCTCCGTGCTGATGGGGGCCCAAAAAGGCAGAAACCGGTATGCGGATTGTTAGGGACCGGTAAAAATTTAAAAACATAATCGGCTTATCAGAAATCATTTGCAATAAATTTTTTCATTTTATGGAAGTTTGCATAGATTTTAAAAGTGAATATCATTCAACGTTCTGCGTGGTATTTCCCAGGAAAGTAGTTGTTTTTCCTTTGGGGTTTTGGTTTTTTCAATTTATATTGTTTCCCGTTGTGAAGATGACTTTTTTTTTAACAATATTGTTATTCTGTTTGTTGGAGCCCATTAGATAATTTTTCCCCAGTATAATCTATCGCCACCCGTTTTTTATTATCATATTCTTTTTCCCAGCGACATCAAAACCCTATTGCATCAATTTGGTGAGATTGCTTGGGAAATTCATTAAAATATTTCAATTTGCATAAAACATTGTTTTAATTTTTTATTAAACAATCAGCGCAAAATATATTTTTTATAACTTTTATCTGAAAGTCTTTTCTAACTTATAGAATGTTTTTGGAAAATAAAATGCCATCCTCAGATTCGAAATAATGCATAATTTTTTTAAACTATTTTTACTCCACTAATAATAATATTGAACAATATACCCCAATTCTGGAAATCATAAACCCCCTTTTGGCTCTGCCATATTCCGAGATACACCACATTCATTTCAAAGGTCGTTTTACACAATCGGGTTCCCAAACCTGATCAAATATCTGCCAGGAACTTAAGGGTGTATAAAGCATTTTTTTACACTGGGATGATATATTTCGGACCCTTCCGGATAGAAAATTTCCTCGCTCCCAGAAATGTATGCAAAAGGGGGCAATAAAATATGAAAATATAAAAGAGACCCCAATAAATGTGTATTTTCAGCTTCCTGCCATGCATCGACAGAATGTCACAGCCCGAATGAATGTTTCCTTGATATCGGTTGTCTCTATATTTTAGTTGGTGATGAGATTTCCTGGAAATTTGATTTCCACCTTATTTTATCTTCGAGACTATAGATAAGAGGACGTGGTGAAAATCTTTGAAATAATCAAATTTGATATTTTTTAAATAAAAAGGATTTAGGAGAGCATAAATTTACAAAAAAAAAAAAAAGGTGTGCATAGGCCCTTGTGCGCACATTGAGATGAAAATATATTTTTAAGTTCTTAGTCAGAATGTTGTCTCAACTAGGCACTATTTTTCATTCTTCACTTTAAAAGAATCTAGACATGTATGGGTCTAGTAATTTATGATGGTAATGTGTTATTTCAGATAACATTTGAGTCAATAATGTATTATTATTGATTTATTTGTATTTAAAATTAATTTTTATATTGGGACATAAATTGCTGAATCATATTTTACAGTGGGGAATTATTTAATTATAATAAAAAAAACTACAATGTAGCGTTGTATAAATGTGCAAAATAGTAAAGGGATCAATTCACAGTGTGGCCTGTAGAACAGTTATTTGACGATTCCTTTGTTTCATCAATTATGTATTATAATGATAATGTCGTCATCTAATTTTTTTATTCCACATATTTAATAAATTATGTACGATTTGAAAAAGAATATTTTTTTTTGTATGCAGTTTAAAAACTCTGACCTTTTTTTTGTTAAAATTTTCTTTGAGTTTATGGTCTGAAAGCACATGAAAATGATTTGAGTATTTCTTATGACTATTCATATACGTTAATATATTTTTATATCCCAAAAATTAAGTACTGGTCATATTTTTTTTGAACTGCCCACTGCCATAAAGAAAATAGTAAAAACGCTCCTGACCGTTTCTGACCTAAGGTTCAATTACTCTTTTTTTCCAAATACAAATATAAAATCCCAAATTTTAGCAAATATGTTTTTTTTTGGTGAGGGTTTTGGGTAATTAAATCAAACTTTTTAAAAAATCCTTTATTTTTTAAATAATAAGCTCTACTCGACTTGATAAGCCGAAAGATTGGCAAAATAAAAAAACAAAGTCAAGCTCATGTATCTCTGAATATGCCCATCAATGTTCCATAGAATTCGCTAATAATAAATAAGACTGAAATAATCAATTTTTTTTTTGCTAAAATAAATATCGAGAAACCATTTTTAATCATTATTTTAGTCCTCTTTTTAAATTTGAAAATAAATTTTTTTTTCTTTATTTGTTCATTCAATACATTTGTATTAAAACAAATAAATATCCGTATTTTTTTTTAGATACGAAAAAAAAAAAATCATGTATGACTTTCAAAGGTTTTTTTTTTTTTTTATTTTTTTTCTTTTATTTAACTTACTTCGTTCTTTTGTCATTCTGTCATTCTTCCCCGGGTCAAAATTTTTAATCAATTTTGGAGCACTTGCGACATCAGATTGGCTGAAATTTGGCGAAGTTCATAATTCGGGGACAATGCATTTAAATTTTGTTAAAAAAAAAAACAAAATGACGGCTCCAAGATGGCGGAAAAATTTTTGTGATTAGGGAAAGGATTGTGATTGGAATTTTTTTGAAAAATTTCAAAAGTTCAAGATGCGGCCCCCAAAATGGTTTTGTGATTATGGTCCGATTCAATTCAACATTTGCCGGTTTTTTGGGGTCGAGATTACAAATTTTCTTTAAAAATTCAAAAAATCAAAATGGCGTTTAAGAGGGCCCGATGATCTCTGCTTATGGTCCGATTCTATTCAAAATTAGTTTGGGGGGTTTTCCCGGGGTCGGAGATTATGAATTTTTCATCAACATTCTCGTTCAAGTGGCGGGCGAGTTTGTATTTCGTTTTTGTATTCGAACCGAAACTTTGCGACAAGCTTTGAATCTATAACTCACGGAATAACCCCCTCACACATCAAAAGCAATTATTTCCTACTTTTTAGTGCATTTGAATAAAAGCTTGTCTTTAAAGGTTTTTTTTATCAATTTTTTTTTTCTAATGTCAAATATTCTTATGTTTTGGGCTTGCAATTTTTTAAAAGCTCAATTTATTTATTTTAATATCCAAAAAAAAAAGTCGAAGTATCCTTGTCGTATTGCTTATAGTTCACAAGTTATTTGCACTGCAATATAAATAAAAAAAAAAAATGGAAAGGGTTAAAATAAGAATATTTGAAATTATATGAAAAAAAACAATCATACATACTTGTTTTGTTATTTAAAAAATATAGGATATTCATCTTTTTCATAAAAATTGTTTATTAAATAAACATTGAAAAAAAAAAAAAAAGACATATTTATTTCAGAATTTGAAAGAGCACTAGGAATAATGATTCAAAATGGTTCTTTTTAAAATTGTTTTTATCAACGAAAAAGTGTTTTTTTTTTTTGATGTTTCGGTGTTTCATTTTATAATCTGAAAACTATATTTTTTTTTTTCCACTCCATTTGTTTAAAAAATTGTTATAAGAAACGCATTGTTTATGATAATATAATTTTTTTGAATTTGACCACGGATAAAAATTATGATTTTTTTTAAAAAATCTTTTAAAAAGCATTGTTATTTTACAATACAAAGACGCATCTTGTTTTCAGTATATTTAGATTTATGTGGTATTTTTGCTACTTTTTATTATCCCATTCTGCACAATATTCACATTCCTGCAAAATATTATATTTTTTTCGGTTTAAAAAATTAAAAAAACTTATTTGTACCTCATCTTTTTTCACATTATATTATACCTCATCAAATTATCCTAAATATAGTTATGTATTTCATGTAATCTAGCATCATTTGTAATTGTTATTTTTGAGTAGAAATTCCCCTTTGACAAGCTCCTCTAGAGCTTTTTTTTGGGAATACCACCTTTATTTTACCTTACAACTCATTTAGAAATTTTTTTTGTATTGTATACACCTTTGGAAATATAAATCATTATCATTATCATCATCAAAGGTTATTTTTCGTATGATCCAATTTGTGTGTTGAAATGTTCTGTTTTAACTTCATGTTGAATATTTTGCCATTACTTTTGGACAAATTTTTTATTGTTGCATCAGCTGAGATATTTTCCCCGTAAAATAAAATGGGGGGAGGACACGAAATTTTCAAAATATTTTTAATGTATTTTACATCTTGTGAAAACTCTGTTGGTAATTTCTTTTTAAAGTTCTGAAAAAGTCGCCCAAAAATTTAATGGCTTTTTTTTTGGGGCCATTCAGATGTTGTGACCTAATCACTATCCCAATCCCACAGTTGACAGCTTCAATCAATTTTGCAACGTTGCCATATTTTTTAAATCCCTTTACATTGCGAATGAGTGTTCTAATATGATTTTCCAGTAGAGTTAGGGTACATGGCTCATGAGATTGCAAGCTATTATTCCTTACTTGCCGTCGGAGGGATTGAAATCATCCCCTGATGCAATCAATTTTAAATAAAATCCATATCATCGTTAAAAATGTTGTTGTAACTATGATTTTTTCATATAGATAGGTAGTATTTGCATGGCTCATGAGATTGCGGGAAACTATTATTTCTTACTTGCCATGGAGGGTTGAAATCATCCCCGATGAAATGGAATTACAAAAAAAATCCATGACGTTAAAAATGTTGTGTTACTATGATTTTCATATAGAGTTAGAATTTGCATGGCCAGCAAGTTGCAGAAAACTGGTATTCATACTTGCCGTCGGAGGTTAAAATCATCCCCGATAGCATCAACTTTCAAAAATCCATAACATCGTTAAAAAAAAATTGTGTAACTATGATGAGAGGAAGTATTTGCATGGCTCATGAGGATTGCGAAACTGTATTCCTTACTTGCCGTCGGAGGGATAAATCATCCCTGATGACTAATTTAAAAACAAATCCATACCATCGTTAGAAAATTTTGTGTAACTCAGTTTTTTTTATATAGAGGGGTAGTATTATTTGCACATGGCTTACGAGACTGTAGAATACTATTGTCCCTTACTTGCCGTCGAAGGAATTGAAATCATCCCTGATGACTCCAAATTCAAAATACATATTATTGTTGAAAAAATGTTGTGTAACTAGGATTTTTATAAGGAGAGTTAAATTTTGCATGGCTCCTTAAAGTTACGAAAACTATTATTCCTTACTTGCCGTCCGGAGAGTTGAAATCATCCTCTAATGACATCAATTAAAAAAAATCATATCATCGTTAAAAATGCTTTTGTAACTATGATTTTCATGTGAGAAATTAGTATTTGCATGGCTGATGAGATTGCAGAAAACTGTTATTTCTTTCTGCGATCTTATGAACCATGAACATACTACCTCTCTATATAAAAATCATAGTAACACAACTTTTTTCAACGATGATATGGATTTAAAAAATTTAAAAAAGTCATCAGGAGATGTTTTCAATCCTTCAAAAAAAAAAAGAATAATAGTTTTCTAATTAAACTATGCAAATACTACTATCTATAAAAATCATGGTTCCCAAACTTTTAAATTTTAAAAAATAGGGAATTTTTTCATTGAAGTCGTCAGGGATGATTTCCCCCCGGAAAAGGGAATGGTTTTCCTGAAATCTCGGGGCCATCCCAAATCCCTATCTAAAAAAAAAATCATAGTTATCAACGTTTTTCAACGATCATATGAATTTTTTAAATTGATGTCATAAAAGGAGGGTTTCCAACCCCCCGGGCGGCAAGTGAGGAAAAATTTTTTCGATCTCAAGCCAAAATACCCCCTTATAAAAATCATAGTTACACTTTTTTTTTTTTAAAAATTTTTTTTTCAAATTGAAGTTTTTAAAGGTTGTTTCCCTAACCCCTCAAGGGCAAGAAAGGCATAATGGTTCCTGCAATCTCATGGATCACTTTTATGAAAATCTGGTTACCAACTTTTTTCCAACGATGATATGGTTTTTAAAAATAAAGTCTTCGGGGATGGCCTTTAACATTGTTTAGCTGGGGGGTGCCCCTAGTTTTTTTAAATTGGGCCAAACACCTGGCTTGGTTTCGGGAGTTTGCTTTACAAAACGTCACTCATTTGCGGCGGGGGCAATATCCTTTTTTGGGATTCCCTTTTTTAAAAGGTAGTGATGGACTGTTGAAGAATAAATTTTTTTTGAAAAAGGTTAATATTCTCAAAATTGTTTTGTTTAGCTGGTGGTGTGCTCCTAGTTCTTTTTGTGGCTTTAACACCCTCGCTTGGTTTCGGGAGTTTGCTATACAAAAATCTTCAGGGGAAATTTCCCCGTCTAGCTCAAGCTCATCAATCCTTTTACATATGTTGCCATATTTTTCTTGGGGTGTTGCTTCCACTTGAATGATTTCTCTTTCTAACACTTTCAACACTTAGATATATCATTGAACAATTATTTGACAAATGAACGAGTTACACAGTCATGGTCATCCATTTATTACCACATTCTGAAATTCATTACCAAAAATTTGGAAAAAAATTATATTTAATTTTTTTATGGATTATCGGGTTGGGGATGTATGCTTCCCATTGGCTGATGACTTTGATTTGAGTATATCAAGTGTTCACAAGATTTTCACAAAGCTGTGCCTATGATGGAAAAATTTTTTTACAAAAGCAAAATTGGCCCGGCTTTTCTGAAATTAAAAAATTTTGGGTCCCTTTTTGAATGGGTATAAGAAAGTTATTTCGATTTTAATTGTGTGTAAATTGGGAAAAAAAACCCCCTGATCCCGTTCGTCTGTCCCATAACGGGGCCCGAATACAAAAAGCAATAAGTAAAAAAATTAATATCTGTTATGCCAAAAAGGCACAATCAATTTAGTTCTGGAGCATTGATTTGGGAAGGAAATTTTTTAGACTTTGTCGATAAGATTCATTTCTTCTATTTTGATTGGGAAAATTTAAAATCTTTTTAAAAAACTAGAAAGGCAGTATTATGTCCCAAAAAATTTTTTAGTTTTTTTTTACATTCTCTTCATGAATGCCAATATCTTAAATAAAAATTTTTTTTTAGCTTTGTAACCACGGGAAATTTTTTTTTTAAAAAAAAAGTAAACCTGT